>OX392525.1:2908797-3540683 GCA_947623375.1 Apotomis capreana
CTATATGTATTTCTATTTATTCATCTATTTGTCGCTCTATCCATCTATTGGTCGTTCTATTTGTCAAACTATCGGTCAGTCTATATGTCCATCTGCTTGTCACCTTATCCATCTATAAGTAGTTATATATGTCATTCTATGAGTCGGTCTATATGTCCATCTATTTGTCACTCTATCCATCTATTGGTCGTTCTATATGTCAAACTATCGGTCAGTCTATATGTCCATCTGCTTGTCACCTTATCCATCTATAAGTAGTTATATATGTCATTCTATGAGTCGGTCTATATGTCCATCTATTTGTCACTCTATCCATCTATTGGTCGTTCTATATGTCAATCTATCGGTGGTTCTATATGTCCATCTATTTGTCAGTCAATCCATCTATTAGTCGTTCTATATGTCAATCTATCGATCGTTCTATATGTCCATCTATTTGTCACTCTATCCATCTATTAGTCGTTCTATATTTCAATCTATCGGTCGGTATATATGTCCATCTATCTCTCACTCTATCCATCTGTGGGTCGTTTTATATGTCAATCCCATCATCTACTTGTCACCTTATCCATCTATAAATAGTTATATATGTCGGTCTATATGTTCATCTATTTGTCACTCTATCCATCTATAGGTCGTTCTATATGTCAATCTAGCGGTCGGTCAATATGTCCATTTATTAGTCAGTCTATCCATCTATTAGTTTAGTCGTTCTGTATGCCATTCTATCGGTTGGTCTATATGTCCATCTATTTGTCACTCTATCCATATATTGTTCGTTAGAACAAAAAAGTGATTCTAGACTCGCTCCTTTATTTCCAGAACGCGGGCGATAAAGCGACCTCTGGAGCCGCGAGCTGATGAAGACAACATCTCCATCTTATTGGATACCCTGGGCGCTGGTCTCCTCATCAAGGTCTTCGGGTCGCTGCTACTGGAGCGGAAGGTCATCATCATCAGTGATCAGTTGAGGTAAATGACGCCACCTGTCGGGATATCGGTTCACGAGCTGATGAAGAAAACGTCTCCATCTTATTGGACACCCTGGGCGCTGGTCTCCTCATCAAGGTCTTCGGGTCTCTGCTGTTGGAGAGGAAGGTCATCATCATCAGTGATCAGTTGAGGTAAATGACGCCACCTGTCGGGATATCGGTTCACGAGCTGATGAAGATAACATCTCCATCGTATTGGATACCCTGGGCGCTGGTCTCCTCATCAAGGTCTTCGGGTCGCTGTTGTTGGAGAGAAGGTCATCATTATCAGTGATCAGTTGAGGTAAATTAAAGAAGAAAACACAAACAGTGACACACACACACACACACACACACACACACCCACACGCCCACACCCACACCTACACCCGCACGCACGCACGCACGCACGCACACATAAATTATTATCATAAATCGCACTCTCAGTACTTCTGGCGGTACCTCTACCCAGTACCTCTCCGGTACGCTGGACCGGTAATCTAGAGGTACCGGGTTCGATACCCGGTCTCTTGTCAGGTTACGCATTCCAATTTTTCTTTGTGCTTTGTATCAATGGTTTATTTTTTTATAGTTTATTTATTTAAATTAAGGTTCTTATCTTTTTTGTTATTTTGTACTTAACCGTTAATATCTATATATATATTACGCGAGGCCGATTTTTGTACATCCCATCAGATCTACAGTTATGGTCCGATTTTGATAAATGATATGTCATTAGATTCGTCCCATGCTGGAGATGTGCATAAAACTCTTGGATTTTTAATTTTTTCCCGAAAAAGTACTGAAAAATGGATTTGAAAAAACTACTGTGCGCTAACCACGTGACATTGACCACGTGACCTGTGATCCCTATTTTGACTTAAGATGACCAAATAATAATAAGCATGATTTGCTCACAAACCTGTAGTAAGTTGTTCAGTATGATGAAATATTATTTTTGAGTCGGCAACATAATATCCGCAACACTTAAAACATGTACGAATATGCTAAAATAATTTTACAGTTTGTTGACAATGAATGACAGTAATCATATTCTGACAACTTTTAATGTATTTTTTATTGGGGGCTATAATGTCAATGATCTAAATTGCCAGGTTGTTTTTCTTTTTAAAATGTTGATATGGAAACTTTTTTCGCATGTTAAAAATGTGGAGGAAAAAGCCGGTTAAGTGCGAGTTGGACTGGTGCTCGCAAGACCAGAAAAACTGACCGTCATTCAAGAATAGATTATTTTTATAAGCGAGTTTTACAATAAATCAAAGCAGAAAAAATGTAGTAAGTACAACTAAACGTCATTCAAATAAGTAAATTTATGATAGATTATTTTAAATATGATTATATAAGTCCATCAAAAAAGAAACCAAAGCAAATAGCATGAGTTATGGTAAATTAAATAGTATTTTACTAGAAAAAACTAAGTCCTTCCGCTTGAATGTCGACGGGATGGGAAATGTGGTCGAGTTGAGAATATGGACGAGTTGACAATGTAGCTAAGTTGGGAATTTATCTACATTGGTAATATGGATGAGTTGGTAAAATGGACGAGTTGGAAATGAGGTCGAGTTGAGAATATGGACGACTTGACAAAGTAGCTTAGTTGGGAATGTATCTACATTGGCAATATGGATGAGTTGGTAAAATGGACGAGTTGGAAATGTGGTCGAGTTGAGAATATGGACGAGTTGGCAATGAAGACGACTTGGTAATACGGACAAGTTGGTGATATGGAAGATTTGGCAATAAAGACGAGCTGATAATAAGGACAAGTTGGTATTGTAGACGAGTTGGGTGTATCGTCGAGTTGGGAATATGGACGAGTTGGAAATGTGGATGAGTTGGCAATGTGGATGAGTTGGTAAAATTGACAAGTTGGGAACATGGAAAAGTGGGCAGTTTTTTTTATGTCATAGGGTGAAAACGAGCAAACGAATCGCCTGATGGAAACCGATTACCGTCGCCCATAGACACCTGCACACCTGTGGACGAGTTCGCATTATGGACGAGTTGGCAATGAAGACGAGTTGGTAATACGGACAAGTTGGTAATATGGACGAGTTGTCAATGTGAATGAGTTGGGAATATGGAAGAGTTGGGAATGTGGATGAGTTGGCAAAATGAACAAGTTGGGAACACGGACAAGTGGGCAATGAAGACGACTTGGTAATACGGACGAGTTGAGAATATGGACGAGTTGGGAATGTGGATGAGTTGGCAAAATGAACAAGTTGGGAATATGGACGAGTTGGCAATAAAGACGGGCTGATAATAAGGACGAGTTTCTATAGACGAGTTGGGTGTATCGTCGAGTTGGGAATATGGACGAGTTGGAAATGTGGACGACTTGGAATTGTGGACGAGTTGGGCCTATGGACAAGTTGGAAATGTGGACCAGTTGTATTTGTGGACGAGTTAGCAATATGGACGAGTTGGCATTGTTGATGAGTTGGAAATGAATGCGAGTTGGCAATGTAGATGAGTTGGGTGTATGGACGAGTTGGTAATGTGGACGACTTGGCATTGTGGACGAGGTGGGAATACGGATGAGTTGGAAATGTGGACGAGTTGGCATTGTGGACGAGCTATTATAAATGAATACATAAACAGTTACGCACTACATGATTTCCTTTTTAAAACCTGCGTAGTGAGTGCCCAAATCTGTCGTTTCGATTCATGTGCTTTTTCTGGAAATTGATAGAAATCGATCAAATCGATAAATTCTTCTTTCCTGAAGAAAGAACAACAAATTAAAATTCTACCAATCTTCGGTCCTATGAAAATATGTCAATATTTTTTTCAAGATATGGGATTATTTTTATGAATTAAATTTTCCATAAAAAATAATATACATTTTATTTGTGGAACAGATCAGCAGATCACATGTCATTAATGCACAAGTTATTTTTACAAAAGAGTTGAAAAAGTTGTCACGATGAAACTGGCAGTTGGCTATCAGGCCTAGCTCTAGCCTGGCATGTTTCAACGTTTTTAAAACATTATTTTAACGTGTTTTTTTACAGTATTTATTCTTCGTTCGCCAAAAACTTCTTTTCGATAAAGTAGTTATTTTCTGTAACACTACCGGATTTCCATATTCTAGCGGCGGTTCGACGCCGCAACGGGCCTCTAGTTAATGTTTATTTCTATAATAAATAGGGTATTTGATGACTGCTCAAAACCACTACTCTTTATGAAATGTCAAAAACGATGTATGAATGAAGTTTCTATGACGTTACTGGCTTGTGACGTCATGAAAATCAGTAGTCAAAACACATCTTCTTTTAAGTTTCTGTACATTTTAAAATAGTACAACGTCCAAAAGTTTGCGGTAGTTTATTTGGTTTCGCGTATTTTCGATTGTGTGTTTAGTGGTTTAAATTTCTATTTTCAATACAGTCAAATGCCGTATTACTTAAGCAAATGTTGAATCGATTTTCCTGTTTCCAGCTTACTCTCGTCCTGTCTCGAAGCCCTGCAGACGTCCCTGTACCCCATGGTGTGGCAGCAGCCTCTCATCTCCTGCATACCCGCGGACATACAGACTGATGTCCTGGAGGCACCCTTACCCATGCTGGCTGGTCTACTGAAGACCGGAGACTTGGACACGGCTGGAGTACTATTTGAAGAGGTAAATGCTTAACCACATCACATCATATTTGGAACATCAGCATACCTTTACAAATGCAGAGTTTGGGAAGCCATGCTGGCTGGTCTACTGAAGACTGGAGACTTGGACACAGTTGGAGTACTATTTGAAGAGGTAACTGCTAAATCACATTATATTGTATCGTCATACTTGGAACATCAGCATACCTTCAGAAATGCAGAGTTCTGGAAGCCATGCTGGCGGGTCTACTGAAGACTGGAGACTTGGACACCGCTTGAGTACTATTTGAAGAGGTAACTGCTAAATCACATTATATTGTATCGTCATACTTGGAACATCAGCATAACTTCACAAATACAGAGTTCTGGAGGCACCATTACCAATGCTGGCGGGTCTACTGAAGACTGGAGACTTGGACACGGCTGGAGTACTTTTTGAAGAGGTAACTGCTAAACCACATTATATAGTATCGTCATACTTGGAACATCAGCATACCTTCAGAAATGCAGAGTTCTGGAAGCCATGCTGGCGGGTCTACTGAAGACTGGAGACTTGGACACAGTTGGAGTACTATTTGAAGAGGTAACTGCTAAATCACATTATATTGTATCGTCATACTTGGAACATCAGCATACCTTCAGAAATGCAGAGTTCTGGAAGCCATGCTGGCGGGTCTACTGAAGACTGGAGACTTGGACACCGCTTGAGTACTATTTGAAGAGGTAACTGCTAAATCACATTATATTGTATCGTCATACTTGGAACATCAGCATACCTTCACAAATACAGAGTTCTGGAGGCACCATTACCAATGCTGGCGGGTCTACTGAAGACTGGAGACTTGGACACGGCTGGAGTACTTTTTGAAGAGGTAACTGCTAAACTACATTATATAGTATCGTCATACTTGGAACATCAGCATACCTTCACAAATACAGAGTTCTGGAGGCACCATTACCAATGCTGGCGGGTCTACTGAAGACTGGAGACTTGGACACGGCTGGAGTGCTATTTGAAGAGGTAACTGCTAAATCACATTATATTGTATCGTCATACTTGGAACATCAGCATACCTTCATAAATCCAGAGTTCTGGAAGCCATGCTGGCTGGTCTTCTGAAGACAGGATACTTGGATACAGCTGGAGTACTATTTGAAGAGGTAACTGCTAAATCACATTATATTGTATCGTCATACTTGGAACATCAGCATACCTTCATAAATCCAGAGTTCTGGAAGCCATGCTGGCTGGTCTTCTGAAGACAGGAGACTTGGATACAGCTGGAGTACTATTTGAAGAGGTAACTGCTAAATCACATTATATTGTATCGTCATACTTGGAACATCAGTATACCTTCACAAATGCAGAGTTCTGGAAGCCATGCTGGCTGGTCTTCTGAAGACAGGAGACTTGGACACGGCTGGAGTACTATTTGAAGAGGTAACTGCTAAATCACATTATATTGTATCGTCATACTTGGAACATCAGTATACCTTCACAAATGCAGAGTTCTGGAAGCCATGCTGGCTGGTATACTGAAGACTGGGGACTTGAACATAGTTGGAGTACTATTTGAAGAGGTGAGCCATCGAATAGGTAACGTTGTTACATTCGTTCCGACTGAGCCGGCGGTCCCGGGTTCGAATCCTGGCCAGGGCAAATATTGGTGTGATGAACTCGAATATTTGTGCTTGGGTCATGGTTGTTCTATGTATTTAATTATATATTTATCTATATAAGTATGTATATCTTCGTCTAGTACCCATAACACAAGCCTTCTTGAGCTTAATTTGGGACTAGATCGATTTGTGTGAGATTGTCTGATATTTATTTATAGTACGTTTAACGGAGCAGGTGAATAATGGCTACTTCTGCAGTCGGTTTCAATCTAATTTTATTAATAACTTATATCAATTTATATATTTTACATACTGACTTTATCTACCTAACGTGCCCCTACTACGTATCGCTGCCTGTCATATCTCCAAGCATGCTTGCTGTACCCTGATGGGCACAGTTCAACCCCCTTGACTTTGACTTTGACTTGCTGACATCCGCTATCTATCCGCAAAAAAGCAACATTTTTAGTCGACATCTTTTTTTCCAGGGCATGTTAATCGACCTCACCCAAGCATCCAAAGTGATCTTCTTCCAAGGTGACGAGTCCACCATACTACCAACATACAGCTACAAATCCCTCAAAACCACCATACAAATGGAGTCATCCAAACAGAAAGACAAACAGGACACTAAGACCAGAAACGTGATGATTTCCGAGGCTTTTCTGAGGTTTTTCGTTGATGTGTTGGGCGGTTACGAGAAATGTTTTAAGGATGGCGTGAAAAAGGACGGGGAAATGGGGAATGGGGGGGTTGTGTTTGATGTGAGTATATTTTATTTAATCGTTATGAAATAATAATTATATTTATTTATTTAAACTTTATTGCACAAAAGAAAAACTTAACGTACAAAAGGCGGACTTAATGCCATGGGGCATTCTCTACCAGTCAACCTTAGGGCAAAGCAGAAAAAAAAATGTTGGCGTAAAAATGTAGGTAATTAATAAACAGTTATAATGAACATTTTTCTGCAAGTAGGCCACAAGGGCACTTTTACATGTCTTAGTCTACTGGCATTTCACAAGAGGCCACTGATGAAAAGAAACGCCGAAAGAAACTCATCAGTCAGTCATTTTTTCAGAAAAAATACTTAACTATTACAGTAATATGAACTTAATCTAATTTGTACCAGGTGCAAATGTACCTATCTTAAGAATTCAGGCGTAAGTATACGTATTCCTCGAGTAAAATATTTTAAAGTGTGCCTAGTAAAATAGGATTTTTAAGTAATAAATGAGGAAAAAATATAAGCATAAAATGGAAATTACAAGAAAGTGTGACGGTTTATCACAATTTATGTACGATTGACATGCTTTCTTATTAGACTGTGTCCCTTAAACTAGTCAGGTACGATCAGACATGAATTAAAGAGTCAGTTAATAATTTTTACATCGGCTAGCTAGAGTAAATCAAATTTTGTAAACATTTGGTTTACTACCTATTAAAAATTATATTTTTCTGTATTATTTATCAGTGTCCAGTCCGAAAGAAAAGTTTGTATATTTTTTTACTTACATTTGTCTTTTTTTTTTTTATTTAACCCTCTATCATTTATCTATTACAGAAAGAAGCCTTCATCAAGAACGCTGCATCGAAACAGACGCAATACTTCCTAGAATGGTTCACGGAGACCGCCATGTTCAACCACTTCATACAAAACATGGCCGCCGTCCATACAAACAAACAAAACAACAACATACCGCTAGTCGACACTCCCTTACCCAACTACTACGAACTTTTCGAAGAAAGAGTCAGCAGTCGGGGGCGAATGGAGAAAATGGACGGGAAAAGTTATTATAAAACTGCTATGAATAAGAAGGTTAAGTTATTGAAAACTAAGTTAAGAGATTTAGTTAATTGAATTAGGTTATTTTATTAAAGTTTAAAACTGAAATGCAATGAGTGAATTGATAGTTGAGGACACTAGCGACATCCGTTTTGGAGTAGTTGAACTACGATAATCCTGTCTACTTTTTCTAGTGGCCAATAGATGGCGCACCCAGTGTTGTCGTTTTCGTATTGTCTTTATTAAAAACCTCATGTGAAGCATTTTTCTCTGAAATGTTTTACTTCTGGATGTTTCATAAAACAACTGTATTCTTAACAATCGTGAAAATGTTCGACTTCAGAGAAAAGAATGTCTGTTAAAAGGATTTTGATGTTATGACTGAAACTGTCGTTATAGAAGTGTTCTTAAGTCGGTTAAGGGAGTAATGGAATTCATAGTGTCACTGACTAAAAATCTAATAGGGATTTGTTCCAAATGAATTGAGGATGTTTGTATTTTAATTTATATTTCTTGAATGAATTATGAATTGTGGACGATGAAATCTAATTTTAATGTTACGTTAAATGTTTTTTTATAGATACTTAGTTGCAGGTCGGTTTCAATGCCACAAATGTATGCTGAGTGGTGTTTGTAACGCAATGTTTAAAAAAACAAGCGATGTGGTGACTAACTAGCGACATCTGCCGTGGAATAGTAGAACTACAGCATACTTCTAGTTGATAATAGATGGCACAACCTGACGTTCTTAATATCAGTTTTTTTAGACTGTGACACTAATAATTCGATACTCTCAGGTGTAATATTTTAGGAAATCGTCTCAGATCTTCTATTCTTGTTACTTGTAATTTATGTAACTTATCAGTGTAGTTCATATAAAACCTGTTGTGCGCTTTAAATGTATACCAACGCCTATGTATACCACAAAAACAAACATGTTATTCTTATAGAAATCATAACTAGAAATATGGAGTTAATAAAGGGATACTGTCTAAGAAATATGCCGATCTATGGGAAAATATATATCAATAGATGTCGTTACTGTCTTCGATAGTTCTCTGTAAAAGTACAACCATAGATCAAACATTGTACAACTGATGTATGGAAAGTTAGCATCGATAGTAGTATCATGTAATAGTAAACGTACGTAGTTAGTACGTCTTTTATCGATACTTTTTCCAACGTCTTGTATCTTATTATCGCTTTATTAACTTCATAATTTCTTTCATGTTATCGTATTATAAAAAATAGGCTATGACAATATTGTATTAAAAAGAGTTACAAAGGTGTAGTGCAAACTGTAAATATGACAAATATTCTTATAACTTTCATTATCATCTCATCGATATCGTAAATTACTCTATATTTTTTTGCGATTACATACATTTGAAAACATGGAAGCCTTCTAACGAAGTGTGAGGCACTCGGGCCAGCATGGCAGTGTCAACTGCCATGGCACCGTTGGTTACTTGTCAGTTGTGCCGTTATAAAAAAATTGTTAGTAGATAAATGGTCGCTTTAGATGCATCCTATGAATGGTAGAATCGTAGACACGGCAAATACTTCGACGAGAAATTGTGTCTCAAGCATTTTGTCCCTGTTTAGAATAACCCGTGTCTAATTTTATTTAATCTAGAATACACATTCCTGATTAGTTAACTTCCCCCACAAACCGACAATTGCCACTTTTCAAAACATTTTATTTTATAACTATTACAATCTTTATGGTATTACTTTAAAAAATGTATTTTACGTTGAATATGAAATTGTTTTACATATCATAAAGCCTTAGAGATGTGCCTGAATTTGTGTATTATATTAATATTTAAGTTTTATAAAACGTATTATGATTTTTGTTTTAGGCAATAAAATAATATTTTAAATATGACTTATTTCTTTTTTATCATCTTCATCATTAATATCAGAAACTGTCAATTGCTGGACAACGGGCCTCTTCCCCTTGGAATTATGTCTGTTGTGTCGTTGATGTTCATTTTCAGATGGCGAAAGGCCTTTAGTGACATCTATCGTGGAGTAGTAGAACAACTCAATTTACTCTTTTGGAGTAAAAGATAGCGCACTACTCGATAAGTTTAAAGTACTTAATAGAAAGTGAATGTCTTTATGCCATTTGTTGGGCAGCTATTTTAAATGTGCACACTTAATAAAGGAAGCAATCATAGAAATTGACTATGTGGTCTCGCCACTAGCGACATCTGTTGTAGAATAGTAGAACACAAGTATGCTCCTAGAGGCCAATAGATAGCGCGTCCTGTCACGCTGGACTTCGAATTTATCTAACCCTTGCCCGGAATGGTTTGAAGGAAACTTAAGATCGTTCATGGCTATAAGAATCGATTAACAAACAAACATAAATATACTGGCGCTTTTCTCACTGACTTGGAAATAATGAACTATTCTGCAAATAGGCATAAATAGGCCACAAGGGCACTTTACATGTCTCAGTCTACCGGCATTTCACCAGAGAAGACCACTGTTGAGAAGAAACGCCGAAAGAAACTCAACAGTTAGTCACTTGACTATTTCAGTAAACAGAACTTAACAAGTACCTGACTAGGTATCTTAAGAATTTAGGCTTATACCATAGAGTAAGGAATTATAATCGTCGTCGATGAAAACATACTAAAAGTGTACCTTAAAAACCTGTAAGGTAATTGCAGCTATGGATCAAATGCGTCTTTTAATGATACCATAGAAACGGAAATCGCTCTCTTTTTCATATTAATACTTACATATTTCCAAGGTGGTTTAAAATGTTCCGCTTCTACTTCTATGATATCAAAAGACGCGTGATTTTGTAGATTTCCTTACAACAATGGTTTAAATCCATGTTAACTTTTTGCAAGGGCAATTAGCGTTTATAATTTCCTGTAATACAGACGTCTGTAGCATCTGTCATTTTGTAATACTTAATTGGAAGTAATAACCAAAGTTGCATACACAATGAGACAAGAAAATTGATGTTTTAATGAAACGATAGGAAAATTTATGAACTGGAAGCGAGGGCATAGGCAAATTGTTGTGAAATTGGGGATTTCTGTTGACTGAGCTAGCGAAGCGTCTGCGTTTCAGCTTGGCCCGAAATTCAAAACTGTTTTGTATGTCCGGATGTTCGGATGTCCAGATACTTTCCGACTATTCTCGCCTAGAGGTCGCACTCAACCGATTTTCATGAAATCTTGCAAGTAGGTTCGATAAGATAGATTCTTTTTGTCGATTCTGTTTTCGATTTTTTCAAAATGGCGGGGATATGGGGGTGGGAACGTAATAAAATATACATTTAAGCAATTTTGAAACAAACTTGCTACTAAAACTTAAGTACCTCACTGCGCTCTATGAGCTGAGCGAAAAAAGTCTCATAGACGTATTTAGGCAGCGTCGCCAGTGCCCATCCTAGTATGGCTTAGTGCCCACTCCAAGATGTTTACTACTACATGTTACTACTAGATGTTTACTATTACTGAGACTTCACTGTCCGTCCGTCCCTCCATCCGTCCGTCCGACCGTCCGTCTGTCACCAGGCTGTATCTCAAGAACGGTGATAGCTAGACAGTTGAAATTTTTACAGATGATGTATTTCTATTGCCGCTATATAACAACAAATACTAAAAATAAAATAAAATAAATATATAAGGGGGGCTCCCAAACAACAAACTTACAGATAATGGTACGGAACCCTTCGTGCGCGAGCCCCACTCTCACTTGGCCGATTTTTTTAATTTCTACTCTTTTTGGTCGGACTGTACTGCCAGCAAAAAGCAGATATTTTTTTTGTTTTACAAAACTGTCAACAACTGGGTATCGAATTTGAAAACGTCTTAAATTCGTCATAAAAAATAGTTTTGTTTTTATAGATCACATCCGTCTCATCTTACCTTGTACGGGCGAGACAAAAAAGGTCGTAACTATACCAGAAATTTGCATTCCAATACCATTGGCAAAAAAACAATGTTTAGCTTACCACGATTAACCTACCAACAAATCAATATATATTCTACTTTAACTGTATTGTTTTAAAGTTTATACGACTCTATTCTTAAGTATGTTGTATAAAAAAATCACAAAGTTAACTTTTCAGTTGCCAGCGGCGTAGCTATCTTCTTTTTTTCATATAAATTGTACTGGAACTTGTTATGTTGTGTCGTTGGTCGGCTGCAGATACAAGTTTGTTTTATTTATTTATGTTCCGAATACTAAATATCACTCGCACTTGACCGCATTTGTTATTTGTGACCTTTCGTGTATGGTCCCATACAAAAGTGTTCCTGGTCATAAATCAGAGTTCCTCGTAAGTACATAGTTAGTGGGGAGAAGATAGACCGTTTTTAGGGTTCCGTACCCAAAGGGTAATAAGTTTCTGTCAAAAATTACATTTTAGTGGCAATCTTTTATAGCCGACTGTACTTTTCTTTGGATATCCATCAAATGCTCACTGAGACGATTCTAAAGAGCCCAAGCTCGGTAGGATTGCTTTTTCTATTATAGAGTTCCACCTTCCGGCTCCATCATCAGATCAGCCCCATGGTAGCATATTATTGTATTGTCATCAAAGTATGCAAAATTTCAGCTCAATCGGTTGACGATATCTGCTTCAAAATTGAGTTGCAAGATTTCACCCGAACAAACATACTTAGATACATACATACATACATACAATGCAAGTTAAATAAAAGCTTTTAAAAAACAGGACCCTATTACCACTGCCAGGGAATTTATCTGACGATGAGTTTTTTTTTGGCTTTCTTCCCAACAGCGGTTTCCCCTTGGGAAATCTACCGGTAGATTCACAATCTGACTTGTAAAAGTGCCCTTGTGGCCACTTACTGAAAATGTCATAACGTTTCATTACATATCTTTATGCAAAGAGATAACGCCGCCAGCATACTGGGGACCATGCCGCAGTCGGACCTCTTAGAGGGAGTATTCTTTTTATGGCCCTATTTTTATTAAAGCCTGACCAGAAATATATGAGGATGCGCCATATTGCGGAATTTCACTGGAACTAATTTCTCACACTGGCAATGATTTTAGGGTAGTTTGTCAACAATGTCAATGTCATTCGTGGTGGCTTCTTTAAAATACAAATATTTAAAATTATCCAAAGTAAATGCCGAAAACCATTTACAGTCGTGAACGTAATCTTATAAATAAAGTGTACACGTGTTTACTACACGAAAACCAGTCAGGGAAAGAGTGCATCCCATTAAATGATTACGAGGTTACCCCTAACCTATTAGAGGAATGTAATTTATAGTGCGGTTGCGATTGGTTGCAAAATCGTTGCCATATAAATCTTATAAATAGCGCCCTCTTGACAATCCTCATATATTTTTATAAATAATGACACAAAGGTAAATTAAGAAAGAAAAATTGAATGTGATCTACTGCAATCGAAGCGGGATTTGAACCCGCGACCTCTGCGTTTCCGGCGCATTGCTCTTCCAACTGAGCTATCCGACCGCTACGTCAATCGCACGAAATCTTTCATCCCTTAATTCTTTACGCAACTGGAGCGCCCTCTGTGTCATATATGTTTTTGAAATGCTTATGCGCATTAGCCATACCCTAGGATGTGCGTTTTACACGCACGATCCCCAATCCCCATTGCTTTACAGCAAGTGCGAAGACTGCGAGAGAGATGGCGCTGTTCTAAATATTTGTATAGAATCTTTTTATCGATTCATATTTTTTTTATGTGGTAATACCACATTTTTATTTTTATAAATAATGACACAAAGGTAAATTAAGAAAGAAAAATTGAATGTGATCTACTGCAATCGAAGCGGGATTTGAACCCGCGACCTCTGCGTTTCCGGCGCATTGCTCTTCCAACTGAGCTATCCGACCGCTACGTCAATCGCACGAAATCTTTCATCCCTTAATTCTTTACGCAACTGGAGCGCCCTCTGTGTCATATATGTTTTTGAAATGCTTATGCGCATTAGCCATACCCTAGGATGTGCGTTTTACACGCACGATCCCCAATCCCCATTGCTTTACAGCAAGTGCGAAGACTGCGAGAGAGATGGCGCTGTTCTAAATATTTGTATAGAATCTTTTTATCGATTCATATTTTTTTTATGTGGTAATACCACATTTTTATTTTTATAAATAATGACACAAAGGTAAATTAAGAAAGAAAAATTGAATGTGATCTACTGCAATCGAAGCGGGATTTGAACCCGCGACCTCTGCGTTTCCGGCGCATTGCTCTTCCAACTGAGCTATCCGACCGCTACGTCAATCGCACGAAATCTTTCATCCCTTAATTCTTTACGCTACTGGAGCGCCCTCTGTGTCATATATGTTTTTGAAATGCTTATGCGCATTAGCATAGCATTAGATCACATTCAATTTTTCTTTCTTAATTTACCTTTGTGTCATTATTTATAAAAATAAAAATGTGGCAAATAATCCTCATATATTTCTGGTCAGGCTTTATATGGTCAGGCTTTATATTAGAGGTTATTTAGATTAAGGTTTTATACTTATTAACTCCCGACGAAAAAATACGGGTGTTATAAGTTTAACACGTGTATCTGTGTGTCTGTCTGTAGCATCGTAGCGCCCATACGGGTTGTACGAATTGAGTGTGTTTTTTTTTAATCGAAAGCCTGTGTTATCGGGATAGTTCTTAGCTTTGTTTGATGGAAATCGGAGCTCTAGTCTCCAAGATATTCAGCTTGCAGTGGAACAAGTGACTGGATCTCAGCCTATATTGAAGCTAGGAATTCCAAATTTTGTTTTTATGTTCATATTTTGTAGCATTTTCTATATCACTCATTAAAACACGCATTTGACGACGCGGTTGGCTCGGTTTGTAGAGACCTGCCTACTGAGCCGGCGGTCCCGGGTTCGAATCCCGGTTAGGGCAAACATTTGTGTGATGAACTCGAATATTTGTTCTTGGGTCATGGTTGTTCTAAATATGTATTTAAGTATATATTTATCTATATACGTATGTATATCGTCGTTTAGTACCCATAACACAAGCTTTCTTGAGCTTAATTTGGGACTAGATCGATTTGTGTGAGGTTGTCTGATATTTATTTATTTATTTTATTTAGTAGCATTTTCTATATCACTGATTAAAACAGGTTTTCATATTGACCAACTGTTTGGGTCGGGGTGTTATTTTTTTTTTTTTACTTTATGTACTCATCAAATCTTGTATCTACTTAGAATTTCGTAAATAAAACTCTATATTATAAGAATTTTCGTTTCGACTGTACTTCATTTGGTCTAATGTCACTTCAAATAACATTATATCATACTTCAGCATCATATTAATGCAAAGCAGCGTTTAAATCGGCGAGACGAATCGAGATTTATTTATCATTTACATCCTGCACGCTGCCAAGTGACAAGCAAGCATGTTCTGATGGATATAGATCGATGTGGGAAATCTGAATATTATATCAATAAGATATTCTGCTAAAGTAAAAACCTTTAAAGTCAATCCATAATATGGGTGTCGACTGATAAACATACTGTAATTATATGAATAAAATTAGCCCCATATGTCATGAAACGCAAAAATGTATGTTTTGAAATATGTGACTTCAATGGTACGCAACTTTTATGCTTCTATTTTAATCAAGAAGATATTTTGAAATTGTTTTCAGAAATTCATAATTTACCAAAACCATAATTATATGAAAACCATGAACTTAATGCACTTTTTCACGGTGAAAATGGCAAATTACTTATCGTCTCCATACAAATATTGTATTGGTACCTAACACACAAATGACGTCACATGTAGGTGGCCATCTGTATATATGGAGCGTTTTTAGCGTTCGTTATAGAATGTTAAACTTTGACGGTCATTTCTGACTTTTAAAGAAGTCTAAGTGTAGTGTAGTCCCATATAGACATTTGATCCTCATAAAAAACAGAATCGATGGACATCCTCAAAACGATTGTATTTTGTTCTCGAAGATTAATCCAAAATATTCTCGGATTGGCCTCCATTTGTTTCAACTAAATACTTAAGGGCATCGTCCTTTTAGTGAATTTTATTTTGAATATACCAAATATGTGTTTTTTTGTTCGTGTGCGGCATAGCATAGGTTCACCTTATCTCTTCCCATGGGTGTCGTAAGAGAGGAAACTAGCGTACATAATTATGGTATCAGAGAGTTTTTCCAAAAGAAACCCCAATCCGTGTTTCGTTCAGAATGTAACGTTTTTGGATTCATTCTACTCAGAATTTGAAAATTCTATATTTTCAATATGAAGAATAAAAAACGAAGATGAAAGCTTAAAGAAATAGTGAAGAGACTGGGAATCGAACCCGGTACATCTGGATGTGAATATTAACGTATTCACATAGAGATTGCTGTGTAAAGTCTTTCAAATAAACAATGCAAAGATCGACACAAAGCATAAGAAAAAATTCGAAAGGTTGCTTGGGAGTTGGAGCGGCGAAAAGGTTAAAGCTCTGGACCAATGGTTTAAATCAAAATAGGCCACCGCGAATGCAAATTTCGCGGCCGCACCAGTTTAGGCGACGTTACGTAATCCATAGTTACCATGTTAGCTACCACAAACGCCATTTTGGTCATTATGACGCCCCGCTAAACTGTTTTATTGTTTTTAAAATATTTTATTGCCTTTAAACTAATCGAGTGTTAATGGCGCAATGGCATTGGAAAAGATTATGATAATTTAATTAATAGTTGGGAAATGCTACGTTTTGTTACGAAAATGTTTATGGGTAAAACGTCTATTATTTATGTCTTGTCACACAAATTCACACCGAATATGAACACTCAGTCCACATCTTCATGGATCTACAGACACTTTCCGACATAGGCATCCCTCAAAACCCGCCATGTTTCCTCTCGCATCCAGTTTCTCCATTGATACAAACATCAAAGCTCAAAGAAAAATTTAAATGCGTGACCTGGTGGAGGAGACCGGGAATCGAACCCGGTACCTCTGGATTGCCAGTCCAGCGCGTTAACCTTTCCGCCACCCTAACGCCCACGCATTCATTGCATTGATCTTTGCTTTGTTTATTTGAAAGGCATTACACCTTAGCGACATCTATGTGAATAGGTTAATATTCACATCTTACCGCACTGCTTGACAGCAGTGAGCAAGCAAGCGAGAGAGGGCGCTGTTATTTATAAATTTATGAAACATGTAATGGATTGCCGGAATCCAGAGGTATCGGGTTCGATTCCCAGTCTTACCAGCTTACGCATTTAAATATACTTTGAGCTTTGATCTTAAGATTAATAAAAAAATTGTGGTGTGTAATTAAAAGAAATTTACATAACGTAGGTAATGTATGTACAGTCGCAATCAGATATATTGCAGCATATAAGCCGTTCATAAACTATTAAATGAATAAATGTATTACAGTGTGAAGGAATTTCTCTTTCGTGAGATGTAATGTCCAAAATATTTGCATGCTAGTAGGTATTTAAGTACAGATAGCAGAATAAACTACCTATTGTCACACATACTATGACACATTTGTACCTACTTATTATAAGCAAATAAATACCTATTCTATTCTATTCTATTCTAAATATCTGAACACGAGTCTTATTGACTGGGCGTTACAGTACATGTTCAGATATTTATGAACGCCTTATATGCTGCGATATATCTGATGGCGACTGTACAGGTCATCGGTCATCAAAGTATTATCACATTACCTGGAAAATCCGAGATGCAAAAGTCAATGTCCTTTTATCTCCAATCTTGAAAAAACGGCCATCGTGATGGATCGCCTAACGCATAGTAATCAGTCATGTTTTTTGTCAATCGCTCGTGATTTATTGTCAATTCCTATAAACATGGTTTTGACCTGCGCAATGACCGTTTCATATTATCTTAATTCGATCTTAGAGGAAATTTACCCCTAGTAGGAATCGCAAATTGTAATATAATAAATATTAGTAAATTTCACACAAATCGATCTAGTCCTAAAGTAGGTATTGTGGTAAGCTGCGGACGGACGGACAGACGGACGGATATGGCGAAACTATAAGGGTTCTTTGTTGACTGCGGAACCTTAAAAAGTGATTATCATTGATAGTAATAAATAAATAAAAATAAAAATAATAAAAAAAATAAAAATAAAATAAAAATCATTTATTTCAGACCAATTTACGATCCATATTTTGTTAGACAATTTTAAAACCTTATCAGTAAGTTAGTGTTTTATTCTAAAATAAATAACTCCTAAAACAAAAATAAACAGCAGTAAAATTAAGTAGGTACATCGTGGTTGTGGGAACGTAAATAGCGAAATGTGCGCTTTACTTGCTCCTGCCTATAGCCACTTCGACCCAGTATTTCATGAGTGGGCAGTCTAGGCGTTCTGCTAATATCCCTAGCATGCTGTTGCTGCTGCCGCGCACCCGAGCTATCAACGAAGCAATTCTTTTCCGCCTGATGGCATAAAAGTCGTCTGTATGCGCATCGGCGAACATGCCTGATGCACTGCAGTGCCTCGGCAGCCTCAGCAGCATTCTAAGGATATTATTGTATTGGACACGCAAAGTGTTGTATGCCCTTTTTGTAAACTTCACCCACAGGCTGCACGTGTAGAACGATTGACAGTATGCTTTAAAAAGTGTCAGCTTAACTTGTTCATTACATCGTGCAAACCTGCGGGCGAGCATGTTACCGCGCACCGCCATCGCTCTTCTCTCCCTCTCCAGGTCAGGGTCGTCACTCAGGTCTTCTGTGACAATGTGCCCTAGATACTTAAACCTGTCTACCACTTTTAGGAGAACTCCGCACAGCATGACCTCAGGTATAGTAGTCGGGTTGTATTTTTTCGCCTTGAAAACGACCAACTCACTTTTCGTTGCATTGTACCTGAGACCATGCCGCTCAGAGTAACCCTTACAAATGTCAATTAGCCGCCTTATTGAGTCAACCGAGGGCCCCAGCAGCACCATGTCGTCCGCGTAACTTATGTTATTAAAACAGACACCGCCTATATGACATCCTACCCGGGTACTGCTGAGCTCCTCGATCAACTCGTTAACATATAAGTTAAACAGAGTGGGTGACGTCAGCCCCCCCTGCCTAACCCCACATTGAAGCCTATACTCTTCCGACTCTACCCCAGCCCATCTCACTCGATTCACCTGATTGTTGTACCAAAACTTTAAGAGCGCTACATACTCCTTAGGCAAGCTTGTCTTAGATAGTTTGTCCCACAAAACGTCATATAGTATCACTTTATTCATAAGTAAGCCAATTTTTTATTCGTCCGAAAGTATTTTTTTCCTGAAGCCCATAATAATTTTAAGGTTTTATAAACATCGTTTTATACCATTAGCTTAAGTTAGGTTAGTTTTATAATAATTCTGAAAAAATTACTGTTTAGGAAAAAAATGGCTTTCGGACGAATTAAAATTTGGAGAAACGTTACAGGCGGCGAATAACAATTCGGACTTCGATATGTAAACATAATAAAATCAAATAATAATAATAAAAAAAGCTTTATTTTCCTTTACAACTTTCAAAAATCAAAAGTGCGTAATATTGTTAGTTTTCTTATTTATGTATATGTAGGTACCTATGTTTATTTATTTTATTTATACTATATTTATTTACTTTTTATATATTTGTGTATCTAATATTTATCTATTCTTAGATGTAATGGCCGCCTTTTGCGGTGAAAACCTCCTCCAGGTTTTGCCATCTTTCTCTGTCTTGTGCCGTCCTGCGGCAGAAAGCTCCGGCTACTTCGGCTATGTCGTCACTCCATCTTTTTTGTGGTCTGCCTCGTCTTCTCGTTTTGTATATTGGACTCCAGTTTGTAACAGTTTGAGACCATCTTCTATCTCTTACTCTTTGAATGTGTCCTGCCCACTTCCATTTTAGTGTCAGTACCTGTTTCACTACATCTTTTGCGTTTGTCCTTTTCCTTATATCCAAGCTTCTGATCCAATGTAACCATAAGTTTCACTTAATGTGCCAAAATAATAGTAAAAAAATTAGAAATTGAAAAGGGGGAACCCCCTTCTAACCACATTAGAAAATTCATACATGACATGTCGATGCTTTAAATTATGATACCTAATTAAATATAACTGCTTAAAAATTTGTTGATATTTATGAAAAATTAAGTATCCTTCAAAACCAATAGCTTACCTTGAATTCCTCAAATAACAATATTAATCAAACTAACAATTAATACTATTTTCCATAACATAACAACTACAATTAATAGCCCATGTAAGCATTTAATTATTAGTAATTATGAATAATTAATAGAATGACTAATTAGTCCTAAGCACGCAATGACTAATGTCACTAATGACATACCTTTTCCGTCATATAATGTAAGCACAACGTAAGTATAAGATGGTTATGGGGTCTATATCTTGCATAAACGGTATCCTGCCTTTTCGCCGAATTATTTTTCGCAGAATGTTTAATTTCACCGAATGTTTACTTCGCAGAATTTATATTCCTCTGTAGTCGT
Organism: Apotomis capreana; assembly: GCA_947623375.1. Lineage (NCBI taxonomy): Eukaryota > Metazoa > Arthropoda > Insecta > Lepidoptera > Tortricidae > Apotomis > Apotomis capreana. The sequence continues at coordinate 2,929,283 of OX392525.1, forward strand.
AAATTTTGCATAATTGTTGTAAATATCATCCTATAGATCAGGGTAGGTTAGGTTAGGTTTGTTTTACAGCAATCCTATATAGTTTACAGTTTCAGTGAAAAATGCTTTCGGCGAAAAATAATTCGGCGAAAAAGCAGAGAACCTGCATAAACATTAAATCACTCACAATTAGGACAACATTAATAATGCGGTCTTATCACACAGCGATCAGTTCTTTACAATCTTCAGTGATTTTGCTTAGATGGGGTTTTACGGCCTTTTTCGCACTTGAGCAAAAAACTGGGTAGACTGTGACGTCACGCCCCCAAGATGGCGTCCGCTTACGACACTTGACTTATATGATACGGATTAAAATTAGCTTGGCAGATATAATCCTCCGAGCTACAGGGTTCCGGTGATACTCCAAATCAGAATAATTGTATTTTTTTTGTTTACTGTTACAATAAATCAATATCTTACAGACTGACAAAAAAAAGTAGAAATTAAAAAGTAATAATGCTGTCGTCCCTTTTAAATCAATCTAAGAAAACGGGGACGACTACAGTATAGTTTATAATTTTCTTTGCTTCATCCGCGCATAAAGTATTTATTATTTAAGTGGCAGTGTTTAACGTAACGTTAAATAGAAAATCAAGCTTTGACAATTCTAAAATCTTTGAATTTTGGCGAGTGGATGGTAACATTTTTAAGGTATTTCCAAATTTTAGAAAATCTATAGTTATGCATTCGGTACAATTGAAATTGTTCATAATATTTTATGTCTACAAAACGCCGAGATTTTATTTGTCCGAAAGCACTATTCCGGATTTTCATAATTCCGAAAACCATATTCTGGTGAAATATTTTGACTTTTTTTGGGATAACATATAACCCTAACGGAGTAAGGGACGGGTGCTAGTGCGGGATGCAACCTGTGTAGACACACTGGCCCCGTCACATCTCCACCGATCCTCAATTAGGGCCGGAGCAGCGGCAGAAGCGGCCGAAGGCATAAAACGGAATAAGTACAGTGGTCTTGGCGCTGAGTACAATTTTATACCTTTTGGCGTCGAGACCCTGGGTCCGTGGGGCCCCAGCGCTTTAAGCCTCTTCAAAGATATTTCGAAGAGGCTTATCGATGTTACTGGTGACCGGAGAGCTGGCGGTCTCCTCGCTCAAAGAATCAGTATGGCGATTCAGCGAGGAAATGCCGCCAGCATCTTCGGCACTATGCCGCAGGGGCCATTTTTAGATATAGTTTAATTTTAGTGTGTTCTTGTTTTGTTTAATTTTTAGGTTTAATTTTATTGTAGGTACTTTAATCTACCTATGTGTACTTCTCATTTATGAATAAATATATAACCCTAACCTAACCTAATTAAATGGCGAACTCACCATCCACAGCAAATATCATCGTTTGGCGTGATAGCGCTTTCGGCATTATGAACATAGCTGGGCATTAACTCGTTAATCCGTTAATCGTTAATTAACGAAGTTAACATTTTGATTAACTTTTAAGTTAGCATTTAAAAATGTTAACGAACACGTTAACTTCCGTTAATATGCAGAAGTCCGTTAATCGTTAATCCAATGCCTTTTATTTATTTATTTATGTAAGTGACATTAATGGCTCTAAAAGCTGGCTGGACCATTGTGTAGTGTCTCAAGCGGCTCGGCGGACAATACGGGATGTAAAAATACATTATAATGTCTATTGGTCAGACCATCATCCATTAGAAATAGTATGTAATTTAAATATGATTAGAAATAATAATTTTTTAATAATAAAATTTGTAATAAGGTTATCTGGGGCGAGAGAAATCCACAACAATTGACATTTTATGAGAATTATTGCAATGATAAACTTAAAAATATAGATTTTCCAATAGAATTTATAGAGTGTAGTTATAGACATTTTACTAAGTGTGAACATAAATTAGTTATTGACAAGATGTACGCAACTATTATTAATACTTTAAGTGAAGCAGCTATTTGTAATTGTGGTGACAAATTAGTAAGTAAAAAGAGACATGTGGTCGGTTGGAACAAGCATGTACGACAGGCTCATGTGGAGGCTCGGCTTGGGTTTCAGAATTGGGTTATGTGTGGAAAACCAAAGGCAGGTGACGCGTTTGTTAATATGGTTGAAACACGGAAAATATTTAAACAAAAATTGAAATGGTGTCAGGATAATGCTGAGCAAATTAAAATGGACATATTAGCTACACATCATTCCAATAAAAACTTTAAATTTTTTTGGAAACAGACAAACAAACTGAATCCTAGGGCGAGCCTGCCGGTGAGCGTGGAGGGCATTAGCGAGCCTGATCGGATTGCTAATCTGATTAGACAGCAGTTTAAAGTTGAGTCTCCCCTGGGGGCGTGCAGTGAATCACCTCCCGCCAGGTGTTTACCTGCGGGCCCTTTGGTGAGATTCACGGCTAAGGAAGTGGCATCGATGGTGAAGGGCATGACGCGAGGGAAGTCGCCGGGACATGACTTCCTTAGCATTGAACACTTGCAGCATGCTGGAGTACACTTACCTAGAGTACTTGCCATGCTCTTCACCTTCTGTGTCAGTCATACCTATTTACCTGAAGAGATAATGAAAACCGTGGTGGTGCCTATAATAAAGAATAGTACAGGAGACACCTCTGACATAAAAAACTATAGGCCCATTTCGTTGGCTACTACTGTAGCAAAAGTGTTGGACGGTGTGCTTGACAAACAACTAGAAAAACACGTAACAATTAACGAGGCACAATTTGGCTTTCAACCTGGCTTGTCTACCGAAACCGCAGTTCTTTGTCTTAAGCACACAGTTCAATACTACACAGACAGGAAAACGCCGGTCTTTGCGTGTTTTTTTGATCTGTCCAAGGCCTTCGATCTGGTGTCCTATAGTAAACTATGGCAAATACGAAGATACGTCACTGCCCGGAGAATTGGTCGAACTGTTCAGGTACTGGTACGACCACCAGACTAATGCTGTGAGGTGGGCAGATACGCTGTCCGATGCATATGGGCTGGAGTGCGGGGTGAGGCAAGGGGGGCTCACGTCACCTAGGCTCTTCAGCCTTTATGTCAATCGATTGATTGAGGAGCTCAGTAGCACTATGGTCGGCTGCTCAGTCGATGGGAAGTTTGTGAACAACATCAGTTATGCAGACGACATGGTGTTGCTGAGCCCCTCAATCAGTGCCCTGAGGACGCTAGTTAGCACATGTGAGCGGTATGCGGAGGCCCATGGCCTCAAGTACAATGCCTCTAAGAGTGAGTTGCTAGTTTTTAAGGGTAAAGGCATAAAATTGGAGGATGAAGTCCCGCCGATTAAACTTAATGGCACTCCTCTCAAGCTAGTTAGAGAATTTAAATACCTGGGGCACTGGGACACCGCAACGCTAAGCGATAATGTGGATCTGGAAAGGGAGCGTAGGGCGCTGGCAGTTAGAAGTAATATGTTGATCCGTAGGTTTGCAAGGTGTACGAATGACGTAAAGGTTAGCCTCTTTAAGGCTTACTGTCAGTCATTTTACACCTGCAGCCTATGGATCAATTATAATCAAAAAGCTTACAGCGCCCTACGCGTACAGTATAATAACGCGTTCCGGATGTTGTTGGGGCTGCCGCGCCACTGCAGTGCCTCAGGCATGTTCGCCGAAGCGCGCACAGATGGCTTCCACGCCATTATGCGCAAGCGCACAGCGTCGCTACTGCGGCGCGTGCGCGGCAGCGCCAACAGCCTCCTAGCAATAGTCGCGGACAGAGTAGAAGGCCCTTTCTTGCAAGGATGGAATGCCTTGCATTTGTCACCTAGGTTAAGTTAGTTAAGGTTTGTTTTGATATTTTTATGTTACTAACATTAGTTATAAGGTTCATTATTTATGTTACTAACACGATATGGATAAAATTCCGAAATAAATGATTATTATTATTATGTCCTTTATTTATTTTAATTCTTAGGCTAGGTTTTTACAATATCTGTATATAAAAAATAAAATACAATAAAGAAATTACAAAATATTATTATTATTATTACCGCACGGCACCGCGGCGTGGCGCGAAAAACAGGTTCAGACAAGTGCCGGGCGGCGCGTGCGCGTGGCAGAGAGTGAAACAAAAACAAAACTAGATATATTTTGCCGGCGCGTGCGAGTGAGAAAACTGCGAAGAGATTTGTTTCGTTTGATCATTTCATTACTTAGCGCCGGTGCTTAGAGTGACGAGTGTTTTGTCTGTTGTTATTATAAATTACTGTCAGTGACCATTTGCGTGTTGATAAAGAAGAGTGCAGTGCAGTGTAATTTAGTTAGATAGAAAAAGTGTACTGTGCAGTGTAGTAATTAAAACCATATCATGGAAGACGTGGATCGGATTCCAGCGGTCTTGATGAGAATCCATGGCCACATTTGACTACTATGTGGAATTTGTATCCAGATCGGGCCAGCAAATACTTTTTACGTGTAAGCGTTTGACGACGCGGTTGGCTCAGTTTGTAAGCGCTTGTCTACTGAGTCGGCGGTCCCGGGATCGAATCCCGGCCAGGGCAAATATTTGTGTGACGAACTCGAATATTTGGGCTTGGGTCATGGTTGTTCTATGTATTTAAGTATATGTTTATCTATATAAGTATGTATATCGTCGTCTGGTACCCATAACACAAGCCTTCTTGAGCTTAATTTGGGACTAGATCGATTTGTGTGAGGTTGTCTGATATTTATTATTATTATTTATTATTAAGCGTCGTACGTACCTAAGTTCACTAACGCAACGATATAAAAATGCAATTTTACACATATTAACGGATTAACGATTAACGTTAACTTGCGTTAATTCTTCCGAAATGAAACACTTTAACGTTTAACGAAGCGAACTATTTTTGTAGCGGATTAACGATTAACGAAGTTAACTATTTGATTAACGGTGCCCAGCTATGATTATGAAAATTCGGAATTATGATGGATTTGGATAAATGAGACTTCGGAATTGTTGGATGTTCTGTTCTGAGATGATTCATGAATCAAGGGTCCACGCTACGGGACCCTAAACCGATGAACAATAGCCCATAAGAGCTGCGCCGCTTAAAGTCTCCTGCCTTATCCATCGCATTAGTAACGGACCTCGTTGCGAAAACATTTCGTATTATAGGTACTTTAGTAATAAGGCGCGGTTGGCTCAGTTTGTAGTGCCAACTGAGCCGGCGGTCCTGGGTTCGAATCTACAGGGCAAATATTTGCGTAATGAACTCGAATATTTGTTCCTGGGTCATGGATGTTACGAGTATCTATAAATGTATTTAAATATTATGTATATCGTCTAGTTCCCATAGAATGAGAAAAGCCCTAAACATGCCTAGCCGTGAAAAGGGCTTGACGGTTTCGTAACTCACCTGGCAAGCCCTTCTTTCACGGCGTCTGCAGTAATGTACTATTATGCCCGTTTTATAAAATGACACAACGCAACTCTAAACCGGCGAAAAAAGCAAACCGTTGCATTTTAAAGTTAAATCCCTCTTTTATACTGTAATTGGACGGGACCTGTCCGTAGTTTAGTGTCGTGTAAAAATTGCTTGTTTGGGACTAGGTCGATTTGTGTAAGATTGTTCCGTAATATTTATTTATTTTATTTAAGGCTGCCTGTCCGGAGCGAAGCTGTATAAGATGGATCAATGATATTCCTCATATTTAACAGGCCTTATACATTTTTAAAATGTATTTTTTCATATTATGATACATATATTGCTAATTTCAAGCAACTTTTCCCTGAGTTCTAGTTAGTAACATAGCTTCTTTTCTCTTGTTCTATGCCATCACACTCATGGTACTCATAAGGCGCCTTAGAGTCACGCAACGTGCAATGGAAAGGACTATGCTAAGAGTCTCTCTGAAACAGACATGAGGATATCCGCAGGAGAACCAAACGACATAGCTCACAGGATTGCATGGCTGAAGTGGCAACGGGCGGGCCATGTAGCCCGGAGGATTTTTGGAGTAGTAGGACCTCGTGCAGGGTCCGTCCGGATTGTTACTACCGTCTTGCCTGCTAACCCACCGCCAAACAGCAATGTTCGCATTGTTGTGTTCCGGTGTGGGGGTAAGATAGCCGGCGAAATTACTAGCATACAGGCATTCTATCTTCGTCCTCCGGGTAGGCAAGCACTTGTGACTCTCTGGTGTTGCAGGTGTTTATGGGCAACGGTAATCGCTTTCCATCAGGCGATATGTTTGCTCGTTTGCCCCCTATGACTTAAAAAAAAAAAAGAATGGATGACCGTTAGGCAGCAAAGTCGTGGAGTGGCGAAGCCACCCCGGCTAGGTGGACGGATGACCTGAGGGTGGCGGGGAGTCGATGGATTCGGTCTGCGCCTATGTTCAGCAGCGGTTACCTATTTGAAACACTAATTTTTATGTCCCATTGTAACTTTTCGACAAATTTTCATTTGTCCGAAAACCATTTTTTTTCAAAACTGTTAATTATTAAGAATAATAATTACAAAACAAACCTAACTTAGCCTAATTGGTTCTACGATATTTATACAATCTTGAAAACATTACGATACCTTCAGAAGCAGACGTCTGTGGCTGATAGAGATATGTCATTACATAACGCGAAGATCCTATAACATAATAAAGCCATAGATTGACTGAATCCACATTCCGAAGCTACTGTGAGATTGGTGAGTCACATGTCGATTTTCCTTATTTGCATTAAGATATTTGATCTTTTTATACAACTTCTGTTTAGGCTGTTGTCAAGAGACCAGGACACCCATACATAGACCTAGGCATGAGAAGCAGGTAAAATTTGTATTATTTTTTTTGTTGTTTGAACACGTCGTAGAAGGACTACACACACACTATTAACGATTTCCGCTAATCTATCTATACTATTATAAAATTCTAGCAAACGTACATAAATTGTGATAAACCGTCACACTTTCTTGTAATTTCCATTTTATTCTTATATTTATCCTTATTTAATACTTAAAATACAATATTATTATTTTATAGGCACACTTTTAATATGTTTTCTTCGAGGACCACTAAATTCTAAGATAGGTAAAATTAGGTTAAGTCACGTAATATAGTTAAGTATCCTTTCTCAAAAAAATACGCACTGTTGAGTTCCTTTCCGCGTTTCTTCTCAACTGTGGTATCCTTTTGTGAAATGCCAGTAGACTCAGATATGTAAAAGTGTTTTTTTTATATGGCGGCGGGCGCGGAGTAGGGGGAATTGTGCATTTTGCATTTTAAACACACACTAACCATCCTAGACAACATAGCAAAAATTCAGAACTACCGGACCGTTTGTAAGGTCACCCTCAGTTGTTTAGTCTCTATTCACCGCACTAACAGTACAGTCAACGACAAATATATGTTTACACTTTCTAACCATATACAAGGCGAAAAATTTAATGTAGGATAAATAAGACCTAGCTTGGTAATACCATAATATTAATCCATCACAAAAAAAAAAATACTAAATTGTTTAAATCATAGACAATTGGTGATGCCACAAGGAAATATCTGTCCATATTATTCGTATTTGGCTAGCCAGACTCTTACACTGAGGACTAACCAAAATAAGTTGTGTAAAATTAGCATAATTTAGGTTACTTAAGCACAGTATGGCTATTTCTCAAGTATTTAAACTAATTGAGCTATTAATTTTTTTCAATGACGATAAAAAAAACTGTAAATAATTATGAAAACTCTATGCTCTTTCTTAGCAGTGAAATGGAAAACGGAAGGAATTAATATCATATTAATGCATTACCATTTTTTTCGATGTTATAAAAAAAAGGTGTCCATATTTACGGTCCGTAGCCTAATTGATGAGGTGCGACGAGTTTAAGTTAAGATATTATAAATGGTTACTTAACTTTAGATAAGGAAGTACATTATCACCTACAGAGCTAAATACGATTTAAGTATAGTCTGAGATTCGCGTGGCGTTGACCTTACCTTATCAGTTTTCCTGTTTCAGCAAATTTCGTAAACAAATATTAAAAACAAATACATTAAATAAGGTCATTAAATAAGAAATTGAATATCGATGTTATTTTATACATACTTCTTAATTTCCTGCCCGTAAGCAGAGGATAATTTAGAATAAAATTGAAATAAAGCCATTTCCGGCTGCATTAAGTATTTACCGGTTGTCATTTAAAGGCAAATAAGAAAACATATCTAAAGTAGACGTAAAGGAGCTATAAATAGAAACATCATTGAGACCGTCAAAAGAAAAAAACTTTCAATAGTGACAACCGCTTTTGCGTAAATATTTTTATATCGCACTTGTTATAAGCATACCATTTTCATAGAAACGATTCGGCGAGGAAAATTCAAGAGAATAGTATGGTAAAATCACAATATGTAGGCGCCTAGCCAGTATGTACTAACAAACGTAGATAAATTATACCATAATGAATTTATTTATTTATTTATTTATAGGCTCACACAACAAATTACAGTCAATTACATACAAATTGATGCTTATCGTCTAGGTCTGGACTATAATTCTAAACAGTGTGTGCACAGAAAGTTTAATACTGCCGTCATATCGAAAAAGGGCGCATCTAACATTTTTGTCAAAAATGAGTTCTATACATATTCGGAATCAGCAAAAAAAGACGGATCTACCAGTATTTTTAAATTTGACTAAAGATGAACAGAACCCTGTGAAACCTACAATCAAAAAGGACGTATCTGCGGGATACCGCGTATACAACGAACGGGATCTACCAGTATTTTTAAATTTGACTAAAGGTGAACAGAACCCTGTGAAACCTACAATCAAAAAGGACGTATCTGCGGGATACCGCGTATACAACGAACGGGATCTACCAGTATTTTTAAATTTGACTAAAGGTGAACAGAACCCTGTGAAACCTACAATCAAAAAGGACGTATCTGCGGGATACCGCGTATACAACGAACGAGAAAAGGCATTTCTGATGTATGCTAAAATAAAAAGACCCATCTAAGCAAAAGAGTTTTATTATTTTAGAAAAATATGGACATTTTCATAAAAATAAATGGCGCTTCTACACGATAATATGAAGAAAAGACGGTTCTGCGTAGTTGTGCCTTTTCATCTTAGTGAAATCACCATTTAAGTCACAATAAGTCAGGCGCAAGTGTAAGTACCGTCTTTTCTACGTAGTAAAGTTAAGCGTGCGGGGTAAAGGGGGCTCGCGGTTGGATATCAATTCAATCAGATGCGTCCAGGCAGTTGAAGGAAATTTTAAGGTTTTCTTTAAATTATCATCATAAATTTAAGACTCAAACTCCTGTCGGTGTAGCTGATATAGTATGTATACTCTAACAGGGTGTTTTTCAACCCACGCCATAATGTGGTTCTTTAGAGGTACTACTTTACTGACAACGACACATTTTTGGTAACTAACGTTGAAAGTCAGTGAATGTCACTGATGTAAGTAAACAAAGAGGAAACAGGACTTTTTAGATATTCCATTTTAGTATTTTTTTCATAATAAAGCCAAAACTGTTCACAGTGATAAAAGTCAAGTTTTTTCAATAGAATTCAGTAATTATTTCGCAAGAAGAACGAAGGATTGAGCAGCATTCCGGTATAAAAAAAATCAGTTTGGTCTGTGATAAATCGCTACTGACGTTGAATAATATAACGTATGCACATTATTGCCATATGAAAGCTGTTTGTAGCGCCACTATCCCTGGACCGGACCGGACTTATGGTGTTCAACCATTTACTGTTAAATGCTTCACCAACACCACATTTCGAAGGTTTTCCGTACCTTACCTTTGCGTCATGATCGATTTTCACACCCATAGAAAACTATGCACCCCATAAAAAAAATCGTTTGTTATTTTTTTATTTTCTGGGATATATTTGCGGTCATTAAATTATTTTTATTTTTAACAGCCACGTTTGCTAAACCTATTCTTGCTTTGATGTCTGGTGTATATTTTGAGTCTAATGTAATAAATATACATAAATATATTAGTTTGCTTTTCTTTAAATTTATAGGGTTGTCGTATTAAAATATACATTTTCTTCAAAGGAGACAAGTACAATCATTAAAAAAAACGGCCATATAGAAAAGCATACATAAGCTAAAATCAGTTGCTTCAAATAGCTTTAGACGTTTTCGGAAAAAAATACACTTGTACTTTTTATTAAAACAAATAAAAAGTCGTCAATGCAAGAATTCCGTTTTGACATTTATAAAGCGGTAAAACTAAAACTTATTTGTGGGTAACGTAACTAAAAAAAAGCAATTGCCTACTTCCTTCACTTCAACAATAATGTACCAAGTATTAGGGCTGGTCAAAAATCAAAAATCGAAATGCGTTACAGACGTATCTGCTTTTTTATTTTTAAGTAGGTCGATGTTTTACTTACAACCTACTTTAAAAAGCAGTTAATGGCTATATGCGTCCTTTTTATTTCGTTAACTAAAATGCACTATGCGTATTATTACTAAGTAAAAAAGAAGTTTTAATAAATTACTACGCTGAAAAGACGTTTCTAGCCAGACACGTCTTTTTACTGTAGTATAAAAGTATTTATTTGTATTTTTTTTACTAAGAGAAAAGATAAAATATAATTTATTTATTATTAAATGTTATCCAAATTGGATTTTGCATATCAATCCGTATAGCTCAAATGCTTCTACACATTTTTGCATTAAAAAAGTATCACATTATTTATATTCTTTGACGTAGCGAATTTTTTAATTTCAAATTCACAAAATATTTTTTTTCTCCGTTTTCAAGTTTATGTAGAAGCGCCCTATTTCGATATGACGGCAGAATAACATATATTACTAATTAATCGCTAGACAGAGAGTATATATGTTGTATTTGTAAGTAGGTAACACGGTATGGAATTAATATTATGGCATTATTAATCTCTACTTTTCTATGATTGTGTTAGGCTTAAAATCCTATTTTGAGTTACAAAAATAGTTTCTTAACAATATTTTTAAATGTAAGTAACTTATGATTAATTCCATAATTAATATATTTTTTATTAGCCTACATGCCCCACTGCTGGGCGAGGGCCTCCCCTCTTTTCCGCCAGTCGTCTCGGCAAAATATATGCTCCTGCCATGCGTCCTGGAATGCGTCTAGGTCATCCCGCCATCTCCTTCTCGGTCTGCCTCTGCTTCAGTGGCGATCCTGCGGTGTCCACACAGTGGACAATTTAGCCGATCATTCCGGATGCATTCGGCTGACTTGTCCAGTCCAGTCCCATTTCAGCTCGGCGGCCTTGACACCCAAGTCTGCAATACCTGTTTTGGAATTAATAAAATCACATAGTTAAAAAATAATTTCCTATACAATAATAAAATCACAGAACACCAATAAAAAAACAATATAAAATACCATCTCACGAACTTAAAAATAATAAAAAAAATCCTTAAAATTATAGAATGCCTAAATCTAAAACACCAGTAACAATAATTAATCAAGTAGTGAAAATAATATATTAAAATAACCATGTCAAAAAATACGGTTAAAAATATTATAAAATTAAAAACTTAACTTAAGACTAGCTTAAGAAAAATAAGAAATGAGAAAAAAAACAAATTTGGATAACTAAGAAAACTGACGAGGGGACGTTACACTATACAGGATCTTGTACTAACCAACTTAAACCGTGAAAAAACTCATCAGCTCTCATTATAAGCGGCCCCAAGTTTTATTGATCGTCATATGGTAATCATGGTAATTATGGTAATGACAATAAGAATATAAGTGTATCAAGGTTCATTGTCAGTTGCGAAATTGTCAATGGCAGAGGAAGATTTCGGATGTATAACGAAATTATGTTAAAAAGCCGATCCGATTATAATATAAATAAATTTATGCATTAATAATAATGACAGTAGTTTTTTAAATGGTTATGCCACGCTCTATTAGGCTCGATTTATCATCACGGACAGGGCTATTGTAGCTAATAAGCCTGATATCGTGTTGGTAGATTGATCCAAGCGCCAGGCAGTGCTCGTCGTGATTACCATCCTACATGATTCGAACCTCGTGAAGGCCGAGAAGGACAAAGTCAGCAAGTACCTTGACTTGGCTCACGAGGTGACCGCCATGTGGGATGTTGACTCGACGATCATTGTCCCGATAGTCGTTTCGGCGAACGGTCTTATAGCGAAGTCTCGACAAATATCTTAAGGCTCACGCTAGATGGCTGGATCAAGGGCCAGATACAGAAGGCGGTACTCCTGGACACAGCGCGCATCGTCAGCAGATTCCTCTCTCTGCAGCCCTAACCACCGGTAGCCTGGGCGTTGCCCCGCTATCGGTAGGTTTTTATAATGTATTTACTTTTAATATAAATTTATTCTAAGGAACCTAATTTAAGATTTAGAATAAATAAAGGTGATAATGACAGTAGTTGGAACGTGTTTTTGCCTTCTAACAGCGGTGGCTCGTTTTTGTAGAATTGTATTGAAAATGCGTTTTCTATGGCGACGGGTCTGAAAGCATTGAATTTTCACAATACGGTTTTGCTGACAGCTCAAATCAGCAAACTCTTTATGAAACGTCAAAACGATTTGTTAGTGTGAAGAATCTATGATGACTAGACGTGCCCGCGGCTTCGCTCACGTAAATGAAATCCCATCAAAAACATAAATGTAAAATGAGAGCCAAGTTCAATATCGCGTGCACTTCGCCGACAAAAGAATTGAGATCTGCAAGGGCGCCAAGTTCTTTGCCCTAAAATTTTTAGATACAAGGACATGCGACATACTCAATGCATTTATTTTACTTGAGGTGCAATTCAATATCAAGATTTGACTTGGCTAGTTTTCACAAACTAACTAAATTTTATAAAAGTAACATAGTCATAGTTCATTATCAAGCTAACAGTATAAGTAACAAACCGTACACTAACTTGCGTACTTACCTTTACGAAAATAGGTTAATGATTTGATTGATTTTGATTTATAATATAAATTTATATTTTAAAACTAGCCAAGTCAAGTCTTGATATTGAATTACACCTCAAGTAAAATAAATGCATTGAGTATGTCGCATGTCCTTGTATCTAAAAATTTTAGGGCAAAGAACTTGGCGCCCTTGCAGATCTCAATTCTTTTGTCGGCGAAGTGCACGCGATATTGAACTTGGCTCTCATTTTACATTTATGTTTTTGATGGGATATCATTACTTTTTGTACAGAAATTATTATGATGTGTAAATTACTTAATTATTATTTGTTAATTAGTTCTGTGTGCTATTCTAGTACATCTTTTGAAAGTTTTGAACAAACAAAGAATTTTCCAAAACGGTTAGTACGTATTGGATTTTTATGTGCATGTATGTGTAAGTGTGTGCGTGTGAGTGTATATGTTATTCTAGTATATCTTTCAAACAAAAAAAGAATTTTCCAAATCGGTTTATAAATGACAGAGTTCTGAGGCAACAACCATCAATAATAATAATAATAATAATAAAAAAACAAAAAAATCACTGTTTTCGATTTTTATATGTATACACACACAATTACTAAGCTGCATGCCAAATTTCACCTTTCTAGGTCACCTGGAAGTGGGTTAGGTTTTTGATTACTAGTCAGTCAGTCAGTCAGTCAGTCAGTCAGTCAGTCAGTGATAAAAATACCGTTTTTTGGACTTTAATATCTCAATAACTATTTAACCTATATTAATGAAATTTGGGGATCTACTTGTTCTAAAGGATCTTAATACATAAGCCAAATTTCATTTTTTTATGTTAAATAGATTTGGAGTTATTGGGGGGTCAAAAGTGGCTCCAAACGGTTCGTGTAATATAACACACGGCTGCTGCTCGCCAGTTCCTGCGGTGAACTTGGCTGGACACGCTGCCGCGTGTCTAGATATGTACTTCCTATTTGTAACACTTGAACATGTATTTGTTTTTTTTTTTATTATATATACTTAATGAAAAAAGGAAACTGTCATTGCAAGTTAAATAAAAGCTTTTTAAAAGGAAACTGCGTTTAGTCCTCATATTTGTATTTCCGAAATAAAATTAATTATAAGCAAAAGGGATTCAACACATTTTATATTTGTATACTTACATGGACTGGAGAGTAATACATACATGTACAAATGTTACTCAAAGCAAATCTAAGCCTAGCAAAGCTTAATAAACAAAAGTAAAAATAATAACCATTAATAGGCAGTGCCGCTTCAGTAATTTTTATTTTTTTATTTTTATTTTGTTGGTTTGGGCTTAAATTAGATTGAATCTAGTAGATTACGCTAAAATAAGCATATTTTATTCTTTCAACTTTTTCTCTCAGATCGATATTTACCGAGATATTGGGGTTCAAATGCATAAACATATTTTGATGTAGGTACGTAATAATAGTAGACTATTTATGAGGGTCATGTAAGCAAGCATTTTGACGCTCCGGTCGCTACGCTCGCTCCGCTATACATGGTCACAAAACAAACCTAACCTAACCTACAGTTTTCGGTTTTCAACCTATGTACCATATTTTCAGACAGCATTTTTACCTTAAAAACCCCAATATCTCGGTAAATATTGATCTGAGAGAAAAAGTTTACATAACAAAACATGCTTATTATAGGATGTTTTAAAGGATACTTTAATAAAAATGGGGTGTTATATTGACATTTAAGTTTCACGACACCGAAATTTTTCTGTCCCAAAACTGGCCCACCTTTACTTATTTTTTATTAAAGCAGTAACGTCTGCTAACGTAAACTAAATGTTTACAAATGAAGCGAAAAAATAAGTAATTTGGGTGTAGCACATCGTTACTATCGATTCTCAACAAATTTGAGACGATGGTGCCGACGATAAAGTCTAAATCTTTACGGTAGATGTCGCTACGATGCCACCCTAAGGCATGTCGAAGCAACTGGTTGAAAAATTCAATGACTCTGACATCTGATTCGGTGGTCCAATTGGGAGGACGCCAGTGTTGGCCCGAAAAGCCGTTGGAAACGCAGGTTCGAATCCTGTCTGAATCATTAAATTTTTCAATTTTCGCTTCATTTGTAAACATTTGGCCCACCTTTCCTATACCGCAACCCCTGAGGTCTTACTAACCCAACATTATCGCATCGCATTCTACGTACCGAGATGCAGAACAATGAGTACATTGCCTTGCAA
Organism: Apotomis capreana; assembly: GCA_947623375.1. Taxonomy (NCBI): domain Eukaryota; kingdom Metazoa; phylum Arthropoda; class Insecta; order Lepidoptera; family Tortricidae; genus Apotomis; species Apotomis capreana. The sequence goes on from OX392525.1 coordinate 2,944,390, forward strand.
GGATATTTTTCTTGAGTTTATAATAATACATAAGTAATCTGTTAAATTCAAATTTAACAAAAATTAAACATGCCATCGCCATTCCTCCATCTCCCGAAACCGTGGTGGTCAATCTGAATAAAACCGTGATGGTCGATCAATCAAAATACAAATTAATAACATAATCACTTAATACTTTCAATTCTCGGCATTTTCATAACACTTTTTGCTTATTGCACAGAAAATGAAAATTCGCTGACAATGACAATGCCGATGACATTTAGTTTGACAGAGAAAACAACATAAGTCAAGCAAAGTGCGTAGTCATTACATTTCGAGTAAAAAACTTCGATATAACGGCGTACCAACATGACGCCAAAATTTTTGGCTACTTAAACTTAAGTCATATAGCGAAAAGAAACTTTAGGCTACTTGAACCTGAGCCATAAGAGCGAGAAGAACCGAGTATCGCCGGAAATGGTCGACGGTCGCGAAATGAAGAATTTTATGAAGATTTCTTTAGCCGATTGTGAAGGTAATACGTAGTGAAAACGGTATTTTTTACGCTCTTATTCCATTCTCATATTTAGACAATAGATTTGAATAGTTTTTTCTGCGGTAACGTGCATCGTATTGGAGAAACGTGATCTAAAAGAACGTCGAGTTTTGTAAGGCGCCATCTCGCTTCCTCCCTAGTGCGTTATCCCGTTCTGGCATTTTCAATTTTATTATATAGATAATTGGCTTGTGACGTCACAAAAAATCAGTAGTCAAGAAACGTCTTCTTTTTAGTTCTTATCCAATTTAAAATAGTGTAATGTCCAAAATTGAGTGGTAGTTTATTTTGGAGTGTGTGTATACTCAAATACCGTATTATTTTATCATAATTGCTAAGTACCATTAATTTAAGTTAATCAAACTTAAGGTAGCTTTATAGTTTAAGGTGTTTCGTGCAACTAGAACGCTAGGCTTGTAAATTAAAATGACTGAAACTTCCTGATAAAATGGCGGACAATCAATTAGACAGATATAATTTGGTATCAAGTTACATAACGGTGCGTGAGAGTGGACAGTCGATTAGTAACCGTAATATTTGTTCACTGTATGTATGTGCGTTTTATTCATTATTAAACACCATAAAAAAAAACAATTATCGAATTAATTAGTTGTATCAGGCGTTACTTTGCCGAAATCCCTATATTTTTGGAGTTTACTCCTTAAGAATCGATTTTCATATATAAGCCCGGGGTATGAAAATTATGGGGTATAAAATCGAACGTATCTGCCGTGCTAATTTAAAAAGTCGTATCTCAGTATACGATCGGGGTAAAAATACAACTTCTTAATTTAGCAGGTTATGCGTTACGTTAAGCGTTATAGACTAAGATCCCTATATAAAATGACCTTCACCGAGATGTTTATTTCATGAAATGTATTTTAAATGTACTTAGCAACGGGAAAACATGGCTCCCGTTAGAGAAAATTAATATTAATTGTTCTCTGCCATTTATTTATTTTAAATTACCACAAGAGGCTTAACAAATAACATAGACAAGAAACATATTCATAATTTCTCCGCGGAGACTGCGGCGGCGGCCGGCGGCCTACACGGCGCGTTGCTGCGCAAGTGCGCATCGGGCAGCTTGACTGACAGTTGTCAATCTACAACAGCTGAGAAATGTGTTTTTGTTTTCAAGTTTTTGCTAATATTTTGCGTGAATCTCTATCATGTTACGAGTGTGATTGCTATCAGTGCATGAGTACTATCTAGTTATATGTGCAATTATAAACCACCGCTTCCCCCAGGAACTTTATGAGGCAATTTGTATGCCGAAACTTGGAGCGGTTTTTTTAAATACTTTATTTGTTATCGTAGCCGTAAGTTTTTATCTATTGCGTTTTTTAATAGTTTACTTGATGAATCCTAATAGCACGGGCTCCTCTCAGAATGTCGCTTCCAGGTCTGTGTCGCTGTCGCTGGAGAATTCCGTACAGTGCCCACATTGCTCCCAGATTCGTTTCTTTAAAGGTCAGAAAGGACTTAATATACACATCAGTAGAACCCATGGCATTCGTGCTGGCGCAATTACGTCGCCACCAGGCAAACAATTCACAACCAAGTCAGATCAGGCCTTTTTCTGAAAAAATCAGTGAGCTTAAACATTCAATTCCAGTGGTCAAACGAATTCCTCGCAGCGCTCGAATTCAGGTTGCACAAAAAGTGTGCCTACCTTTTTGTTCTTGTTTGCAGCGCCCAACAGGGTACATAATGTGATACTTAAACTATTTACTTCCACCTGTATAATCATTATGTGCAATAAACGTATTGAGTATTGAGTATATATTTTATAAACGTTCTTAAGGCCAGGCGCGCACCAAGATTTTAGTCGCACGATAATTTTGTCGCATAAATGCAAGATATGGGTTTATATGAGAGTGCGCGCACCACGATTTTCATAAACCCATAAGTACGCTTATTTCTGCGACAAAAAAGTGGTGCGCGCCTGGCCTGAAGAGTAAACTCCAGTCGTGCGTCGGAGCTGACACACACACTTTTTTTTTTAATAAATAAATATATAAATATCGGACAACCTCACACAAATCGATCTAGTCCCACATTAAGCTCAAGAAGGCTTGTGTTATGGGTACTAGACGACGATATACGTACTTATATACATAAATATATAGTTAAATACATGGAACAACCATGACCCAAGCACAAATATTCGAGTTCATCACACAAATTTGCCCCTAAATAAAACAATATCATTATTTTGTTTCATTCAGTAGAGTGTGACCATTAAATGAATGAAAAAATACGCAAATTAGATAATCATGTTATTATATCACGAATAAGCAAAGCAATATTATTATTGAATTATCTCGATATCATGTTGTTGTTGTTGGCTGTTGCAAAAACAAAAATAAACTTTTGTGAGCATTTCTCAAAAAGTTTGTACATTTACTTTACGTCTTTGTCCGGGCCGGTTCGAAGCTTGTAATAAATTAAGAGACGATATCTAATATAATCTGACCTTGAAAACTTAAAAATAAGTTAAGTCTCTCTAAGATAATATTATTGTCTGAAATCATAATGCATAATATAATTTTATAAAAATATTTTAAAATATTTGGTAGGTCTCATTTGTATGGCAATGCAAATGTCCCCTTAACAAAATTGTAGTTAAATTATCGATTTTCTGTAACAAAACTTAGTGTTTCGGGTTGAGTGTTATGTTTCATTACAAAAGAGATATCTCAGAATTCATAAAAAATAAGTATTGTTGTCGTTATTTAACGTATATATTTATAATAAAAGATAATAATTTGTCCTAGAAAAAGTTCCAATTTTGTTTCCGGTGTTTGTTACGCTATTTTCATAGAATTCTGGGGTTTTGTTAATTCAATTGTAGTTTTATAGGAAAGTGGTAACACTAGGGATATTTTTAAGAGTGGCCATCTTGGCATGTTGACAGTCTATCAAACGCAGCGGTAGAAACACGCTCGCCGTTGGTGGCAACCGAAAATTTGAACTCCTTGTTTGTTACGGGATAACTTGGTAAGTTTCACTTTTTCTTCAGTTTTGTTTCAACTCATCACTTAATCATATTATTACGACTAAGATACAGTACATACAATATTCGAGTTATTCATTAAATTCGGTTAAAATATTTTTTAAAACGTCCGAGCATCACTTCGTTACTTTCTTTTTTGTTACTTTTGAATCGTTTCGTATGACTAGGAAGTGAAGGTAACAAAAAAGAAAGTCTAAGGAGTAGTATAGACTATAGAGAATGACGTAATACAATTTATATTATATTTCTCTTTAAAAAAAATTAATAAATATATTTTCAAGTTTAATAAAAACATATATTATAAAGCAAAAGTTTCTGATTTTGAGTTAAATAATATTATTGATTTCTTTTCTAGCTGAAGAAAAAAATGAGGCTTTTTTTACGTTTTATTTTTTATTTTTATACTGTACAAACGATATGTTTATTATCATTGGTAATTGTAAATATTAATTGTTAAATAAAACCACTTACGTCACCCTTGACCGTAAAGCGGGATTTACTCCCGCTTCGCGGGACGAAAATCCCACATCCCGGCCAAGGCAAGACGTAAAACTTTAGACAAACCACGGGCGGTAATTCGTTAAGCCCCAGATTGCATATTTATTAGGGTGGTTCATTTTTTTTCTTTTTTAATTTCTAACGGGCACAGTTGAAAAAAGGTGCCATTTAGTGTCATTAATGGATACAATATTGTTATTTATTTTTATATTTCCGTTTTATTGCCTCCAGATTACTCCAGAAAAAAGTTCCTAATGTATGGAGCACTAAAAAAAAGTGGCCTTGTATGTTTTTTTTGTTGTATTTTGTTTTGTGATGCCCTACTTATTATACTCAGAATAAAAATACATTTAAATATTGGGCCAAATTTAAAATAATAAAACCAGACTTCATAACGCTCATTTAATATGGTCATTTCTATACTAACTTAAAAAGATTGCCGTGTAGGTACTGTAATACTCTGATTTTACTGTACTTTTTGATGTTTAATTTTATTATTATTTGGATTCTTTATTGTGATCTGATCACGTCTACAAGTAGTCAAAACTGCATTTTGTGATTTATTGTATTGTTCCTATAAACAATACTCTTGAATAATAACAGAAGATCTCATGTCAATTCTGCTTGAATTGGCACATTATTTTAAGCACTAATTAATCTGTATGATTATTTTTTTGTGATACAAAACTAATAATGATATAGTAAGAAATGTAATTACTATTAAAGTGAGTTGTTAAGCATCTAATTAATATTGTAAGTGTACTAATTGTACACTATGCTTAATAGTTCCGATTTTGTTACTAAGGTTCCTATTATTGTTACTGTCCCTTGAAAATATTAGAGGTTTTTGTTGTTTTTTGTTAATTATTTGTTTAATAACATACATTTAATACATGTTTAAAATATAATTTAGATGGTCTAATAAATGGTTCTTCAAAGATATTTTAAATAACTCAATTTAATACGCGTGATATTGTAATTTCAAACCTGAGTTTTGACTAAATGGTAACGTACAAGAGTAGTTACCATTATATCTTTAACTTATCGGAATATAGTAAGCAATTTTTATGAAAAAATATACGCGTATTGGTTATTACTATGTTAACTAATAAATAAATTCAATGTAATTCGTATGTGTTTACTTTATTTCCCGTTTGAATGAAAGTAACAAAACCGGAAATTTTGATTGCCTCGGCTCAATTAAATAAACTTTACAGTTAAAATTACCGATCTAATCTCTGTCAAAAATTAATAAACTGAATCCTTACATAACAGTTAAATAATAAGCAACAACAAAATCATTAAAATGTGATATTTTTTCTTTGTTACGACAATCCGAGAAATGTACAAACTTTTTGAGAAATGCTCTTGTGTATATTTGAGAAAAAAATCTCATCATTTTGTTAAATAATGGGAATACCCCTTAACTCCGTGACAAACCTCACATCGTACAAACTACCGATTTCCATCAATATTAAACATATACCACCGAATTTAGCTATCCATCAAACACATACTTAATTATCTGCAATGCAAAGGTCTGGAAATTATAGGTTTTTAACTATAAGAAAGTCTATTTTTACTTATAACCTATAGAATAAGGAATATTTATTCATGTCATAGGTACTCAAATATTACAGTGAGATCGTTTGCGTTTGAGAGCTAAGATTTGCGATAAAACCGCCTGTTGTTTACCTCTGCTTGTTATTTTAATGTATCTCATGTTGTGTTGATTTCCTTGATGTTTGAGGTGTGCAGTAAAGAATATTTTTTTACTTTTATAAATGAAAATCGATGAAAATTATATACTAATAAGTGAAATTATGTTGTGATATTAAAATACTTAAACGGTACGCGATTCATCATCAGGAGAGACGGTCAGTCGTGGCGGCGGCCAACCGAACATTCGGGTGTTCGGTTGTTTTTACTCTCCTGATGATGAATCGCGTACCGATTCGAAATCGAAACATGTCGAGCGTTATTCGACTTCTACTACGTGAGTAAACCCGTTTAAGTATTTTAATATGTCTGAGACTCACGATAGTTTTTTATGTTGTCTTGATAATAAATGACATAAACAATATTAGGCTTATAAACTTATCTAGTCGAATGTGTTGTACACAAGATAGCAACAAAACTGTTTATTTCATTAAGTACGTTACGGCACCTAATCGCCGTTATATTTTAATTATCCCATTTTGATAGTTTTAATCACGCTAATAGCTAATAAAAACATCCTAAAAAAAGAGATAAGAACCTTACTCAAGTTATTACAACAAGTGTCTTTTAATTGGCAACATTTCATTTTTCACCAGTCCTTTTTAAGGAGTACAATACAATACAAAATATTTATGTACATTTTGGCGGTTTGTGTAAGCGGAGGGCAGTTCGCTTCAGTCTAAAGAACTTAATACCTAAATAGAACAGACGCGACACATTCCTCATACATACCTCATAAATATATAACTTCTTTTAATGCATATATCCGTATAATCGTTTACGATTTCAACTTTGGTACTCCGAAAACAAGACTATTTTTTATAAATCTACGTATTAAAATACGATCTAGTGAAAGTAACTTTAACATACAGATGATAATGAAATACCAATGTCTTCTATCGCCGTATTACGATGTAATTTGACATTTATACACGAATCAGTAAGTTTTGGAGTGGCATGTACGAATTGTACATTATGCCTTTTGGATTGTATACCGCCGCCTACACGTAACCTCTGACTAAAGGTTACACTATGCGAAGTTTTCTATAGTATCGGAATCTTATAGATGAAAAGGCTTAGAAAAGCACAATCGCATGTCATTAAAGGTGTTGGAATGTTGATTGTTTTATTATAATTTATTTAAATACGGAACTTAGATAGACATACACATACCTACTCCTAATTTCTTGTCTAAAAGAAAGAAAACATGAATACAATTTTAAACACTTAATAGTAACTATATATACAAGTACTCTCTTTATTGCACACCTCATAAAATATACAGGAGAAATACAATGCAAGAAATTACAATTAGAGGTAAACAACAGGCGGTCTTATCGCTAAAGAGCTATCTCTTCCAGACAACCTTTGGGTAGTGGATATATATTTGGGTATATATAGTTACCGAAATAAGTTTTTCTAGCACCCAAAAGTATATTAAATATTATTTACGAATCCTCTTGTTTAACAAATAAAACATTAACATTTAAAGAGCAAAATTGTGTTCATATTTTTTTGGGAAATAGTACTGTATTTCTGACGTCATAGTTCCCAATAAATTAAAACAAATCTTATTCTATTTGTCCGATAACTGTTGCTCATTTCTTTACATTTGATCCAACAAAAACCGAGATCTTTAGAGAAATAACATTGAATACACGCATATCATAATGTGAATAAATAGTTTAAAAAATCATTTATTTCAAGTAACAATGGGACTCATAATCACAACGCAATAACAAAATAATATCAAAATTACAATAAATAATAATTAGCATCTCCATTAATACATTCTTCGCGCTATCACCTTTATGCCGACGATCTTCAAATTTATTTGCAGGGTGAAGTTGGAGAACTTCCGTCTGTTATTAAGTCTGTAAATGACGACTTGGCTCACATTTTGAACTGGAGCTATAGCTTTGGTCTCAGGGTAAACCCAGTAAAGACTCAAGCTATTATAGTTGGTAGTGCTAAACTTATAGCTAGGGTTGATGTTGATAAGCTGCCATCAATTTATTTTGATGGTGTCTTAATTCCTTTTTCACAACAAGTCAAAGACCTGGGTATTATTTTGGACCAGACCTTATCTTGGGTGCCTCAGGTGAATGAAGTCAGCAGGAAGATGTTTGCAGCGGTGAGCTCTCTTAGAAGACTCCGTAATTTTCTTCCAATCGCCACCAAAATTGCGCTTTGCCAAACCTTACTTCTTCCAATCTTAGATTATGCTGATATCTCCTACCCTGATCTCACAGAAGAACAGCTTAATAAACTTGAGCGTATTCAGAATATTTGCATCAGGTTCATATTTGGGCTTCGTAAATATGACCATGTTTCCAGTTTCCGTTCGCAGCTCAAGTGGCTTCCTATCCGCTTTCGTCGTAATTCTCACATTCTCTCTCTTCTTTACAATATTCTTTTTCACCCTGCAACTCCCTGCTACCTCAAGGAGCGTTTCAGTTACCTTCGTTCTATTAGGTCCTCTCAAAATTTGCTTCTGGCTGTCCCTTCTTCTTCTTCCAAATTCTATAACAGCTCATTTACCTTTCAGGCTACTCTATTGTGGAACTCTCTCCCTGTTGAATTGAAACGTAGTCAATCCGTTGCTACTTTCAAAACACACCTCAAAGAACATTACTTGTCTCTCCTTTAATACTCTGTCACGGTGACTGACATAATCTGTGGTTCGTTTCACAAAATATTATTTTAAATATAAGGTTTAAGTAAGTTTATATATGAGTATATATTTAGTCTTATGTTCATTTATGTATATTTTTATGTATGTTTATGTATCAATATATATTATTATAGGTTTTTAGTAGATTTTAATAATTTTACAGTAGTTTTCTTGATTACTTTTTGCATCGCCTACTCATCTCATTTCATTTATATTAATCCGCTACCCAAAGGTTGTCTGGAAGAGATCGCTTTTTAGCGATAAGATCGCCTATTGTTTGCCTCTATTGTAATGTTAAGTGTCATTTGTATTTGTATTTCTTTCTTCTTGAGGTGTGCAATAAAGAGTATTCTATTCTATTCTATTCTATTGTTGCTGATAGAATACTTACGCCAGATATGCATATTTTTTGATTAACTTTTTGTATTTATTATTTAAACAGTATTTATAAGACTATTAACGGCACAGAGGTTGAACCTGGGTTTATTTTTTTATTTTCAGTCGTTTAGGGTTAAGAAGAAAACGAACTGACAACTAAAGTCACATGAGAACAAAAGCTTACAAACATATAAAAGTATTAAAAGGCAAAACACTATAAAAAGAGGTGCGTCTCATACATAACGCTACAATAATCATAAAAACATGTATACACATGTCTGTAAAGATCTGGGTTTCCCTATTCACTAACATTTCAAATCCGGCTGCAAAAACCCCAATTAGACGACTCCACTTATATTATGTTTATTATGGTATATTTGTTTCCGTATATGTATATGTATAAATAGGAAAGATTTTATATAACAGGCTTAAGAAGTTATTATCATGTCTAATATGTTTGTGTTGTAAAGGTGTTTGCAACTTTGTTCGCGCAAGTAAGAAGTCGTAACCTTCTTTTTCATCACACTTGGTCGTAAACAAGGGTTTACATGCTAGAAAAGCAGGCGGTAAGTTGTAAATTACGCCCTAGGGCGATAAGTAATTTTTGTCACACTAAGGGTTTACATGCTAGAAAACCGGGTGGTAAATCGTATATTACGCCCTAGGGTGGTCAATCGTATATTACGCCCTAGGGCGGTAAGTAATTTTGGTATTGACTACTACTACTTTTGTTTTATTTCCTCCAAAGTCTGATGAAAAACGTCGTACGTGACTCTGGTGGTAAAGGAATCCCAAAATCGTGTCATTAAAGCCCTCCCCTTCGGTATCGGGTTTCTAATAGACACTCGTTTGTAATTCCTAGTTTACCACCCTTGTTACGTAATGTACTATTATCGTAGTTGGTTAGAGAAGAATACATTGATCGTGATCATACCTACTTTAGCATGGTGAGACCGTAAATATAGCCCAGCAGAGGGTTTTACAACCCTCGCCATATTGCGGATTTTAGTGGTACTAATTTATCTAACTGGCAACGACAAATTTTTGGTAACTGACGTTGAAAGTCCGTGAATGTCACTGATGTAAACAAAGAGAAACGGGACTAAATAGTCCGCAGATTTCAAGTAAGTAATTTTGGATAATAAAGTCAAGTTTTTTTTTTAAGTATTCAGTAAACGAATCCGAAGCCTTGATTTGATTCATGTCAATTTGTTGACAAATCGCTGTCATTGACGATTATAACGCAAATGTATGATGGGTGCATATTATTGCCACATGAAAGCTGTTTGTAGCGCCACTATCCCTGGACCGGACTAACGCTTTTTAGGCTATACATACTCGTATATATCTTATTCAGGTTTTTTTTTTGGATAATAAATCCATGTACAGGAATATTTTGTTTACGATTTTAAATTAGTATAGAAGATAATATAAAACATTTGGTATTGGTCTACCATATCGTAAATAAATCAATAATTCTTTCCTCATCCTTTTTAAGTAGGTTTAAATAAGGAAAACCGCGAGCAAACGTAGTATACAATCATGAATGAATCGTTTTTTATCGTTGCGTTGTAAATCATTAACTATAGTGATGTCACTCAAGGATCTATAGTAGGAATAGGAAACGATGCGATGGAAATGTATGAGAAAAATACTTTTTAATGAGGTCTACAGTTCAGTATGTATGGAATTAGGATTAACATAGTCAATAGACTAGTTGACTCATCATTGTATTAAACTAATGTTTATTCTGTACGTAGCTATAGTTTTTTGCATAGAAAACCTAAATATATACTACATAGACTATTGGCCCTAATATGCATGTAAAAATGGTCACCGAAATAGATATGTTGTATGTGGTTTCATTAATCATTAACTTTTTTTTTCTTAGTAAGGTCATAGGGTCTCAAGACTAATAATTAGAGATACCTCGACGTTTCGAACTTGATGTAACCTTCATGGATTCATGAACGATCCTCTATTATAAAACCACAGATAAATGACGAAAATTGACGGAATGGTTACTGGGCAAATGCATTTCCAGAGTCAAGGATTATTTAAATTATAAATATGTTTGACATATGCAATCATTGTAATAATTAATTAATAATACCTAATCATTTATTAGTACAAAATAAAGTCCAAGGAATACAACTTAAAATACTTACAATAAAACTATACCTAAAAATTAAACTAAACTCGAACATAATAAACTCAACTCAAACTAAATAGAAAAATGGCCCCTGCGGCATAGTGTCAAAGATGCTGGCGGCATTTCCTCGCTAAATCGCCAAACTGATTCTTTGAGCGAGGAAACCGAATACCTAATTGAAATGTTATTTTAGCCTATTTACACAAAATATTTGTACGCATGCTTGCATGCTGAATACAAGGACTTTTATATTATACCTTAAGAGGCCTTTTATTCCTTTTTAATATTTTTTTTTTCCTATTATGACAAATATATTGATAATTTCCACCAACTTTTTGAAGTGAATACTACTTTTCACCGAGTTCTACGTAGTAACATAGCTATTTCATGCCTACATAGGATGTAGTCGAAAATAAGTTGAAATACTAATTTTCCGTGTGAAATTTGTCAATTTCGAGTAGTTTTTGAAACAAAAGTAATCAATGAAAAATTTAAATTGTAGGTTTCAAATACATACCAATAAATCCCAATATTAGCCCTGTTCTAGGTAGTAACATCAATAATACGTTAAGAATTATGTTTGATCATAGAGAAAAATGTCTAAAACAATCAGCATTTTAAAAGACTTAATGACAACTATGTACAAAAAGCTAAAATTAAAATAAAATAAAACAAATTCAAAAAATTGCTCTCCTGCGGCATGGTACCGAAAATGCAGGTAGCATTTCCTCGCTGAACAGAACACGAAATTGACAAAATTTACGCGGAAAATTAGTTTTTACTACCTATTGTCGACTGCAAGGAATGAAAGCAGGAAGTAGCTATGTAACTACCAAGAACAGAACTCGGGGAAAAGTATTATTAACTTCAAAAAGTTTATTAACTTAAATTTTAAAAGGAATAAGGCCTCTTAAGTATTTTACGATTGGTGAATTTGTTGACTAAGATCAGCGTCTTACCAATAGATAAGATGACTAGATAGATGAGTCACTCCTGACATTTGAGAATAATTATAAACGAACACCTTGCATTGTTTTAGTCCACGCCCGCATATATTAAAGCTGAGTACTTGGTGACCGCAAATATTTAAAATCAAGTGCAAGACACATCCTAGTCGAAATCGAAAACTGTCAAGGTTATATGTAGACGTCTGATTTCTGATAGCCAGGGTTCGGAAATTCAGATCGATATTTACCTAAACTTTGGCGGCGGCTTTGTTATTCGATCGTAGGTAAAGGCGGCTTTGTTTGACGTATGAGTGAGATAGCAATAGGATTTTGTCAACTTGAGGTAAATATCTATCCGAATTTCCGAACCCTGCTGATTGCACGGTAAGACTTTGGAGAGCTATGGAGCTGATATCACTACATAATATAAAACAAAGTCGCTTCCTGCTGTCTGACCCTATGTATGCTTAGATCTTTAAAACTACGCAACGGATTTTGATGCGGTTTTTTATAGATAGAGTGATCCAAGGGGAAGGTTTATATGTACAATACATGCATAATTTATCTTCTTTGTCTGTTTCAAACAAGCATGCGGCCTACCTGGTGTTAAGCAGTTACCGCCGCCTATGGACGCTTGCGACGCCAGGAGCATCACACGCGCGTTGCCGACCCTTTAAGAACCTATTGACTCCCCTCTTGAAGAACCGCATGCTGTAGCCCCCGGGGACCTCGGCAGGAGCTCATTCCACATGCGGAGCATTCGCGGTAGGAAATTCCTCTGGAACCGGACAGTTCTCGATCATTTAGACTGCAGTGTGTGAAGACGAACACCCTGCCGATGGCGAGCAGTGCGATGGTAGAAAGCAGCCAGAACACATCCCATTAAACAGTCGGAACTCGTCTCCAACCAAATCAATCCAATTTTATAATATGATAATACTATAGACCAGCGATCCTTAACCTTTTTTGTCCACGGATCCCTCAGGAAATCAAGCACACTTTTAAGGACCCCCTTATTAAAAAAATAAAAAACCGGTCAAGTGCGGGTCGGACTCGCGCACCGAGGGTTCCGTACAAACACTTTTCATCCTTAAGTGGTTAAGTTAAGTTTGCACCTGGTATGTATAGCGCCCCATACAAATGAGGTGCAAAGTTAACGCAACCAATCCGTTTGTTGTATGGGAGCCCCCCTTAAATATCTATTTTATTTTATGTTTAGTATTTTTTGTTACAGCGGCAATAGAAATACATCATTTGTGAAAATTTCAACGGTCTAGCTATCACCGTTCTTGAGATACAGCCTGGTGACAGACGGACGGACGGACGGACGCACGGACGGACAGCGAAGTCTCAGTAATAGGGTCCCGTTTTTACCCTTTGGGTACGGAACCCTAAAAAGCAGTAATAATAGCACGGCGTGCGTAGCGATTACGAGACTTCTGATGTTGCAGGATCCACGTAAAAAGAGCTCTGTCAATTTCATTGCGCAGTTGCGCTATTTTTTACGAGCGTCTATTTTAATATTGGCTCCTAGAATCGTCAAATTCAAATAATTTCGCCGAAAAATCGTTACGTAAGAAGCATTTTTCTTTGCAACCGCAAACTAAACTTAACCTAAGCCAATCAATACGATATTTGCAAGAATTATGAAAAACTAGCATTAACCCGCGGCTTCGCCCGCGTTCCTATACAATATACATTATCCTACGGGAACGATGCTCTTTTTTTCAGGTTAAAAATTAGGCTATTTGATAAAGTTAGGGTATTATCTGCTTATCCCTCATGCATATCCGTCTAGCCGTTTTATTGTTGAAAAACTTGAATGCATTTATTACGGCTGCAGGAAGTTTCCCGATGACTACTCCTCCAGTCCCGCCGCGCCGCCCGCACTGGACTTGACGACAATCGAGATGGCACCAAATACAAATTTAAACATCTATTAGGTTTAAGTTTAGGTCATAACTCTCATATTCTTGCTCTTCTTTATAGTATACTTTTTCATCCTGCAACTCCCCGCTATCTCAAAGAGCGTTTCACTTATCTCACTTCTGCTCGATCTGCCCAAAATTTGCTCCTTGCCGTACCTTCTTCCGTCTCAAAATTTTATAATAATTCGTTTACTTTTAAAGCTGTCTGTTTATGGAACTCCTTGCCTGTTAGCTTAAGGCGCGCTAAATCTCTTGTTTCTTTCAAAGCTCAACTGAAAGAACACTATCTCTATCCCTTTCATAATTCGTATTTTATTCAAAATGGTCCTATTATCTGTTGGCTGAATGTATATATGTATTTATGTATTTATTTTTTATTATATTTATGTATTTATTTGTTTTTTATGTATATATTATTATTATTACTATCCGATTTTTGCACCGCCTAATAACAAAATCTTATTTTTTCAAGTTCTCCACTACCCAAAGGTTGTCTGGAAGAGATCGCTCTGTAGCGATAAGACCGCCTGTTCTTTATCTCTAATTGTAATGTCTTGCATTGTATTTCTCCTGTATATTTTATGAGGTGTGCAATAAAGAGTACTTGTAGGTTTACTCATTTATTGTTAGAAATACTCCTGTGAAGTTTCGAATATAAATAGTCTAATCTTGTTTTCCCATACAAACTTTGGATCTCTCTATTTCACCCCCTTTAGAAAAATCGTTTATTAGTGCGCCCCTAGACCTTATAAGGAACCTACGTTCCAAATTTGGACTCTTTAAAATCAGCGGTTTTGGGCTGTGCGTTTAAAAACGACACCCATATTTTTAGACATTATTTAGACATTTCTACCCCATCGCGCCCACATGAGAGATGGTATTACACGTCCGCCACGTTGAATTTTAAAATCATTCATTTTTAGGAATCAGCGACCCGATAATCCATAGAAACCAACTCTTCCCTCTTCCCTCTTCCCTCTTCCCTCTTCCCTCTTCCCTCTTCCCTCTTCCCTCTTCCCTCTTCCCTCTTCCCTCTTCCCTCTTCCCTCTTCCCTCTTCCCTCTTCCCTCTTCCCTCTTCCCTCTTCCCTCTTCCCTCTTCCCTCTTCCCTCTTCCCTCTTCCCTCTTCCCTCTTCCCTCTTCCCTCTTCCCTCTTCCCTCTTCCCTCTTCCCTCTTCCCTCTTCCCTCTTCCCTCTTCCCTCTTCCCTCTTCCCTCTTCCCTCTTCCCTCTTCCCTCTTCCCTCTTCCCTCTTCCCTCTTCCCTCTTCCCTCTTCCCTCTTCCCTCTTCCCTCTTCCCTCTTCCCTCTTCCCTCTTCCCTCTTCCCTCTTCCCTCTTCCCTCTTCCCTCTTCCCTCTTCCCTCTTCCCTCTTCCCTCTTCCCTCTTCCCTCTTCCCTCTTCCCTCTTCCCTCTTCCCTCTTCCCTCTTCCCTCTTCCCTCTTCCCTCTTCCCTCTTCCCTCTTCCCTCTTCCCTCTTCCCTCTTCCCTCTTCCCTCTTCCCTCTTCCCTCTTCCCTCTTCCCTCTTCCCTCTTCCCTCTTCCCTCTTCCCTCTTCCCTCTTCCCTCTTCCCTCTTCCCTCTTCCCTCTTCCCTCTTCCCTCTTCCCTCTTCCCTCTTCCCTCTTCCCTCTTCCCTCTTCCCTCTTCCCTCTTCCCTCTTCCCTCTTCCCTCTTCCCTCTTCCCTCTTCCCTCTTCCCTCTTCCCTCTTCCCTCTTCCCTCTTCCCTCTTCCCTCTTCCCTCTTCCCTCTTCCCTCTTCCCTCTTCCCTCTTCCCTCTTCCCTCTTCCCTCTTCCCTCTTCCCTCTTCCCTCTTCCCTCTTCCCTCTTCCCTCTTCCCTCTTCCCTCTTCCCTCTTCCCTCTTCCCTCTTCCCTCTTCCCTCTTCCCTCTTCCCTCTTCCCTCTTCCCTCTTCCCTCTTCCCTCTTCCCTCTTCCCTCTTCCCTCTTCCCTCTTCCCTCTTCCCTCTTCCCTCTTCCCTCTTCCCTCTTCCCTCTTCCCTCTTCCCTCTTCCCTCTTCCCTCTTCCCTCTTCCCTCTTCCCTCTTCCCTCTTCCCTCTTCCCTCTTCCCTCTTCCCTCTTCCCTCTTCCCTCTTCCCTCTTCCCTCTTCCCTCTTCCCTCTTCCCTCTTCCCTCTTCCCTCTTCCCTCTTCCCTCTTCCCTCTTCCCTCTTCCCTCTTCCCTCTTCCCTCTTCCCTCTTCCCTCTTCCCTCTTCCCTCTTCCCTCTTCCCTCTTCCCTCTTCCCTCTTCCCTCTTCCCTCTTCCCTCTTCCCTCTTCCCTCTTCCCTCTTCCCTCTTCCCTCTTCCCTCTTCCTTCCGGAATACAGCGACCCGATAAACCATAAAAACAATACCCATGTTGATTTTCAGACTTTGTCACCACATTTCTCCCTTTTAGGGGTTGAATTTTCAAAAAACCTGAAACATGTGTTTACTAATTTATCGTTAGAAATACTCCTGTGAAGTTTCGAATAAAATAGTCTAACTAATCTTGTTTCCCCATACAGACTTTAGACCACCATTTTACCCCTTTAGGGGTTAATGTTGAAAAATCCTTTCTTAGTGCACCTTTACACCTTATAAGGAACCTATGTGCCAAATTTGGACTCTCTAGAACCAGTGGTTTAGTATTTAGACATTTCAACCGTATTTCACCCCAACAGGGGAGATGATAATTCACGTCCGCCACGTTGGATCTTAAAATCGTTGCGGTTTTCGTAATCAGCGACCCGATAAACCATAAAAACAATACCCATGTTGATTTTCAGACTGTCACCACATTTCTCCCTTTTAGGGGTTGAATTTTCAAAAAACCTGAAACACGTGTTTACTCATTCATTGTTGGAAATACTCCTGTGAAGTTTCAAATAAAATAGTCTAACTAATCTTGTTTCCCCATACAAACTTTGGACCCCCATTTCACCCCTTTAGGGGGTGAATTTTGAAAAATCCTTTCTTAGTGCACCCCTACATCTTATAAGGAACCTACGTGCCAAATTTGGACTCTCTAGAACCAATGGTTTGGGCTGTGCGTTGATATGTCAGTCAGTCAGTCAGTCAGTCAGTCAGTTTCTTCTTTTATATATTTAGATGTAGGTATAACAGAGGAATAAAAATCTGCGGAATGATTTTCAGCGAAATTAAACATTCGACGAATTAAGTTTCTAGGTAACGGGCTCCCTTTTTACAAGTATATACATATCTCATTATCAGACAAGACTCGCATCTCAGTAAAATATATCGTGTTTTAGTTGATCTAAAATACTATTAATAATACACTAAATCTGTGACGTAATCCGTGGAGGGCCCCAATGACGTATTTTCACGCCAGTTATGGAAATTCGCATTTTTTAATTTAGCTAAAGTTCATTGTTATAATTAAATATGGTTCGTGGGTAATTAGAAATCACTGAACCATGACGTAAATAACTTAATAACGCCAGGTTTTTTTCACTGCGTTTTTATGGAGTGGAATATGTATCCACTTCAATTAATGTTTAATTATAGAATTTTTCACCTATGAAGAGTTCTGTGACACCTGTCATCTCAGTACATTTTATAACCTATAATTGGAAAAATGCACTGAGATGACAGGTGTCACAGAACTCTTCATAGGTGAAAAATTCTATAAGGGAACACAAGTTTCGATATCATGTCTGTCATAAAGTGGATATTTTCATCAGACACCAATCTTTAATACCGCATAATATGTAAAAAATATTGATTGTATACTTACTATAAAAACTATTTTAAAATAAATAAATATGTTTTAATTTGGTTAGTATTTTTATTTAAAAATTAAGAGAAAATGAATGATTTTTATTTAAGTTGATTAACAATGTTGTCTGTAAGATCGATATATTTTATTGTCGATAAAACATTTAAAAAACAGGGATAGTGGCGCTTCGAACAGCTTTCATATGGCAATAATGTGCATACGTCATATATTTGCATTATTAAACGCTACTAAGATTTGACAAGGATTTCTTATTAACCAAATTCAAAACATTGTTTACCGGAATGCTGTACAATCCTTCGTTCTTCTTGCGAAAAAAATACTGAATCCTATCCTAAAAAAACTTGAATTTCGTAACTGTGGATAGTTTTGGCTCTATTATGCAAAAAAAATGCGGAATATTTAGTCCTGTTTCCTATTATTATTATTAATCCGTTGATGGCGGCTCGAAGCTTGTGCGAGTATCAGTTTTTTTGGTTTATAACCAATGCATGACTTCCGTGTTAAATAAGACTTATCAAAAAAATTAAAAATTAAACATGAGATGAAATGAACATCTGAAGCGGTGTCGTCCTGTTTCCTCATTGTTAACACATTCTTCGACTATCAACGGCAGTAAACAAAAATTTGTCATTGCCAGTAAAATAAATTAGTCAGTACCACTTAAAATTCGCAATATGGCGTCGGTTGTACGGGGGTTGTTGTGCTATAGAAGTAGATAAATCTATTTTTTTATTCTTACTCCAGTAACAAAACAAGTAACGTAATGAATTATTCATTGATACTTTGTTTACATTTAGTAAAGCCTTGTCTTTAAAGCATTTCAATAAATGCTGTTGCTCAATAAATGATAGCCGTGGAGCAGCGAAGTGACGACCACGTATAGGGAAGCGCAGCGTGGGAAAGGCGGACGAATGACTTCGTGAGGCTCGTAGTGAGTTGATGGATGCTGTCTGCACAGGATCGATTGTGGCGAGATATAGGGGAAGCCTATATTCCGGAGTATAGCTCTCTTGAGTGAGATTGCTGATGCTAAGCGACCCATTGGACGACCTATGTTACGCTTTAAGGACAGCGTAAAGCGTGACATGTTATCCTTCAAGATTGACACCCAACACTGGGAGGTTATGTCTGAAGATCGTGATCTTTGGAGGAAGACTTTGTGCGATGTTGTGGTTGCGCATGATGAAGTATGGTTTGCTTCTCTTTGTCACAAGCGCGACATGTGACACCAGCGTGCAGCTTTTCCCCCTTCATCGATAGGCGCAACATTTATTTGTCAATTATGCGGCCGCGGCTGTCGCTCTCGTATCGGGCTATCCAGCCATCTTCGAAAGTGCCGCAGTTTATTAGACGCAGCTTAACTCATCTGTTATAGATGTAAAAGGTTAATGATGATATTCAGCAGTTGACGTTTATAGCTGATATACGTTCACTATATATGGACGTATATGGCTGGCTTCTCGCTGAGGGTAAAGCTCTCGCTAAAGGTACCCTTGCCATGAGTTTACAGTGACTGTATTCGCTAGCGATTGCGTAAACGACTTGTATGGAGAATTGTAGTTCTAAAGCCTGACCAGAAATATATGAGGATTTTCAAGAGGGCGCTATTTATAAGATTTATATGGCAACAATTTTTCAACCAATCGCAACCGCACTATTATGACATTAGTTTAAATACCTGTCAGTTCCTCCCCATAACCTCGTAATATCATTTAATGGAATGCACTCTTTTCCCGACTGTTTTTCGTGTTGTAAACATGTGTACACTTTATTTATAATATTACGTTCACGACTGTGAATGGTTTTCGGCATTTTCTTTGGATATTCTTAAATATTTGCCTTTTAAAGAAACCACCACGTATGACATTGACAAACCATCATAAAATCATTGCCAGTGTAAGAAATTAGTTCCAGTGTAATTCCGCAATATGGCGCATCCTCATATATTTATGGTCAGGCTTTACAAAGTAACCGCTAGTGGCGCTGGTCGAGTTCATTTACATCTACACACTTACGAGAACATAAATATCTGAACACGACCCTATTGTCAGGAGCATAAAGTCGTGTTCAGATATTTTTGTTCTCGCAAGTGTGTAGATGTAAATGAACTCGACTGTACTATTCTCCATACAAATTGTTTACATTGTCGCTAGCGATACCGTCACGTTAACTCAAGTAGGGGTACCTCGGTTGTGGCGCGCGTGCCGCGGCCGCCGCAGGACACCATCGCAAGTGCAGACTTCTGGCTGAAGGGTGTCGTGTTTCGGCAGTTTAGGGCAACCTGCCGAATCCTAATACACCAGATCAGACGACGCAACGGACCCCCGCCATTATGTCGCCTAAATCTAAATAGTTTTAAGACTTGTTTATGTTTTTTTGTAGTATACGTGCCTTGGTTTTATTACTGCAATGCTGCGTAACTAATTTGAATAAAAAATAAACAGATATTATTGTTTTAAAAACAAAGGCTGTGAGCGAGTGCGCTGCCAATATTTTGATGACTAATCAGACATATATAAATTACACACTTAATTTTTTTGCGTAAACAAGGCAATAAATAATGTTTACTGCAGTTTGCTAATTTAATACAAAGTAATTAATGATATTCAGCATCAAACGTTGGACCATAGAGTCGGCTTCGGTGATAAATAAACTAGTACCTCTAGTATACTTACAATAAAATCAGTTTCCATAAACAAAATTGTTTTGCGCCAAGACGATTTTTAAAACAGAACATACCTAAGTTTAATTTCCATACGATAGGTTAAAAAAAATGTATGCATTGGCGTATTTAGGGGGGTGGCCGGGTGGGCCGTGCCCACCCCATTATGGTCTAGTGCCCACCCCAGGATTTTGGGCTACCCATAGAAATTCATGACTTCAACGCATAGGCCATGACCAGGCCCCAACCCAGGCCCCACCTGCAAAATAATCTTAGATACGCCAATGAATGTTAGTTACTTATCAAAAACGTAGTATACGTTTACAAGTAGAGCTAATACTGTAGACTCACTCAACAAAAAATCTACCTATATATAATTATAGAACCTGCTGACAAAACTTCACTAGTATCGGATGAGACTGGGGGCGACGCAGCTGAAAATCTGGACATATATACGAGGAGGCTTCGCTCACTCAGCCAAAAAGCGTGGAAAATGAGAGAGAACAGAAAACATCCAAGAAGATAGGCAATAATATTAATATGCACACAGAGACACTATATAAAGGCTAATTATGCATATGAAAACAGAATCATAAAATATACCCACACATACTTACACATTATGATTATAATATTGAACAAACTAATAAATATATGAAAAAACTTCACTCGACGAAATTAGGGGTCTAAAAGCCATAAGTTTTTTAACTTTTACTTAAAACATATCACTGCAGACTTTTGCAGTGGGATCTTAATCTATACATACTTTATGTGACATGACATCGCTTGTAACATTAATTCTACCTGTAATTCTAATTTTAGAGCCATCAGACCTGTTCCATGACGACATATGTGACAAACAAGGTGTGCTTAACATAATGTATTCTTCCTTGGGTATTATTTATCTACTCAACTGTTATTGACTCGTGGATATAGGTACAATTAATTAAATTTAAAGATTGAAGTTAGCCCTCTCCGTGTAATATTTGGCAATTTGAGTGAGGTTTTGATGTCTCCAATCCTCCTGTGAGCTTGGTAATAGGAAGTAGAATACGATGTGCTTGCTTGTACTCAAATTGGTTCATCCGTTTGAATTGAGATGCCGAAGACAGACACATAGATCCACAGATACACATGTTAAACTTATAGCACCCCTATTTTTTCATCGGGGGTTAATATAATAAATAAAATATACGTATAATCCTACTTTTGGGAGGTTGTATGTTGACAGGAAATATTCGCTTGTCGATTGTGCAATATATAAATACTCTGTTTGTTTACATATTCCCGTCAAACTGCCATCAGAGAACCATCCATTCCCACGACCTTGACATTCGTCGGACATCAGAGATCTGACGGTTGATAAGAGCTATGCGCAGGCGACGGTAACAGCGGCTCTCAAACTTTGACGACGTGGTTGGCTCGGTTTGTAGTGGAGCTATCTATACTGAGCCGGCGGTCCTGGGTTCGAATCCCGGCCAGGCAAAAGTGTGATGAACTTGAATATTTGTTCCTGGGTCATGGATGTTATATATATTATGTATATCGTCGTCTAGTACCCATAGTACAAGCTTTGCTTAGTTTGGGACTAGTTCGATTTGTGTAAGATTGTCCCTTAATATTTATTTATTTTATTTTATTTACGGAAATGCTACGAATTCGGTCTTAGCGGGGTACACAGGTATGCAAAACATGAGAGGTCAACAACGGGCGGTTTTCTCGCTAAATAGCGATCTCTTCCAGACAACCGTTTAGAGGAGTAGATCAACAAAAGTCTACACTTTGAGAACAGCTGACGCACGCATTATGTAATGGCCGACTGGCTGCTCCTCACTGCGAAATCTAATCTAAATCATCTAATATTGAGGACTGCACTAAAAGGGCACGTTTTGAATTGTTATTGGTACAATTGGATTCTTAATAAATACTAGAATAAATGTCAAAGTAATTTAACAGTGGGTAGTCCTAGGTTGGAATCCCAGAAAGGGCAAATATTTGTGTGATGGACTCGAATATTTGTTCCGGGGTCATGGATGTTATAGTCTGGCTAACCCTTTGAGCGCCAAGCGGCAAAGCAATATACCCTGCCACTGACGCCAAACCAAAAAAAAAAGTGCTCCAAAATCAACAGATTGAACAACACAGATAGTGGTCTGAATTAGCATGTTTTTGACCATTGAAATTTTAGACGTCAATAGGCGTCGTTGGCGTCAGTGGCACGAATTCCCGATGACGTGATTTGCCGTCTTTGGCGGTCAAAGGGCTAATTAAATTTATTTTAAGAATCTGCGGCTGGTCACACTGAGTAGTAGGAATTGCAGTTTAGATACTAGAAAATATTTTTGTTTTTCTATGCACACGTAAGATACTTAAGGAAACAAGTTAAATGTTGACGTGCCCTTATCGTCAGCTCTCAAAATTTCTACCACTATGTTACAGTACAGTCAACGACAAACACATAAATGTTTACACTTTCTTACCATATACAAAGCGAAACATTAAACGTAGAGTAAATAAGACATAGCTCGATGATACCATATACTCGTATTAATCCATCACCAAAAAAAATACATTAAGTACTATGCCAAATTTAAACTCGGAATGTTAGAACTAGTATATAAAATATCAAAATTATTTATAGAGAACCCACCTACTAAATTGTTTAATAAATCATAGACAATTGGTGATACCACAAGATAATATCTGTCCACATTATTTGGCTAGCCAGACTCTATCTATATATTATGTATTTATGTATATCGTCGTCTAGTACCCATAATATAAGCTTTGTTTAGTTTGGCACTAGGTCGATTTGTGTAAGGTTTTCCCTTAATATTTATTTATTCTATTTATTTAATATTGATATCTACGAAGCAAGGGTGTCTCAGAGGTCATCACGGACTGATTACCCCGAGCCACCCTCATTAACCTATAATTAATTAGCGCATGCGTATTGCGTCCAGGAAGCCAATTTCTTTCTTTGTAACCTCTGATTAACAATTACAATGCAATTACAAGCAACAATGGTCAATCAGTTTTATAATGCGATTGGATTGATTATCGGTGAGGTAAAGAGATTATACACTACAATGAAATGTACAAAATTTATATTTGTACATTCGGTATTTATTTTACGTCATCCTAGGCCAATAAGTGGGATTTTCTGGCGAGGAAATGTCGCTTCCTGGCCAAGGAAAGACGTAAAGCTTTAGGCAAACCACGGGCGGTTATTCCTAAAGCCCCAGACTGCATATTTATTGCCCTCACCTTCGGCGTACTACAAGCACCTGCGATCTGGGACATTCACGAAATCACTGTATGTAATAATTAATTAATTAAGGTTAATTAATTAGGAGCATCAATAGCAATGACATTCTTAAGAAGTAATGAGAGTCTTTCTTCTTATTATTATTATTGTACTTTTGTCCGATTAAAGATAGTAAAACCTGACCAGAAAATATATGAGGATGCGCCATATTGCGGAATTTCACTGGAACAAATTTCTTACACCGGCAATGATTTTATGATGGTTTGTCAACAATGTCAATGTCATCCGTGGTGGTTTCCTTAAAACTTAAAAATATAAATAAAAAATTTAAAAATATCCCAAACAAAATGCCGAAAACCATTCACACTATTCACAGCCGTGAACGTAATAAAGTGTACACGAGTTTACTACACGAAAAACAGCCAGGAAAAGAGTGCATTTCATTAAATTATATTACCAGGTTAACCTAGTGGAACTGACAGGTATTTAAACTAATGTCATTATTGTGCGGTTGCGATTGGTTGCAAAATTGTTGCCATATAAATCTTACAAATAGCGCCCTCTTGACAATCCTCATATATTTCTGGTCAGGCTTTAAAATGTCCAAAGCTTAGTGGTAGTTTAATTGATTCCGTGAATTTTTGAATGTACGTTTAGTGGTCTCAATTATACAATTTATTTTACAATAGTCAAATACTGTATTACGTAAGGAACTAAAGTTTAAATGCGTTGTCCGCAACAGAAGTACAAATAATGACACCCATTACTTGTCTGTGATGTGACGGTTCTCAGGAATCGTCCTTAACTAGAATAACCAATAACCACAATCAATGACTACACCACAAGTGACTTGTGGCCGAAAACTATTGACTAACTAACATCTGAATTATAAGGAAAACTAATAAACCACAAATTCTCAGCCAGTGGTGGCAAAAATTTTCCTCAACAATTTTTGTCGGAATATTATTTTCTCAAACATGTAATGAAATATCGTCATAACGTGCGTTAAAAAAGTGTCACGTTTCGGGCGGAACAATTCGAGAGAACTGTAAAGGAATTTCGTACAATATTGAAGGCCTAGAACGGGAAGTAATTTTTTTTTTACTTGATATCTGTGTTCATGAACTGGCTACACAGCTGAATTAAGTTTTTTTAAGTGGTGTATTTTTTTATTTCATTGCATATGTTTGAGAAAAGCGCTATACATGCCTTAGCCGTGAAAAGGGCTTGCCGGCTTCGTATCACTATCCTATAATAACTAGTCAGCCGGCAAACCCTTAATTCCTGGCGTCTGCAGTAATGTACTATTTTTCACCTCACCAGCTCAGACAGACATGGTGATCTTGCTGCGAGATAAAACAGTGATCAAAATTCGATTTTGATTACAACGAGACTAACTAACGACGAAGGAAGGTTATTCTGCCGAAGTTGCGTTCATTTTCTAGTTTTTATCTATTACTAATGGCTATGTAAGCTGTAAAAAAATTTTTTTTTTATTTTTTTTTAAGTTTTCAACCTCGATAAAATCGCCATTTCGAACCGATAAACTAAACAAAACAAAAAAAAAATTATATACTTCTCGAACTATATTTCATGAGAATCGGTCGAAGCGACCTCTAGGCGAGAACAACCGGAAAGCATCTGTACATCCGGACATACGAAATAATTTTAGGAAATGAAGAATCTTCGATCGCTTCGCTCGTTCGGTCAAATAGAAACGGCATCACACTTAGATTATAAAGGCGAAAGTTTTGAGTATGTTTATGTGAATGTTTGTTAGTTTTTCACGCTCAAACGGCTGGACCAATTTTGATAAATTTTGGTATGAAGATAGCCGACACCCTGGATTAACACATAGGCTACTTTTAATCCCGAAAAATATAGTATTCCCGTGGGATGAGCGGGTAACACCGCGCAGCGCAGGTAGTCTAATATATAGCAACTACGAATCGCAATGGACAAGCTATATTACAAATCGGTCACCTGCTAAAAATCGTGAGAATATGTCAAAATAATCGATTATTTGTTTCACCTAAATAAATATTGCTGTTCCCACACACGTTTAACATGACATATTAAGAATTGCGAATGTACGAATATGGTGCGGTTACACACACATTGTTATATTTAATACTTAGTAATATGTCAATACGTAACTGACCAAAGATGGCGCCTACGGACGCAATGGTATTAAATTTAATATAATTAGGGTTCCGTATCCAAAGGGTAAAAATGAGACCCTATTACTAAGACTCCGCTGTCCGTCCGTCTGTCCGTCTGTCATCAGGCTGTATCTCATGAATCGTGATGATGTATTGCTGGTGCCACTATAACAACAAACAATAAAAAACAGAATAAAATAAATATTTAAGGGGGCTTCCATACAACAAACATGATTGGTTGTGTTAACTTTGCACCTCATTCGTATCCGGCGCCATATATACCAGGTGCAAACTGGATGGGAGAAATGTTTGTACGGAACTCTCGGTGCGCGAGTCAGTCTCGTACTTGGTCGGGTTCTCTTGCTCACAAAGTGCGTCATTTCAGCTTCACGAAGTGGGGCTAAAGTAGACGTTTTAATCCCTAGGGTTTAAATTTCCAGTAGATCTTTCTATACAGGATGATCAATCCAAATGGGTCAGAAAACGAAAACTATAAGAGATAGGCAAATCTGTTCTTAGGAACCATGGCATCGATTTTAGATTTAATAAAAGCTACATTAATTTTTTTAAGTCCATAATGGACTTCTTCTATTATTAGCTCTACTGTGGCTGGCTAGACCAAACTTAATTAAATACTTTTTAGACGCGTGTTAGTAGAGTTCTGCCGTGTTACGCTAAAAGGTCTTATCTTTATACGGATGTCATAGTATGATACGTCCTTTTAACGTGGCATGGCAGAATTAGCCTCCCGAGTTGTACGTATATGTGTGTGTGTGTTGTATATCAACATATTTTAAAATACTTGGAGGTGCCCGTAAAGTCGTCCGCGTATTTTTTTCTAACGTATTAAAAGTATCCTGTAACCATCTTTGGATCTTCCTGCTATCCCTGTACCAAATTATGAAAACAGATGGCGCCAGGTTGGCACGGCGCCGCGCGCCCTTACAAAACAAATGACGATCCTGCATGACGCTATTAAAATTTCTCCTGAAAGCATGACCCCTCTCCATATAATATTTTTTTAATGCAAGATTTAGAATTTTAAATTATGATATAGATAGATATCGGCATAGAAAATAATAGATCGATGAGATTCCTCTAAACCAAGGGTCATCAGAAGGTCGGTGACGCAAACTGCATTCGGTCGCAAGGTTAGGTTGCGTCACGTGCGTCATGTAGTGACGTAGCTGACGCATTGGAAAGCCTGATAAGTATCGACGTTTGATTCTGTGTAAAATTATTCGAATAGAAAATTCAATTAATATCGGACACCTTCACACAAATCGATCTAACTAGTACCAAAATAAGCTCTACAAGGGTCTGTGATAACTCCAAAAAAATGTTTCCCATCAGTAACGGTTGTCCAAAAGTAATTTCCTGTAATCCATAATATTGTAGGGTAGTATGGGTTTATTATTATTTTGAAATATGAACAGTTTTGGAAAAAATGGCTTTAGGACGAAACAGAAATGCGGACTAGGTAACCCTTTAGAAACTGAATGCTTTTTGATACGGGTAGTAGGCGATACAATACGTATAGTTAGACAAATACATACTTATATAAATAAAAAATCATCACACAAATCGACGTAGTCCCAAATTAAGCTCAAAAACAGGCCAAGTGTGAGTAGGACTCGCGCACGAAGCGTTCCGTACTAATATTGAACAAAAAACATGTTCTTTGTATGGGGTCGTCCTTTAATTTTTACTTATTTTTTATTTTTATAATTTGTTGTTATAGTGGTAACAAAAATATACATTCTGTGAAAATTTCAACTGTCAACCTATAACGGTTCATGAGAAAATGCCCGTTGAACGAAATATCATGCAAAAAACCCTATTTTTTTATGGGAGTCCCCCTTAATTATTATTGTTTTATCATGAATAGGTAGTATTTGTTGCTTGCTATAGCGGCAATAGAAATACATCATCTGTGAAAATTTCAACTGTCTAGCTACGTATCACCGTTCTCCAGATACAGCCTGGTGACAGACGGACGGACAGCGAAGTCTCAGTAATAGGGTCCCGTTTTTACCCTTTGGGTAGAGAACCCTAAAAAGTGTCTACTCATGTGGTATATTTCTTTCTTACTTCCTTCACTGTAGAAAAGTACACGTGAGGCCTCCTTATACCCCTCCTTCATCGTGATTTTTTTCTCTCCCCTATCGAACCTCACGTGATTTGTGCACAAGCCCAAAGGACTACGAAAAACATGACCGTGGCAGATCTCATAATCATAACGTATGACGCACGAAGTGACCAATGTCTGGGAGAAACGTTAGGCCTTCAGAGATTACGTATTCGTCACCATTTCACATGTATGAGTAAACAACGGACTTTTTGGTGAAATAATTGGTCCAAACGTTTACTCATTTAATGGTTTATATTTCACAAACACCTAAATTTCTCAATTTTATTTGGTCAATTCAATTTACTGAGAATCGGTGAGGTTTTCAAGCTTTAGAAGCAAATCTAACGTAATTTAAATGGAAGTAAATATCGGACAAACATACACAAGTCGATTTAGTCCCACAGTACAAGCTTTGATTTGTTTGGGACTAGATCGATTTGTGTAAGATTTATTTATTTATTTAATGTGGTGTATAGACACCTTTATAATAATAAAGTATCCCCACCATCTGCCCGCTGCCGCCATTGCTATGACAGACGTCAATGGAAGCGGGCAGTTAGTGGTCCACAGTAAACCCATTTAAGTTTATTGAATCTTTTCCCGCCCTGAAACCCTGGACATCTAATATAAGTATATTTTTTTATACGTGATCTAAATAACCTGTTTTTTTACTAACCTATTTGTGCATGTGTCATAATTATGAGATGTCCAGTCGTGTTTACGTGCCTTCATCTTCGTAGTAAACAACCTTTCGCGACCTTCTGAACACATGAAACAGTTCCGGTAGCGACATTATGACAGACAAACAACACATCCTACTCCATTTAAAATTGAGAAACAGAGTCTAAGACTTAGTGAGAAGATATATATATTTTTTAATTTAATCACAATAGATACTTAATGTAACACATAATACTACAGAAATTAAAATACTAACTATAAACTAAAAACTTAACTAACTAGATTAAATTAAATAATAAAAAAAGACTTAGAAAATCGGACCTCTTTGGCATAGTCCCGAAGACGCTGGCAGCATTTCCTCGCTTTATAGCAACGCTAATGCGTTGAGCGAGGAAGCTGCCAGATCTTCGGTCCCCCGTGATGTCGACCAGTCTTTTCAAAATCTGCATAAATAGTTGACGAGCACTGGGCCCCCACGGATCAAGGGTCTCAACCCCGAATGGAACATAATCGAATTCAGAGCTGAGACCCCTGTAATTGTGTGCTTTTAATTTTTCGGCCGCTTCGGCCGCCGCGCCTGGCTTATGAGATGTTCCATGGAGATGGGAAGGAGCCAGAGTGTCTACACAGGTAGCGTCCCACACTAGTGTCTTTCCCAATCTCCATGAAATCAAAGACATCCCATCCGGTCTCTTGCCATCGTCTCTGGCGATGCCGGTTGGTTCCATCAAAGCCGGGACATTAACGCTGGCAAGAGAACGGCGGATGATGTCGTTTTTTTGACATGACAGCCCGTGATGGCCCAGAGGGTCGACATCGCTGCCACAAGGGCATCTTTGGGGTGTAAATGTCTTTACGTTGCCACACGTATTGTGTTGGGCTCCAGGAAGGTGCCGGTATTTGGCGAGGGGTAGGCGTAAAGCCAACCACCGGCTTCCTTGGTGCCCGACGCTAGTAGCCGGGCTCTATCAGGACCTGTGCTGTGGCTGAGGAGAAAATCAACAAAATCAACATACTATATTTTCCTCTACTTAGGTTCGATATAATCTTAAAAAATTAAGATTAGAGTCTAAGCTGAAATTTAATGTTACACAAGGTGTCATCCCTAGTCCTCTGGGACATGGGGTGGTCCGGGAAATCGTTTCCCGGACAAGAAATTGACCAAGCATTTTTAGCTTCTGCCAAGTCAATAATCTCATAGGCAGAACCTTTAGGATTTTACCTACAAGATTAACTGAGCTATGGGTAGAAGACAAAAATGCCGGTAAGGAAACACTACTAATTTTGCGTATTCTCAACCCACCGTAACGAATAGGAAGGGATGCCTGAGACCAGGATTGTTCGCTGAGTTGTATGTTTAAAATTGTTTCTTAATTTGTTTTAATAAGATCATCCAGAGGTAACAAGAGATTTGGAAATTTCCACAAGGGGCAGCAGCGAAGTTCACATGTTAATTTTGGAAGAAAAATAAAATTTAAAATTTAAAAAACCCCCGACATGTCAACCAATAAAAAGAAACAAATAAAATCTACGAAATGTGCCTATACAATGAACAGTAGAAAAAGAATCCAAGCTTGGTTGCGTTCGGGGGACCGCTAAGTACCTAAATGAAATGAAATATATTTTTCAACGCAGAATTGCATGTATGCATTTGGGCTTCCCACTTTACGATTTTCAGTACATTGCATTTCATTTACTTAGCGGTCCCCCGACGCAACGAAGCTTGGATTCTTTTTCTACTGTTCATTGTATAGGCACATTTCGTAGATTTTATTTGTTTCTTTTTATTGGTTGACATGTCGGGGGTTTTTTAAATTTTAAATTTTATTTTTATTTCATATTTTTTAAACAAACAGAAGTTTCGTCCCGGATTTTTTTCTTTTGACACTATTTTTGTTTTACACCGTTTAAGGTCCAGGGTTTCCAATCTTTCGTCGAGCTTGATCCTTGATTATATGTAGGTACAACAGGATCCCAAGCCAATGGTAATGGATGCCGTCTTCTCTAAGATTGAAGTTAGGATATATTTTGATTTCAATAGCCTTAAGCAACATTCTGGGAAAAAATCGTTAAAGTTAGACTAGTTAATGCTTATAATAGCAAAATGGCGAAGTTATCAGCCAAGACTTTAAATGCACTGCATGAGTCGCAAGAACCTGCTACTTATGGCCTAAAACAGAACCATGTTTCTATTCTACAGGATCCAAATACGGTACGGGTGGCTTACTTAGCTCCATAAAAATTGCAGTTGGTGCTAGGTAACTTGACTTAGTTTTGAGAGACCTAATCATCGATACCCCACACCATGGGATAAACATCCCCACTTTTGTTACGTGTAGGGAAGGTCCACAAAAAAATGTTTTTAAAAATTTATTCAACCACTATGTCTCTGAGCTAAGCTGTGGACAGACTGACACAAACTACAAAATCCTAAAAAGCTGTTATTCACTTAGGCAAGAGTACTTTTGCTTAAGCTTAACGTGTCATTTAGTCGCGTTAAAATCTTGCAGGGTGTTGCTATTTGTGACCTCAATCAAAGGAACCTGTTCAATAGTCCTAATAACAATTCGGCTTTAGCAGAATTCCGAAATTTAAAAATAGTGACCCAGTACTGTGACAGAAATTACCCAGTACTGCGACAGAAATTATAATGAGTTTTTTTCGTTAAAAAAGTTTTTTTGAGACTCTGTTTTGTTATTGACTGTAGTTTCTTACACAAATGTTAATTGCTCATCAAGAACAATCAGACGAGCCCAAACACCATGGGTTTATCTTGTGCTGTTTAGGAGTTCCTACGGCCATCTTCAGCTCCAAGGTACCAAATTATTGTACTGTCAAAAATTTATTAAAAATTTATTAATCTGTTGATTACGCTAATAAAACTTAACATTTAACCAACATTAGAAATTCTTGACTTAGATCCTTTCACAACTAGCTGATCATCATGAGATCTTTATTTATTGAGTGATATAGAAAATGCTAATGATACTTAACATTTAACCAAAACTTTGGAATCCTTGGCTTCAATATTGGCTGAAATCTATTAACATTTAGCTGGTCATCATGAGACCTCCATTTATTGAGTGATATAGAAAATGCTAATAAAACTTATCATTTATCCAAAATTTGGAATTCTTGGCTTCAATATTGGCTGAGATCCATTAACAACTAGCTGGTCATCATGAGACCTTCATTTATTGAGTGATATAGAAAATGCTAAAGCAACTTAACATTTAACCAAAATTTGGAATCCTTAGCTTCAATATTGGCTGAGATCCATTAACAACTACCTGGTCATCATGAGACCCTCAATTAGTGAGTCATATAGAAAATGCTAATAAAACTTAACATTAAGCCAATATTTCGAATTATTGACTTCATTATTGGCTGAGAATCTGGTCACTTGTTCCAATTAAAGCTGAATATCTTGGAAACTACTGGTCCTATTTCCACCAAACATACCTAAGAACCATCTCGACGGAAAAGTCTTTCGATTAAAAAAAAACCGCACTTAAATTGGTCTATCCGCTTGGGCGCTACGATGCCACAGACAGACACACAGATACACAGATACACATGTTAAACTTATAACACCCCTCTTTTTTCGTCGGGGGTTAAAAAGGCAAAATTTAAGAATTGATATTGCGTAATGAGGGCTTAGTTGGACAAGGCGGTCTGCACAGTTTTGGAATTTCGAAACATAACTTAGTATAGTCGGAAACAGAATCTTCAAAGATCGGCGAGCCAAGGAGGCAAAGCGAACTCTAAAGTGACTATTTTAATGTCAGGTGTCACTTTATCGAATTTCTCTTTTACATCGGTATCACTTAACAAACTTTGGTTATAGAGTTCACATTTATTAAAATTTAACTCTAAGCCAATGTTTTCAAGAACAGTGTCCATGTCGCCTAAGAGTCCCGTCGTCCAAATACCAGAATTTAATCATGAATAACGGGGTTGATAGCCAAACTAAAAATTGCTGGTCCGAGAGGGTCTTCTGAAGATAAAACATTTGAGCGGTATAATAATTTTGTTGGATCTGCGTAACAATTTAGTAGGTAATTATAAATTTCTGGAATACTGTGTTTGATTTCTGTTAGCAGAGTGTCCCTGTTTACCGAATTGAATGCATTCTTTACGTCAATTTTGATCAACACTTCGCACGACGGTGACGAGAAGTATGAGCGCAGGGAATGGACTGCTGTCTTAAGATAATAAATTAGCTAAACAAGTACTCAAAACTAGAAGAATTTATTAAAGATAGAAGTCCTGTCTCATATTCTAATAGTTGCATATCCAGCTGGTCGAAATTGACTTATTTCGGCCTAAGGGGGGAAAAGTTATTTTTAAAAGGAACTCTCGGGTCTGTAGTCCTGTATGCTCAACGATTATCACCATTTTTATTTTCTCAATTCCTGTTGTTGTACGAAATTGAGAACAGTCCTATTTGTGCGTATCACAGTAGCACTACGATGAAACCAACTCATGAATAAATTCAGATATAAAAGGTTAGATCTGACCGCAAGCGTTGCGGCGCCAATGCAAATATGGAGTTGTTATGATATGATACTCATTTCATTACGATTGAAAGAACGCTCACTCGTTATAGGTTGTTTAATGTTTGACCGAATTTTATCTACTTAAAACTAGCGACCCGCCCCGACTTTGCACGGGGTTTTAAAGATCTAAGCATACATAGGGACAGTCCGACAGCAGGAAGCGACTTTGTTTTATACTATGTAGTGATCATTTAATTTATTTGCCATTATAAGTTTTAGTCATTGTCCATAACGTTCACTTGCCATAAAATGAAATGCCAGAATTTATGTAAATCATAATAATCATTTATTAGAATGATCAATATTCATATATTGTGCCATAATATCAAAATCTATATCCATATAGATTATTTTCCAGAATCCGGGGTTGAGATAGGATACCGTAATAATTATATTTCCAAAACCGTATCTAACTGTATAATTTTTAACCATTTTTTGGTATCATTGAACGAAAATTACGAGTAAATACTTATTTTTTAGCGGTTACAATTTCAACTCACAAAAATTCACTGTTCAAGTTCAAAATGTACCTACCTATTAGGTATACTTAGGTCATAAAATGCTTATAAAAAATTGAATACGAGATGCAATCTCCAAAGTTCACCCAAATCATGCCAAGGTTAATTTAAACAATAAACTGTTCTTGTTGGAATGTAGGTAATAAATAAGGATTTGATACAGCTTCGCAATAATGGCGGACGAAGAAATGTCAACTGAATGTAACTTTCCGTCCAAAGATTACGTGGACTCTTCCACGTTCTTATTTATTAGCGAAGGGTGTCATGCAGCATACGAGGAAAAAGACCGGCCAAGTGCGAGTCTGACACGCGCACCGAGGGTTCCGTACAAACACTTATCGCCGGGTTAATTTAAGTTTGCACCAGATATGTAGTGGTATGGCGCCGGATACAAACGAGGTGCAAATGCAAAGTTAAGTAAGTTAGTTGGGAGCCCTACTTAAATATTTATTTTATTCTGTTTTCAGTAGGTATTTGTTGTTACAGCGGCAACAGAAATACATCATCTGTGAAAATCTCAACTAAGTATCTAGCTAGCTAGCTATCACGGTTCATGAAATATAGCCTAGTGACAGACAGACAGACGGACAGTGTAGTCTTAGTAATAGCCGTTTTTATGCTTTGGGTACGGAACCCTAAAAATCACCACTAGCATGCTCCACTGAGTTACTAAGTTAATTAAATAAAAGAAAATTATCGGACAACCTCACACAAATCGATCTAGTTCCACAGAAAGCTCTACAACGCTTGAGTTATGGGTACTTAGACGATGATATACATACTATACTATTATGAAATGCCAGATTTGTATAGAATATCAGTTTTTTATGAAGAGGAGTCATCATTTTAGGGAAAATATTAATAACGCAATGCAGGAATTATCTGGGACATTATTCGAGCTTTTGTTCCGAATCACTTTCGTGGTCACATTTTTGTAGAAGTGGCTTCAGATTTCGATTTCGTGTCTGGTCAGGTATCTAAGTTTACCGGACATCTAACAAATATCCGAAAATGGCATCAAAATCTACGCCCAATTCTTCCAAAATATGTCAACGAAAGTGAGGCGGTTGAAACGCTCGAATACCCATCTGGGCACAGTAAACGGGCTATTTTTTTATTTTGTTGTCAATTTTTTTTTCTATATTATCAAGATTTCATTTAAATTGTAGTTTTGAACAATTTCTCATTCTAACCATGGTAAGCCCAATTTCACGCTATGTCCCACAAACTGTTCCATTGAGTTATACAAAATGTAGGAAATTTCGTAACTAAACTTCGTATTTTGTACCAAAACTTAAAAATGAAGAGCTCGAAATTGAAAAATAAATAAATCGACAACAAAATTAAAATTGGCCTATGGGCCACTTTATGTGATACATTTTGTCTCAATGGAGAAAATTCTGTAGGAAAGAGCGTGAAATTGGGCTTACCGTGGTCAGAATAAGCAACTTTACCAGCCCAAATTTGATTGAAATCTGAGACAACAAAATAAATAAAAAAATTAACAAAAAAAGAACCGACTTCAAAAAAACTGAAAATCTAAAAATAACCCGTTCATTTACAGATTTCATTTGAATCACTTTTTGAAATCGGTGCCAAACCACTCAATTGTTACTGGTGATGACTACCATATGCAAATACTTAAATAGCTTAACATAATATATGAAAAACATTATGAGTGCCTATAAAATTTGAGGGTTGCCCTCGATTTCCCTGGGATCCCATCATCAGTTCCCAAATCGGTTATAATGGGACCACCTCTGGAGTATAATCATTTAAATAAAAAAATAATTTTTAAAATCGGTCCACAATTGGGGGAGTAATCGGAGGACATACATAAAATCGAACATAGAATCTCCTTTTTTGGAAGTCGGTTAAAAATAGGCCCAAACAATTCTTTCTCCTCTCATCACGCTGAAACGGCTGGACGGGTTTTAACCAATTTCGGTACAGGGATAGCTAGACATCCAAAGATGGTTATAAAATTTTATTTCATTTTTACCCTACTACTACGCGCGGACAAAGCAGGCACGTTCTATAGTTTTATTATAAGGAACGAATTCACGAGAGTAGATGCATAAATCAATGATTCATCAGATCAGCGTAGGATTGAAGGCTTTCGTATGAGAGTAAGGCCAAGGTAATGTGTCAATGTAAGAATCCATCTAATAACTTTACCAAATGGCGTTGCCCACGGTAACTCACTGATCTAATTGTGTACAGAAAACTATAGTTTTCTGTACCTTATATAGAAGGCGACCGCAACTTACAGGGTGAAAAGTCATAACCCTTTGTTTTAGGGTTTCTTACCCAAAGGGTAAAAACGGGACCATATTACTAAGACTCCGCTGTCCGTTCATCTATCTGTCTGTCTGTCACCGGGCCACCAGACTATCTGTCTGTTGTATCTCATGAACTGAGATAGCTAGGCAGTTGAAATTTTCACATATGATTTATTTCTGTTGCCGCTATAACATAAATATTTAAGGAAACGGAAAGAATAACATAAATACCTATTTAAATATTTAAGGAAAAGGAAAGAATAAAATAAATATTGAAGGGGGCTCCCAACAACAACAACAAATGTTAAAACAAAAGTTATCGGTTGCGTTAACTTTGCACCTCATTTGTATTCGGCGTCATACATACCAGGTGCAAACTTAACCAGGCCAGTTAAGATGGGATAAGTATTTGTACTCGGTGCGCGAGTCGGACTCGAACTTTGGCAGTTTTTTTATTTATTGTAATCGAATAAAAAAGCCAGAAATCTGAACATCAAAACATCCGGGCATACAAAAGAATTTTAGGCCAAAATGTAATTAGAGACGTTTCGCTCGCTCAATCAATGAAGCCATGTTATTTACGAATTGTGCGTAATTTTATTGTTTAACAACAAATTGACACATCTACTGAGAAATAATGAATAATTAAAATTACAGAGTAATTGTCTAGAGAAGGTGTAGTTAATAAGCAATTAGTTTTATGCTGTGATAATTTATTTGTTTGTCTGATATTTATTTATTTATCAATATTACTACTTACTTAGAGCAGGGCTATTGAATACTTCGAAACCTACACTTTGAATTTTCCATGAAAGTTTTTGATTTAAAAACTACTCGATATTGACAAAATTCACGCAGAAAACTTCGAATGCACGCAATGAAAGCATGAAATACATGAAAAAATTACATTTAAAGGGAATAAGGCCTCTTAAGATATAAAAATCTTTATCGATGAGTTTCCTAATACCTACGTATTGTATTTTATTGTACCGATGATACACAATTCCATGAATACTTCCTTTATGACCAACAAACCGTGGTCACCGTGGCGGACTTATTACCGTGTGTCTTCCAGTTAGCGGTCAGGGTCGCGTCGCATCCGGCGTAATTACGCTCATTGTTGTGTACAGTCGGGCAAGTGAATAGTAAGTATGGAATGTTTTACTTTTAAGGTTGAGTGAGTCAACAGTTTTGAATATTAAATCTCAATGTTTTAAATATATATTTAATTTGGAACGTACATTTATATTTTTAATAATTTGTTCACTTTTGTTGACATTAACAATTTTTTTTATATACAAGTTTTTATTTTTAACTGTTACTGAAATATTTGAATTTGTTTTCATAAATGTAAGTGCTATATTCGATTGTATTATATTGTGTGTAACTTATTGACGATGCAAAAGTGATTCCCATGAATCCTACTTGAATAAAAACGCAATACCGCACTCGTTAAAAAAATCCTCCAAAACAATGCATGTAATGGGTCCAGTCATATATAATAAACTACCTTCACATATAAAAGACACGCCAAGCCTTGCCAGTTTTAAATTTAAACTAAAAAAATGGCTTGTTGAGCAATCGTTCTACAGTATAGAAGAATTTCTAAACTGGGATAAATAATAGGTAAACTTGTACATACATAAAATAA
Source organism: Apotomis capreana (assembly GCA_947623375.1). Taxonomy (NCBI): domain Eukaryota; kingdom Metazoa; phylum Arthropoda; class Insecta; order Lepidoptera; family Tortricidae; genus Apotomis; species Apotomis capreana. The sequence goes on from OX392525.1 coordinate 2,981,892, forward strand.
TAAATTGTAATGTATTTTATTGAAATAATGAATTATATTTAATGTATTTTAATTTAACGACATGTAACTTTTCTTACGAATAAAGATGATTATGATTATGATTATGATTTAAATGATTTTTATCTTTTTATCTTTATCTTATCTTATCTAAATATTAAGGAACATTCTTTACATAAATCGACCTAGTCTCAAACTAAGCAAAGCTTGTACTGTGGGTACTAGACGACGATAATACATGATACAGATAACATCCACGACCCAGCAACAAATATTCGAGTTCATCACACAAATATTTGCCCTGGCCGGGATTCGAACCCAGGACCGCCGGCTCAGTGGGCAGGTGCATACAAACTGCGCCAACCGCGACGTCAAATCATGACCTTTTCAATAAAACTCTAGAATTTATAATAATATAGACGATGGAATGATTTACTTAAGTTTTGGTCAAGTGAGTCGGTGAACTAAGAGCAAAGTTAACTTCTCTTTGTTGCCCGCTCATCCAACGGGAACACTACTTTTTTTCGGGATAAAAAGTAGCCTATGTGTTAATCCAGGGTGTCAGCTACCTCCATTCTAAAATTTATCACAATTGGTCCAGCCGTTTGAGCGTGAAGAAGTAACAAACATATACATACTTTCGCCTTTATAATATGAATAGTGTGATTGCTATTTTATTTCCTATCGCATTTCTGCCGCAGTAAAATCTGGCGAACTGTACAGATGCGGAAAATAAGAAGATCTCAGCCGGACATGAAGGAAAATGCATAAACAGTTAATTTTAATGTCTTTGTGTACTGCATAATAGGATGCAGAGGACATCGTTGCATCATTTCATATTTCATATATCTATACTATTGTAAAATGCTAGATTTTTATTGAAAATCAGTTTTATATGAAGAGGAGTCATGATATCAGGAAAAATCTTAATAGCATGATGCAGGATCAAGAATCAAGGCTAACGAATCCGTGTTTAGAGACGCATCTATGTATTCGTGATTCGGTCGGTCGGCCAAAGTACCGCTGGATTGATCTGGTAGAGAAGCATCTGCGTGAGCTCGGAGCCACAAACTGGCGAGAGATTGCGCAGGATCGGGTAAAGTGGCGAGCTCTTGTGTCGGAGGCCAAGACTCATTTCGGGTCGCTGAGCCAGCGCAGTTAGTTAGTTTTTAGTTAGCATTACCCCAACAAACTACAACCTCTACCAATCCTTTATCAATAAATATTCAGTCACTTGAGACATTAGGTAGATAAATTTGAATCCTTGTGTTTTGCACTCAGTAATTTAGTTTATGCCTTTCTTTATGAAAATAAAACATTATTTACTTTTTTTATTATTTGTTTTGTACCGCGCGGCGCCGTGCCAGCCTGGCGCCATCTGTTTTCATATTTTCCTTTGCCTCGCATTACGCCGAAACGGCTGGATTATTTTCGGTACAGGTATAGCTGGACATCCAAAGATGGTTATAGGATACCTTATCAGACCATATCAGAAAAAAAACGCGGACAAAGTTGCAGGCACCTTACAGTTTCACACATCTAAAGATGACCCAAGACACACCAACAACAACGAGACTGCTGGGCAAAGGCCTCCCTCTCTTTCCTCCATTCGTCCCCAATGACAGCAACACCAATCCCTTCGGAATGTGTCTTGGTCATCCCGCCAACTCCATCATGGTCTACCGCGACGCAGAACAAGGCGACGCCGAAATTTCAAATCTTTTTGCTGGAACGATAATTTCCCAATTACTTTAGTTGAGGTCGCTATTCAAGAAGCGGAAAAAATTGCTTGGAATTGAATTAAGCTACAGTTTGAGCCATTTTAGGAGACGGGTAGACAAAAATTGTAGGCAGTACCTGGGCCATTTTTTCTGAAGTTGTACACCCCAGTTTCGTTTAATTTTCGATATTTTGGGTATTTTCTACTCAGAATCACGAGCTCTTTCGATCTAATTAGAATAAAAAGTGTCCCAATGTTTTTTCGTTCCATTCCGTTACCATTTCGATATAACCTACTACAGCGGTAACGGATTGGAAAAACAGAACATTTATGAATATTTTGGGACAGTTTATTTCTCCTAATTAGATCGGAAGAGCTCGTGATTCTGATTAGAAAATACCCAAAATATCGAAAATTAAAAAAAAAAGTAGGGTGTACAACTTTAGAAAAAATGGCCCGCTCCCTTTCGCGCGAGTACAGAAAAGAAACTTGTTAAATTTCATCATGTGCTCCATTTCTAAATTACATTTGAATTCAATGCCTTTGATAGTTGCGAGTACTGTGATTTATTTTAAACATAATCATCATTGTTTATTTACACATTTATAAAACACGGACATATTCGATGGTAATACCCAAAATGCTACCGGGTTTTCACTCAAATTCATTGTACTATCTTAAGCTACTATAACAATGTGTTTGACCATGTTTGACTCATAGTGACATCATTACTATGCTAATACAGCCATCAAGCGGCGACGGCAACGCCCTCTATGACAAACGGATGACATTTGGGAAATAAGTTATGGTAGGTAATCATACAGTAATGAATACATTTAATAATGGAGGCAAGTTGAAATTGCTACTATTTAAAACACTATGATAGACATTAAATAAAGCGAATACGATGATAAATAAAGCGTATAAATATGATTTACTAGCTGAGCCGTGCGGTGTTCCGCTTATCCCACGTGAACACTATTTTTTTCGGGATAAAAAGTAGCCTATGTGTCAGCTACAGTCATACCAAAATTTATCAAAATTGGTCCAGCCGTTTGAGCGTTCAGAAGTAACAAACAAACACAATGCCTTTAGGACGCAACTCAAAAAAATTATTATAAATTAATGTTATACAGCCATAACTCCAAAGTGGCTGTCTAATGTCTTGGAGGGAGTCAACTGACAATTTTTGGTCATAAGGCCACTTGTGGAAAAAAGGCTTTTATAAAGGACACTTTTTCTTATATCTCTCGAAATAAGGTCGTAAATTAGACAATTCTGAATACGAATCAGCAATAATCCAAATAAATATATATATTTATATTACAAACAATTTAGACGTATGTGTAAATTAAGTTTCTTAACCAGTTTCTTGCACTACCTTTTTAAAATGTATCCTCCGTCTTTTTCTGCTACCTAAAGGTTGTCTGGAAGAGATCGCTCTTTAGCGATAAGACCGCCTGTTGTTACCCTATTTAACGTTGCTTTATTTCTTTGTTATTTATCTTTTTCATGTGGTGCACAATAAAGGATATTATTATTATTCCTGTATGTCGCACCCGCTCACTGAACAATAGTGTCCCGGACCTTTGGGAGGCGTGCACGGAGCCGAAGCCAACGCGTAGAGGCCCTTTCGACAATTTAATGAAATGCAAGGTGTACATCGAGCGGATGCTGTCCCTATCCGTGTCATGGGACGCACACAGAGACAGCGCCCGCTAGGTGCAAGAACTATTGATGGAGACATGGAATCTAAATACAAATTGGGCTATGGGGATGAAATGGAGGACTGGCTAATTGGGCTATGGGTTGAGACTATCGGGCGTCTACCAGCAAAAGTGTCTCATAGCAAAAGGGCATTTCTCAGGAGTGGCATTTTTAAGTGTCCGGGCTTGAAAATTGTTAAATTTACCATCGAATATTTCTGAATAAAATCAATATTACAAAAATTGACGTTCACTGGGAGCGTCCGCTTACCAGATTTGTTGAAACAAAAAATCATAACTGGATATTGGGTCTGGATACTATGATTTCAAATGTGTTCCCGTATTCAGCATTAGTTTATTAATCATTTTGTTCCTATAGATATAATTTATCTGCTAAACATTTTAAATAAAAACAATTTTTCGGAGCGTCCGAGGGTAACTAGTGATTTCGGTGGAAACTTTCAAACACGTCAGCACTGCCATAAAGAAGTATACTAGGAAACCCGCAGCTCGCAAGCAACTAGCTTCAGTTGTGTTCTCATCGCCGCTGAGAGTAGACGTCGGCTCAATGGCTTGTAGGTAGAGTTCGTGTGGGTTCGTTCGTCATTCGGTGGATTTGGTTACGTGTTTTGTTGAATTCGGTGGAACAATTTGTGTTGTTCAGTGATTGTGTGTCTGCAATTTTATAAGTGAATAAACTATCTCCGGGAGAATGTAAGTCCATAATAATTTGTTCGTGTCTATATTACTTTTAGTATTCCTTAAATCGATAAAAAACATTAAATTTTGAAATCGGTGGAATTGATTTCCATGGATTCGGTGTAATTTTTGACCACTGAAGTCAATAAAAATTCCCACCGCTATCAATTTTTACGATAAAACCAACTGGTTTTACATTATTTCTATATTGCCATGCCCCTCAATCGGTTCCTCAATGCTTATAATCGTGATTTTGTTAATGCAGCATAGTTCTGACTGTGATTCTCTTGTTTACTAATTTCGGTGGGTTGCTGTTCGTTAGGCTGCTTTCACCGGCATCTCATTGGCATTTTAGCACATGTTTTACCCATCTCGTTGAACTGGTGCATCAGGGTATTATGCCTCAACAGCCTGACACTACAAATATTCCTAAGGGTCGTCATTTCAGCGAGCTACACATCGAAAACTATGAAGTATTGAGCCTTTGATTTCGGTGATTGTAAAATCTTAAATATCTTATGAACCACTAAGTTCAGAAGAGGGCCTTTGCTACCAATATTTTTTTTTAAATTAGGCCGTTTTCATATATTAAAGTCACGAATCAAAAATATGAAAAATAAAATTGACCACCGAAGTCAAGCAAAATAGCTCGGCCCGGAGAATCGCCCAAAAATGGGACTGGTAGACGATGACTCGCCTCCCGCTAGATGGGCCTCCACAAAATAGCGACACATAAAGTGGCCTAAGGGCAACACCGGTGCGGAAGGCTAAGGGCGGAGAGGTGTAATACTGGGCTTTAAACCGAAGCCAACTAACCCCTTACGTTTCCACATCCACCCCCGAGCCGAAACTCTCACGACTCCACTCTGCCCAGCCGGTTAAGGCAAGACAGAGGCGGAGGCCCCGACCCATCACCCCCCGTCCGGATTCCCCAGGAGCGCTCAGGTACGTGGGGTCACTACCCCCCCAACAGCTCGCCATAAGCTGCCCTGCGTGACTGATTGCGCTGGTAAAACCAGCGGGCGATGGGGTCATCACATCCCTACGCCATTATTATTATTATTAAAAAAAAAATTGAGATGTGGCCGTATAGCTGGCAAGGGGCGACATAAACACACAAACACATTCACAAACTCTCGCCTAGACAATATAAGTGTGATGTGATTATCTGCCTTTTCATGACGTATAGGAAAATCAATGATACATCGCAGGTTGGGATCAAACTCACGAAATACTTATCCGGAGTAGTGCTCTGACCCCTGCGCTACCGCGGCGTTACGCACATCGCGTGAATTTAAGCATTATATTCCACCAAAATACATGTACCATTCTCTATTCTTTTTTTTATGCTAAGCGCATTCAACATCTAGGAAATGTGCTTACGCAACGGCCCCCTATTCTCCAGCAAGTGTTCGTACGGCGAGACAGATGGCGCTATTGTCAATGTTTAACATAACTGTCAACATTTCAAATCCATACTGTACTATCCATACTATCCATGTTTCCATACTAATATTATAAATGCGAAAGTGTGTCTGTCTGTCTGTTACCTCTTTACGCTTAAACCGCTGAATCGATTTTGATGAAATTTGGTATGGAGATAGTTTAAGATCCGAGGAAGAACATAGGATAGTTTTCATCCTGGAAATTATCCCTAAAAATATTGAAAAGTGAGTAAGTAATTCATGATGACATTGATGACCCTAACCCTAACCCTATATTCTTTGGTTTAATGGTTTAACTCATATAGAACCCGGAAGAAATATATCATAAAGCGGATAAATATAACTTCCGTAGTGTTTATTTTTCAAACAATGCATTGTTGGGCCTGACACTTGCAATTTATATTTATAACTTAATAAATATTATCATATTACAATATATCAAGGATATATCTGAAACCCAAACTAAGTATTCACACAGCGGTCGCTAAGGTGTAAAGCCTTTCAAATAAACTATGCAAAGATCGGCACACAAAGCGTAAGGAAAAATTTGAAAGGTTATCTGGCGTTACGGTGGTGGAGAAGTTAACACGCTGGACCCAGAGGTACCGGGTTCGATTCCCGGTCTCTTCCGCCTTTGATCTTTTTATCAATGGTTTAATATCAAAATTGTGGTTCATTGTATCAATTCAAATAATAAGACTTTACATGTTTCATAAAATTACCTATATTCAGTTATTACGCAATTATTTTAGAGAAAAAAGAAATAGTAAATGATGATCAGGGCCTATGATGGTTGCGTTTATCACGCGTATAAATAACAAAGAATCTGTCACTCAGACTCGCATCTTGTCAAAACGTCACGGATGCTTTGTCACTTTATTTATCGCATGATAAAAACAACCATATTGAGTTTATCACGCGATAAATAAAATGAGCTTATTTTGTTGTTGATTTCTTTTTTTCTCAGATTTTAATAAAATTTGGTGAGTTGGTAAAGTTGCTTCTTCTGACCATGGTAAGCCCAATTTCTCGATATGTCCTACCAATTTTTATCCACTGAGTTACACAAAATCTAATTAGAGAAATTGGCCCATAAGCCAATTTTTATTTTGTTGTCGAATTATTTATTTTTCATTTCGAGCTCCTCATTTTATACTAAATTTTAGTACAAAATACAAAATTTTGTTAAAAAAACCATACATTTTTTGTAACTTAATGGAAAATTTTGTAGGAAATATATCGTAAAATTGGGCTTACCTTGTTCAGAATAAGCAACTTTACCAACTCACCAGATTTTATTGAAATCTGAGAGAAAAACAAAATCGACAGCAAATTATTTTTTTTTCCAAATAACAAAGAATCTGTCACTCACACTTGCCTTTTGTCAAAACGTAACGGATGCTTTGTCACTCATTTATCGCGTGATAAAGCGCCCATAGCCAGCAAGATCACACTTGACGGTTTTTCTACACCGCGACATGTGCCTGGGTGTAAAAACCCGCAATTTAAATTCATTTTATAGTACTACGGATCGCTATTTCCTTCTTTTTGTTTTGAAGAGACCAACGGTTCAGGCTAGCATGGCGAGCAAAGCAGATATTTAAACATTCTTTTTTTTATGTGTGTTCCAAGTAAATCCTGTGAAAAAACAGGCATAACCCGTAAATTTATGACACATATAATGTCTTATTATTTTTAATGTGGTTACACACAGATTTTTTAATTTTTCTTTTTTTTTTATTCCAAAATAAAAGCAATAAGAAAAAATTTAATAGGTAACCTGGCGGAAGGAATTGGATTACCGGTCCAACGTTAGACCGGTAATCCAGAGGTTCCGGGTTCGATTCCCGGTCTCTTCAACCAGGTAACGCATTTCAATTTTTCTTTGTGCCTTGATCTCCGTATCAATCGTCCAGGCATAATCCGTTTTTTTATTTCCCGTAATCGGATAAAAATCCGTACACCGTTACAAAAAAAATGGAAAAACGAGTCCACTACCTATTCGGAATAAGGAATGCGGTAGAATAAACTAGTAATTTTTTTTTTTTTACGACGTATAAAGATTTGAAGTTTTGAACCATTTCTACTTTTCTAAGAATAGGGCTCTTATACCGCAATTAAATACAGACGCGTCGCACAATGCGTCGATCCTGGCCGAATTGAAGATAAAGTGCCGCTCATCGACCTGCCTCCAGCGGATTCTGCAGTACTTCGGTCACGTGGCTAGACGCGAGCCAGATTTGGAAAAGCTCATTGTAGCCCACGCGGAAGGAAAAAGGGCCCGTGTGTCACCGATCCGATGGACCGATGTCGTGAAAGAAGCCTGTCAGGAAACTCTAAAGGCGTCAATCCGGAAGGCGGAAAACTGTGTGGAGTGGAGAGCTTTGGTGCAAATGATAACGACCTGGAACTCCTTGTCGGCTCATGTGTTTCCTCCTTCTTATAACTTGGGACCCTTGAAACGAAGAGTAAGAAGCATCTCTTGGGCCAGCATGGCAGTGTCAACTGACATGGCACCGTTGGTTTCTCGTCAGTTCCCATTGTGACTTGGGCTCCCCTTTTTGCTTACCATCAGGCTACTTGGAGCCACTATGTAGTGCCGTTATAAATAAAAAAGACCTCAAATGGTCACGAACCTCAGTCATGTCATGAGGAAGCGAGAAAGAAGAGCCGCAATTGAAGAATTTCATAAAAGATATTCATAGTTAATTTTACGACTTTCACTTGTTTTTGTCATTTTGCAGTAGTCAAGTCAACAAAATACGAAGTTTAGTTAAAAATGTCCATACATTTTTTCCAACTCAATGGAAATATATGTAGGACATAGCGTGAAATTGGGCTTACCTTGTTCCGAATAAGCAACTTTACCAACTCACCAAATTTTATTAAAATCTGAGAAAAAAAAGAAATCACCAACTTCTTTATTTTTTAGGTAAAGTAGAAAAATAATAAGGGCCCTATATTTATAAAAAAAGGATTCAGATCATGCTAGTGGTCCAGGATGCAGAAATAATGGATGGTATTCTCGCATTTTTATTTACCTTTTAACAACCAGCGACCCATCATACTATTAAAATTCTTGCCCATAAATTGTGTGGCTTATTGTTATATTTAGCTTCTTGTTTGTATTGAATAATCTATATATTACCTTGTGACAACCAAAACTAAAATTTCTGCAACTGCTTTTCAAAACCTCGTATTCTACTTATTAAATTGATACTGAGATAGGTACGAGATTTGTTTTAAGTAGGTATTTGTCTTTGTTTGAGTTTTGGTTGGCAATAGACAAATCTTTATGTGTACTAAAGTAAGTAGTTATAACATAAATGTACAATAATAAATTGTTTTAAGTACGATTTACGAAAAAAATACTTACTGTTGAGTTTCTTTCGGCTTTCGTCTCAACAGCGGTCTCCGCTTGGAAAATTCCGGTAGATTCGAAATCTGACTTGTAAAAGTGCCCTTGTAGCCTACTTACTGAATAAATTATCTCATTTCATTTCATAATTTTGAGAAACTTAAATTTCTAGTTCATTTAAACGGCTTATTATTCTCCGGTTTTGTAAATTCATGTAAAATCAAGTAATTTTGAGCCATTCTTTTTTTTTTAAACCCCACTTTTTTTCATTTTGGATATTTAGGTATTCTCTACTCAGAATCTCGTGCTCTTTCGATCTAATTTGGAGAAAAAAAAGTGTCCAAATATTTTTACGTTCCATTCCGTTACCATTTCCATACGACCTACTATAGCGGTAACGGAATGGAAAAACAAAAAATACTTATATGTGTGGAACAAATTGGGAGACTTTTATTCTCTTGATTAAATCGAATGAATTCTTAATTCTGAGTAGAAAATACCTAAAATATCCAAAATCTAAAAAAAGTGGATTTTACAAAAAATAATGACTCTATTACTTGATTTTACTTGAACTTACAAAAGTAGAGTATATAATAATAATAAATAATAATAAAAAACATTTATTTTCACCACCACAAAGTACTCGTACATGAACACAAACAATTAGAAGATAACATTATACAGGTCTCTGTAAACAGACTTGCGTGGTGGAGACTGGTGCCTGAACTAGGGGAAACCTGTGTGTCAGGTCACCAGGTCTCCATTCCTCGGATGTCTATAACCACAAAACTAGAGAACAATTAACAATTCCATAAAAGCTACAAAATAGTATGGTAGGAATTGAGCTAAGAAAAGGGAGAGAATAGATCTAAAAATAAAAAATAAATAAAGTTAATTTTTACATGCGAAAGAAAGTTGCAAGAAAGTTGCAGTATAATCCGTTTAAATAGTTTTATTTAAAACTACACATTAAAATTTCTCAAACTTATGAAATGAAATGAAATTAAATACTTTATTCAGTAAGTCGGGTGTACAAAAAAAAATGCTTTGATTATTCCTTAATTTTTGAAATTCGTCCAAACGCTTCGATGCTACGAAGTAATAAACAATGATTCACACAAAACCCTTTTCGGAAACCCAATAAAAAACGTCGGAATCTTGTACTAATTATGTGAAAGGCCAAACAAGACATGTTCGCGTATAAAATGTAATTGATATTATATGAAGCGTTTATAAAACAGTAAAACAACAGGGAACCTTTATTGCACTAATGGTGCGACCCGGATCCGCGTGGGCGGACGACATAGCCGGCTGACATAGTACAGGCCTGCACCTTTCACAAAAATGGCTCTATATAGTACATTGTTTGATAAGGGGCTAAAATAAGGCATTGCGACGCGAAGTGATTGTTTGGACGAGCGAGCGAAGCGAGCGCGGTCAAATATTTTCTGAGTGTCACAATGGCTTTTACCTACGTGCTAAACACTGCTTTTCACTGTAACTGCGTGAAAATTAAAAATAATCAAAAATGTTTTTCTCTCTTGACTTGTGCGCCATATCTTTAAGACATGTGTCTGTCAACCCCATGATATCGGCAAGGTCATTAAACACTAGGATATAGAAGCCTCTTGGCCTCAAGCCCCTCACAAAAAGTCTGTTTAAATGCAATCCCGCGATATTATACGATAATAACTACAAAAATAAAAAAAATGCGATATCATCGTTTCGTTGTTAGTTTACCATTTTCTCGCATGAAGCTTTGCTTTGTCATAAAGGGTCCAGAAACAAAAAAAACTATACATATAAGAATATATATTAATTTACAAATAGTTATAAATTACAAAGTAAAAAAATATATACGAAAACATTTTGCTAAAAAGTAGAGTTAAGTGTTATTTCATCAGTATCAACCCAATGGTCCCGGAAAGCATCTCGTTTCTTACTCGAATACATTGAAACATAAAAGAAATAAGGAAAGAAAGGAAGAAATACATTTATTCGTGACGTGACCATACAACATAGAGCTAACACACACACATTTTAAATCACGAAAAAAGCTGTTAACGATCCTGAAACAAAAATACACATGGATGAGCATATTTCAATTTACAAATAGTTTTAAATTATAAAGTAAAAAATAAAAAACATTTAAACCATTGATACAAAGCTTAAAGAAAAATTATAAAATGCGGACCGGCAACCCAGAGGAACCGGGTTCGATGCCCGGTTTCTTCCACCAGGTTACGCATTTAAATTTTTCTTTGAGCTTTTATCATATATATCAATGGTTTAATATAAAATGGTGGTCTGTACCTACATTTAAAAAAATGAGACACTACATTTTTCATAAATTTAAAAAAAAACCTTTTTTCAAATCAAGTAGCGTTAAGTGCCATTTCTCCACGATATTAATTGCTTATCATCAGTATCATATAAACCCCATGGTTCCGGGTAGGCCGCAAAACGCCAGTATATATAAGCATGTCGTCTCATATCATACCCAAGCACACTTTAAAACACGAAAAAAACCGTAAAGGGTCCAGAAACAACAACAATACACATGGATGAGCATATTTCAATTTAAAAACGGTTAAAAATTATTAAGTAAAAAAAAAACATTTAAAAAGAAAGTACCTAGCGTTAAGTGCCATTTCTCCACGACATTTTCCTATCATCAGTATCAACCCCATGAACCGGGGAAGGTCGCTAAACGCCGGTATATATAAGGATCTCGTATCGTACCCAAGCAATTTGAAACATAAAGTTAAGACACTTTAAGACACAAAAAGTAGTATAGGGTCCAGAAACAAAACACATAGTCAATATAGTAATATTTCAATTTACAAATAATTTTAAATTACTCGGTAAAAAAAAAGAACAAATAAAATTTCAAAATAATTTTTCAAAAAAAGTAGCGTTAACTGCCATTTCTCCACGACATTTTCCTATCTTCAGTATCAACCCCATGATCCGGGGAAGGTCGCAAAACGCCGGTATATATAAGCATCTCGACTCCGTCCGACGCTTGTTCGTTCGCGGCAGTACATCGACTCGACGCGACGTCAGTGAAAAAAAAACTTTTTTTAAATACGGACTCATCCTTATTCGAATTTCAGTGCGGTGTGGTGGTACGCAGAGAGTGGACGTGTTTTTTTGAATCATTATTTTTTATAAGTAAGTAAATTTGAATTTAAGTGCCATTTTTTTTAAAACGTGGCTTTTTGTGTTGAAAATTTTTGATGTTTTTTTAGTTGGGATAGCCCGTTTATGTCTAATGTATGGAAAGCTTAAAGGATGTTTTTTTTTTAATTTTAGGGATGTGTTTTTTAAATCAATATGACATTATTAATAATTAGGTGACCCTGATTATTTATTAGTTAAACAGACAACATTTTTCTTAAATAAAAAAAAAAAAACTATATTGTAATAAAACATTTGAATACTATAAAAATACATTTTAAAATTATTTTAAAACTAGTACGGGATAAAAAGATTTAATTTATTAATTTTGAAAAAATATTTAAGTACAAATGACTATTGCAATGAAAATATACTATAAGTAGTTAGTATAAAGGTACTTATATACGTATTTTAAATATAATATGGGTTCTGTTACCTCACTTGATAAATATAATAATTAATATATGCCGAACTGCAATTAAAATAAAATTATTTAAATACATTTCTTGTTTTAGACAAGAAATAAATAAATCTAAGTTACATTAAACATATATTATTTATTTGTATAACAGTAAGATTCACACATTTTATTTTAAACATTAAAGAACAAATAAAATATGTTTCATAGAATTAGATACAATAGATACTGACATTGCAATTAACACAATAATTTAAATCTTTTATCCAATATAATATAACATAAATTATCAAAATGTATCCAATACAGTGTCAGTTAAAATTTAGATACCTATCATTATTGTATTTAAAAAAATATCTAAAATTGCGAAAATGTCATCGAGTATTGCATAAAGGAATTACTCAAACGTTTTCTAATTTAGCACCTCAATTCACGAACGAAGACAGCAGTATAAATATGCAATACGTCTTAAATCATCATTTTATCAGCTGATGGAAGTCTGCTGGATAAAGGCCTCCCCCAAAGTTCTCCACAACGATCGATCTTGCGCCGCCCTCATCCAATTTCGCGATCCGTGGTCGGTCCATCTTGTTGAGTCCTTCCCACGCTGCGTCTTCTGGTCCGCGGTCGCCACTCAAGAACCTTACGTCACATACGGAAAGATATTTTTTTATACATCTAGAGACAATATATTGTCAAGCGATGTCAATTATCACTTTTTCACAAAAAGTTTTGGGATATAACAATTTTTTTTTATAATCGTTAATTCTAGGCCAATTTAAGATACCAATTGCATTCATTTGCCAGTTAGATACGTTAAATTATTTTCTCCTGCAAAACTTAGTATATTCGACAAGAATTGAACGAGTTACTATAAATAACATTGAAATTGTAGATGTGCCTGTAATAATTGAGGATTTCCTTCAATTCTTCTTTCATCATCAGATCTAACATAACGCCATAGGGAATAAAATATAAAAAGTGGTGTTAATTTGCCCACAAAAAAACATAAAAATATGATAGCACATACTAAGTTCAAAGGTTAATTTTAATTATTTGTGTTATTATTTAACTACTAATAGCGACCCGCCCCGGCTTCGTACGGGTGCAATACTGAAATTACACATATAAACCTTCCTCTTAAATCACTCTATCTATTAAAAAAAACGCATCAGAATCCGTTGCGTAGTTTTAAAGATCTAAGCATACATAGGGGCAGACAGACAGACAGACAGCAGGAGCCAACTTGGTTTTATACTATGTAGTGATGTAGAACATATATCCTTAATTTAAGCTACATAACATGCCCTTTGACTCTCGTCAGGTTAGTCAAGAATTTTCTTATATGTATAAATTATGATAATTCTGCTTGAATTGCTAAACTATTATTGCTTAGTGTTAAATCCACACTTGAGGCTTTAACCAAACTTTGCTACATTCGTCACACACATGTTAACATGTGTGGCAACCTATAGTGCCTGATTTACTTGGCCAAAGGTGAAATGAAATGAAATGAAATGAAATGAAATGAAATGAAATGAAATAATTTATTCAGTAAGTAGGCCCCAAGGGCACTTTTACAAGTCAGATTGTGAATCTACCGGCATTTCCCAAGAGGAGACCGCTGTTGAGAAGAAAGCCGAAAGAAACTCAACATTATAATAATAATAATAATAATAATAATAATAATAATAATAATATTTATTTAAGAAAACACAATTTACAGAAAGGTCCTTAGAAAACTAGAACACTACTCCCCGAATAGGTAAAACCTGAGCTTCAGGATAAGCAGCGCACTTATTAGTAGATGTTCGAAATGTAATGTGTTACAATTTTACACTTAATCTAGCTAATTATAATTGCTTATACTATACGGTGTGTGTGTGTGTGTATGTGTGTGTGCGTGTGTGTGTATTAGTGTGTATGTGTGTGTACGTTTTTGTGTGAAATTAAGACAATGTTTCGTAAATCATACTCGTAACAATAATTTATATTTGTGAGGTGAGGGCCATAAATACGCGACCGGGGGCTTTACGAATTACCGCCCGTGGAGTGTGTAAAGCTTTACGTCTTGTCTTGGCCAGAAAGTGAGGTTTTCTCTGAAAATCCCAGGCTGAAGTAAAAATCATTAGAATTATGGTCCGTTTTATAATCTGAAGAGTTTCTTTCGGCGTTTCTTCTCAACAGTAGTCTCCTCTTGGCGGTAGACTCAGACATGTAAAAGTGCCTTTGTGGCCTACCTGCAGAATATAGTTCATTATATTTCATTGTACAAAGTCTAAGTTCCACCGACGTTCGATAGATGGCGCCACCTGAACGTAGGACGCTTAGATGTGCTCAATTCACTTGAACTCGCTTCTGCCATTTTTTTGTACCTACTTTAGCGATATGACTGACTATGTTGAATATTACGCGGATGGTATTAAACACAATAATTTATAAAGACGAAAGTTTGTGAGTGCATTTATGTGTATGTTTGTTATTCACACTCAAACGGCTGGACCAATTCTTATAAATTTTGGTATGAAGGTAGCTGAAACCTGGATTAACACAGGCTACTTTTTATCCCGAAAAATGTAGTGTTCCCGTGGGATGAGCGGGTAACACCGCGCGGCGCAGCTAGTCATGTCAATAAAAATACCATGAAGGTTTCTTTGAATAAAGCGCATTACTAAAGTAAATATACCTATTACCTAGTGACTAGATCTCGTATAGTTGTGGAATTTTGCCCCATTGAGAAGCTTTTACTTTACTAGAAAACATGTAAACTGACCTTCAGAATCAACATTATTTAGTAAGTACGAAATAGTTAAAGTAAATGTTTGTTTAGAGTAAATGCACTTAGTTCCACACAATTAACTGAAGTACCATTCTGGTATTCACAAGAAGACGTGTACTTACGCGTTTTACACATAAAACATACAATAAACTTGGGAATTACATAACCCTTTTTTATGAAGATTCTCGTGAAGTGACCTCCCGAGGGGGTTTTCCACAGCTAAGGCGATATCAGCCGGTTTTATGGCTTAAATCTTTCAGATAACCAACTGTTATATTGTTATTAGATTTGCAAAATAAGCACATTATAACATAGGTACAAAAATACTTAGATTAAAACTAAACTATAATAAAATAAAGATAAACTAAATCTAATAATGCCAGAAATTAACTACCATTTAAATAACACTATGTATGTCATACAAATAAATAAATGTCTTTATGTCATAAACTATTAAGTGATCATGAATTTGTCCAACCGAAATTTACTGAGTACAAACATTGTATAAGTAACTAAGCAAGATATTTTTGAGTTTATAAAAAAAAACCCTGGAAACTCTGCATGCTTCACTACTCAAGTTTGGATCGCTATGATCTGTTTGATGTATGATCTTCTTTTATAGGTAAACGTGTTTTCTCATTTTCATTTCATATACAACTTTTATCCCTGAAATCATAAATTTCTCATAAATCTTGAAAATGACATTCTATAGAATAAAATAGGTTATAGTATTAGGTTAGGTTTGTTTTATAACAAGGTAAAATATATTATCATTTCAGAAAAAAATGCTGTCGATATGATATGTCTATGAAATGAAACATTCTATAAAATGTAGGTCTAATATAATTAATTATTTAACTATAAAACTTAAACCCTAAATTAAATTTCCTCGAAAGCCTTCAAATAAGCACCACAAGTGGGTGTTGTAAATTGTAAAACAACATAAGGCGCGGGGTACACTGGCAATATTATTTCTACCCGATGTTTGATACTACCGATTCTTTTGTCAATTTTTCTCATCTCCAGATTTTAGTGAAAAATTGTAAACTAAATTCCATGCTCTTTTGCAAGACCCACATGTTTTGATTTTTTATGAAAATTTATATAGAGTTACGAACATAATTTTGAACGCAATGAAAGTCATCATACAATATTATTTCTGAGACGTAGCTTGAAATGTAATACATATACAATAAGTAATTATTTGTATAAGGTAACGGCAAACAAAGAAACAGTAAATAAAAAACTTAAAAAGGATAAAGTTAATATACATTAATTATGTTTTTGTAACATCTAAATACAAGTTTCGTTTCCAATTACGCAAAATTATTTAAAGGAGTATAATAAAATAAATAAATAAAATAAAATAATTTAACATTCCGCAAGTGTTATCTACACTTGCGGAATACAAGAAAGGTCTTAATATCGTATTAGATTTCTTTAGTATATAGGTTATAGCGGGCTAGTTTTCCGCAACTCGACGTCTTACAATGTGCCTATTTTGCTTTCTTTAGTATATAAATAAAATACATAAATATCAGACAACCGCACACAGTTCAATTTAGTCGCACAGTGAGCTATAGGCGTGTGTTATTTACACTAAACGTCGATATACTTATACTTTACATAATAAACAAAATATTCAAGTTCATCACACAAGTATGTGCCAGGGTTCGAACCAAGGATCATCAGCTCAGGCAGCTACCACCGCTGCGTCAACCTCGTCGTTGCTATAGCGTTATTTCTCTAAATCTACGGGTATTTTCCTATATTTAAATAAAATATATGTTAATATCCCGTCCTCAATAAAATATGTAACAGAGCGCGTCCTCACATTCTTTAGCTAATTCACACGGCGTTCACATAAATTATAATAACAAACATTTCTCATAAAATATTCAGGGTTATTTCTACAACACGTATTTTACCGGCATTCCTTGAAATGTATAATATCAGGTTCAGTGGTTCAAGGTTGGCCTGGAAAGCCGTTGGAGACGAAGGTTCAAACCCTGTCTGAACCGTTAAATTTTTAAATTTTTAGCTTCATTTTAAACATTTGGTTCACACTAGCAGACATTACTGCTTTAATAAAAAAATCCTTGAAATGCAACTCTTTTAGATTTATTTTATCACAGCCCCCTTACGTGTCTAAAATCAAAATATATAACATAAACATTCGAGTATCGATAAAAATGACATTAAAGGTTTTCTTCGAGTATTAGTGCCGAAAACGTAGGTTTATGTGAAGTTGATAACAGTAAGAAGCACGCGGTCATCAATAAGGTATAGTCTTGAAGTATTCAATAATGTCCTAAAACTTTTTTTATTTATTTAATTGATAGTTATTTTTTTCCAATCAAATATGGAAAGAGCAAATAATAGGCCGCAGATGTATTACAGTCATTTAGCTTAAATTTTATTAATACATTTGTCATGAAGCCTGAGGTAGCATTTTTTTTTAAAACAAGTCTGTTTTGTATATCTATCGCATCAGTTCGGGAATATGTGTGTATGTATGCTTGATTATTCAGTCTGTATACACTTATATTTAAAAAACATATATATTAAACTAAATCTAAAACTAAACAATGTCTAAAAATGGGCCCCGTGGCATTGTACCGCTGGCAGCATTTAGCTCGCTGTATTGCTGTACTAAGACGCTGAGCGAGGCAGCCGCCAGCCCTGTGGTCATCAGTATATTTTTAGTTTATCATATAAATTCCGATCACATAAAAATCTCGTTCTCCAGTGTCCGTTGAGCTGTAGCATCCGCGATGGCGTCACAGACGGCTTGCGTAATGCGAACCAATCGTGCCGATAATCGTGGATCAATTGTGGCAGAAAAAGGACAATTTCAGACACGCGTTGTTTGTTTCCCGCGCAATTAGACTGAAATACGTGTTGTGTAAGGGCGCTTACACATGAGGATTTAGACGCACAACGAATGAAGCTTTATTTTATTTAAAAAATACTTTTTGGACAGGTTATTCTGAGACCGTAAATTATTTTTTGCCGAGCTTAAGCAAAACAGGCTACAGGTTCCATTTCTCAACCTATTCACGTGAAATTTGATGAGCAGATTCAAGATAATTCACAATAAAAAGAAAATTGATATATTTTTCAATTTACCTGCTACTTTTTTTGAAAAGAGGGGTGCAATAAAACTAGGTGGGTCATTGTCAGATTTAGGTGCGTGTCTTTCCGGTGGACATTTGCGAAATTAAGGATTCCAGGGCCTAATTTTCTGATTAAATGCCTGTGAGTATAAAGAACGTTCCGTCTTCTATAATCCGATATAATAGCAACATAACCTAGATTCATACAAGCTCTTAACTTTTGACCACCGAAGGGACGAATTTTATTTTTTGAACTGACAAGTAAGTTTGGTTTTACATATAGTCGACGAAACATCTTTTTACAAACTTAGGGTAAAAATGGCAAATAACTTATTGTCTCCATACAAATCTTGGTACCCAACCCACAAACGTCGTCACATATAGGCCATTTGTATGGATTGTTTTTAACACTCAGTCGGTATGTTGACCTTTGACGGTCATTTCTGACTTTTAGAGCAGTCTTAGTGTAGTTAGTCCCATATAGACTTTAGATCCCATTAAAAAAATAGAATCGATTGATATCTTAAAAAAAAAATGTCTTCACGCCTATTTCGCATTGAGAGAGAAGGCTATATCCAGTATACTGAAGCGGCTTCTTCTCAGAACACATATTATAATATTAGCTTACGCGCCTAATTATGTACTTAAGTATGTCATAGCAAACATACTCGTCAAATAGCATAGCATAATTGTTTAGTATGATTATGAATGACTAGCAATTTTTTTATTACATTAAAGGGCGTCATTGTAATTTTTTATTTGGCACTGTTTTGTGTACAAAATATGTGGCTGATTCACAAACTCCATATTTAAAGTTGTTTAAAAAAAGATACTTCCTGGCCTAGGCCTTCAATTTTGTATGAAATTCCTTTACAGTTCTCTCGAGTTGTTCCGCCCGAAACGTGATACTTCGAAGCCTGTTATAACGCACGTTATGACGACATATTTTCCTTATAATGTAATGGTATTCTTAAAATCTGAATATGACTGTACCAGTGAACGGAATAAATATCATCAAAAATGTAGTTCAACTGTCAAGGCTGCCATAAAATGAAGTTATAAAACTAATTTGCATAATATTCGATCGCATAAATTGATTTATTTCGAAATTTCACATAAATTATAAGAAACGCTCTAGGCTGAATGCTGAATTAATAAAAATATTTGAATAATAATTTTGATTTTGGTTGTTCTTAAAGTGCTTCTAGATATGCTTTTTTTAAGTATCATATAATTTTATTTATAACACAACACAACAGATTATCAATTACTCATTAAAATACGTTATTAAACTAAAACTAAACTAAGTATGTCTAAAAATGGGCCCCGTGGCATTGTACCAAAGACGCTGGCAGCATTACCCCGCTGTATTGCTATACTAAGACGCTGAGCGAGGAAATTGCCAGCCCTTTGGTCACTTATAGATGATTCGAAATACCGACATTTAACAGATTTAGGTAGATCTGTCATTTTAGCTACTCAAAGGTATTTTATAATGACATTAATAGTTTCCCCCCTTTATTTATAGTAAATAAATATCGGACAACCTCACGCAAATCTATCTAACCCCAAATTGAGCTCAAGAAGGCTTATTTTTGTACTAGACGACGATATACGTACTTATAATATATACTTACTTAAATACACAGAACAACCATGACCCAAGCACAAATATTTGAGTTCATCACACAAATATTTGCCCTGGCTGGGATTCGAACCCGGGACCGGTAGCTCAGTAGGCGGGTATCTACAAAATGCGTCAAACGCGTCGTCAAAAAGAATTCTAATTAATAATAGTAATTATGTAACCAGACACGTGTTTGTATAAATTCGTTCCTGTGTTTGAGTGTTGAACAAAATGAATTACGTATGTTTATGATTTAGTGGTTCATCAAAAGGCGCCTCGGAGGGCCGTTCAAACCAGTCTTCAAACATTTCGTAACTAACTCCTGACATACTGAAGATATTATACACAGTAATTAATATGACCGGCTGCCGTATAATCTGATAGCACTTAATTGGTGCTATAAATTATAATATACTTGATTTGATAATATCTATACTATTAAGAAAAATTAGTAAAATCACTTCAAAATATCGTAACATTTTGATTTAAAATAACCTAAATTTTAAATATAAGACACCCACGAAACTAGTAGCTGGTCATCATGAGACCCTCATTCATTGACTGATAATAGAAAATGCTACTAAAACTGAACATAAATACAAAATTTGGAATTATTAGCTGTATGGCTGAGATCTTGTCACTTGTTTCAATTAAAGCTGAATATTTTGGAAACTACTGGTCCTATTTTCATCAAACATAGCTCAGAACCATCGCGACGGACATGTCTTTAATTTAAAAAACCGCTCTCAAATTGGTCCATCCGTTTGAGAGCTACAATGCAACAGACAGACACACATGTACAGATATCCGCAGATACACATGTTAAATTTATAACACTCTCTTTTTACATGGGTTAATAATGACCTTTACAGAGGAATAGTAAGTTTTTTTCCAAAATTCTCGTACTTGATACCTAGGTAGCGTGATTCGTTTTTCCAGAATTAGGTGTCGGTCACTTTATTTATAATCGAGGATACCATTGGTCCTAATGGAAATAGTGCCACAAGATACCTAGAAAATTCAAATATTAAGTATTGTAGCACTTTAAATATAGTACCTACCTCACTTCAAACTTTTTTTTCCAAAAATATTAAAAATGTTTTTTGTGAAGTCTTTTCATAGGCAAGCCGGTGGTAATTTCGAAATGTGAATTCTACGAACTGCACTAGTAATTTACCTAGTCTATTTATAAAGCGTCTAGGCGTAAATCACAAAACGGATGTTTTTCGAAGTGACTCACAAATGGCCTGACATTATTATGGAAAAAAAACTGGTCTCCAAATAATTATGCTTCGATCGATGCTTCTGACTTACATCATTTTTTAACATAGATATGAGTATCTTGCTAAAATCTATGCAACATTCTAGCTTTCTAGATCTTTGAAGATTTTGGGATGATTTTTAATCATAAATCTTTAATGATTTATGAAAATGATATGACGACACTACAACTAATAAAAGCCGCCTTACTTAACCACGCGGAAAAAGCCATAACCCTCTCTTCTGCTTCGTCGCATCTGGGTATAAAATATAACAGCAAAAAAAAATAAAACCAAACTACCAGGTCAGCTGTTTAACTTTTTCAGATTAGAACTAGAAAACAAATGATTATTTTTATTTTTATTATAGGTCATAACGAAATTTAAACCCCGGAAAAATTATTCATACATTTAGAACTAAGGATTAGTATAATAATTAATCATCAATACTGACAAAAGCATGTAGGCTTCAATCATCGCTTTATTCAACACGATGTTTAGCTACCGAATACAAAAAAAGCAAAAAAATATATGCCGATCCGTTTCTAAAAATATGGATTCTGCATATCATGCCTTTTGATTTCGTCATCAGACATTGGTACGTAATCATTATGAGAAATCCTAGTTTTTTGTTTTGTATATTTTTTGTTTGTGAAAAATATTGCTCACCGTTTGTGGGAAATATTGCCAAAAAAATCCGGATATAATAAAAATATTTCAGGAAAGTTTTAAGTATGTCTGGCAATATATTCTAAATTCTGCCTAATAGCCAAATATTAAATACTACACATAAATTATTACAACACATAATGGCAATAACTATAATATGTATTGTGTGATATTTAATGTAATTAATATTAACTATGTTTTTATATTAAAGATGTTTTATAAACCATTTCTTATGAGGGCCCATGATGGTTGCGTTTATGACGTGATAAATAAGTGACAAAGCATCTGTCACTCACATCCGCATTTTGTCAAAACCTGACGGAAGCTGTGTCACTTATTTATGGCGTGATAAAAGCAACCATCATAGGCCCCCATAAGAAAAATAAGCTATATGGAAGTCACTGAATAAAAAAAAATGTCAATGTAGGTAGCATCGAAAAGCTAATATGATTGTACTGATTTCAACAATTTTTGGTACAATATTCACTCAACTACGGGGAAGCAAAAGATAGCTATGAATTTTTGCTACGCTGGCGCATTTTGGTGTAAAATATAATATGTCACTAGATTTCAAAAGTTCTATGAAAGAACGCGACGAAAATTAAATATCATAAAATAGCGTTTTTTACAGATTTGATACATCTAAGTAATAGTTTAAATGAAATAAATGTGTGACAGTCGCGGAAACCGAAGAAAATGTCATCTAATCGAGTTTTTATATCATCCAAGTTTATGGACCAAGAACAACCTTTTAAAAACCTCAAGGAATTATGAAAATCGACGCATATTTACATCCTAGCCTTTGGAATTCGTGAAACTCGTTTTTAAGACCGGACCCGGCGTCTTGTGCAACAGCTTGCGAAAGGAGAATCTTCAAGTAAGTGTGTCGGGTCCCGTGATATTTTGTTAACGAGTATGCTTAATTGGGTGAATTGAGGTGATTTGAATATTAAGTGTGATAAGGATAATTAAGTTTTTGCATATCGTAACTATGTCCATGTTTAATGGGATATTATTGAAATTACGGAATGCTCAGCGGGCATGATCACCACGCGATAATTAAGTGACAGAGCATCCGTCACGTTTTGACAAAATGCGTGTGAGTGACAGATGCTTTGTCACTTATTTATCACGTTGTAAACTCAACCATCATAGACCCGCTGCTTATGATATGGCCCCCTTCATACACACACATACCTGATATGATAATGATGAAGATGTTTATAAGTTACTTCTTACACATCTACAATAAAGAAAAAAGTTTTATGCAGACGAAGTTGCGGGCAACTTCTAGTTCTAAATAGTATCATGTAGGTACGTAACGAAACTTTAGCCACCTTTATAAATTTTCAAGATATAATACATCTTAAATTTACATAGAACACCATAAGCGTCAGTAAGACAAATAACATAATAAAGCTATTATACGTCTAAAGGCGCTATCACTTTCATTATTATGTAAAACGGATTACATTTGTCGGGTGCTTAATCAAGATGTCAAATATTGTCAGTGATATTTGTCACGGCAATCGGTTATGTTATACAATGTGTTGTTGTTTGTATGACCTTGTTATGTAACGGTGAAATAAGATTACGGGCCGAGAGGGGCACCCTGTGGCACCGATTGCATAGCCCTTTATTGGTAATATTTTTCGCGGTTTCACCAGCCCGATAAAACGTATTATACTAATCCACTGAAACCGTGCACTATTCTGAAAACAAAATCTAGCTTTATAAGTCAGCGACCGGAATTTTAATGCGAAAACAAACGTGTTTAATTTGACAATATTTAAGGTTTCTCTCCAAACTTAAATTAAATAAAGATTAAAGAAGTTGAATTGGGTGTGATTTGTTGTGATTTTGAAAACCTAGCCTATTTTGACATGCTATTTTGAATATGATAGCAATAGACCTCAACTGCGCGTTTCTACATAGATGTAATATCTCTATCTCAAACAAATGGAATGAAGTGCCATCCATGATATTTCCGGACCTTAAAAAAAAAGAAAGCACTTCCATATTAAGTATTAAGTGTTAGGGTTCATCTACAACTGCCAAAATTTTGATTTGTTTTATACCTCTTTTGACTTGGTTGTTTATGATGAAATGGCGGGAACATGGCTGTCAGAGAATTTTAAAAAGAAAAAAGGGATCGCTGGCTTGTTGCGACAAGCTACTGCGAGCAAGGAGAGAGAAGTTGAGAAAAACTGTTAATAATACCTTTAAGTAAAGCTGAAAGGATTAAACAAGTTGATTAACATTGAACCTGAGTTATAATTTATACATTTCATCGCTTCTACCCAGGCCAGGGCTGAATTTAAATTCGAGGTATTGAGTTTATACTAGATACACATGCCATATAGACAATTTTAAGATCCCATCAGAAGATGCAGTCGCGTGACTGGGAAGGGCATAATTCTAACTATAAGCTTTTTTTTATATGTGATCCAGTGACATATATATCATCATCTTCTTAAATTTAAGAGCTAGAGTCGGTGGAGCAATTTCCAGGCATCCTTGACAGCCTGGTACGACACGACGTTCACCTTCTCCTTTATTTGGTAAGCTCTCCTTGGTCTTCCTCTATTTCTCCTCCCTTCAATGTTTTCTTCTATTATAGTCTTTATATATCCAGGCGAGGGTAATCGCTTGCCTTCAGGCGATCCGTTAACTAGTTTACCTCATATAAAAATAGCCGGTCACATGTATTGTAGTAACGCCACACTGCACAGAGCCACGTGAGAGTGTCAAAGACATTGCCTTCATTCAGTGGCTCTTAAATTGGGTTTTTTCCTCCATAAAAACTTGTTTATTGTTATATAGCTAGTCCGTTTGTATAACTTAAGTTTTAATCTTAAATTTAAAACAGTTTTTTAATGAGAATTTTGCTAGAATGGAACCATACTTGCGTATCTTAGATCTTAGATGACGCGGTTCGGTAAGCAGCAGCCTACTGAGCCGGCAGTCCTGGGTTCGAATCTCGACAAGGGCAAACATGTGTGAATTCGAATATTTTTGCCTGGGTCATGGATATTATTTGTATTTATTGAGATTAAGTATTTATGTACCTATATAAATAGATATATGTTTATTGTCATCGAGTGTCCATAACACTAACTTACTAGAGCTTACTAAGGGACTAGATCGACTCGTGTGAGATTGTTCGATATTTATTTATTTACTAGTTGCGCCGCGCGTTGTTACCCACTCATCTCACAGGAACACTAAATTTTTCGGAATAAGAAGTAGCCCATGTGTTAATCCATGGTACATCTACCTTCATACCAAAATTAATCAAAGCTGGTCTAGCCGTTTGAGCTTGAAAAAGTAACAAACATACACACAAATACACTCGCAAGCTTTCGCCGTTATAATATTAGTATGATTATTATCTGAACCTGAACCACAGATAATTATGGTCCGTACGCTTAGGCCAAACCAGATAACTAAAGATCGGTAGCATACTTAATGGTTAGCGTCGAGAGAAGCAGTTGTATGAGGGCAGCGCTCGACCGATCGTTCTAGAAAGCTTTGGAGAGGCCTTTGTCCACCGGTGGACGTTTTCGGCTGATATGATGATATGATAACTGGAAATGTAAAAAATAATATTTGACCATTGATCAAATCACAAAGGAAAAATTGAAATGGTGCGCGCTGGACGGGTAATCCACAGGTACCGGGTTCGATTCCCGGTTTCTTCCGACACGTTACGCATTTAAATTTTTCTCTGTGCTTTAATCTATGTAGCAATGGTTCAATAAAAAAAAGTGGTGTATCCACATTAAAAATAATTCGATATAACATGTTACACAAATTTAAAAATAATTTTACCCTACATCCTAAAATAAATGCCTAGGCATTTGTAGACAAAGCCACGAGCAAATCGTAGTTTAATCTAAAAACTCGCGCTTGGTTGTCGAAACCCATTCGGCTATTACGACTTGAATAAATTTACAATAATTGTGAATCCGGGTTGCCATGACGATGACGCCGGTGTGAATATTGGACGTGAACAATGTTCTTGGAAGCCATATTTGTCGCTGGTCCAATTAATACGTGAATAAATTAACTTTGTTAAATTGTGTTTTTAATTCTGGGTCAGTTTTTTAGCAGGCAATATTGAATTCCCGGAAAAAATAATATTGCCGATAGAGATTTTTAGGAGGCAATATTGCCAACTGGAAAATATATTTTTAAAGGAAAATATTGGTAATAATCGCATTAATGGTATTGTCCGCTTGCACAAAGCCTACATTCAATGATGAATGAGTTAGTGAATGGTTAATGTATTTTCTATTAAATAACGTTTATGCAATATTTTGAGATGAAAATTGTGTGTGTTTGTAATCAAAACTCTTGAAAACAACTGGAACTAAAATACTTTTCACGTGAACAAATAAGGTAAAGATTTTATTCATCCCTACAAACAAAAGCCAGGGCTTACGAAGGCTAGGTAAATGTATTTTATTTTATGAAGAAAATGTTACAGGTATTATCCTAGTTAAATATATATATCTTCCTTATGTGTCATTTGTGTGTGTGGCGTTAAATTAAACATGTACTTAGCCAATGAATAAGTTTATTATCCAATTAAAACAGTTTAATTTACCTTAAAAGGTAAGTTAAGTGCTGGAACTAATGAAAACTTCGCCATAAAATGAGTTTAAAATCTTAAGCGTCATAATTATCTAGGCATAAACACGTGACTTAGACCGTTTATTTTACAATATTCTTTACTAAGAAGCAAAACATCAAAAATAAGTGATACTTATAATTATAAAACGCTAAAGTTGAATATTGCACGACATGTTTTGAAACGATTCGATTACCATTTTCTCAATCATAAGCTGCATTGGTATCTTAATATGTTTGAGACGCTCGGGAGTTTTCTATGCATGAATAAGCGACATAAAAATTTCGTTTGTTTAATTCTTCTCAAATACATACATACTTATGAAATATTTGAAGCGTTCATTTTATTTAATGAATTGATTTTACCTATCTCGATCATCAATATTGAATAAATTCAATGATAATCTTTAACCTTGTTATCTTTGTTTGTCCTTTTAAAGTATTTTTATTAGCTTGCTAAGCATGAAATGTATATCGAATATATAAATACATTTATAAACCAGAATGTTACATGTGCATCGCACTTTCAGAGACCAAGATACGGTCAAAAGTACATCGCCGGTCAATAGGGCATATACCTTGGTTTATATTATCATACACAAAGGACTTCGAACCTGATCATGAGTTTTTATGTCAGTGTTACAAAAATACTCAAAATATTTTATTATACCTCATTAATTTGCCATAAAATAAACATAATTAATGATGAAAAAAAAAGAGAAATCTCGATCAAAACACATTTATTATCACGTTTTTCTCGTTGCTTTATTATCCACTTTTACGATTGGTCTGAGTTCCATCTGGGCCTCAGTCTTAAAATAAACACGCTTTGAAACCAGAAACCTAGAAAGCGGTTGAAAATGAAGCCAGTTTAGGTTAGCCACGAGCTAAGTCGTCCGTGTGCGTATCTGTCACAACGTCAATGTCACAAGCGACACGTCTCTATGATTGGTTCGTAGACACGCACACATACAACCAAAAACGGCTTCATCTTTCGCAGATCTGTTGTATGAAGACCCTCGTTCAAAGCCGCGCGTACTTATTCAAAGGACTCAGTTTAATACGCATTATAAGTGATTTCGTTGCTAAGCAGGTTCTGAAAATGCGAGGGGAATAAACATCAATCAATCCTAAAAAATATATTGATTTAAACACACGATTTTCACTTATTATTATAACAAAACGGGACTTAATGGTCCACGGTTTCGAAGGAACTCTTTCCCTTCGAAACCAGAGAGAGAGAGAGAGAGACTATCGACCACTATCGACGTAACATCACGTTCAAAACGTTAAGGTAATTAAATAAACACCTTTAACGCGGTTAAATCCCGTTATGTTAAAATCCTAAAGCAGTATTATTTCGCATTTGACTACGATTTCGAAGAAAATGTTATTTAAATCACCTAGGTAATTTGCGACACTACACCTTATGGCATGTGACAGACAAACAAATAAAATCATTGGTTAAAAGTATTGTCTGCCTACAACTCATTGTAGTCTTCTGTGCAAATTTCTAATGCCATTCGCAATGCAAGGCTATTCAATGCTAAGTATAGCGATTACTTAGGCCAATCGCATGTAGTGTTAGCCGAAAATAGGCAGCGTGGGCCCAGGGCCGTAGAGATGCGCGTGAGTCGGAGCTTAGATCAAATTGAACTGGTTGTATACATTATAATAAAAAAAAACAACAAGTGCTTTTGTAGCGTGAGTTCAAGCTTAGACAAATTTAAATAGTTTCATTACAATTACAAATAATGATTGATGAGTGGAAGCTTTGTCAAAAAACAAGTAAACACGCACTTTTTCGCGTGAGTCGGAGCTAGACCACATTTAACCAGATAAATTGCAATCACAAAAATATACCTCATTTATATTTTTTAGATATTTTTAATTCGCGACAGCAAAACATTATTTGTTTTTATTAATACAAAATAAAATTGTGGGGGGCCTACCCGCTGCGTCGTCCGGTGCGTGGTCGCCACTCAAGAACTGGATGGCCCCAGCGACCGTCGGTTTTACGAGCGATGTGCCCTGCCCATTGCCACTTAAGTTTTGCTATCCTTCGGACTATGTCTATGTCGGGCTGGTGAAGGTCGCTGGAGTCCGCTGGATGCGGGAGGCGCAGGACCGGTCATGGTGGCGTTCTCTGGGGGAGGCCAGTCCAGCAGTGGACGTCTTTTGGCTGATGATGATGATGATGATGAAAATAAAATTAATAGACATATTTTTACGATTAATAAAAAAATGCACATTGACAAAAAGTTTACAGCAAAAAAAATATTTTTTTTTCGTACCACGAAGACGGCAACCAAGCGTACGCCTGGTGATTAGGGGTTACTCTCGTCAATCTCGGATTATAATCAGCAAAACGATAAAGTAATAAATGTGACCTTAGCTTACTAAACACAACACGTGCAAATAATGTTCTAGGATGTTATTAGAAACAATTTTATTCAGATATTGTATTTTGTAATATTGACAGCATACACTTGTTCACTGTGGGAATATTGCCTATTTATATCGGAATTTATAAATCTATCAAATCATATTGGTAAAAAAATATAGGAGGATAGATTTTCTTGTATTTATAGTCAGGAAATATTGCCAACTTTATACCGTAAATGGAAAATATTGCCTTAACCCTAGAGTGATCGCGCCTTCCCGTGAAACGCGAGTGATCGCGTGGGGAGCATTTTGCCGCCCATACTTAATATGACTTTTTCTAGCAAATTGGCGTTATATGACTTTATAATTATGTTTAAAGGATAGGATGAAACATAAACTATCACAATAAGAAACATTTATTAAAGTTTCATACTTAGAATTTAGAAAAGAATGCTTTGGGAAATCTTAGGTAAAATTTCTTGGTTTTTTGCAACTTCTTTAAAATTATTTATATAAAAAAAAGAAAAATTAAACTTAATAGTTAAATTATACGTTTTCATCATCTACAATATGTATTTTAGCAAAACAATCCTGACACATGTATATACAATGTTCGTTGCACAGTAACTTTGCACATCTGTTACATCCTTTTTTCGTACTTCTATTTTTCTTGGACGGACATACTGCGTATATTATATTTTGATGATCCGATGGTACAAATCGGGGGATTTGGTTTCTCAGCTGGTTCTGCAATGTGTTTACGTCGGATCTTCTAATGATATATGGTCTAGTCATCGCCAGGGCAAATTCTTTCAGAAATGTTCGTCATAATAATATAAAGTAAACTGAGCAAAACAAAACAAGAACAACGCCCAATAACTGAACAAAACCAACTAAAAATCAATAGTAATACGATAGTTATATCATAACAATACTAAACGCAATGAAAACTCATAATATTTCAACTATATTAAAAAAACAGATTCATAAACTTTACCTACGTGAGTAGTCGCGCAGTGAGCAATTTGCCGTCAAACGCGACACACCTGTGACAATCTTTGCCTCCTGCAGTCACCCGCGCACTGAATTTGTTATAATTTCTAAAACAAGGAGGTAAAGTACGAGGGGGCAGCTACTAGGACGCTTGACCTTGACAAATGCATCGTTTAGAAAATAACACGAATATAGTTCCGCGGGCGGCAAAATGCTCATAGCGCGAGCACTCTAGGGTTAATAACGTTAAACATGATAATTAGTTTATTTACTTTGTTTATTTATTTTATGATTTTAATTTTGTTTAATTTATTAGGGAAACATACAATATTTCACAAATCTATTGATGCAAAAGTTATACCCATAGTAAATAAGTATCGTATCGACAGCACTACTTGTTCGAAAGTGACATAACATCATCGTGGGCGTATTTTAAGCCAATGTAACCTCACATGTGTTTGATTAAGATATTTGTATGACTCTGACATTTCGCACATCACTGACTTTTGACATTTTGACACGTGTGACTCAAGTGGTAGAGTAATAGTTAATTTGGGACAGATACCCTTTTTAGTTTATTTACAATCAGATTTTATCGCTTGTACTTATGCGTACCTAAGGTCTCGCTGAGAAATGGACATGCTGCCTATATCTATGCTGTCATACAATCCTAAATTGTATTGATAATCAGTACTGTGGAAAGGAGTAATTATTTTAGGAACAATATTAATAGCGCGATGTCCGATGTATGGGCACATAGAAAGCTGTATGGTGCTATCTGTTGGTAGAAACAAATCATTAGAATCTTACAATAGTTTGTGAACTTACCTATACCAATATATTCAAGGTAACATTTTCGATACTTCATTAAATAAGTATACGTGTTAGCAGTTGCCCAATTATTTGGATAAACCGTTTGCAATGACGAAGGCCACTTAAGTGCGATACACCAACATACAGACACCTAAGCGAATGTTACACTGTTAAACATCTACACTCTTATAAAATTCTATATTTGTGTTGGAAGCCGGTTTCAGGAAAAGTCTTAGTTAGCGTAATGCAGAATCGCCTTTTGTTTTGTATGGGCGCGCGGCGCCGTGACAGTCTGACGTCACCTGTTGGTAATTTTTTTTGTTCTCTATTCATACCAAATCGACTGGACGAATTTGAAACAATGCTGGACATATAAATTGTTTAAAAGATACTTTTCACCCACCTACGGCAAAAAAAGTACTCTGACGAAGTGGCTGTACTATTATATTACTAGCTTTTGCCAGCGACTACGTCCGCGTGGAACTTGGAAGCAACCTCGTACAACACGATAGATATCCACCTAATCACCTTAATTAATAAAAAAAATTTAACAAAAAAAAGAACCGACTTCAGTAAAACTAAAAATCCAAAAATAACCCGTTCAAGTACAGATTACATTTGACTCACCCTTTGAAGTCGATCCCAAACCACTGTTATTATATTTATATATTAAAGTTTACGTGAGGTTTGGCACCGACTTCAAAGGGTGAGTCAAATGTAATCTGTACTTGAACGGGTTATTTTTGGATTTTTAGTTTTACTGAAGTCGGTTCTTTTTTTTGTTAAAAATTTTTTTTTTTCGCTTTTTAGTGATTCATATTAAATACTTATGGCGGGGTGATCAGGGAGGTCTTGAACGAATGCATCTCGTTTTAATTATCTCCTAACTCCTAACCGTTAAGGAGTTGTACCTTCCATCATCAGTTCAGCATTGGAAGATGATGACTACCATATGCAAATACTTAAATAGTTTTAGAAAATATATGAAAAATATTATGACTGCCTATAAAATTTCAGGAATTCCTTCGATTCCTCATGGATCTCGTCATCCGATCTTTACCAAAATTTTATGGGACCAACCTTGAAATGTCTATTCATGAACCTAAAAAGAATTTTCCAAATAGACTCATAAATGACGGAGTTATGAGGAAACAAACATAAAAAAAAAAAAAAAAAAAAAACATACAACCGAACTGAGAACCCCCTCCTTTTTTTGAAGTCGGTTAAAAAGGGATTATTAAAAGCGCCTAAGCAAATGTAAGAGCAATTGTGCTTTTGGTCTAATAATTACATTACATTTCCAACAGGGTCATCCATGTCATCATGAATTACTTACTCACTTTTCAATCTTTTTAGGGATAATTTCCAGGATGAAAACTATCCTATGTCCTTCCTCGGATTTTAAACTATCTCCATGCCAAATTTCATCAAAATCGATTCAGCAGTTTAAGCGTGAAGAGGTAACAGACAGACAGACACACTTTCGCATTTATAATATTAGTATGGATATAACTAACAATGACTCAGATTGATGACCTTTCCATTGCTGTAAGTAACCACATTCAATGAATGATGGTTTTCATCAATTGAAGGCTTCCTAGGATCTTTATATTAATTGTGTATCACACCTTCGCACCTGACAAACCAAATACGAGTCAAATATCTCAACTCAAATAGTTCACGGCCGAATATATTAATACTAATCTACCATCTTTATTTTGCCGCCTAAAAACACGAATCACATCTTAACTCATCGCTTTTTTAAACTAAATATACGGCGAAAAATAAAAAATCATGTGCAAACTGTCTTTGGTAACATAACCTCAAAAGGATTTGACATTTTAACTGTCAGTTTCAACTTATTGGCGTTTATATAGAGTAGTTCTTTGCTCGTTTTTTCTTCTCTTTGTATTTCCTGGTCCCAGCGGTACATCAAAAGGGTTGTAATGTCAAGGTTCATTTAATTCCGTGATTTGATTAATTATTGTATTTAAATACATAAAACGTAATGTGTCAAATGTTGACATAATGGTCTTGGACGTGACGCTTAGTAATTATTTATTTATGCAAATATTTTGCTATATTTTTATTTGCGGAATCGTCTTTAGTACGAACACAAAGGAGGATGGGCAGATTCGTATGGACTCTGGCCTAAGGACCAATAAAGATAAGCCATATATCATTGTAGAGGTTTTTTCATATTCTACATCTTTTTGTATGACGGGAAATCTCGAATCCCTGTGTAAAAAAGTTAATAGAAAAGCGATACAGGAACTAAATATCAAATACAAATACAAATAGTTTATTGGTTCAACACGGGTAAACAATTGTACATAGGCACAAATCTTAAAAAATAAACAGCTACATCACCATGTTGGGCCGCAAGGCATACAAATTTTAGCTAGAGGACTGTTTCACCGGGGCGTACAGTCAGCATCAAATGCAGTCAGACAAAAAATCATTTACTGAATAATATGCTGAATAGTATCGAAAACCCCTACACAATAACGTTTCAATTTCAACTAGAACTACGTCTATGCACTGATAACTTTATTCACTTCCTGCCATAGTAAACGTTTTAGAACTTAGAATAAGCTATCCAGTGGCATATCGCTTGTCCTTATTGGTCATATAGGCTAAGTAGCCCCACCTTCCTTTATTATTTAATTATCTAAATGATTTAACTCGCCAATTTAACAATGACCAGTAGTGCTTCAAAATTCGTAACTCAATAAATTTTCGGTGTCGTCTTTCACAGTATAATTTATGATTCGTAACACGTGACACGAGACACGAAAATTTTCCTTTATTTTATAAGTAACAATATTGCTGGCAATATTGTTAGTATTAAATTTCAACAGTTTACATATTATGTCAAAAACTAAACAAGAAGCATATATAGTGTCTGTTTTATATCATATCCATTATTAAGAATTTAAGTATCAAAGATTATAAAAAAAATTAAAGACATATGTTAATCAAGAAACAACAAGATGATATCATGGTGGAAATATTCTAAAAATAAGCAATTATCATCAAATATCAGGTGTTTTGATCATTAATTAAATGTTGAGGTGTCGTTTACATTAGATCCTTTCGATTTAAGTTTTATTTATGTAAAATGTTCATTGACCCTTCTCACCTTTATCGCTGACAAGTTCAATAATAAATATTTTTTTAATATACAGAGGTTAAATATATAAAAAAAAATACGCGATCGGCTACATGACAGGTAGGTATTGAATTCAAAACCTCTATTTATCCAGAGTAGTTCTCTGACCCCCTGAGCTACCGCTATGTTAATATGGTAATTTATGAAATGCGAGATCTATTGTAGTTTTTTAATGCGAGATCTATTGTAGTTTTTTATCTATATAAATACCAACTATTTTTCTTCACTATATGTTGGTTCGTTTCTAGAATCAGAACGCTGCAAAAAATACAATACAGACTAGTTTTTTAATAAATTCAAATAAGACGTAAAGCAGATGATATTTTTAACAAAACAAAAGAACCTGTACAATAAACGTTGATTTAAGATTACTTCTACATTTGTAAACCAATTTATGGATACTTGATTGGAATTGAAATAAATTTAAATATATTGTTATGGTCGATCAGTGGCTATTACGTAATCTAAACGATTTTATATATTAAGTAAATAGATAAATATTAAAGGACTATCTAATACAAATCATCCTGTTCCTAAACTAAGCATAGCTTGTACTATTAGTACTGGACGACGATCTACATAACATACAAATACATATATAGATAACATCCATGACCCAGGAACAAATATTCGAGTTTATCACACAAATATTTGCCCTGTTCGGGATTTGGGATATAATTAAATATATCACCCTTACTATCACCCATATGTTTAGAATGTTTTATGAATGACTATAAAAAGTAGTCATTATAATTGGATTAACCCTAATATTAATTAATTGAATCAGGCGTTACTTTGCGGAAATCCATATTAATTAAAATTATAATATTGCTTAAAGTAATATTATTATTTTAATTCCCCTAATATTTTAACGCAAGAAAAGTGAATAATAGTAGTTTATGTGACTGTACATAATGAAGGGCATTAATCACGAGTGTGGGTATATAATTACATCACTCGAGTGTTTAATGCCTAATTATGTATAGTTACATACACTACTTTATCTACTCACATATCATAAGCCTCCATGATGCATTCAGGAGCCGCATATTATGACCACCATACCTACTGTTTCTTTTACTTAGCTGGTAATAAGTAATTAAGGACGTTAGGTGCTTTGTTACGGATATCAGGAGCGCCGCCGAAATATGTATATCATCTTGATAGCTCATTTTATGGTTTATATTCAACAAATCGATCAATTTTCTGCATTAAAATAAATTCTAACCGGTAATGGCGGCAATGAAAACTTTTCTTTTCTTTTCTGGCAGCTGTCATAGTTTTTTTTTTAATTCAGAGACAAACTAGAGTGGGCCCGAACTACCATATCGTTCGATATCTTACTTGCGTGCGACATTTGTCAATTTGTCTGCAAATTGACAATTCATTTCGAACTAAACGTCATCTCGACTGATATTAGAATAGAGGTCAAACCAAATTTCTTTGGTTTTCAGAGATGTTCGAAATTTGAATGATATAATATTATCGAAATCGATGTTATTAATTAGCAATAATAACATTTTCACAGATAAGAAATTTGTTCTAACAAAACAGTTTATTTTTATGTTGGTCATAATGTGCGGTTCTTGACCGCATCATGGAGGGTTTATGATATTTGGGTAGATAAAACACTTTATGCCCATAATGCGCAACAGCAGCAGCTTCGCTATAATATATATAACCTATGTTAGTTACACATATTTAATTTTGAAAGGAACTACACCCTGTTTAATAAAAAGGACACATTGCGCGGGTATCCATGAAGATGCATTACAGGTTTATTTATTTACTTATTTAATATTTAATGCACAAAAGAAACAACTTATCGTACCAAAGACTTAATGCCATAGGGCACTACTAGTCAACCTTGGGCTAAGCAGATAAATTGTTATTGGTATAAAGATGCAATCATCGCCTCTATGGATACCAGAACAATATAACCTTTTATTTGCTTTTATTAAACTCTATGACATATTTAAAGACACATTTTACTTCTAGGAATATACGTTTAACCAACAGTTCCACTTATATCCATTCTCTTTTGTTACAGAACCATGAAGCCACTGCTAAGAACAGTGGTGGCGTTGTGCCTCCTCCTGGCCACTCAAGCCCACCCAGACAATATCGAAGAGGCCAAGGAACTGCCCGAGAAGACCGATCTGGTCGTCGAGGCAGAGTCATTAGAGTCCGAACCCCAAGCGCGCGAGGAGCGGTGCACGACTTGCAAAGACGGTGTTAACCTTAAATTCAAAAGCCCTAATGAGGTTTTAGCAGCTATCCAGGCTTTGCCTGGAGCTGAGGTGCACTCGCAGTCGTCATTCGAAAGCTGTTCCTCAGACAAGGGGTGTGCTGGTCTGAAAGTCAAAGACGGACGCGTCATCGAGAGGTTCGGGAACGTCGACGCCTTCAGAGCGGCCGCCGCGTCTGATACAGACAACGAGTTCTCTTTCCACGCCGCTGGGAGCTTAGGAAACGTGTTCGAAGGCGGTATTCCCAAAGAAGGACCGTTCTGGTGGATGAACCAGAATTCACCTTTCAAGAATGGCGCCGCTGGCGGTGGCGGTAGCTTCGAAAAGTTCAGCCAGTCCAGCTCTAGCTTCTCCAGCACTGGTAATGCCGGTGCTGCAGGCGGCGCAGGCGGAGCTGGTGGGGCCGGACTCGGCGTTGGCTTCGACTTATCCGCTAATCCCTTCTTAAATGGAGACTTCTCGAAACTCGCTGGTTC
The DNA here is from genome assembly GCA_947623375.1 of Apotomis capreana. NCBI lineage: Eukaryota > Metazoa > Arthropoda > Insecta > Lepidoptera > Tortricidae > Apotomis > Apotomis capreana. Next base: position 3,018,585 of record OX392525.1, read on the forward strand.
CGCCGCCGGATTCGGAGCGTCCGCAGCAGGCGGCGCCAAGCCCGCTGGATTCCAGCAATCATCCTTCGAGTCTTCTAGCTCGACTTACAGCAGCAACAATGGAGGTGAAGTTGATCTGAAGAACAACCCCTTCTTGAATGGTCAGTACAACAAGAACGCCGCTGGATCCGGCTTCCAGGCTGGTTTCTCAGCTGGTTCAGCTGGCGCTAGCCGAGGCGCTGGTGCTTTCGGTGCTAGCGGACAGGGCAGCCAAGGTGCTGGTCAGCTTGGCGCACAGGGCAGTCAATTCGGAGCCCAAGGCAGCCAGAGCTTCGGATCAAGCTCATACAACCAAGACGCCTTTGGATCTGCTTCCATAGGATCTGGCGCTGGTTTTGGCGCTGGCGGAAGTGGAGCATCTTTCGGTGCTGGTAGCGGACAAGGAGCTAGCTCCGGACAAGGTTTCAGCGGCAGCTCTAGACAGAGCGGCTTCGGCGCCCAGGCTGGATTCAATGCGGCTAGTGGAAGCGCTGGACAAGGACAAGGTTTCGGCGGCAACACAGGCTTCAACGGCGGCAACGGCCAAAGCAGCTTCAGCCAATCGAGCCAATCAAGCCAATCTGCCTTCCAAGGCCAAGGAGCACAAGGCTTCGGCGCCGGACAGAACCAAGCTGCAGGCCAAGGATTGGCAGCCAACGCTGGCTTCGGCTCCAAATTCAGTGGCTCCGGATTCACTGGATCCTCTCCCAGCCCGTTCACGGCTTCCACCGCTGGTTCCAACGTCAACCTGATTCAGAATACCCAGAAGACGAGTGAATTCGACTTCGAGCAGCAACAGCAGACGCAGTCTAACATTGATGAAGCCTTCCAGGGGACTGGGAACGTGCAGAGCCACCAGCACAGCGGGGGAGAGCTCCAGCAGACTTGTGCTGGCCAGGGTTACGTGTGTGTCCACAAGGCGCAGTGCAACAATGGAGTCGTCAACACCAACGGGGCTGGCGTTCTTCAGGCTAAGACCAAGGTAAGAATAGTTATAGATCTATTAAATTATCACATTGGAAAATAGTACATTACTGAAAAAGAAGAAAGAAGGGCTTGCCGGGTGAGTAGGGATAGTGATACGAAGCCAGCAAGCCCTTGTCACGGCTAAGACATGTGTAGTGCTTTTCTTAACAAAAGTAATGAAATAAAAAATATACCACTCAAAAAAACTGCTGGTTAGCCTGTTTATAAACACAGACGCCATGTTAAAAAAGGAATTACTTCCCTTCTTAAGCCTTAAATTTTGTATGAAATTCCTTGACCCAAATAACAATTATATATTTTAAAGTACAAAGCAACTTTTTCAGTTAACGTAAATCATGTAAGCGTAGATATATAAAATCATAAAATGCGTCATAATCTTAAATCTAAAAATATGGAAGCGAATGTTATAGGGGAGACCGATCAGTTTTGAAACAGGGGTCAGTTGGAACAACACGTTAATTTCTCGGTAGTGTACCTGTATTCCTTACCAAGTCGGCAACAACAGTGTGCGTCATTGCTTTGTTAACGAATAGATCCAGAAAGTTTACTTCGTTTCAACGCACCACTGTTTCAAAATGCCTCGTTCTTACTTGCGTGATATTTAAAATGATAAAAGCTAATAATATTCGTCAGTTAAGTTTTTTTTTCTATCGTGGGAGCAAACATTTAAAGAATATCGATCCGGTTTTTTAAATGTCACTTTGAAATCTAGTTTTGGGAAACATTTCAATGTCAAGGCATTTTTTTGGGGAAATGTTAATATAAGTATCCGGTCTATAATAGTGACAGCTATGACGTCTATAGGTACTGCAAATTTGTTGCTACGCGACGGTTCACGCATTATAGTTTAAAGTTGTAGGAACTAATAAACATACCTGTGCTAATTCGGGGCACGCTCTAGGGATTTGATATCGATTAAAAAGATGTCGATATATATTAATACATGTCTCATTGAAAGTTCTCGATTACTATAAAACGGTGCGATATCATGCCTAATGAACTGGATATTTTCATCTAGATGGCAATCTTTAATACCGACGAATATGGAAAAAATATTAATTGTATACTTACTATGAAAATTATTTAAAATAAACAAATAAATACACGTTTTAATTTGTTTATTGTTTTCATTCGGAAATGAAGAGAAAATGTATAAATTTATGTTGATTAACATTTAGATGTTGACAGTAACAATGATATATTTATTTGTCAATGAAATATTTTGCTTCATTACTTTAGTATCAGTGCCCCGAGTTAGCCCAGGTATGCTAATAAATAGTACTAAATACATAAAAATTGCTCTTAGAGGCTACACTTACGTAGCACACAGATTCTCAGCCCTTATACGACTTATTTCAGCTGCGTTAGGGCTGAATAAGGTCTTATACAGCATATGTCACTTGGTCATTCAGTAAATACACAAGTATGTTACAAGAATACAAGTATAATACGCCCTAGGTACAGCGTGTATATTTGATATAACAGCAAAATTTACGGGGTCTTAGTATAGGTATTAGTATATATTGATACGTAAATTATTAAAAATATAAAACTATTTTTATCCATATAAAATAATTCAGCACGCAATGTATTTCTTTGTTGTTGTTTGTTGACACTTAACGTCGTGATATCATAACTGTCACTAGTAATAACTACGCCATACATTGCTGCTTAGAAAATAATTAAAAAATTAATTACGCTGTGGCAGTTAACGCTAAATTAATAATTGTTATAAATATCAGATTATAGCACTAAAATCTCCGTCTGGCTACAATTTGCGGTTGTATCAAATATACACGCTGTAGATTACATAGGGTGGTGAATTCGTGAATGAATGAATGAATGAATGTTTATTTGCAAGAACATAGTAGGTACATTAGATGATGTAGTAAACAGTAAGTGCTTATGTTCTACCGTAGATCACAGGTGTTTGTGCCATAAATATGCAATCTGTGGCTTAACGAATTACCGCCCCTTGGTTTGTCCAAAGATTTAGGAATAGGAATAGAAATGTTTATTTCCTGAAATACTTAACAATTAGGTCTTAAGATTATTATTGTTACAGAACCAGTATTCGGTCGACATAAAAGTCAACATGCAAATCAATATTATACCTAAAATACACAAATTAAATACTCTATTCTCTAATGATATAAAATGACAATCTGAATAAAATTGCGAAACAAAATAATTTATAACTATATACAGAATTAAAAATAACATGTCCACATTATCAAATTACCTCATACCAATAATTTTAATAAGTTAGCCATTTAGGGCAAATGTTTGTGTGATGAGTTCGAATACATATTTGTGCCTGGGTCATGGACGTTTATAGATATTTATCGATACATATAAGTATGTTTATCGTCGTCTAGTGTCCATAACACAAGCCTACTAGAGCTTACTGTGGGACTAGATTGATTTGTGTGAGGTTGTCCGATATAAATAAATAAAATAAAATAGCCATGTCTAGTTTAAAGAAATAACATTAATATAACAAGCAAATTTAAATGACCGATTAACAATAATATTAATGAAATAAATAAAATGAAAACTGTGTACTTATCCGCTAAAATTTACAAAGTCATTAACACTGTAAAACAATGATCCTGTAACCATTTAGTCAGCCTTGCCTTAAATAGTTTACCATCCAACACTCTTATTTCATTAGGGAGATTATTGAATAATAATAGTACATTACGTAACAAGGGTGCTAAACGAGGAATTACAAAAGAGTGTCTATTAGAAGCCTGAAGCCGAAGGCGCGGGCTTTAATGACACGAGTTTGGAATTCCTTTACCACCAGAGTCACGTACGACGTTTTTCATCACACTTTGGAGGAAATAAAACAAAAGTAGTAGTAGTCAATACCAAAATTCCTTACCGCCCTAGGGCATAATATACGACTTACCGCCCTAGGGCGGAATATACGATTTACCGCCCGTTTTTCTAGCATATAAACCCTTGTTTAGGAGCAAGTGTGATCAAAAATAACACACATGTATTATTTAAATTTTACGTCTTGCCTTGGCTATGAAGTGAGCGGACCGTAGCGGGCAGAAAATTCCACTTACGACCTTAAGTGACGTAAACGTTTATTGAGACACCATTTAGAAACACAACACATTTCTTTCAACCGGGCTACCCTTGTACAAAATGTTTCGGCGTTGGACCAAGAAATGCTTACCATAAGATGGCGGTGTTCTGTTGCGTTAAGATTTTTGATGAAATAATCCCTCTCCATAGAAAACTGATTTTCAATACACTGTTATAATTGTATAATAGTACAGATATGTACAGTCACCATCAATTATATCGCAGCATATAAGGCGTTCATAAATATCTGAACACGACTCTTATTGACTGGGCGTTACAGTGCATGTTCAGATATTTATGATCGCCTTATATGCTGCGATGTATCTGATGGCGACTGTACATAGAAAACATCCACGACCCAGGAACAAATATTCGAGTTCATCACACAAATATTTGTCCTTGCCGGGATTCAAACCCCCTGTTGAGAATTGTAATTATAAAGTCTAGTGGATCTGTGAGTTGTATTGTTTCAAATTGCGAGATTGTTTCAAAAAGGCTGATATAAAAAAAGCCGTTGTCAACCCCCTATCTCCCCCATTTCGAAAAAAAATCGAAAAGCTGAATCGTCAAACAAATTCCACATACTTATTTAACGTACTCATAAAATTCCACGAGAATCGATTCAGAAATGCGACCTCTACGCAAGAACAGCTAGAAATTCGTACATCCGAACATCCGGACACGTTTTTTTTTGTCCGCTTCACTCGCTCGATTAATAAACATTTCTGAGGCCACTTGATATCATTAGTTTCCTCTATTGCCAAAATGACACGTCAGAATTCAAAATGGCGACCTTTGATCAGCTGATTATGACATTCGGCCTTATGTATTGATGTTTGGTGATTTCGTCCGTAAGGCCATCCAATCAGTAAGATTATAATTTTATAGATTCCACTCATTAAACTATTGACTTTTAAACATATGTTAAATAGAAGGCTGAGTATTTAATTATGTTATTTACGCGTGCATGGTGAGGTGTCCGCCATATTTTATTATTTAGTCAGTTTCGTTTGAATGAAATGTTAAATTAGGCATAAAATCATTCTTTTTCATTTAAAGCAATAGACAAAAATATAAATGTATCCTTTATGCCTTTATAAAGATCAGTCGGAACCTATGCAAAACAATAAAAGTTGTAATTTTTTAAATAAAAAAAATACTAACTAGTACCTAATATCACAATATTTTTCCTAAAAATACTGTCACATATTTTAGTTTAGTTAAAAAATTACACGATGATACGACGAATGATAAGTGGTACTTACTTTTTTAATTCCATATATTTATGAATGTGTTTTGTTTACAATAATATAATTTTCACCTCACCAGCTCTAACATGGCGATTTTGCTGTCAGATAACAGTGAACAAAATGCGATTTTGTTTCGAGCGTGAGTAGAAAGTAGCTTTTTAATTTTTTCACTATCTGACCACGAATTGTCGTTATTCAGCCAAAGGTTAATTATAAAATTCTAATCATTTGAATCTCGATGCACTCTGTTTCTTTCATATGTATATAAAAGAGAGGGATAGAAAGTTATCAATTTGAAATTCGATTTTCGAATCCGACCTCGATTTAGAACAGTTCGGATACGCGTTATACCAAAAAATCATTAAAAACACCCGAAAAAGTTTTAATTGCAACGTATTTTTCTTCTTTATTATATTTTTATTTAACGACCGAATATTAAAATTATTGCGCCTTTTATATAAAACAATAGATCATTGCTCAAATAAAATAAGATTATTCAATTTATTACTTATTTTAAATATAATAATAATTTATAATTTCACCATTTATCATAGATGCATATTCGAAACGTACCTTAAAAAATATCGAGTTCATATTGTAATTGTTACTTTCTTTTGCCTTTATTTTGTTTGGTGTTTTAGGAGTAAAAATATTAATCAATTTATAAATAACATCTCGTAATATAATATGTATTTATAAATAAACACGTCATGTATCTGCTAAATCTTCCAATTTGATCAAATAATGACAATAACCGTGTTGGTTGGTTGATTATAATTTCAATTAAATTATGCATATTGTTATTCCTTTTTAAGCAGGGCTTATCTATTTTCTGATTAATAATATTATTGAAATCAGCAACAAAGACTATAAACATACGTTGGAAGAAAAAGCACAAAATGTCGAATATGTTCTCGCTGATGAGGTGAAAAGTTGTGTGTGCTACACGAGAGCAAAGTTTTTTGCATCTCGTGCTGTTGAGTCCCTCGCTACACTCAGGATTCTAACATAGAATCACTCGCTACGCTCGTGATTCAAACGTAGAATCCTTCACTTGCTCGGGACTCAAAATCAGCACTCGTAACAAAAAACAACTTTGCTCTCTTGTTGCACAAATAACTATTACTTTCACTACCTACAGCCAAACGACGCATTATTGTTGGAAAGATATAAAAACCTTTTTCACTTCTCCTGCTCAAAAAGTACGTCGTTTTAAGTTCGCAAATGCGGGGCTAAAATAGTACATTTAGCCCCTAGGGTTTAAAAGGAAACCATATAATCCCATACAAATTTCTATGACACTGAAAAAAAACTTGTTACCGGCCAGCTACATACTATTTACAAATAAAATAAATCAACCTGCAACCTGATCAGAGCGACCCAATTAAAAAAAACTAAAAAAATAAAAATAAAAAATATAAACTGGAATATTAACAGAAATTTTATTTTAGCACGTTTTATAATCAACGAAAAGAAATTTAATCTTAAACATTTCATCTTGGCTAAGAATATTAAATCATAAAATAAACTTCGTTCGCTCGTCCAAATAATTACCTCGTGTCATATAATGGCTTGTTTTAGCCCCTTGTCAAACAATCTACTATTTTCGATGTTATGACCAAGTATGGATTGTAGAAAAGAGAAGCACTATATTTAAATATCCAAATGTGTCCAATGGATGGCGATATAACCCAACAGGGAGGGAGGCCACGCCATATTGCGGATCTTTCGTGGTACTCATTTATTTTACTGGCAACGACTTGGTAACTGATGTTGAAAGTCGGTGAATGTCACTGATGTAAACAAAGAGGAAACAGGACTAAATATTCCGCAAATTTCAAGTAATTTTTGCATAATAAAGCCAAAACTATGACTAGTGATGAAAGTCAAGATTTTCTCAATAAGATTCAGTATTTATTTCGCAAGAAAAACGAAGGATTGAGCAGCATTCCGGTAAACAATGTTTTGAATTTGGTTGATGACAAATCCTTGACAAATAGCTATTGACGTTTATTAATGCAAATATATGACGTATGCTCATTATTGCCATATGAAAGCTGTTTGTAGCGCCACTATCCCTGGGCCGGACCGACGCTTGTTAGGTGTACTTTCGTTATCCCAAACCAATTTATATTTATTCGTACTTAAAAGTCAAGGTTTCTTTGCGGTTTCTTTGTAAATGATATTACAAATCCGAAGATTGATGTCATTTCTACACCCATGTTTTTAAGTCAATCACCACTTTTTTGTCATTTTTTAATGTCAACGATGAGCAAATCTTGCGTCACCCAATCCATATGTCAATCGGATAATGATAGGCGATTATAGGATTATTAGATTGTCATCAATTTTGACAAGCGACAGATTTTGAGAAAGGTCGCGTTGGTGATTGTTGAATCTTTTTTATGCTTATGTTTTGTTTAGAGAAGGTAAGGCATTATTTGTCTAGACTTTACAGTTTTTTTTTGGGGTAACAATAATTTGTTTGGAGACAATAAGTAATTTGCCATTTTTACCGTGAAAATGTATGGTTGTCATGCGTATATGAGGCGTATTAGTATTATTATGAGGATTCTGAAAACAATTTCAAAATTTCTGTTGGTATTTAAAAATATCATAAAATTAGCGTACCTTTGAAGTAAAATATAAAAAAAAATGTATTTTTTTCCTCGACATAATAAGCTAATTTTATTCATAAAACTACAGTATGTTGTATAATTCAACATGAAACGGATTATATCGCGTACTTTATTATTTCTTTCCATAAGTTATGCTGATTACCGGCGAATTCTTCAATAATCACCTCACTACTGGTTTAGGCGGACCCGGGTTCGAATCCAGGCGTTTAATTCTCACCTTGACATTACTTCTTCACAAGGTGACCATCGAATAATTTATAAGATTAATTGTTGCCCGTTTATGGTATAAATAATAGTGTACACGGAAATTCACATATATAATATGATATTCGCTGGTATTTTGTTTTGTTTGTTATTTATAATAGTAATATATCATCTCAAATCTCAAATTATCATGAACGTCATTTTATATTATGTTTTTAACCACCGACGAAAAAGAGGGGAGTTATAAGATTAACATATTATGTATCTGTGTATCTGTGTGTCCATCTGCGGCATCGTAGCTCTAATAAAAAAACGCGAACACAGTTGCACGGCATCTTGCTTGACGTATGCATAAAATAATTTCAAACTAATGTACGAAAAACATATTTATAGAATATATTTTAAAAGCTATTAAATAAAACTGCCTGTCGTTTTATATGTCACATTCTCACATTAAAATGTTTATTTAGAAAAAGACGAAATTAATGCTCAAATATTATACCTAGATGTAAAATATAGCCATATAATGTGCTGAATATATTTGAATGAGATAAAAAACCAGACGGGTCCATGAGTCACGTGTATAAAACGCGTGTAAATGTATCAAATGATAACCTACCTCGGTCAAATACTGGTAGAATCTACTGGTGACCAGTGACGTGTTTACCCCTAGGCCCACAGACCCGGGTCTAGGGGCCCAACCAGTCTAGGGGCCCTAGTCCCAGAAGTAGAACTAGCACCATTACTTATGTTCTCCTTATTTATCACTTAAACTACTATTACTTCATAAATATTGACACAAAGGTAAATTATGACAGAAAATTTAATGTGATCTACTACAATCTAAGCAGCATTCGAACCTGCGACCCCTACGTTTCCGGTGTATTGCTTTCCCAACTGAGCTATCACATCGTTACTTCAATGACACCAAATCTTTCATTCTATATTTTTACGCTATTAGAGCGCGCTCTGCGTCATATGTGTTTGAAATGCTTATGCGCATTAGCCATACCCTAGGCTAGGATACTAATGTTACCTAAAGCATTTTGAGTATGTATAGATAGGATCCCATAGTCAAACTGTAAAACAGTTTTGTGGGACGATGTAACTTACCTGACATGATCTTGACATTAAATAAACATATATAAATAATAATAAAAATTGGGCAAGTGCGAGTCCGACTCGCGCATGAAGGGTTCCGTACCATAATCTATAATTGTATGAGAGCCTTAAATATTTATTTTATTTTATTTTTACTTTGTTGTTATAGCGGCAATAGAAATACATCATCTGTGAAAATTTCAACTGTCTAGCTATCACCGTTCTTGAGATACAGCCTGGTGACAGACGGACGGACGGACGGACAGCGAAGTCTCAGTAATAGGGTCCCGTTTTTACCCTTTGGGTACGGAATCCTAAAAAATAGGGGAGGGGGCTTCAAATGCAAAGTGCCTAGGGGCCCTGGCCCTCTTTAGTCTTAGTAATCTCTACATATATTATAATCACAGCGTACAATAGATTTTTATTCCACACCAGCCTGCCTTGACCGTTCTCAAAACGGTAGCCCGCGGGTCCCGCAGCCATCTTAAATGACATCATACACACATCCTTTTATGTACATAACTATGTAATTACGGCACTTACGTTATACATATTAAGTTAATTTAATCCGGCATTAGTATATAATGTTGTATGGTAAAATTATCATCAGGGAGATCAATCCAAATGGGTCAGTATGGAGAAGTCAAAAACTATGAGAGACAGCTTTTTCTTAGGAACCATGGTGTCGATTTTAAATTGAATAAAAAACTGCATTAATTTTTACTTTCGTTAAACTACCCTACTATATTTAGTCCAGTCCACACAACTAAGGTCCAATTTAATCCGAAAATTACGCGTTATATTATGATAATTATTACGAATAAACTCTAAGGTGAACAACATAATTAAACAAACTTAATAAAAATGTATAAAATCACTGATAGAATATGGATTTTGATATAAATAAATTAGTTTTGTTTTGGAACATAGTTGGATGATTGGACTGTTTTACGGTTCTTAATTTTTAAGGTTCAGACATTTTGATAAAAATCGGTATGGAGGTAGCCGACTCCCTTTTTATCTGATAAGCCTTGGGGCTCAGCTAGTGTTATATAAGTTTGAAGTAGCATTGCAGTAACAGCTGTCCGGACATTGGCACATCGGGACAACTCATTCCCATGTACCTAATGTAAACATGTAAATGATACGACGCTTGTACAAGCATTGGTAATGTTTGGCACGGTCATAAAGATTTTAACGTGAACCAAGTACCGATAGAAGAACATTTTTAGTATATCCTTACAATTTAAGTATTAAGCATTTTCTATGGAGAGGGGTGGGGTCATGATTTCAGGAAAAAAAAATACCGTGATGCACGATCATCATTTATTTTGTATGGGCGCGAGGCGTCATGCCAGCCTGGCGACATCTGTTAGGCATAATTTCCTTATACCGTTAGAAGAACAGCGGGCCTAGGATGGTTGGGCCTACGATTGCGTTTATCACTCGATAAATAAGCGAAAAAGGCGGCAAAGTCACGTTTGACAAAACGCGAGTGCGATAGATGCTTTGTCACTTATTTATCACGTGATAAACGCAATCGTAGGCCCCCAGTTATTTGTTTTCTTGCTACTTACTAACCCTTCTCTATGGAGAGGTCATGATTTCATGAAAAAATCTTAATAACGTGTTACAGGATCGTCTTTTGTTTTGATAGACGCACGGCGCTATGCCATTGCATCCGTTTGACATAATTTCCTTTTGTCCTCCCATATCGCCAAAACGGCTGGATAAATTTTAACCAATTTCGGTACAGGGATAGGTGGACATCCAAAGATAGTTACAGGATACTTTTACCCGACTGCTGAATAAAAAAAAACGCGTACACCCCAGGCCAAAAATATGGCAACAAAGTTTATTCTTTGAATATTTAAAGTTTCCAATAATTATTCCTTGTGTAAATGTTAGTAACCGTTAGGCCACCCCCAAAAGAAAAAAAATGGAACATCCACTATTAAAATATTTGCATATAGTCAAAATATATAAGCTTATTTCCATACTTTTGGCCTGGGGTGTACGTAATTGCGGGCACTACATAGTATTTTGTAATATTTGTATATTTATTAGTACATATAAAACATGGAACTACCATTTTATCTGCCGACGTTCCATCGCGATGTCCTTTGGTTTACAAGTTTGCGACATGTCGTGACCTAAAGTTACAAAATACAAAATGGCTGCCACTAAATACCAAAGGGAACCCGGTAGCGGACGGGTGGCTATTTCATTGCTGAGACCTATTCACCTATTTCGATGAGTTATTGCGACAACCTCAATTGTCCGGGCGAGAGAAGCGACAGTTTCAGCTTGGGCAAAACTTCTCCCGTCACCCCGAGCTGTCCTCGACTACAGGTGGCATTTCTCAAGCGATTTTGAAATTTAGTGAATCAGTGTAGTTTTTTTTTCGAAATTATTCAAAATGGCGTTGAAATCGAAACGGTCCATCACAGAACATCCTCTTTCCATTCATTCGCCAAAATTTCGTTAAGATTGGTTAAGTTTTTGGGGGGGGGGGGGGGGGGGGGGAGTCATATATCCTTTTAAGGTGGCTCCATAAAAAATCAGCGTCACACTCGCACGGACGTTTATAAAACATTACACTTATATTAGATACCATTTTGGATCTTGTACTTTTATTTGATATCAAGTTTGCGAATCTGAAAAAAGTTAAAAGTGTTAAAATCCTCAACTCAACTTTTCCTTAAACCATCGCGTGTAAAGTTCACGTTTATTTTAACGGAGACAATACATCAAGTTAACGAGCCAACAGACAGACATACATACATAATTAACTATATCCTGTTTTAATTGGACGAGGACCAAAACGGGATCGAACCCGGATGTTCGACAAGATAAATGGTAAAAATAAAACTTGCACCTGACTATGTCTTGGCTCTTTTAAAAAAGAACCAGAGATAGGCAGTATTCGAATATTTTATTAGTCGAATAATTATTTCAATAAATAATTATTTGCGGATGATTCATCCGCGAATTATTTATTCGGCATTTATTCATAATCCTAATTTATTCCAATAAATTATTATTCGTGGCAATCAATCCGACCGATCGAAGAATAATAATTTCCTAATTACATTCGTCATCGCGAAATTTGTTATTCTTATTCGTCTTTGAGATGCATTTTGTCTATCTCTTAATTTATAATCGGTGTAAACAAGGATTTGTCATCAACCAAATTCAAAACATTGCTTACCGGAATGCTGCTCAATCCTTCGTTCTTCTTGCGAAATTAATACTGAATCCTATTGAAAAAAAACTTGACTTTCGTAACTGTGGATAGTTTTGGCTTTATTATGTTTGTAAATGGGATAGTATGCCTGAAATAAACAATATTCTATTCTATTCTATTATGCAAAAGTTACTTAAAATTTGCGAAATATTTATCTACTCCGGTTTTCAAATATTGACTTTCAACGACAATTACCAAAAATTTTAGTTAACTTTAAAATAAATTAGTACCGCTGAAAATCCGAATATGGCGTGGGTTGAAAAAGACCCTGTTGGGGTATATATAATGAAATAATGAACTTTAGTCTGTAAGAAGGCCACAAGGGCACTTTTACATGCCTGAGTCTACTGGCATTTCACAAGAGGAGACCTCTCTTGAGAAGAAACGCCGAAAGAAACTCAACAGTCAGTCATTTTTCAGAATGGATAAGTACTTAACTATTACATTACAGAACCTAACTTAATTTGGGCCTATCTTATGAATTTAGGCGTAATCGTAAAATTGAGTCGTATACGTAGGTAGTCCTCGAAGAAAACATATTAAAAGTGTTTATAAGATATAAATAAGGAAAAGTGTAAGAATATGGCGGTTTATTACAACTATGTCCCTTAAATTAGTCAGGTACAATCTAACACGGATTCAGGAGTCAGTTACTTGGTTTCTGGCTCAGGTCAAGCATTGTTGTCTGTCGGATAGTCCGCTACTGTATAATATGCCTTGGACATTAGAAAAATAACATGACTTCATTTATACAAGAGCGAGAGATCCTTTACGGGCCTTCCAAGTAAAGCAAGTTAGATATCAGACCAGGTAATAATCCTTAGTTTTTCTCCGTGAGACTCTTTGTCTATTGTCCATTGTTTTTCTATTTACACTTTTTTCATCGTTCTCTATTAACATATAATTGTCATGTTTATTTCCGGTTTTTTTGCGGGTTCTGTAGGTAAAAAATGGTTTACGTGACTTGTAATTTATGGTAAATTCAGTTATGTACCAGATCTTAATAAAATTATAATGTAACCTGTTAAGCTTTTTTTGCTTCTCCGTCGCGGGGTAAATCGTAATCTAGGTATAACTACATGTGTGTCCAGCTACCCGCGTACGTATAGGTAAATAAACTGATTCCAACCATTGAACCGTATAAAACTCAGACACTTATTATTTGTGTTTTTTTATTTATTTATCTCTATCACAAATTAAATATATTCTCTATTATCTATTACAAATGAACAGGATAGCACGTTTACATAACTAATTTTCGCATGCGTATACGGGCTGAACATATCATAACCTTATGTTCAAGTGAATAAACGTTTCATTTATTCATTCGACTTTTGAATAATTTTACATTAACGCCAAGATTTCACTTGAAACTTTTGCACTTGAGAATTTTTCCGTTGACATTGAGAAACTGATCCTAATAGTTTAAGTCAATGTAAGAACATGAAACGGATCTACAACAAGATGATACTTGAGTTCACACGGCTTTCAAAGAATTATTAAGTACCTATAATTAGTAATAATAGGTTATAAGGAAACTGAATTATTGAATTAGCAGAAAATCGCATTTTAGTTCAAGCAAAAACTGAAAAAAAAGACATATTTTGGTGAAGTTTATATTTTTGTGTTTCTACCCTTTGGGTATGGAACCATATAAAGTACAGTCGGATATAAAAGCTTGTCACAAAAATTAAATTTTTGACTTAAAAATTATTTGTCAAATTCGAATCGTGACCGACTCTCCAAATTCTCCGACATTTCCATTAAACTTGACCTTTCCAAAAACCATTTATATCGTATCTTAAACATCGAAACGTAAATCAATCGGTTATCACACATCACATATTATAATCAACATTGAAATCATTAATTTAAAATGCCGTTTTGGCCATCGCCACCATTTTGAATGCCCACGGCGAGGTATTCTTCCAAGGAAACTTAAGGCTGCTTATCCGTTCAAAAATGCTGATTGTTTTAGATATTTTTCTCAATGATCAAACAAGAATCATCAAAGAAGATCAAATTAGAACAGGGATATTGCGATTTATTGATATATATTTGAAACCTACAGTTTGAATTTTCCATTGATAATTTCTGTTTCAAAAACTGTGACAAAATTCACGCAGAAAACTGGTATTTTCAACTTATTTTCGATTGCGCGCAATGAAAGTATGGCTAATGCGCATAAGCATTTTAAACATGACGCAGAGGGCGCTCGTAGCGCAGAATTATGGAATCAAACATTGGTGTGATTGACGTAACGATGTGATAGCTCAGTTGGGAAAGCACTGCGCCGGAAACTTAGGGTCGCAGGTTCGAGTCTTGCTTACATTGCAGTGGATCACATTACATTTTTCTTTCATAATTTACCTTTGTGTCAACACAAGCCTTCTTGAGCTTAATTTGGGACTAGATCGATTTGTGTGAGGTGGTCCGATACTTATTTATTTATTTATTTTTATTTTATTGATACCGATTTTTATTTAAATCATGGAGAAATGTAGATACTATAGACATTGCAAAATAGACAAAGCCACAACAACCCAGTTGTATCGTAAGACTTAAAAAGGCCTATCGACTTAACCTTTGTAGCACATGACTTTTATCTCGAATTGGCCATATGTCTGAACGTCTGATTTATCCATACATTTGCGTTGTTTATGTCATTGTTCGGTTTAAACTTTGCACTTTGTGAAACAAGGAGCGATGAGATATTGATGGCTCTGAGTCTATAACTATCTATAGGCTATCCTTACGAGTGTGTAATGATATAACAACGCTTCATATAATTTCACTAGATATAACAACAATTGATATAATGTTTCATTTGATATAACAACAATAGGTACGTATAATTTAAATTAGTATAAAAGACAATTGCTATCTCACTCATACCTCAAATATACCTACAACTGAACAACAAAGTCGCCGCCAAAGTTTATGTAAATATACATCCGAATTTCCGAGCCCCGACGCACTTCGGAGGACAATATTTCACCGACTTCAATAAAGGGGAGGTCGGATACCGTTATTCGACTACATACAAATTACATTTTTATATGATAGTGGGATAATTTCAAAGATATCTCTATTAACGAGATTCTATTAAAGACTACATCGAGCAAAATGTGAAAAATAGGCAGTTGCCGTTAAGTAGATAACGTCAACATTAGTTGTTTAATCCATTTCTAAACTATATATTTAGCACGTCGAAGAATGTGTAAAAACTTCTCCGTGGAAAAATTTTAAGATTATTAATATTTTACCCTAGAAAACTAAGTATAAAGTTGGACGAAAATAGTTAAATTGTAAGCAGGCGTTAAGTGTTTTTTTATACTTTAACAATGGAAATCTATTCTGATTTTCAGTTCAAAAAAAAGAGGAATGTTTACATTACAATTTGTCTGCCTCAAATATTTCAATTATTATTTGGTATTAAAGGTCCAGATTCATCAAAAAGTGCTTTTAATTCTCCATACATTTTTACTATGATGGCGGCCGCGCGCCGATCTCAATACGCATTCCCCGCGCTCTATGGTTATACCTAGGCGCGTTAGCGGCTAACGCTCGGCGCAGTCTTAATAACATTCGAAGAAAAACGCGAAATTAGAAAGATATTAAATTTGATTGATACTGATAATAGACTCCAGGTGTTTGTTAACAAATGCTTGCGAAGGATTCTGGGAATCTACTGGCCACGGACCATCTCTAACATAAGGTTATGGGAGCTGAGCGGCCAAAATCCTATCGCTAAGGAAATACTTCTTCGGAAGTGGCGCTGGATAGGTCACGTACTGCGAAGACCTGACAACCATCTTTCCAAACAAGGTCTGACGTGGCAAGTGTCCGGTAGAAGAAGACTCGGTCGTCCTCGCACCACTTGGAGACGCACAGTCAACAAAGAGGCGGCGTCAACCGGCCTCGACTGGAAGAAACTCGAGGAAGCAGCGCAGGATCGGCGTCAATGGAAAATCCTTCTGAGAGCCCTATGTCCCTGATGAGGGATAACAGGATACCATCATCATCATCATCACTGATAATTGAGATACGAGCCTTGTTTTAAGTAGGTATTTGTTACTTTTGACTTTTGGTTAGTTAACAGAAGATCTACTCGTATCTATGTATATGTCAAAATATAACAATAGGGAGTATTTGTATATAGTTTTGACATTGTATGTTGTTTACCGAGAATCGAACCGTTGCTCAAACGCAACAACACCCATCACTCATCGACTGTTGCGTACGCGCACAGTACAATCGCGCACAAAAGCGTATATCTAAAAAACTACACAGTGTGTATACTCGTATTTGATATAACCGCAAATTGTAGCAGGACGTAGATTTTAGTGCTTATTTTAAAACAATTATTAATTTTGCGTTAACTGCCATAGCGTTATTAATTTATGAAATATTTCTGAGCAGCAATATATGGCGTAGTTATTACTAGATTTACTAGTGATAGTTGTGATATCACGATGTTAAGTGTCAACAAACAACAACAAATAAATACATTGCGTGCTGAATTATTTCATATGGAAAAAGAAGTCGGCTTTTTTTAACTATTTACGTCAAAAGTCAAAAGTATTTTATTCAAAGTAAATTCAAAGTGTATATTTTTTGAGTCAATTTTACATCAAATAACTTAACTAAAGACAATATATTAACTTAACTTTACAAAGAAATGCCTTGTTGGGCTGCAGTTGAGGCGTCCGACCATAAGTCTTTGTCTGCTACGTATTCCTCTAGTGTATAATAGGCTTTTCTTTGCAAAGTTTATCACTAATTTAAATTTATTTTCCGACAGTCAAATAATATGGTCGGTAAAGAAACTTAACCTAAGAAAAAATTAATAAACAATGAATATCGGACAAACTCACACAAATCAATCTACTTGCACTTCAGTGTATTGCGTAAATGGCTTCTTATTTATCCTTTGTAAATATATAAATAAGAAATGTGGTATCACCATATAAATAAATAGGATCAACATTGATGTCATTCAATACTTAGAATAGGTTATTTCCAAAATATCTATAATAAGTAAAATTCAAAGTATGTTGTCAGTGACTGTACTCCAACAACAAGCGTGTGTCATCGGTGACCTCTTATCGATAATGGCCGACGCAACGACGCGACCTTTGCATCCATTTCTCTTCGTCGCCGACAATGGGTGTTTAAAGTGACATTTTGCGCCCTAGGGCGAAAAATGTTGCAAAAACGGCGCCCGAGGCTAAATTTGCAAATCGATATTTATAACAATGAAGATATAATGTCCGGAGAGTGAGAAACGTTATATCTTATCGACGACGCGGTTGGTGCAGTTTGTAGTGCGCCTGCCTACTGACCTGGCGGTCCTGGGTTCAAATCCCGGCCAGGGCAAATATTTGTATGATGAACTCGAATATTTGTGCGTTCAATATTCCCATTTTTAATTTCTACACTTTCATTTCGGACTTTATATAGGCACACAGTAATAATATTTTGTCAAACATGTAATGTAATGTCGTCATAACGTGCGTTATAACAGGCTTCAAAGTATCACGTTTCGGGCGGAACAACTCGAGATAACTGTAAAGGAATTGCATACAAAATTCTAGTAAGGAAGTTTTTTTTTGGCGTCTATGTTTTTGAACAGGCTAAACAGCTGCTTTTTTTGTGGTGTATTTTTTTATTTTATTCCCTATGTTTGGGGAAAACACTATACATGTCTACCCGTGAAGAGGGCTTGCCGGCTTCGTATCACTATCTGTTCGGCCGTCTATACCTACTCACTAGGGTGTCCCTTATATGAGCAAAAAAAAATTTTGTAATTTTTTTAAATGCATACTTCGCAATTTTTTTAGAAATGCTAAAACAAACAAGTACTCACCCGGCAAGCACTTCTTTCCCGGCGACTGCAGTAATGTGGGTACTATTTATAGGTATTCGCTTACTATTTTATTAGTAGGTACCAGTAGGCGGCCTTATCAACCAAAGCGATCTCATTACCTTTCGTCATGTAACAAGGCTATTATAAATTCAATTTGTCTTTGTACTGACGATTATTAATACGACGGACCGACAGACAGTAATGGTCGTGATTTATGATCGACGTAAATTGACTGGTTTTGTAACGTGTACTCATCCCAATTATCATAATAATCATAATGATAATATTCCAGGGGAATTCAATTTGTACACAAGTCAAGAAAACAAGATAACATTAGTAAGGTTAAAAGGTAGTGTCATTTGGAACACGTGCTTCATAATTAGAAGATGCGCGACTTGGTCAAAAATGCCATACGATTAAATAAATACGGCCTTACTTTTTAGGGTTCCGTACCCAAAGGGTAAAAACGGGACCCTATTACTGAGACTTCGCTGTCCGTCCGTCCGTCCGTCCGTCCGTCCGTCCGTCTGTCCGTCTGTCACCAGGCTGTATCTCAAGAACGGTGATAGCTTAGACAGTTGAAATTTTCACAGATGATGTATTTCTATTGCTGCTATAACAACAAATACTAAAAATAAAATAAAATAAATATTTAAGGGGGGCTCCCAAACAACAAACGGGTGGTTGCGTTAACTTTGCACCTCATTTGTATGGAGCGCTATACTATACATACCCGGTGCAAACTTAACTTAACCACTTAAGGAGGGAAAGTGTTTATACGAAACCCTCGGTGCGCGAATCCGACTCGCACTTGATTATTTCTTTATTGTAGACGGGTAAAAAGTACCCTATACTATAACATAACCTATAATAATCATTGGGACAGCTATCCATGTACCAAAATTGGTTAAAATCCGTTAAGCCTTTACGGTGTGAGCGGTCAAAAACATTTTTTACCCCAAAGGGTAAAAAACGGATACCTTTTACTAAGACTCCGCTGTCTGCCTGTCAGTCTGTCACCAGGCTGTATCTCATGAACCGTGAAAGCTAGACAGTTGAAATTTTCACAGATGATGTATTTATGTTGCCGCTATAACAACAAATACTAAAACGAAATAAAATAAATATTTAAGTGGGGTCCCATACAACAAACGTGATCGGTTGCTTTGTGTCATATTTACATATCGAAATAAAGTAAAGAAATTAATAAAAAGTAGATAAATTTGATTGACAAGGGGCTTAAATAAGCTATTTATGACACGAAGTGATTATTTGGACGAGCGAACGAAGTGAGCGCGAAACTAAAATAACGTACCTACATTATGAACAGGAGAAGTGAAAAATAAATTAAATAAATATAAGTTTGGAGCCTGAGCCAGGATATCCTTTTCTACATTCAAATATAAGTATAAGTATTTGTGATCTTGATCTCTCAATTTACATCAAGCATCTAGCAATTACTTTTCTATTGTTACAGAAACAATACTGCAACACCAGAACCGAGATCTGTTGCCGCATAGAGATCTCTACCCTCGCCGGTGCCAGCGACCTCCAGGGCTCCCTTGGAGTCGGCTCAGGAACCTTCAGCGGCAGCGCCAACTCCAACCGCCAGGGTGGAGGCCTCTTCGTCTCTTCCGGCCAAGCAGCTGGCTCCGGCAGCAACAGTTTCGGAGCAGGATCCAGCCAAACAGGACAAAGCGGTTTCGGTGCCAGCCAATCAGGGCAAAATGCATTCGGCGCTAGCCAATCAGGACAAAGTGGATTCGGAAGCTCCAGCTCCAGAGGCTCTGGTACTTTCAACGCTGGTGCCAGCGGTACCTTCGGACAGGCCGGTTTTGGATCAGGATCTTCAAGCTTCAATGCTAATGCTAACCGTGGCTCGAGCTCGTTTGGACAAGGAAGCCAAGGCAGCCAAGGCTTTGGTGCTCAGGGATCTGGTACTTTTGGCTCTGGATCAGTGAACAAGGCAGTCGAATCAAGCTCTTCGACATTCGAGTCTTCATCACGTGGAGCTGGATTCGGTTCCACTTCAGGCAGCAAATTCGGCGCTGGAGTCGGTTTTGGAGTTGGGTCTACTGTCGCCCCGGCCACCGCTGGACGTTTTGGAGGAAACGAGGTTGTTTACAAGCAGACCAGCCAGTCTAACTTTGTGGAGACTGACTCCTTCTCAGCTGGAAGCGAGAACAACGGCCTCTTCAGACCTGGCGCGAGCGGCAGCGGTCTCAAGCCTGGCATTCCTTACCTTCCTCCTGACAACACCAACGTTCCTACCAACGTCGTGTCTTCCACCGCCTTCCCATCTACCTTCGTGACCACTCCTCGTCCATTCACCACGGCTAGACCTACCTACCTTCCTCCCCCGCCTCCCCCTCCTCCGTCCACCGCTGCTCCAGGATATCTGCCGCCCGTTGGAGAGCAGACCATCAACACTGAGACCAGGCTGCCGGGACCTCCGACCTACATTGATGGACAACTAATCTTGGATGAGACCAGACAGCCCCCCAGGAGGCCGACACCACCACCCCAACCTGCACCACCCAGTAAGTACAATACCGTGTTTAGAGAAGATTTTTTTAAATATTTACGTCAAAGCTTTCCTTCTCCTATTCTTTTTTAAACCACATTATTTTTTCCGGACATACATTACTTCATACGTATATCTTAAAGTGCTGTGATTTTTAAACTCATTAGAAGCCAACACAGCAACTTTGTTTATGCTTAGAAAAAGATCTGACATAAATGTATGTGTGAACCATCTGAAAAGTGTTTCTGATAACCCAACTCTTCACAGGTGAAGTGCCCTCCGGCTGTGCTGCCGCCCTCAAGTGTACCCCCATCGAGTTCTGCACGGCCGAGGGAGTGATCTCCAACACAACTGTGGCCCTCACCAGAGACCAGGAAGCCTACAGAGTCCCACTCACTGTAAGACTTTTTAGTACTTTATAGTTTCAGAGAATAATTGAAATAATAAATGACAGGTCACGTTAGTTGCTTCCATCGTATCGCTGCAAAACAGTAGTAAATTCAACATTCAAAATTTTATTTTGTAACGGCCTCACTTTTACATGTTTGATTTTGTATCTTTCAATAATAATTACTGGGAATACTTTACCGGGAGATGTATACTGTCTCCGGTTGGCTACAATTTTCTTAATAGATTCCATGACTTGCATAACTGATGATCAAAGACAAAGTGAATATGACGACGACCTAAACTCATTTGTGTCGATCTGTTTAGTTACAACTAAAACTTAGTGTCCTGAACCTCCTACCTCTGAATTAAAAGGGTCTGGTCTGGTAGTGGTAGATGGGTGGACTGGTCTAGATGATGCGCACATATTTACTATACAATACAAAACAAAGTACTCTTTATTGCACACCTCATAAAACATACAGGAGAAATACAACGCAATAAATAGCAATTAGAGGTAAACAACAGGCGGTATTATCGCAAAAAATGCGATCTCTTCCAGACAACCTTTGAACTTTGGCAATATTTACATCCAGATCCTAATGTTTTGCTTCTTCAACAGGACTGCAAGGACCTCGAAACTGGACGCGTTGGAAAGTGCTGCCGTGACCCGTGGTACACGGACCCATGGCCCGCCACCCAGCTCGGTGAGTTTCATCAATATTCATAGAAATATTTAACATCATGCAAGAGAAATGTCTACTTCTGCAGGCCTATGATGTTTGCTTATATCACGCGATTAATTAGTGACAAAGCATCCGCCACGTTTTGACAAAATGCGAGTGTGAGTGACAGATGCTTTGTCACTTATTTATCACGTCATAAACGCAACCACCATAGGCCCCCTGGGCTTTTTAGCCCTCACTACCTGTGCGTTAGTGGGAGTTTAACCCGCTAATGGAATTATCTCCGTGCCAGTGATTGATTATGATCGTGGAGTGATTAGTAATTGGTAGTCATTTTAGGATCCATAATGGAGTCATACTAAATATCTATATCTGTCTAGGCAAATGGGTTCCCGGCGTTTTCGGCGGCAACGACGGTAAATACGTATCCGACAGCCGCGGCGCCCCCAGCGTCAACCGGCCCGCGGTTACCGCTAGACCTGGATCTTTCGCCACGGGATCTACCCTGCTTAACAACTTCAGGTAAATTAGAGCAAGGAGAGCTGGGAAACAATACAGTACAATATTTTAAGACGTCTTTAGAAATAAACAAGATATGTACAAAGAATTAGAGGAAGGATAAATAAAAACATTTAGATGCTTAGAATAATTACAAACGTAATATGTTTATTCGGATACCACATACCATTATTATATTACATAGTATAGTATAATATACTACTATATTACAGTTATTCAAAGAGAAAACGGGATAAATGTGCACCCGAAATTGTCTGCAAACCAAAAAGGTGTGGAGTCCCACAGGGAAGTATACTGGGACCTCTGTTATTCCCCACTCCCAACACATTCCTGAAATAAATCGACAATTAAATATGATTCAGTAGCAGTATTATATGCCGTAGTATACCATATTAGATGACGACTTTTTTAACAGGAGCACAACGAAGCCCACGCCCTCTTTCGGCCCGAACCAAGTGACCCCTGGCTTCCCTTCCACCGTCTCCCAGTCTGCCTTCCAGAAAGGTCAATTTGAGGTCAGACAGCAGGGTCAAGCCGGGCAAGGTCAGTTCGGCATCGCTGCTCAAGGAGGTCAAGGACAGTTTGGCATTGCTGGACAGGCCAGCCAAGGATCTGCTGGTGAGTTATTAGATTATAAAATAACTAAAAATTAAGCGATAAATTGGACCCAGTCCCAAACTAAGCATTGCTAGTTAGGTACACTACAAACTCCGTCATCCGCGTCGTCAAATATATTTGATGTACACGTGATAATAGTTTAAATAATTATGGTTTCTGGTGTAAACATAACTTATAGGAGCCTCATTCGATTGACGCGGCCTATTTTCATAGATATATGAATGATACAGAAAAATTATATAGAAACCGTGCATCGTTGTTACATCAAAGAAGGAATAACCTACTTTTGTGAACAGTGTACATGGTCGCGATCTCTGGATCTCTTAGCTTCATCGTAGACGGTTCTAGTGCTTGATATTAGGGCGTGATTTCAATATTTTTTTACCTAAGCTAAAAACCTTTGCCGGCACATGTGTTCCTCCTTCTTACAACATGGGAGCCTTCAAACTAAACATGAAGAAGCATCTCTCGGGCCAGCATGGCAGTGTCAACAGGCAAGGCACCGTTGGTTTCTTGTCCGTTGCCATTGTGACTTGGACTCCCCTTTTTGCTTACCATCAGACGAACTGGAACCACTATGTTGTGCCAATATAAAAAAAAATTGTAGGAGAAATTCCGCTAACCAATTACTTCTTTTCAGGACAATTCGGCCAAAGCTCCCAGTCCCAATTCAACCAGAACTCATTCACTCAAACCCAGAGAGGCCAAGGTCAAGCTGTTACTGGCGGTCAAGGTCAATACAGCCAACAAGGTCAAGGACAATATAGCCAACAAGGACAAGGGCAGTATAGCCAAGGCGGCAGAGGACAGCTCGGCTTTGGATCGCAAGTGTCTGTACAGGAACAGGTAAATTCTTTCAAATAAATTATGAATAAAACGACCAAGGTACCTACCTGTTTTTTTTTCTCTATTCTGTGGAAGATTAACACTGTTTATTGCGTGAATTATAGTTAAGTATACAAATACAATATACCTACAAGATAATTTCCATACGACAATAGGCATTAGGCCATTTTTGTTTTAGAAGATTTCAATCGATCCTATTTTCTATCGTCTACTTTATTTGTTACTTTTTCTTCAGTTCACGACATATTGAATTATTTTTATTCGTATAGCTACAGTATCTTGTAGAATTTAACATCAGTTATCATCCCTATTAGAATTAGGTTAAAATATCGTTTATTCAAAAATACATGGCAAAAATAATTAAATACAATAAAACTAAACCTACAAATTAAACTTCACGAACAATAAATTTAAACTAAATAAAAAATAAAATTAACATCCAAGATTTGAAATCAAATAAAATCTTACCAACAGGCCAACGCTGGATTCGTCCGTGACCAAAGCATCGCCCAGTCCCAACGCGGCAATGCCGTCGTGACCGGCCAGGGTCAGCAGCTGAGCCAGGGCTTCGGCCAAGGCGTTCGCCAAGGACAAGGCTTCTCCGTCAGCCAATCTGCGGGATACAATGTGGAGAACGAATACACTGAGTCGGCTTCAAGAGTATTCTTGAGCCGGTACAGCGGCAGCGGACAGTGTGGAGTATTCAATGTGAGTATACTTGTTTCATAACGCCAAGGCTTCGGCCAAGGTTTATCCGCCAGTCTGCGGGCACAATGTGAAGAATAAGAAAACTGAGTCGGCTTCGAGAATGTTACTGAGCTTTGTAGTCTTGAGTCTATATCTGTAGAGTTAGCGGACAGGGGGATATGTTCAATGTAAGTATATCTTCTTTTTGTTGGGGAGATGCCTTTATGCATCTTACCTAGCCGGGGACTAGAGCGTGTGTGTATCCAACCTAACCGTGGCTTCGGACTACCGTCTGAAACCACCAACGAACAGCTCGTTTGGTTGGAGCGGCGCGGGATCTTTTCACGGTGTATGTCCTAATCATTAAGGCAGAACTATTAACCCAATAATACGCCACCCTTTATTCTTAGATCAGATTATTTTAAGCTGGGCTCTTTTCCTTGTTTAAATACAGGGAGAGTGATTGGATATCATTATTGGAGAATAACTTCTTTCTCTGAAGCATTTGCATCGAAGTATGTAGATTAGTATGGCATTTGGAGCGATTTTGTTTTGTGAGGATCCCAGTCAGATAATATTTGGAAACCAATTAAAATCTATAAGCATCTCAACAAGAAAGCGTCCGCAAAATTGATACCGACCAAACACTGTAATGATAAAACACTTATTGGGTCGTTCTCAAAATATTTGCACCGCTGCGCTAATTTTGCATTTTTTTTTCAACTTGCGATTTTTTATTATATTTTTTATAGGATCGCTAGAAATATATTCTAATAATCGATATCATGTGGAGGGAAGTAGTTAAATTGAATATTTTAGAAGATACAGGTGTTTGAAATTTTAGGCCGACAGGTGAAAGACATCGAGGTCAGGTAAACGACATTTTTTACCAAGTTATCGACAATGGGTGCAGGTTGGCGACAAATTCGTTTCAATTTAAATGAAATTGTTAGCAGGTTAACGACTATGGTTGCAGGTAAGTGACATTTCAAATAAAAACTACATTGAACTTTCTACAAGTATTTTATGTTTGCATTTTTTTTTCAATTTTTTTTTCCTTTTGTTAGTAATTTGCATAAAAAAACAAGCATTAATTCTCATCTCATAAGACATTTCTCAGGGGATTTTTTGAAGCCTAAACAATCCAGAAAGGTCTAAACCGGCCAAAAGATGCAGAAATCAAGCTGTACCCACGTGACTTTATAAAATTTCTTATGCAGGTTCAACAGCGAATCATTTAAATAACGTTTCTGCAGCTTAATTTCGCCTCTTTTGACATATTCTTTCTTACTACTGCTATTTTCATTATCTTCGAGGAATTCCTTCACATCTGATTACCAGAAAGTCTTCGACTGCGTTAGGTGGGATAAGCTATCAGAGGTTTTGTCTGAAGCTGCCAGCTCATTTGGTAACACTTTATAAAGCCTTTACGAGTCTAGATACAGAATGGTGACAGTAGATGTCATATCCAAGAACTTTAAGTTCTCTAAAGGTGTACGACAGATATGCATAGTATCTCCCATACTTTTTAACAAATATGGAGTACATCACACCCTTGAATGTTGGAGTGATGGCGTTCAAATAGGAGGAATATTGATATTAAACCTTGGCTAGTGGTTAACACCAGCCTTCTTGAATCATCATCAACCGAAGCAGAAGTGGCCAAACTTTTGACACGGCTCAAAATAGGACTTCAAATTAATAAAAAAAAGATCAAGCATAGTCAACAGTTTGAAACTGTTAATCACTTCCAGTATCTTGGCTCGATCGTCACAAATAGAGGCAGAAGCAAACCGAAGATTTGCAGTCGAATCGGAATGGCCAAAACAGCGATGACCCAACTCGGAAAAATATGGAACCTGACCTAACCGAACTAAGA
Source organism: Apotomis capreana (assembly GCA_947623375.1). NCBI lineage: Eukaryota > Metazoa > Arthropoda > Insecta > Lepidoptera > Tortricidae > Apotomis > Apotomis capreana. The sequence continues at coordinate 3,045,145 of OX392525.1, forward strand.
TGCACCTCGTCTGTGCACTTGTCGTCTCCATATTTCTGGGGCTGAGACCAGGACGCTCAAAGCCGCTGACAGGCAGAGGATTGACGCTTTCGAAATGTGGTGCTAGCGCGGCCTGCTTGGACAGCATGAAACTAAAAGGGAGTACTCAAACTAAGATAAGTCGGTAATATATATGTTTTTATTACAACGAAACATGAGTACCCCACGTTGGGATACCATGAATGACCTGTAAAACCTAGTTTTCAAATAGTTTTGTATAAGTTTTCAAATAATGGTCGTTCGCCTGCCGTATGTGTCGTTCACCTGTTTTTTTAAAGACAAGTGAACGACATGCAGGTGATGGACAAAATGACAGTTATATCATCAAAAAAAATTAAGTATTTGGTAAATGAACTGCATATTTATACACATGAAAATAGACCATACTTTACGTATTATAAATTAAAATTATTCCAATAGTACACACGTCAACCAAAATATGGAAGGCAGAATATAGACTACATACCCATTACAAACTCCCGCTCGCCTAAGTGTATTTATCATATTTTTTTAGTGCAGCGCACTGACGACCTGTCACTTGGAACACTGTTAGGTGGCAACTGAAGGTCTCGATTTATGCGGGTTGAGGCAGGGGAAACGAAATAGTAGTCACACAGATGTAATGTTTGTCTCATGACAAGTGAACGACAAAAAATGGCGTGGACAAACTTAAATTGCAAATAATTCGCAACATAAGCATAGTATTATTATTTGATATGGTAGTATTCAACCTTCATCATATATGTAAATAAGATGGAGTACTGAACTTAAGCTAAGTCGGTAAAGTATATGTTTTTATTACAACGAAACATGAGTACCTCGCGTTGGGACACGGCAAGTGACCGATAAAACCTAGTTTTAAATCGTTTTTTCGTCTATTAATATACTTTAGTTTTAATTAAACGCATTTGGCCTCTATGTAAAAAGTGTCTATAGATATGTGTTGATAATTGAATATTTAAAATAATGCGGTGTAAAAAATTTCTTCTAAGACAAACCTGTTGACAGGTGGCGGTGCAAATATTTTGAGAACGACCCTATTGGTCTCTTGGGATGTTGAAGTTTCGCTTTTAAGGTTACGAAAAACCCGAAAGAGTTCTCACTTATTTCAATTTGCCAATAGATCGTGAGCCATTATTTACATATTGCATACATTTGCATAATTAATTGGCTGATAGGCACCGTTATTTCATGATTAAGATCTCTATATGGATGTTTACTCTGTTCATTAAATCCAAGTGATTATATTTCATCTGTGATTTTTATTGGACTTCTGCCATTTTGTTTTTAAAAGGAGTTTTTAGGCGTGATGATATTCATTGGGTAACGGTTAAAAATTGCAACGGTTTTGATGATATACTGTTTTTGACGATTTATTTTATTGGTAATTAATCTTATAAAAATGACGTAATGTTATCTGTTATCTGCTAACGAAATCTCTGAGAAGAATGTTATATTAGGTATAGAGACGAGAAATTCATCGGACTGCATTCCCAAAGGCTTTACAATTTTAGAACGTTTGTAAATTATTTTCTATTGCTCTTAGAGCAGAAGTAAGCCAATTCTCTTGCGAATTATAAAGGTACTTGTTTGACGTCGTATCACTGTCAGATAAGCAACAATTTATAAACATACATTACTTTAGTTATTCAGGCTATTTCTAAGGTACCACGTCGTAATTCCATGTTTTGTAATATAGCAAGACTTAGATTTCCACGACAACGCGACGTTACACGTCACGGCGACGTTGAATTGTATTCTGGCCATAGGTCTTCCAATTTCTGTTCAAAGTACTAAAAGTCCTTCTTCCCAACAGGGCCAGAAGCCATACGGAAACCGCAATGAGAACGAAGTGGACTTCGCCGAGATCCCCTGGCAAGCGATGGTGCTTCTCCAGACCAACAAGAGCCTTCTGTGCGGTGGTGTGATCACCAGACCTGATGTCGTCATCACCTCGGCTGCTTGCGTTGATGGGTAAGTCAAGCAACGAACTATTTACTTACTGTGCTGACTCATTGACCCAAAATGGATCTTGGGCTCAAGAGAACGCCATCTTCGTCTATCTTGAGCTACCTCCCGCCATCTTGGTTGGTTCAATCACGTCTTTGACTTGGTCACTCCACCAATATCGGGGTCACCCCACTGGACGCAGTTGCAGTCCGGTATATGCTCTCTTTACAGCTCGATCCTCATTCTTCCATCATTTATTTAGATTTAAGGATAACAGGGTAACAACCAAGAGGTACCAGCTCTTTTAATCGAAAACGATTGCCACCGGAGTCATAAGACTTACATTATTACGTATATCATGTGTTCAATCGCAATTTCTTGTACAGTAGCAAGCTCGATAAAAAACCCAGTGATAAATTTGATTACTTACATGGTTACGCGGCGGAGAAAACATTGCGATATGTCGTTTCGTCAGCTGGTTAGCGGCATTCGGTAAGAGACAATGTGTCATTAGAGGGAGATAGATAAGTACCAAGTGTCAAGGTAGCCGATTAATGTCAATGTTAGGAATTCGCGACAGAGCGATAGTTCAAGATTAGGTGATACCTAAGTGTTAAAAAGTCTAGTTAGATGGACTATTAGCAACCCGCCCTGGCTTCACACGAGTGCAATGCTGATAAATTATGCATAGAAACCTTCCTCTTGAATCACTCTATCTATTTAAAAAAAACTCATCAAAATCCGTTGCGGAGTTTTAAAGATTTAAGGATACATAGGGACAGACAGACAGGACGCGAGTTTGTTTTATACTATGTAGTGATATATGCACTATTAGGCCTATTTGCATTTTTTCGTTACTGTCACCATAGACTTAAGCAAACATTGTTATGAAAGGTGATGCAGAGTTTTAAAATGTTTGTGTTGCCATTGCGACTTGGGCTCCCCTTTTTACTTACCATCAGGCGAAGTCGAGCCACTATGATGTACCGTTATAAAAAAATATATACTGAGGTCAGTTTGTGTAAGAAGACACATCTTTGATAGTTTTAAGGTCGACCAAAAAGTTAACCCTCTCTAATCCCCCATTTCTTTCACAGCCTTCAAGCCAAGAACGTGCTCATCAAAGGAGGCGAATGGAAGCTAGGAATCGACGACGAACCCCTACCCTTCCAGATCGTGCAAGTCAAGAACATCCTCCGCCACCCGTACTACAAGCGCGGAAGCCTCCAATACGACGCTGCGATCCTGGTACTCGCTGAGAACCTGAGATTCGCGAAGAACATCTATCCGATCTGTCTCCCTGGTGCCCAGGATACTCTGGATGCGTTCTACAACGGAGCTGGAGAGTGCATTGTCACTGGATGGGGGAAACAGGTGCTGCAAGGTAAGATCAGTTTTTTTACATATATTTTAGTCTGTCTCTCTTACTCATAAGCGTGACTTGAGACACCAGCGCGTAACTCTCTCTTCACTGACTGGCCCAATATTTTTATCAAATATGCAGACGAGGCTGTCAGTGGCCGTTCGGAGGTGTCGCACTTTTATGGACGCTGCTTATATCATCTTTTATAGATGCGAGAGGCCAATGATGAGCCTGTAGGGAATATTCACGGTGCTGCTAACCCGAAACTTGTACCACAGGACCTAAATTCCAGCTAGATGACATAGACTAACAGACTGACCTCAAGACAATGTTGTCAAGCTAGCACGTCCGCTGGTTCGAGTGCCCGTGCACGCCACACACACGCTAGGCGCTGGGCAGTGCGCTGCCTACAACCTAGCAACACGATGTCCGTTACAGCCGTGGCTACCAAATTAGCTACAGTATTACCATACTTGACTTGTCATTTTGAGTTGAAATCTGTTTTAAGTAACTACAGTAAAATGACCGCTGGTTGGTCTCTCAGCGTCCGACCGCCAAGCGAGTATCACGAAGCGTGTTCTATCTTTTATCGCTGGCATTAGCTAGTGAAGAGTGTGACACGGGGAATGTCTTTTGTTCGTTTCTCGAGCGAGAAAATAGTCGACAGTGAATCGCTTCCTCGCCCTTGGTGGGACCAGTGCCTAAAGATGATCGAATGAAGCGGATTCAACTTTATTATGCTCAGAGAAACGATACGTCAAAATACTGTAGGTAGACCCGTTGTTTGTGTTACATTTCACAAATCACCTACTAGCCTAATACGTTACATAAGGCTCCCTGTGGTGACAATTTGCCACTTTTAACCTGTAACCCCACATTAGCTCACCATAATGACACATCTGTTAGCGGTCACAGTGACATGACAAAATGACTTTTATTAATATTTGATGCATGCCACCATTAATAATAATGTGCGGTCAATTTGTAATAGTAAAAGTTAACGTAATGTGTGCATAATAAACATGTGATATTATTGACTGAGTGAGCGATGCGTCGCCATTTCAGCTTGGTCCAAAATTCTTTCGTATATCCGTATATATTAATGTTTGGATGTCGCATTTCTCAACTGTTTCTCATGATCAGTAGGTTAGATAAATATATAAGTATGTTTACGTCGGATATTTGGCAGTTAGGATGTTTGAATGTCCAGATGCTTTCCGACTGTTCTCGCTTACAGGTCGCAATGGTCAATCGATTCTCATAAAATATTGTGAGTAGGTTTAATACGTATATAGATTGTTTATGTCGATTCAGTTATTCGATTTTTTTTAAATGGCGGAAACATGGAGGTAGCTAGGAACCTCAGGAATGGAAGTCAAAGTGACCTATACTGAACATTAACTGCCTGATTATAAATAATAATATATTAAAACTCATACGACGGAAACTCAAGTCGCAAAAGTCGAATATCTCTCGGCGTGTTGAACTGGTTCGCGATTCATCATCGGAGAGGGACAGGAGAGCCAATGATCGCCGAAACTGATCGGCTCGTGGTGATGAATCGCGAACCGATTCGTAATATTCGATCCGAACATCCGAAGTCGAGCGAAAACCGACTTCTACGAAGTTTCGTATGTATTTTAATATGTGAGAGACTCAAGGAAATTTTCCATGTCAAATAATAACAATAGTTTATTGTTCATGAACTTAAAGAATTGGGAATTCCAACTACATGCATGTATCGTTGTGAAAATAACCTAAATAAAAAAATTAAAACAACCCCGACATAAGTAGCTGGTCATATAATGAGTGATATAGAAAATGCTACTAAAACTGAACATAACTACAACATTTGGAATTCTTAGCTTAACAATATTGGCTGAGATCTTGTCACTTGTTCCAATTAAATCAATATCTTTGAAACTACTGGTCCTATTTCCACTAACCATAGCTAACAACCATCTTCACGGATAAATCATTCGATTTTAAAAAAAACGCACCCTGATCGAACATTGATCCGTTTGGGAGCTACAATTCCACGGACAGATACACAAGTTAAACTTATAATGCCCCTCCTTTTTCTTCGGGTTAAAGATAACAACCTTAATGAAACACTTCGCTACCAGTATTGAGCTAAAAGATGGCATAACGTTAAGCAATATGACATATACATCGTATTATACATGTACTGGTAACCGGTTGGGCGGCCGAGCGAGTACAGACAACAAAACAGTTTAAATAAGAATACATTAAGTGTGTTTGAGAGTATAAGTAAATATGTTTATTATACTAAACTGCGGATAGTTTGAATATGTTCTTGAAGGTCGTCTGAGTAATTCTGTTCTTATACCTTAGTCGAGTAAAAGTGCTTTAATCATCTTCGGATGTTCAGCTATAATATCCCTGTACCAAAATTCGTTAAAATCCGTCCTGCCATGTTTACATGACGAGTCCGCAAAGAATGAATAAAAATTGATAAGGTACGAGCTTTTTAAGGAATGTTTAACGCTCCGAAAACACCGTCTCAATTTGACTACCATTTTTGTAGTCTCCCTAGTGCTTATCCTAATTCAATCCAGTATGAGGTATATGATTCTCATTAAAATTCCATTTATAGATAATAGATAGATTAAAACACATATGAATTGCGGCGATAACTTTAATAATGCCGGACATGTTTCGAATCGGTTCGCGGAAAAAGAGCTGTGTTATTAGTTTAACATGTGTATCTATGTATTTGGGTATATGTGTATCTGTCCGCGGCATCGTAGCACCCAAACGGATGGACCAATTTGAGTGCGGTGTTTTTAATCGAAAGACATGTCCGTCGAGATGGTTCTTAGCTATGTTTGGTGGGAATAGGATCAGTAGTTTCCAGGATGTCAGCTTTAATTGGAAGTGACAAGATCCCAGCCGATATTGAAGCTAGGAATACCAAATTTTGTATTTATGTTCAGTTTTACTAGCATTTTCTGTATCACTCAATGAATGGGTCTCATGATGACCAGTTACTTGTGTCGAGGGTGTTTCAAATTTGTAATTTACGTTATAATTATAATATATTTTTCTGTTACACATTTCCTTTTTTTGTCACAGACTGTCATATTACTAGGCCTATTGTTTAAGGTCCGCCCACCGCGTGACATTGTCTTCGACGAAGGCTAAAATGATGTGTTATCGCAAAATTTACATACAAACGCCGCATACATTAACTTTAAATCACGTAATCATTTGAAAAAATGTTATTTTCCTTGACTTTACATATAAATCGATGTTGCCTTCTCAAGGTAGAACACAATGCTATAATAAGGTATTTTTCTCGTTGATTTAATTCTTGGGATTTTAAGTGGCAGTTCATCTACAATGTAAACGTGGTTTGGTTTTTAAGAGGCTTTATTTATTTAAATTTTATTGCACTAAACAAAAAAGAGTACAAATGGCGAACTTCATGCCAAATGGCATTCACTACCAGTCAACAAATCAACAATAGAGCCAGAACAAAGGAATTAATTTCAATTGTACTTAACTTTACTTTACTTAAACACTATTGCACAAAAGAAAAATCAGTACAAATGGCGAACTTAATGCCTAATGATATTCTCTACCAATCAACCATAGGTCCAAAGATGCTTCAAACGGGTGCAGAGTAGAAAATTAATCGTTCGGAGACCGTCTAAGATAGCCATTAGTTTTGATTTATATCGGTTAAAATGTGCCTACGTATTTATCTTATTTGCTGTCGCTGCGCCTTGACCCAGAAGCGGCGCCAGCGCACGCATTGCGCTTTCCTTTTCGGATGCGCATTCGCACCGGACACCCACTCATGCACTTGGGTTTTCCCGTGGATTCGTCTGAGATCACCAATGCATATCCATCATTATCCCGACGTTAAGTCCCCAGGTCCCAAGGTCCACCTTTCGTATCTTTTCCTTCCACCAGACCGACATTGCTAAACTGAAAGAGATCCTTGTCTTAACCCTAAAAAGATAAACTAAATTAAACATTTATAACACCCCTGACTCAAGTAGCTGATCATCAGGAGACACTTTAATGAGTGGCACAAAAAAAAATGCTACTAAAACTAAACCTGAACATAACTGTTATAATAGTATTAATAAAATAACCAAACACACTCTTTGACATGATACAATAGACTGACTGACGCTTATTCAAGGAGTCTATACCACTACAAAAACAACCACAAAGTGAAGAAGTCTCTTTAATATTGCCTCTAGTCCTGTCACTTGTTTCAATCAAAGCTTACTTTGGGAACGGCTGCGGTTATTTCCACCAAACATAGCTGATAACAATTTTAATAGACAAGGTTTTCGATTAAAAAAAACCGTATTCACATCGGACCATCCGCTTAGAATCTGCGATGCCACAGAATCGGTTACCTGAAACACTACCTACCTAATTCTTCTGTTACATCTGTAAGGTTTCGACAAAATTGAATTTGCCGAAAGCCATTTTTTTGCCGAACTGTTAATTTTTCAGAATAATTGTAAAACAAACCAAACCTAACCCATCCGGTTCTTTAAAACAATGTTTAAGAAATACGGGTTTCAGGAAAATTTTACTATTACTTTCAGACAAATGAAAATTTGACGAAACCTCACAGATGGGAAATAATGTTGCGGAGTTGTGATAGGGCCAGGCCATATGCATGCATGGTTATCCTAAATAAAAAATAACTATCCAAAATTAGATTCCCTGAATAAATCTTTTTTAGGGTTCCGTACCCAAAGGGTAAAAACGGGACCCTATTACTGAGACTTCACTGTCCGTCCGTCTGTCACCAGGCTGTATCTCAAGAACGGTGATAGCTAGACAGTTGAAATTTTCACAGATGATGTATTTCTATTGCCGCTATAACAACAAATACTAAAAATAAAATAAAATATATATTTTAAGGGGGCTCCCTCCCATACAACAAACTTACAGATAATGGTACGGAACCCTTCGTGCGCGAGTGCCACTCGCACTTGGCCGATATTTTTTATAATACATGACTTAGACCCTCGCATTCCGCTCTGTGTTAATCAACAGTTGTTTACTCTAAGCAAAGGCCGATGGCCGCAATATTGACTCATCACGTTTGAATTTCATAATCGCCAAAAGCTTTGGTGCTCAAGACTCGTCCAGAAATCATGTGATCGTTGGGGGGTGGGGTTCAGATAATATCGCGAATGGTCACGATGATCCCGCGTAATTTGAAAGCCAAAACAACAAAATTATTTAACAATTTAGCTTTATCAAAATAATCCACTTTAAGCGTAATTACCTTAATTATAGTTGTTGTTTTTTTTACACATAGGTATTTGACCTATGACAGGACCTATACAACGTTAATCTGCAAGCTAAAAAAAAATAAGCAATGACACTTTGGTGTTTCAAGTATCTATAAACGTTTTTTACTTTCGACTTCATCACACAAATATTTGCCCTGGCCGTGATTTGAACCCGGGACCGCCGGCTCTGTATGTATGGTCGCTTACCAACCATTCCACTAAACTTCTCAAATATAGAGTCATAAACATACAAACAAATTCACAAACAGGCCAATTAATTTATATTCATCGGTCTTCATTGCGTTCTGACCCAAGACTTGAACCAACGACCTCTGATGAAAAGTCATATTAACATAGAAATCCTACTTCGGCATTTAGGATAAAAACTCAAAAAGCATTATGTGCATAAGAACGTAAGTGGACTTGAGTCCTTTTTAAAGATCATTCCGAATTGCGAAGTCGCTTAAAACGGCTGCAAAATTATGCAAAACTGTTATTTTGAAACTTTGTTTAAGACCTAACAATTTCTAGAATCTAATATTGTCAAACAAGTCTGTAATATAATAAAACTAACTATTAAGGCATATGCACGCATAGGGCAGGTTTAGTCGTGGATATTTTCCTAATAAATTGACAGTAAACTCAGCATCAAAAGTCACCTACTTTTACTACAATTTTAGTATGCAATTTGATTAACTCGTCAAATAGGGAGTTGTGTAGACTGATGTTGAATTATACAATTCTAATAAATAATTTTAAAAATAAATATAACGTTCCAAAAATCTAATAAATTCATAAATTATTTTCAACGCTATTTCACAAATATTTTTACAATTATATCTATTATAATTTAAATAATAAAATATATAAATTCATCTGTAAAGAACGCGAGGTTATCGTCTAATATAACCATGAGTTAATTTAACTAATCATTTAACTTAATTGGTATTATATAACTTTAATTGCCTGAATGACATTTTAGCTCGAAGCATTAACGCTCATATAAATATTATTTGTTTACCATAAACATACTTAAACATTATCTATTTACTTATTTGTCTAAATTGACATTTCACGACGCTTCGAAGGAAACATTGTTTGCGAAATGTACGTAATGTTAAAAATCAGCCAAGTAACATGAAATTAAAAAAAAACAAGGTTAGATTTTTTTGTATTTGTAGTCACACGAATATTATAAAGGCAAAAGTTTGTGTGTGTTTGCATGTTTGTTCCTTCTTCACGCTCAAACGGCTGGACCAATTTTGATAAATTTTGGTATGAAGGTAGCTGACACTCTGGATTAACATATAGGCTACTGTTTATCCCGAAAAATTTAGTGTTCCCGTGGGATGAGCGGGTAGCACCGAGCGGTGCAACTAGCAATAAATTAAAATTTCAAGCGTCTATTCCCGTTCCACGGTGGGAACCGTTAGAAAAAATACGTAAAAAACGAAAGCCATTTTTGTATGAGGACCTCCTTTCTTTTTTACTATTTTTTTTATTATTTGTTGTTATAGCGGCCATATTAATACACATTGGAAAGGGTGTCGGCTGAAGGACACTGATTCCATGGTCATGAAATAAATTAAAAAAGTGGAAAAGGTGCCATAAGTGATGGTAGCCTAGTGGTTAGAGCATGCGACTTACAATCCGGAGGTCGCGGGTTCGAACCCGCCCGTACCAATGAGTTTTTCGGAACTTATGTACGGAATGTCATTTGATATTTACCACTCGCTTTTCGGTGAAGGAAAACATCGTGAGGAAACCACCTAAGCCTAAGCCCAATAAGGCCTAGTTTCCCCTCTGGGTTGGAAGGTCAGATGGCAGTCGCTTGCGTAAAAACTAGTGCCTACGCCTACGCCACATCTTGGGATTTAGGTAGCCGACCCCGATTGAGAATTCATTCTCTACAAAGATATGGGGCAAAGGCTAGGAGGATGGAAAAGGTGCCATCTGCCAAAAATGAGTTGACTACCAATTTTGGTACAGAGATATCTGGATATCCAAAGATGGCTATGGGATACTTTTTACCCGACTACGCACATAAAGTTGCTGGTAACTTCAAGTACTAGATACGGACAGATCCGCGACAAACGACGACAAATCGCGAATATTCTAGAAGCATTAATGTAAAATAATTAGGTGTTTGATGTGTTTTAATGATTTCAATGTCACCCAACTATTGGCCATCATTATGTATATTTATGAGTTATGATAACATTTTTGAGGTGACCTCAAGACTAACACCGATTCGTAATCTGTTCTTTTAAAAACCTATCGTTTTAAAAACATCTACGTAAAGGAATCTTGACATAAGAATATACAGAACTATTTTTATTTAAACAATAACGTTAGCTAACGTAAACCAAATGTTTACAATGAAGCGAAAAATTTACAGATTTAATGGTTCAGACAGGATTTGAACCTGCGTTTCCAACGGCTTTCCGGGCCAACACGGGCGTCCTACCAACTGGACCACCGAACCAGATGTCAGAGCCGTTGAATCTTTCAACCAGCTGCTTCAACAAGTTGTTTTTCGCTTCATTGTAAACATTTAATATACAGAACGTTTTTAAACAGTATAAATGTATGTAAGTGTAATACTTTCTGCATAATTAATGACATTCTTGCTTACCATATTCGGCTTTTAACAAATTTATTGACATTGAACTGAACTTTATAGAAATTAACCGTTCAACTGTTCCAACTATATGGGAATTCCTAATGGGAAAGTTACTGTTAAGTTTGAAATGTATGGAAAACCCTGAGTCATAGAAGTTCGATTATATTAATGTTTATGCAAAATCGAATTTGTTTATTCGCTTTGATGTATTAGCCATTCTATTAAGGTTACGCTAAACCTAAACCCTAAAGCCTAAAACCTAAAGGTTTTGCTAAAACCTAAAGGTTTTGCTAAACCCAATCGACTTTTTTTATTTTTAAACCATTGATACAAAGATCAAAACTTAAAGAAAGATTGAAATGAGTTACCTGGTGGAAGAGACCGGGAATCGAACTCGGTACCTCTGGGTTACCAGTCCAGCATGTTAACATTTCCACCACCCTAACGCCCAGATAACCTTTAGAATTTTTCCTTATGCTTTGTTTGTCGATCTTTGCTTTGTTTATTTGAAAGGCTTTACACGACGCGTTTGTCTCGGTTTGTAGACACCTGCCTACTGAGACCGGCGGTCCTGGGTTCGAATCCCGGCCAGGGCAAATATTTGTGTGATGAACTCGAATAGGTATCTGTGCTTGGGTCATGGTTGTTTTATGTATTTAAGTATATATTTATCTATATAAGTACGTATATCGTCGTCTAGTACCCATAACACAAGCCTTCTTGAGCTTAATTTGGGACTAGATCGATTTGTGTGAGGTTGTCGGATATTTATTTATTTATTTACACATTCTAGTAGGCTTGTCTCATGGGCACCAGACGACACGCGATGTTACGCGTCGGTGTAAAAACAGTCTGACCTTGCCTAGCCTCATGTTTGTCTGAATTCGTCAAGAAGAGTAAATGTCAAAGACACAGCCTAAAACCACATTTTAGAGCTTCTGTTTAAAGAATCAAGATTCACAATCCTAGCAACATGCGCAAATATTTTGGCTGTAGGTAACCGGTAACCGCAATTATCGACTTATATTTGAATAGATTTTGGCGAATTACGTAATTTTATGATGAGTACATAATTAATTATTTATAACAAACGACCTTAAATGTGTATGCTTAAAATGATAAGGCATGGAACTCGCTTCCATCGTGTATTTCCTGTTTTTTTTTTCTATTTATTTAACTTAATTACACAGCATTACAGGTAACCAAGGCACTGTGAAATAATAAAAATATAACAATTATAGGATACCTAGTTTTATCCTTGTTTGATCCATGCTTTTTTACATATATCAAGTTTTCATACCTCGTAAGATGGTTCTGCCGTTGTACTTGAATCGCAAATAAGGACAATTATATACAAGCATTTGAAAATAACAAAAAAATTATAAATATATTATCAAAATAATCAATATATGTATTACATCTTCAAACCATTTCAAACTGAAAACAGACGGACATCCGCCCGCAGATATTCAAACATTTATTTAAAATTCAAAATTCAACCGGCGAGCTACATCCTCGACCCGTAGTCACTTACCATCGTGATACTACAGTGTTTGATCTATGGTCAAATATAAAAAAATACAATGCCGTTATGACTATACTAGCGACATCTAGTGTCGAGTAGTAAAACGAGTTGACTTTTTGTTATAACCAATAGATGGCGCATGACACCGTGCTTTAGTGACACTAGTAGCGACATCTAATGTGGAGTAGTAGAACGAGTATTTTTTTCTTATAACCATTACCCTTTTTCTTTTATTTTATTAGAGACTAAAAGAACTTCTTTCTCTTGAGCTAGCATCATGCTGAGGTGGGACCTTTTTGACTTGTTTCTCTTTGTCCACAGCTCACTTAGCCGGCGCCATTATGCACAGTGTGAACGTGTCGATGATCAACCCTGGCGAATGCCAAGCCAAGCTTTCCCAGGACTACCCTCACTTGCTGGAGCAATATGACCAGGAAAGCTGCGCCTGTGGACAGCCCACCAACCCTATCAACAACATCTGCACCGTAAGTTGGCTGACAAAAACGCTGCATAAAATCATCTGATTAACATGTAAAGGCCAGGATGATAAAGCGCCAGGCAGTGCTCGTCGACATCACCATCCCGCTTGACGAGAACCTCGTGAAGGCCGAGAAGGACAAACTCAGCAAGTACCTTGACTTGGCTCACGAGGTGACCGCCATGTGGGATGTTGACTCGACGATCATTGTCCCGATAGTCGTTTCGGCGAACGGTCTTATAGCGAAGAGTCTCGACAAACATCTTAAGAGACTCTCGCTAGATGGCTGAATCAAGTCGATCTGGTCAGATTCAGAAGGCGGTACTCCTGGACACGGCGCGCATCGTCAGGAGGTTCCTCTCTCTGCAGCCCTAACCACCGGTAGCCTGGGCCCTGCCCCGCTGCCGGCGGCACCCTAGGTTATGTTTTTGATAATGTATTTATATATTTTGTAATTACTTTATTGTATTTTACTTTTTATATAAGAAAGAGAAAGAAAGAAAGAAATACATTTATTCGTGACTTGCAACAAAACATAATTACATAAAAGGTGTGACAGAATTAAGAAGATAAAATAAAACAATAAGTAACTATATTTTTATGGCTCTGCCACGAAAAGGTCCCACCTCAGCAAGATGCTAGCTCGAGAGCCAGCGCTGATCTTCCGGTGGGACCATAGGTGGCGCCACGGAGAGCTGCACGCACGAGCGCTAATCGCACTTAGGATGCGTGAACCGGATATAATTTTATTGTAAAAAACCTAGCCTAACATACACAACATAACTTTGCACCTCTTTAGCATCCGGCGCCATACATACCAGGTGCAAACTTAACCCGGCCAGTTAAGATGGATAAGTGTTTGTAGGGAGCCTCTGGGTGCGCGATTCCTCGCACTTGGCCGGTTTTTGGTTCATCCCCATTCCTTCAAAAAGCCTCCCAGTAGATGTCGCTAGTTGTAAACGCCTACTTGCTTACAGGTTGACACCGGGTCTGCGCTCGCGTGCACCACCGGAGATGGACACTGGGTACTCCGAGGCGTGTACTCTTGGGACTCAGGTTAGTACAACGTACCCTTTTTTATACAAAATTATTTATTGTTTGAATGTGAGTGGTTATAAATGGTGGTAGGGTTAGTATTTGGTAACATCACAATCAGCCAGAATTTGGCGTACAATAGGTACTTTGACTCTCAATATGCTCGACTCTCAATATTTTGCATTTTGCAAAGTTAGTCACGTATTTAGTCTGTTAACACAAAAAAAATATTGCACTCTCCTGAAGTGCAGGGCTAACATTTGGATTATCTAATAAAGAGAAAATGGCAAATCAACCAAACTGCCTTCACGTTAAATAAGGATAAAGAAAAGATTGCAAAATAAACGATTTTTCAAGTTCCAGGCTAAAAAATCTTCTTTGAAAATTCTTCCGCGCGCCTACAGGAAACAATAAGACGATCCTGAATCACGCGAAGAATTTTCCTGTAATTATAACCCCTCCACTCTCCATAAGAAACTGATTTTCAATACGAATCTTGAATTGTGTAATGTATGTATGTATGTATGTAAACACTTTATTGTACACAACAACTGGTTATAAATACATTGATAACACATTGAATACTGATGAAATACATTGTAATACTGAAGAAATGGCGTGACTAATATCCTACAGCGAACAATATCTGCCTCTAGTGATGATGATGATGTCTTCTTCATCGGGTCCGATGACAGCGACTTCAAGTAATAACTCGTAGGACTCCTACGACGATGGGCGCGGATATGACTCGCAAAACCCAGTTCGTTGGTGAATAGGTCACGAGTGAGTGGAGCTCACCACGGACATAGTAAATAGGTGCATAATATGGCCACATATGGCTTCGGGCGCGCCTTGCGCTCTTGACTTTTAATATGCGCTTGGAAACGTGCTAGCATTGATCACGACGATAAAGTAGTTTTTTTTTTTAGGGACAATAAACAACTGTACCTACATAATATATTACAATCGATGTTACAATAGGTGGTACTCTATGTACAATCAACGACATTATCCACGGAGTACAGTTAAACGACTGAGAAGGTATACATAGGAAAAGTTTCTAATCAAAATGGGCTTTTCTTCCAGGCTGTCAGCCCGGCAACCAGCTGGCCGCGTTCTATAAGTTCGACCTGGAGTGGTACGAGTGGGCCATTGGTCTGCTGGAGAGCGCCCGGTTCGCCCAGTTCTCGACCAGTTCGGCCAGTCAGAAGATCACGAGCGGCGTGAAAGGAGGCGCTGGCGGAGCCGGCGTTAAGGGTAATAAGTTTATCTTTACATAAATATTAAACAGAGACTTATGAGGCCTCATTTCTTTAAAAAAAAAAATTTCATATTATGACAAATATATTTATAATTTCAACCAACTTTTTGAAATGAATAATACTTTTCTCCGAGTTCTAGGTAGTAACATAGCTATTTCATGCTTTTATTGCGTGCAGTCGAAAATAAGTTGAAAAAACTAATTTTCCGCGTGAATTTGGTCAATTTAGAGTTGTTTTTGAAACAAAAGTGATCAATGAAAAATTCCAACTGTAGGTTTCAAATATAACCAATAAATTTCAATAGCTTTGTGTTAGGTAGTAACATCGATAATACGTTAAAAAAACAAGTTTGATCATAGAGAAAAATGTCTAAAACAATCGTCATTAAAAAGGAATAAGGCCTCTTATGTGGGTGACAACTGATAGTTAATTACGGACCAAATGTCTATATGGGACTAACTACACTTAGACTGCTCTAAAAGTCAGAAATTACCGTCAAATTTCAATATTCCCGCAGTACCCACTAAAACGCTCCATACAGATGGCCTACCTGCATATGACGTCATATGTGCATTGGGTACCAGTATTTGTATGGAGAGAATAAGTAATTTGCCATTTGTACCGTGAAAAAGTGCGTTTAAGTTCATGGTTGTCATATAATTAGTGTTTGTTAATTATGAGGATTCTAAAAACTATTTCAAAATTTATTTTGGGTTAGAAGAAAATCATAAAAAGATCGTAACTTTGAAGTCACATATTTAAAAAAAAAAATGTTTTTTTTTTTCATGACACATTGAGGTATTTTTATTCGTATAACTACACTATGTTGTATAAGTCAACATCTGTCGCATCCCCTGTTGTCAGGAACGGCCCGACATGTTTCGAACTCGTATGGAGCTCTTCGTCAGGGACAGCTACCCGTACAGCCGCGATAACTTTGTCACTCCTTGTGTTGATCATTTATTTATTTTTGGTGACCAAATTTAATCCAACTTAGTTCTTGTATATACAGGAAAAACGTTTAGTTCATTCTATATTAAATAGACTTTTCTAATACATGCAATGAAATATCGTCATAGCGTGCGTAACAGGCTTCGAAGTATCACGTTTCGGTCGGATCAACTCAAGAGAACTATAAAAGAATTTCATACAAAATTGAAGGCCGAAGCCGGGAAGTAACTTTTTTGTTACATGGCGTCTGTGTTCCTGAACAGGCTAAACAGATGTTTTTTTTTTGAGTGGAGTTATTTTTTATTTCATTGCATATGTTTGAGAAAAGGACTATACATACCTAGCCGTGAAAAGGGCTTGCCGGCTTCGTTTCACTATTCGACCTCAGTACGGCAAGCGCCTCTTTCCTGGCGTCTGCGGTAATATACTAATAACCATTTGTTTTCCACAGGAGGTTTCCAAGTTGGTCTCGGCGGCATCGGCGGCAAGGTCGGCTTCGGACAATTTGGCCAGTTCTCCAAATACTCCCAAGCCTCCTCCAGCGAAGGCAGCTCCAAGTTCAGCGCCGAAGTCTCCAGCCCCGTCACCAAGAGCTTCTCTGCCTCCTACTCCGAGAAGAAAGTCTTCCAATCTGAGCCTAAAATCGTGACCTACACCACCAAACCCGAAATCGTCACGTTCACGACGAAACCCGAGATTTTCACGTACACTACCAAGCCGAAACTAGTTACATACACAACTAAACCACAGATAATAACTTATGAGACGTCTGGAAGCGGCACTAACCCCCAATACGTCGCGCCTGGCGTAACATTCAACCCGTCTTTTTCGGAGTTGGTTGGACAGCATAAGCATAACGCGGCCTGCAAGTGCTTGGACGGAAATAAGTAAATTGTAACAGGAGATTCGTAGATTTCTAATGTTCTCAGAACTATAAAGTGTCTGTAAGAATCCAAGACTGTATGAACGGTTATACAGCACTTAAACAGCTGTAATAAGATGAATAAGGTCTTTATTAGTTCTTATGCAGTATATGTGCTACGTGGGAAGTAATAATGAAAGCTAACGGCACACATGAAGTTTTTGTTACTTTTCATGAGTATAAAGACAACTGACATGGCACCGTTGGTTTCTTGTCAGTTGCCATTGCGACTTGGGCTCCCCTTTTTGCTTACCATCAGGCGAAGCTGAGCCACTATGTTGTGTCGTTATAAAAAAAATAGCCAAAATTATGTTGTCCGAAAAAGTGGTATAAACTTAATAAGACAACCTTTTTATTTTGTGACAATCCAGCACCTACTTGGGATGCTTTTATAGTTCTGCTTTTTGACAGTGAGATTAATTTTTTTTTTAGAAATTTATTACTAAAAATCCTCGTCGTCAAAACGAAGCGTCGCGAATAACTGTCAATAAGATTTAGAAATCTACGATGTAATGAGCATCTATTACTGGAAATACCTTTAAAAAACAATATTTTGCGTTACCCAAAACAATGCGTTACCCACGACTGTGATAAACTTTTAATTTCACAGAAATACGTATATCGAAATTAAGTGTAATTTTTTATTTGTAGTGCAGTAAACATACCTACTATATCTAAGTAATTTCCTATTATAGATAATTATAATTATTTAGTAGTAGATGCTCAAAATAGACATATAAATCTCCCAACTGATGTAATGTTCTAAAGTGCCAGAAAACTCTTAAATTGTTTATCTTATTATAACATCAAAAATCATTGTTATTATCCATATTGAAAAATATATGTGTCTGATTTGTACAGTGCATAGGTACAGTGAAACATCATAATTTGACATTTTATACGAAATAATTATGCCAAATGTGCCAAATTTTGCCCTTGTTTAAAAAACACTTGTCGCTTCCAGCACTTTAGAACAATTAACTCAATGTATTTTTTAAATTTCGGTTTCTCGTATTATAATAAATATGGTTGTGCCATAACATCGTGAAGACAGTACAAAATATCGATTTGGAACATTTATTTATGATATATTTGAAATTGTCTGTAAATAGATAGGTTATATATTTAAATGAAACTTATCTGAAAACTGGACATAACGGAGGCGTTACACTATCCAATTGGCTTTTTAATTACGGGTACCAACCATATTGTAGTCTTCGACTAAGACACATCAAACATTGAAAACAATACTGCAAAATTCAATGTAAATAATTCCAATATAATTTGATCCTTAAAAGTAAAGTCCGAGTAACATTTGTAATATCTTGTAAGGCAGAATGTTATCAAGATTTATTGATACTAAACAAGACATCTGATTAGTAGTTGAACATTGGAACCCAAAGTTGTTATAAATGACTGTCAGATACACTAATAAAAAAGTCAGATCGGATGATGTAAGACCTCCCTAATACGGTTTGCGCTTTTTTAATATTTCATTTTTTTATTTGTGTAAAAGGTGTTTTAGATATAAAACTGCCAGTTTCTTAAGCGAAAAATAAATATGCACATTTATTCATAAGAAAAAACGTTGAAAAATTAGATATTTGACCGTTTCGGGCGTCCCGAAATGGTTGACTATTTAATAGATCGGTTTTACACTAATTATTATATTTTTTTTATAATAATTCGCAATAATTATAAGTATTTAGTCAATATACGTATATTATCGATGTATACATTTTCTAATTGTTATGATTAGGATTAAATAATTGAAATAAAATGGAGGTACTTTCAAAATTTTTTTGTTTTCTTTACTAATCTTTTTTGTTTTCTTTACTTATTTTTTTGTTTTCTTTACTAATCTTTTTTATCTTAGCATAAATACGCCTAGAAACCTAGTCAGCGCTCGAAAGTGAAGCCAGCACGTCAATACTGCCGTGTTACGGTTAAAGGTCGTATCTTTATACGGATGTCATAGTAAGATACGTCCTTTTACCGTAGCACGTCAAATAACTGTGACACGCGACACTTTGTCGCGCGACATATACTACCTGTCTATACCGTGCGAGCAAGACAGAGGATGCTTAGTCGCGCGACAAGCGAAATCACGGCAAGTTATTTATTTATTTATTTGTTTATTTATTTGCATTAATAAATTTACCAGCATTAGGTACAGCTATACGCCAATAAGGCAGGCTTATTTACTGGGCGTTACAGACTTACAGTACATGTTCAGATATTTATGGACGCCTTATATGCTGCGATATATCTGATGGCGACTGTACAACAACAGTAACAGACCTAACAAAACGCAGACAATATAATAGATGGAATAATAATTAAGATGGAACGAAGTAAAAACACAATATAAAGTATGGGCATGAATTATACATTTCGTTCACAATAACACATCACTGCAAAGTGAAGTTTGCTCCATTTATCAGTAAACAGATCGCAACCTGGTTGGGAGACTTGGGAGGAAATAAAATTGTTCAGCAGTGTCCGTCCACAGAGAATTGGAGAGTGCGTATCGTATCGTATCGTATCGTAAATCATGGCTTACTCGGTAGCCTGGCGGCTGTAACCGACATCGTGTTGCTAGGCTGTAGGCAGCGCACTGCCCCAGCGCCTAGCGTGTGTGTGCTGGCGTGCACGGGCACTCGAACCAGCAGACGTGTACCTAGCTTGACAACGCCGTCTTGAGATCAGTCTGTTAGTGAATGTCATCTAGCTGGAATTTAGATCGTGTGGTTAGTGCTTACGAGCTACCATGCGTGCCCCTTCCTCCGCCAGGAGGCGGTGGCTACGGCCTCTGAGATAGTTGTTGGGGACAAATAGCATACGGGTGGATCAACTTTTTCTTGTTGTTATTCTGTTTCGTCACCCGGGAGACAATGGTGATTAAACTTCTTAGAAAAGTGTTGATAATTTTAGATATTCTAAATAAGAATAGGCTTAAACTGCTGCAATTACAAAGTTGAATATTGCCGCCGAAAATCGTAGTTTTATAGAGTAACCCAGGGGACATCACCATGGCAACAAGCAACAGAAAAAAGTTGATTGACCCATATGATACACATCCTCGTGACCAAATCAGAGCAATCCGACTTACCTCTCATAAAACGACACACGGTAACCATAAGCTCGGCAGTACGTCTGACCTGCAAAGAATATGCTAAGCATGCAGTTTTGGTTAGCCACGGGCTAAGTATCTGTCACAACATCAATGTCACAAAGGAACACGTCTCTATGATTGGTTCGTACATGAAACCAAAAGTGGCTTCAACTTTGCTGGCGGCTGGCGCCGCGCGCCCGTAACGGTGTTGCATCGAGCTGTTGGGATTTTTCCTAAAATAATGACCATAGAAAACTGGTTTCCAATACAAGTTGTATAACCTAACATGTGTACCGACACATGCTAGAGCCCAGGCGCCAGGCATACTCATACTCATACTCATACTCATTTATTCATAATGCACAAATACATTATATGTCAATTTTACAAAAGGGTACAAATTTACAATGTAGTTAGTGGTTATATTATATGTCAGTTCATGTCATAGTGGCGCTACAACCAGCTTTCATATGGCAATAATGTGCGTACGTCATATATTTGCATGATTAAATGTCAATAGCGATTTCTCTATCTCTGATCTGTATCTGTAGCTGTATCAAGGATTTGTCATCGACTAAATTCAAAATGTTTCCTCTTTGTTTACATCATTTACATTCACCGAGTTTTCTACTAATTATCCGCGATATGGCGTGGGTTGAAAAACGGTTAGGCTATACCGCTAAACACTTTTTCAAATATTCTGCTATAAGATAGCGTTCCTCCTTTCTACACTCCAACGCTCACAGCAATAAATCTATGGTTTCACCCATCCAAAATCTATGCTCATCCATCACCACACTGTCAAAATCACTGTTTACGTATCCAAAATCCACAGTCAACAAACACAAATCCATCCCCCAAACCCAAACTTTCAATTCCCGGTTGCCACAAATCAAAAAGAATAGAATAGAACTTTCAATTCCCTTTAAACTTGTCATACTTATCTAAAAATGAAGGCGATAAAAATAGTAGCTCATGATTCTTCCGAAGATTCTGATGATTCTGATGACTGTCACAAACATGCCAACAGCTTGAGGTCCATAATGCCGCCTGAGCATGACCATGGTGAGTATCTACGGGACCCTCTGGTCGGAGTATAGCAAAAGGGGCCCTATTTTAGGACAGAAATTTTTTGAATTGATTTTTTTTTTGCTGTTTTTGGGCTTAAATTAGATTGAATCTTGTAGATTACGCTAAAAAAAACATATTTTGTTCTTTAAACTTTTTCACTCAGAGTAATATTTACCGAGATAAAGGCGTTAAAAAAAAAAACTTTAAATTTTTCGCATTTTCAGGCTTAAATTAGATTTTAAGGTCGTTCGAATATGTATTTGCAAAACTGTTTTACGGGATATAAAAAAAAAAACTAACCTAACCTAACCCGGCCGAGTCGGATCTTAGTGTGCAGTGCGAGGATAATTAGTGTGCAAGTCAGTATTTGGCAAGGCCCATTTTCAGCAAGCAGTTTTACATTAAAACCTCAATATCTCGGTAATTATTAAGTTTAGAGAAAAGTTGCCCATACAAAACATGCTTATTTTAGCGTCATCTAGATAGCAGCGATAGCATCATAAAAAATAAGTGTTATAATGACATATATACCACAATCAAAAATTTTCTAAGTCCCGCGCCCCTTTGAACCCCAATATTTCGGTAAATATCGATCTGAGAGAAAAAGTTTAAAGAATAAAATATGCTTATTTTAGCGTAATATACAAGATTCAATATAATTTAAGCCCAAACAAACAAAAAAAAATTTTGGTCGTAAATTTTCTGTCCTAAAAATAGGGCCCCTTTTGCTATACCCCAACCGACCCTCTTTATATCTAAAATTTTAGGGTTCCGTGCCTCGAAAGGAATAAGCAGAACCCTTAACCCTTGTGAGATCACTTTATTATCCGTCCCTCTGTCTGGTCGTATGTTTAGATCCTTTATCTCGGGAACGCGTGGAGGTATCGAGTTGAATTTAATACCATATACTGAGTTCCCTTGAAGTTGTCAAAAATTTAACTTCTAATTAAGGTAAAAAAAGATACGGCTGATGTTTATGCCGCAAAATACTTATATTTCGACACTCTCAGGTGAATCTAAATTTATAGCATCTCTGTTTAATTTTTTCAAAAATTTCTCGAGTTCAACCGATTCTCCTAAAATTTGTGAGTAGGTTCTATAACTATATATAGTTCTTTAGCTGATTCAGTTATTCGAAATATTTCAAAACATCCGATATATTAGGCTACCCCAAAAATCGGCCAAAAGCGAGTCTGCCTCGCGCACCGCAATCAATTTTCTATGGATAGGGATCATAATTTCAGAAGAAATCTTGATAGCGTGATGCAGGATCGTCATTTGTTTTGTATGGGCGCGTGGCGCCATCTGTTTTCACAATGTCCTCGCATCACACCGAAACGGCTGGACACATTTCAACCAATTTCGGTACAGGGATAGCTGGACATCCAAAGATGGATAGGATAATTTTACCCGACTACGTTATAAAAAAATACGCGTACGAAGTTGCGCGCGCATTCTAGTGTTTCATAAATTTACCTATTGTCAAATAAATGTATGAAACATGTAATGTCACATTTTTTTTTATGTGTGTACACCACAATTTTTATTTAAACCATAGAAAGCAAATCTAAAAGAAAAATTTAAAAAGGAGCTACCTGGTGGATGAGACAGGGAGTCGAACCCGGTACCTCTGGATTACCGGTCCAGCGCGTTAACCACTTCGCTAACCTAGCTCCAAGTAGACCTGACGAATTTTTCCTTATGCTTTGTGTGTCTATCTTTTCATTGTTTATTTGAAAGGTTTTTTACACCCCAGCGACCTCTATTTAACGTATTCACAAAGAGGTACCGGGTTCGATTCCCGATCTCTTCCACCAGGTAGCTCCTTTTTCATATTTTTTTTTAAACTTTGATCTTTGTATTAATGGTTTACCTATTGTCTTTTAGGCAAGTCGAAGGCTTTCTTTCCAAGCCCTATGGAGTTGGAAGACAGCAGCGTGCTGGGGCTCCAGGAGCATGCTAGGCCGCGGGCCGGCAGTTCCGACCTCAATGCGTACTCGCTCAAGACATCCATAGAGAGGTACACGACAACATAGCACAGATAATACGAGTAATAATCAAATAATGAAATGATAAACGACGACGCGGTTGGCTCAGTTAGTAAGCGCTTGCCTACTGAGCCGGCGGTCCCGGGTTCGAATCCCGGCCAGGGCAAATATTTGTGTGATGAACTCGAATATCGCATGGGTCATGGTTGTTCTATGTATTTAAGTATATAAGTATGTATCGACACATCCTACGTATACTGATACAAGTGCAAAATCACGATTTTACAGGAGGGCTGTTCAAAGGTATAAAGTGCCATAACTAATGCATACGTTGAAATAATGTAATGAAATTTTCAAATAATTTTAATGAATATATTTTCCTTAAATCTACATATTTACTATTTCAAAATTAATTGTACTTTTAGTAAAAAAGGTAGTTACACCAGTATACGTGAAATTTACGAGTTCTAGTTTTCGGGTATACTGAGACAACTACCACTTGATCCAGTATACGTCGTAAACTATGATTAGATGAATATGGATAATTATATTATTATTATGCCTATTATGCGACATGTACCATTTATTAGATATATAAACAAACTCAAAGCTCGTGTTTGGATGGATCTGATCGGTTAGTTTCATCTGATTTGTCACTTGTACCAGTATACGCCTGAATGAATCCGTTATGTACACTGGTACACTGATACTGTTAAGGTTATTTTGTATGTTATGTCCAATATAGTAAGTTCAGAAGTTGGTATTTAGGATATTTAAGCAAATTACTTTTGAAAAACAATAAATAAAGCAAATGTACACTTAAATTACGTTTATTTAAAAGGTAATTAAAATCACAGCCCGCATTTAAGGAATGGTGTTATTTGTCTTTGTTACAGCGGTATTATCAACATTATTACTGTTTTAACATTTATATAAAGTAGATTCCAGTTCCTATTTTGTCCATCACAATTGTCAGACCAAAACCTGAATTCATCTACATCATCTTGAAGTATTAATTTAATTAAGTCAAATAATTTGTCATTCATTCATTTGTCATTTAGTCACGTCAACAGTACCTAACAAGTAGCATTCCCAAACCAAATGCTGTGAAATTATACAGTTTAAGTTTTTTTTGTAATAAAACACGCTTAATATTACCGTGAGGAGATGACAAGGTTTTTGAAGGTCGAATACAGCAGTCGCATTTTTTGATTAAGTTTGAGTTTTTTTTTTCCTATTTATTTCAAGTCTCTTTCCTCCATGTGCCAATGTGTTTGGTTGTTTGTTTTTCAGTAGGTGTTTTCAAATTCTCGTAAATGTGACAAGCGTCAACTTAATATTTTGACTGAAAATATCACGGTATTGTCGAACAGACTAAGCTTGCGCTTCGTATTTGGTAGAATTAAACCACTCCTTGTACAAATTATATATTTCAATGAAATTCAAACTTCCGCCAGCGAAAATGTGTGTTACGAACTTGAATATTTATTCCTGGTCATGGATGTTATCCCTACATGTACTTTATAAATTATGTATATATCGTCGTCTAGTACCCATAGTACAAGCTTTACTTTGCTTGGGACACTGGGTCGATTTGTGTAAGATGGTCCCTTAATATTTATTTAGGTATTATTTAAAAATAATCCGTTAACACTAAAATTTAAAGTAAAATTTGTCTTACATGTTTATTATTTGTTTTCTTGGCTTGTTTTTCCCGTATTTTTATTTTATTTAAACTCATGATTAGACTTTTGATTTCTTTGTTCGTTGATTCACATATTATTTAAATTACACGTAAGCTACCGACATCTTTTTTGCTATTTTATTTTACGATTGCCTGTCGTGCCAACTAAGCAGCTGCCATCTCTAAATTCGCCAAACATGAACAAAGACTTAAGAACCCGGACATTTGGCGTAACTCGCATTTTCCCCGAAAATAATAAAATAAAATGAAAAAATGCTTTATTTTCCCCCGGACGGCCCCCGGACGGCCTCAAACTAGGACAAATCCGGGGAAAACCAGACGGATGTCAGCGCTGGTGGTGACTCTGGTTTATCCGTAGGTAATGGCGACATATAGCTATTATTGTACTCCAAACAACCATCGGTACTGATTGGAGAAAACTGTATCATAATCAAAAATAAGCCTAATTTGATACGTAGTAGGTAGAAAAGACGTAGGCCACATCGACTGTCCGTCGCGCATAGTGGGACATCTTACGTCCGCAACGACGACGAGCAAGCATACTGAGGTAACTGCCACTTGTGCCTTGTGCCACGCCCGCGCCGCCCTTCCCCGATAAGTGTACTGCGTATAGTGGTACAAGCGACTTATCTCAGTATACGATGTTCTAAATTAAAAAACGGTGTTAGTTGTATCAGTATACGTCACTTTATTTCGAAAACTAGCAGTAATTTTGTCATGAAAATTTTATAACATGTAGATATAAGTATTTGGATCCTAAATATGCAAAAAAACGAAAATCGTAAAAATGTCAGTTGTATCAGTATACGTAGGAGGTATCGGTATATCGTCGTCTAGTACTCATAAAACAAGCCTTCTTGAGCTTTGGGACTAGATTGATTTGTGTGAGGTTGTCTGATATTTATTTATTTATTTAATGAAACAATGCAATAATGAAATGCTGAAATAATGAAATAAAAAAATACTGGAATAATGAAATAATGATCAATGATCTAAGTAATTAATTCACTAAATCATTACATCATTAAAAAAAAATACTGAAAAATTAAAAAATATACATAAAATGAAATAATGAAATGGTGAAATGGTGAAATGGTGAAATGATGAAATAATTAAATAATAAATTAATGAAATAATGAAATGAAACAATTTGAAAATTCTACCAAACCTATCACGAAAATATACCAAATGTTTTTCTAAATAGTTGTTTTGTATTCTAGATTTCGATCGGAATTCGACGACATGAAGGAGAAAATGTCAATTTTCGGGGAATCCCTGGGCCTATGCAAGTGTATAGCTCTGGACTTCAACTCCAGGGTCTCCGAGCTGGAGAAACGGCTGACCACGTTAGAGAAGAAACAGTGCCACAAAGTAAGTTCCTTGCAAATTCCCATTTTTAGGTTTCCGTACCCAAAGGGTAATAAGTTTCTGTCAAAAATGGCATTTTAGTGGCAAGCTTTTATAGCCGACTGTACTGTTCTTTGGATATCCATCAAATGCTCACTGAGACGATTCTAAAGAGCCCAAGCTCGGTAGGATTGCTTTTTCTATTATAGAGTTCCTATGGCCACTTTCCCGGTCCATCATCAGATTAGCCCCATAGTACCATATTATTGTATTGTCATCAAAGTTAAGTGAGTATGCAAAATTTCAGCTCAATCGGTTGACGATACCTATCTGCTTCAAAATTGAGTTGCAAGATTTCACCCGAACAAACATACCATACATTGCAAGTTAAATAAAAGCTTTTAAAAAAACGGGACCCTATTACTAAGACTCCGTTGTCCGTCTGTCTGTCTGCCTATCCGTCTGTCACCAGGCTGTATCTCAGGAGCCGTCATTGTTACACAATGAAAGTTAGACAAATTTTCACAGATGATGTATTTCTGTTGCCGCTATAACAACAAATACTAAAAAAAAAACGGTCAAGTGCGAGTCGGACTCGCGCACCGAGGGTTCCGTACAAACACTTTCCATCCTTAAGTATAATGCATAATGCATGCTTAAGTTAAGTTTGCACCTGGTATGTATAGCGTCCCATACAAATGAGGTGCAAAGTTAACGCAACCAATTCCGTTTGTTGTATGGGAGCCCCCCTTAAATATTTATTTTATTTTATTTTTAGTATTTGTTGTTATAGCGGCAATAGAAATACATCATCTGTGAAAATTTCAACTGTCTAGCTATCACCGTTCTTGAGATACAGCCTGGTGACGGACGGACGGACGGACGGACGGACGGACGGACGAACGGACGGACAGCGAAGTCTCAGTAATAGGGTCCCGTTTTTACCCTTTGGGTACGGAACCCTAAAAAACAAAACAATGTAAATATTTAAGGCCATACAACAAATGTGATCGTTGATATATCCTCTTAATAAAAATGTATGTGATTTAGACGCTAAAAGATTCGGATGTAGCGTTAGTTTCATTATATGTCGCTTTAAGAGACCTTATTCCTTTTCATTTTTTTTCGTATTATGACAAATAATATTGATAAGTGAATAATACTTTCCCTGAGTTCTAGATGTAGGCAGTCGAAAATAAGTAGAAAAAAACAGTTTTCTGCGTGAATTTTGTCAGTTTCGAGAAGTTTTTGGAACAAAAATTATCAATAAAAAATTCAAACTGTAGGCTTCAAATATATACCAATAAATCTCAATAGCTCTGTAACTACTGTACTAGGTAACATAGAGAAATATCTAAAACAATCATTTTTGGACGCATAAGGAGCCTCATAAGCGATTGCTTGTAAAACACGATAACTCTATCGTGTTTTACAAGCAATCGTTCTACACATACTTATGATAAACAAAAACCGGCCAAGTGCGAGTCAGACTCGTGCACCGAGGGTTCCGTACAACTAAATCCTTTTTTTTTGTTTTCTGTATTTGATGTTATAGCGGCAACAGAAATATCATCTATGTATCAGTATCATAAGTGACAAAGCATCTGTCACTCACACTCGCAGTACGTCAAAACGTGACGGATGCTTTGTCGCTTATTTATCGCGTGATAAAAGCAACCATCATAGGCTGGTGACAGTATAAATAAATAAATACATACATATCGGACAACCTCACACAAATCGAACTAGTCCCAATTTCCCAAATTAAGCTCAAGAAGGCTTGTGTTATGGGAACTAGACGACGATATACGTACTTATATAGATAAATATATAAGTACTTAAATACATATAACAACCATGACCCAAGCACAAATATTTGAGTTCATCACACAAATATTTGCCCTGGCCGGGATTTGAACCCGGGACCGCCGGCTCAGTAGGCAGGTGTCTACAAACCGAGAGCCAAACGCGTCGTTAAAAGCAATACAACGTATAGAGTAAAAAAACCGGCCAAGAGCATGTCGGGCCACGCTCAGTGTAGGGTTCCGTAGTTGCTCATCCTTCACAATAGACTTAAGTTATGAGAAAGATTTCAAGCTCTATAAATAGGTCGTAAACGCCAAAGTTACTGTAGTTACTTATTACCTTCTGGAAGTCAACTTACGTCATTTTAAGAAAATTATGAAATTTTGCGATAACTCAAAAACGGCTCAACCGATTTTCTTCAATATAGTTTTCATTGAAAGTACTTGTATGGCCTCATTTTCATGAATTTTTCCATAATTTTTTTACCCGTGGTTAAAAAGTTAGAGGGGGGGAGGACGCTATTTTTTTTATTTTTGGAGCGAATATTTACAAAACTGCTGACTTTATCAAAAAATAATGTTTGGAGACCCCTATTATTTTTAAAAGACCTATTCAACGACACCCCACACACTAGTGTTGAAATGAAAAAAAAAGTCACCCGCACTTTAGGTGTTCGAGAGGTACCCGAAAAAAAAGTTTTTTTTTTAGTTTTTATTGTACCGTTTTGTTGACTTGATACATACACATACCAAATTTCAGCTTTCTAGTACTAATGATCACGGAGCTAAGCCGCGGACGGACAGACGGACAGACGGACATGGCGAAACTATAAGGGCGATTGTGCACTACAATGAATTTTACTGTCCGGCAGTCCGATTTTTTACGGTCCGATATGGCACGCCTTAAATGTATATAGTATTTTGTGCACTATACGTAATTTTACCATCCGACATTTTACTTTTCCCCATTCCGGACCGTTTTTTTCCGCTCCGAGATGACAGCTATGAAAAACATATTTATGCTTGTGCACTGCGTCTGCGATCAGTATTATTCATGACTTTGCCGGGCGGGGCGGGGCAAGGGGGGATGTCTGTGTCGCACGCAGGGACTGAAAAGGTACCTTTAGAAACGGTTTTGACCGGTCTGTTTAAAGGTACCCGACCTATACTTGAAACAGTCAATATTAACGGTACCGTTTTAAAAAGGTACCTATAACATTTCGACGAGGCGTTTGGCTCGGTTGGTAGACACCTGCCTACTGAGTCGGCGGTCCCGGGTTCGAATCCCGGCCGGGGCAAATATTTGTGCAAATATTTGTTCTTGGGTCATGGATGTTATCTATATATGTATTTATATATTATGTATATCGTCGTCTAGTACACATAGTACACGCTTTGCTTAGTTTGGGACTAGGTCGATTTGTGTATGATTGTCCCTTAATATTTATTTATTTATTTCGGTACCGTTACTGTTGGATGCCTTTTCAATACGGCATTTGACTATAGAGAATATAAATTGTGGCATTGAAACCACTAAACCCACATTAAAAAATACGCAGAACCAAATAAATTATCACTAACTTTTGACATTATACTATTTTTAATTGGCATGTATTTAACGCGGCGACAAATTAATCTGATTTAGGGATTTATAAAAAATTAAAGGGGGTAGCAAAAATAATAAGTTGGCGAATTGCCGAGACTAGTATAAAGTAAAAAGTAGCAGCTAAGTAATCAATTTTCGGCTTTGTTTCAATATAAACTATCATCGAATTTAGGCGACTGAATTAACTAATTAAGCGGAAACATGACAGCGGATAAAAAGTTGAAAATGGCCTACTCTAATTGTTCAATGGAGATTGCATATAAAATAAATCAAGGTCATAAAAAAAAAAAGGAGCGCTTTTTAGGGATATAAAAAAAAACCGGCCAAGTGCGAGTCGGACTCGCGCACCGAGGGTTCCGTACAAACCTGCAAGGTTTACAAAGTTCGTTCATTACGACAATCGATGAATTTCAATTTAATACCTCTACGCGTTTATGAGGAAATGGGTAGTAAGTTTAAAATTATAAAAAAAATATATATTATGTGATGTAACTAAAAATTTATGGTTTTCGTAATTTTTCCTTTATCTATGCTATAAGACGTTGCTTCGTACCAAATTTCAAGATTCTGAGTTCACGGGAAGCACCCTGTAGGTTTTGATTCCCTTGCAAGTGTCGAAAATTTGCGGCATAAACGGCTGTATCTTTTGATTGCGTTGGCTTAGAAGTTTGATTTTTTCACAGCTTCAAGGGACAGTAGACTTGAGTAATTGATATAAATTTCAGCTTCATACCTCCACGCGTTCCTGTAAAAAAGGGTCTTGACAGACGGACGGACGGACGGACAGACGGACAACAAAGTGATCCTATAAGGGTTCCGTTTTTTCCTTTTGAGGTACGGAACCCTAAAAACCAACCTAACCTAACCCGGCCGAGTCGGATCTTCTGCTAATATTAGTCGCCAAGTCATTTTTTATAGTACCTCGCCTATGATTTCAGTAATCTTGTTTATTATTTCTGCTACCTTAAAGTAGCTGCCATTATTTGAATTTTAAAATATCCTTAGTTTAAAGCTCATTTAATATAAATGATTGCCAAAATATTTAATCGCTGACAAGTTATTATTTTAGTTGCAAATAGTTTGCTGCTCTTTAATTTTTCTGTCGCCGCGAAAATAATAAGCCTTTTTAATTGTACAATAACTAAAAATAATACGTGTTTTGACTACTGCTTTTTATGACGTCACATTCATACACAGATCGTTTTTGAAATTTCATAAAGAATAGATGATTTGAGCTGTCATCAAATACCGTATTGATACCTTTATTTAAGGGTACCGGTCTTTTGCGGTATCTTTCACTTATAAGGGTATGAACCCAAAATTGCTTTTGTCTTCTACGTCTTCGCACGTACAGTAATAAAGCAAGCAACTGCCGTCGTTCCAAGAAACTCATCGTTCTTAGTATAATTACGATTGCGTGGCGTGTAGTTCCAAAGAGAGGTAACCGAAAACTGCGCCGCACCTGCGAGTAAAAAGACGGACGAGTGCACAAGCTACTTAAATCCGTTTTTTTCATGCCATATCGACCATGAAAACTCGGACTGCCGGACAGTAAAATTCATTGTAGTGCACAATCGCCCTTAGGGTTCCTAGTTGACTACGGAACACTAAAAAACGGCAAAAAAAATTACATTTGTTGTTAATTTTATTCTGTTTTTGGTATTTTTTGTTAAAGCGGCAACAGAATTACATCATTCCGTAAAAATTTCAACTGTCTACCTATAACAGTTCATGAGATACAGCATGGTGACTGCAGTCATCATCCTCCTAGCCTTTGTCCCATTTTTTGAGAATGAATTCTCAATCGGGGTCGGCTACCTAAATCTCAAGATGTGGCGTAGGTATAGGCATAGGCACTAGTTTTTACGCAAGCGACTGCCATCAGACCTTCCAACCCAGAGGGGAAACTAGGCCTTATTGAGCTTAGGTGGTTTCCTCACGATGTTTTCCTTCATCGAAAAGCGAGTGGTAAATATCAAATGGCATTCCGTACATAAGTTCCGAAAAATTCATTGGTACGGGCCGGGTTCAAACCCGCGACCTCCGGATTGAAAGTCGCTTGCCCTAACCACTAGGCTACCACAGCATGGTGACAGTATGTAGCAAAAAAATCACGTTTGTTATATGGGAGCCCCACTTAAATATTAATTTTATTCTGTTTTTAGAATTCTTTGTTATAGCGGCAACAGACATACAACATTTGTGACAATTTCAACTGCCTATCAATAGCTATACAGCCTGGTGACAGACAGACGGGCGGACAGTAATGGCCCCGTTTTTATCCTTTAGTCACGGAACCCTAAAAATGTAACAACATTCAAACGCCATTCCTCTATCTAATCATGCATTACATTGCATTAGTCTTATAGTCAGCTTGCGTCAGATAAACAAACACACGATAGATAAGATAATTATCAAAAATATAGGTACCGTATTTCACCAAGGTCATTGCCCTGTGTATTTTTAATCACTCCAAGATAATTTGCCAGGCAACTACCCTTACTATGAGTGTATGATACTTTGACCGTAATCGCTAACGACTGCGTAACAAAAAATAGTTCTGTTCTAGTTTTTTTTTTCAATTTTAATTATTTCAGTCATCTTCTACTTTTATAAACTGAAAAATATTTAGTTTTCCTATGTAAAATATATCAAGTATTACATTATACTTTAATGCAATTTAACGTGATTCAACTAGCCTATTTATTAGGCTATACAAATGTACGTAAAACTATGGAAGATATGTTTTTAATAATGAACGTCGTTATAACAAAACAATAACAAACCATCTAATGCCAAAACAATATTTACAAATACTTTGGCAACAAATGCAAATAGCTTGTTATGTGACGACTGCTTTTGATTCATGGCGAGGCGTAGTTTATAGAGAATTGTTTGCATTCTTGTACTCTAATCAACGGCGACATACTAATATTATAATTTATAAATGCGAAAGTGTGTCTGTTACTTCTTCACGCTTAGACTACTTTTTTATGTCATAGAGGGCAAACGAACAAACGGATCGCCTGAAATAAAGCGATTACCGTTGCCCATAGACACCTGCAACACCAGAGGAGTCACAAGTGCGTCGCCGGCTTTTATGGTCTCTTTTCTTGAAGGTTTGAAGGTCGTACGGTCCGTAAATACCGCAAGGGACAATTTATCCCACAATGCAGTCGTGCAAGGCAGGAAATAAACCACGCTGAACCGATTTAGATGAAATTTGGTAAGGAGATTGAGTCCCGGGAAAGGGCGTAGGATACTTTTCATCCCGGAAATCATCTTTAAAAGGGGTGAAATGGGGGATGAAAGTTAAGTGCTATAAACCGCTGAACCAGTCAGTAATCGTAATCGTGATGTATGGCTTGCTCGATAGCCTTACGGCTGTAACCGACATCGTGTTGCTAGGCTGTAGGCAGCTGACTGCCCAGCGCCTATATAGCGTGTCTGAGCTGGCGTGCACGGGCACTCGAACCAGCGGACGTGTACCTAGCTAGACAACGTCGTTTTTAGGTCATAAAACAGTGCTGTTTGTTATAAAACAGTGCCCGTGCAGGCACTTATCTACTACATAGATGTCGCTGTGAGTAATGGCGGCAAAATTACTTATTGCAGACGAATTCACAGGCAAAAGCTTTAGTGCTATCAGAAGCACGATGCTTACTAATAACACCTCTTTTCGTCAGAGGTAAAAATCACTATCACTACATAGTATAAAACAAAGTCGCTTCCTCCTGTCTGTCCCTATGTATGCTTAGATCTTTAAAACTACGCAACGGATGTCGATGCGTTTTTTTTTTAATAAATAGAGAGATGCGAGAGGAAGGTTTTTATGTATAATACATGCATAGTATAGCATTGCACCCGTGCGAAGCCGGGGCGGGACTCTAGTACACTAATAAAGGGAAAAATTATTAAAAAAATGAATAACTCACCACTCCGTTGATTGAGCTATTAGCCGGTGTTATTTCAGAGGTGTTGACTGTCCACTCACCACTTTGATTTATTTGAATTCGTGCCATAATAATGTGTGTTATAATATCAATTTATCATACGATTCCTTCATAATTGTCTATTTCGGATAATAGATTTTTCCATGAACTTTGACGACACGGTTGGCGTAGTTTATTGCAACTGCCTACTGAGCGGTCGGTTCCAACATTTGTGTGATGAACTATCTGTAAATTATACACCACTAAAAAAAACAATCAATATATTACATACTAGCTTTTGCCCGCGACTACGTACGCGTGGAACTTGATAAAAGGGATTATTAAAAGGGCCTAAGCAAATGTAAGAGCAATTGTGCTTTTGGTCTAATAATTAAATTTCCTACAGGGTCACCGCACCCCAACAGAAATGTTCATTCACTTTTCAATCTTTTTAGGTATAATTTCCAGGATGAAAACTATGCTATTTCCTTCCTCGTATCTTAAACTATCTCTATGCCAAATTTCATCAAAATCGATTCAGAGGTTTAAGCGTGAAGAGGTAACAGACAGACAGACACACTTTCGCATTTATAATATTAGTATGGATTAGTAATATTAGTAATTAGTAATATTAGTAATTAGTATTAGTATATTAGTATGGATCAATCAATAAAAAAGTGGTGCCTTGCAATAAAAAAAATCGAGATAATGTATCAAAAAATAATGTCTTAAGTATTGTTTTCGTAAATCATAAGATGACTTGCCGCCTGTTGTCTGCTGTTATTAAAATTATTGTTTCTGGTTTCAATTTTGTATTGTATTGTATGGCGTTGCATTGCGTTACATTGCATTGCATTGCACTGAATTGCATCACATTGCAGTGCATTTCGTTGCACTGCATTGCTTTGCGTTGCATTGCATTGCTTTGCGTTGCATTGCATTGATTTGCGTTGCATTGCATTGCTTTGCGTTGCATTGCATTGCTTTGCGTTGCATTGCATTGCATTGCTTTGCGTTGCATTGAATTGCATTACATTGTATGATGTTGATTCTCGTAGATGACCAGACATGTATTTTATGACTAATTGGTACCTACACGTACATGTACAAATATACAGTTTCTCCAAATCAATGTTACGTAGGTACATTAATATAAAATTTAAACTAACAATTATCGCAGCGATGCATAATGTTTCTAGGCGTCACTCAATGAAAAAAATAAATTAATTCCACTAGAATGTATACATTCATGTAACATCCGTTACTCACAAGCTTAGAAAAAACAAGTAAGAAACCTAGCTAGCGTTTGAAAGTGAAGCCAGTTTTGGTTAGCCACGGGCTAAGTTTCGTCCGTGTGCTCATCTGTCACAACGTCAATGTCACAAGCAACACGTCTCTATGATTGATTCGTAGACACGCACACATACAACCAAAAGGGGCTTCATCTTTCGCAAATCAGCACGTCTAGCACAACTGTTCGCAACTCATCGACATAGCATCACCCGTCACTCTCTCATGAAACTGTACCTACAGAGAGAGATAGGTAGCATATCTCGCGCGAGAAAGAGTCGCGTGTCAAAGTTGTGCTGTTATTGTACTCTCGTTCTAATTAAATTAGGTTGCGTTCACATTTTTCTGATGCCTTCTGATGCCGTCGTGAATGCAACCTAATTAAATGTAATGTATGAAACCGATATCGTTCTGATGCGTCACAACACAACACGACAGACAAATGTGAATGCGGCTTTCTAAGCTTACAGTATTCTGGCGTCATTTTATTTTGTCATTCTGGCCTGTCAGTTTACTGTCATTCATTCATTTTCACCCATGCATCAGTCAAGTTCTTTTACATCTACACACTTACGAGAACAAAAATATCTGAACACGACCCTATTGTCAGGAGCATAAAATCGTGTTCAGATATTTTTGTTCTCGTAAGTGTGTAGATGTAAATGAACTCGACTGTATAAGAAAACAAGGTATGACACTCCGGCTAGTGAGACTTTCTACGTCACTGATCAGTGATTAGTTGTTGGCGCTTTATGGTAACAAAATAATTATAAGGAGAAAATGTTCAACGCCAGTCCCACAAAAAAAATTGCATTACAATTAATTGTCATGTTCTTTGAATAAATGTTTTTTGTCATAATAATTGACTTTAAAACACTCTTGATTTTAAGACATTTATACAGGTACCAAGGGAATCGGGGAGTATTATGATGTACTACTGGCAACACAGCCAAGTAAAACCAACCAACTATACTTCAGACTGAATTGACCAGATTGAGGGTGTAACTGCTGTCTAAGGTCATTTGTTACGGACCATGAGGTGTCAGTATTAATAAAGAAGTGGTATCGTATCGTTAAGTGCAAAATAACGAAGATGCATTCGCTCAGTTTGTAGTGATCAAGATAAAATTCCACGCCAATTATACCAACAATAACATTGATAATACCTAGCACGCAATGATAGGCGTGTACACTTTTTTGAGCATGTCAATCGATTCTACGATGGTACTAACTACACTTAGACTGCTCTAGAAGTCAGAAATTACCTACCGTCAAACAACATTCCTACGGAGCGCTAAAAGTCATACAAATTCCACCTACATTGTGACCTCATTCCGTGGGTTGGGTACCAATTTGTATGTAGTCAATAAGTAATTTGCCATTTTCACCGTGAAAAAGTGCATGTGCATTTAAGTTCACAGCTGTCATACAATTATTGTTTTGTCAAATTATGAGAATTCTAAAAAACTATTTCAAAATTTATATGTTGCCTATGTAAAGTGCCTTTGAAGTCACATACTCATATATATATATTTTTCGTTTCGTGAATGACATATGGAGCAAATACCTACTCATATAACTACAGTATGTAAATAATTCAACATCAATCAACACCCCTATTGACCGTGCGAGCGAAGTGAGGGAATCGTCCGTTTCAGCAGCTTAATTGCTCATTTATTTCCGGATTTCGGATGTTCGGGTATCCAGATTTCCGACTATACTCGCTTATAGGTCGCAAAACCGATTCTCATGACATTTCGTAAAGTAAGTTCGATAAGTAGGTATATAGAATCTTATAATATAAGATTACGTGTGTATCTGTGTATCTGTGTGTCTATCGGTGGAATCATAGCTCCCAAACGGATGGACCAAATTTGAGTGCTGTTTTTTTTTATTGAAAGACTCTTCCGTCCAGATATGGTTTGGTGGAAAAAGGACCAGTATTTTATAAAATATTCAGCTTTAATTGGAACAAGTGACAAGATCTCACCCAATTTTGAAGCTAGGAATTCAAAATTTTGTAGTTATGTTCAGTTTTAGTAGCATTTTTTATATCACTCATTGAATGTATCGGGGGTGTATTCAATTTTAAATTGATCACTTTAGTACTGAAAGCCAGCCAGCACTAATGTTTTAAATTTAAACCAATTTGGTTTTAATATTTTGTAACGATTTCGTCGCAAACTGATCTTGACACATTTCGACGAATAAATTTAGCTGCAGCGTCACGAAAACTTTCCGTTTAAAATTAACAAATAAAGATGTTATCTTTGTGAAATCATTCACAAACGATGCTCGTAGTGTTGATATCATCATTGAAGTATCTTTGTTATCTTTGCTAAAGCGTAAACTAAAGGTACTATGACTGTCTATAAAAGATATCTAGAATCTGGTCGTAGAACAAATGTGGAAATGCCCAGCGGGTTATCTATTAGAGTAGAGTTAGAGATAAGATGGGTTGACTATCGGCATTTTTTCTGGTCGGCAAATTAGTCGGCAAAATATGCCGAATATGCTGACATTTATCAACTTATCACCATACTGGATAAGAGAACATTATGCATTGTTATTCCCGTTATTGTTCGGCATCATTTTTAGGCAGAAAATTCCGAATAGTCGGCAAAAAATGCAGAATTACCGTTATTGTAGACAAATTCGAGAATTATCCCTATCATAGGTACGTGACGTTTTCAAGCAAAATGGTCTATGGATATAGTTTCAGCGTCACTGTTGTTTACAATCGAGTGAAGAAGAGAAAACTGCGAGTCGGACTCGCGCACCGAGGGTTCCGTACACTCACATCTTAACTGGCCGGGTTAAGTTAAGTTTGCACCTGGTATGTATCGCACCGCATACAAATGAGGTGCAAAGTAAACGCAACCCATCACGTTTGTATGGGAGCCCCACTTAAACATTTCTTTTATTCTGTTTTTAGTATTTGTTGTTATAGCGGCAACGGAAATAGGTACATCATCTGTGAAAATTTCAAGTGTCTAGCTATGTTCATGAGATACAGCCTGGTGACAGACGGACAGACAGACGGACGGACAGCGGAGTCTTAGTAATTGGGTCCCGATTTTTAAACTTTGGGTAAATACGTAACCTTAAAAAGTTGAAACTGAGACGTTTCGCTCTCTCTGAGAAAAAAATCGGTCAATTGCGAGCCAGAAAGGCTCGATGTTCGAAATTTGACAGTCGTATAGAGCCGTCCCTCTCAATCTCATGACACTATGGCACTAAATGACGATCGAATTTCGAACATCGGAGTTGTTCAGATTCGTATACCATAAAAAGTTTTTGAAACCAACTTTTTTTAAAATTTATTATTTTTTGTTTCAGAGCCAGAGCAACTTTGCTTACATAATAAAGAAGAATAAACATCTGTCACAGAAAACCCTGAACGATGCCAAAGTAAGTTATATTTCTATACCCCCGACAAGAAGAGGGGTCTTATAAGTATAACATATACCTATAGCTCCCAAACGGATGGACCGATATGAGTGCAGTTTTGTTGTCGAAAGACCTGTCCGTCTAGCTGTCAAGTAATCAATGTCTTAAGAGGCCCCGAGACTGTCAAACTGTTTGATTCAAACACAAAACCCTACCTTTACACTACTCGCGTTTCCGCGTATCGTATTCGCCCAACCTCGGCGAACTTCGCGAGTAGTGTGGAGACGCAATAAGGTTAGGCTTGATTCAAACCATTTTGATCGTTTACAAAGCTAGCTTGAACGGTTTGTCAAACAAATGAACTGTCAAACCATGTATGGTTTGACAGTTCATTGGCTAGGAAGAGTTAGCGTGGTCGGACCTACGGAGCTTGTTTGATGAAACTTCATATTTCGGCGGCGTACCGAACCAAACTCAGAAGTGCCGTGCCGTTTAAAAACCAACAACGGTTTCATCAAACACGTACGGTTTCATCAAACACGTACGGTTTCAATCAAACCGTTTGAACGTCTCGGGGCGGCCGGCCCCTAAAAATTAATATTGTAACTAATGAATTGAAAAATTAAGAAACCCTTGCTTGTTAGACCGGTAATAATCGGTTCCTACTTTCTTAAACCCTTTCCACACCTTCCGATCCTATCCGATCCGATCTATTAAATAGTCTATGGTATTTTTTTATTAATTTCATGACCATGGAATTACTGTCCTTCAGTCCAAATAATGCTGCCAGCCAGCAAAATTTACCTAGTATCGGGGTAACTTACTTCAATTTGAATTTAGACTTCACATAAACATAACGTACGACGAAAATTGTTAAATTATTTCTTTCTTTTTATTTCGATAAAAAGTAATGACGTGACGACGGTCAGCGGCCCTCCAGTATGGGTCATCGTATATTTACGAGCTTATATATATTTTATAATCCAGAAATGTCAGCCCGCAAATTTTGCCAAAATGTCAGTTTTTTTTTATATTAACTTTATAAAGAGTAATAAACCATGTTTGTATATATTCGTTTAAAAAAATACACAGTCAATTTACGAGCTTAGCTGTCGTTAATTGGGTAATTTACCAGCTATTTTAGATTCTGCTGTACTTCCGGGTTTTTACCGGTATCTATTGTATTTTTTATCTGTCGGAGTCCTTTTTCTCCGATTTCAATCAGTTTCTTCTACATTATTTTCGTCGACTTATCTTAAATTACCTGTCTTAGCTGTTGCCAAGGATAATGTGCAGTAGAAAGTGAAAATATCTGGTTCCACAGTGTAAGTTTTTTTTATTATATTTATGTTTCGTTTTTTATTTCATTTAAACTTTATTGCACAAAATAAAACAGTAGATAAATCAATAAGTTAGATATATATAATATGGTCACACACTCAAACTATATTATAATACACATACTTACATACAAAATATATATGTCCAGATGTTTGGATGTTCGAATGCTCCGCTTTTCTCGATAACCGGTCGCATTTCTCAACAGATTCCCATGAAATTAATAAGTGGGGTCGTTAATAAAAAAAAAATGGCGATTCCATTTTTCTTTTTTAAGGGCGAGTATTGGGCTTGAAAACGTAAAAAATGAAAAAATTCAACCATTCCGAAATAAAATCGGGACGTTTACAGCTCACAGAGCTACTTAATTTTTATTAATTTTAACTTAATTGCACAATACAAAAAAACGAATGGTGGACTTAATGCCATAAAGCATTCTGTATGTTTTCTTTCTTTCTATCATCTTAATTGATACTCTTAATATCATACTTTAGAGAGGTAGTGTCCCATGTTGACATTTTATTTTTTATTTTAGATTTTAGTTCTTTAGTCTTATCTTTTACTTGAAGGTTTTAGTAATTATAGCGGTTCGTTAAAGTTCAATTTCGCCAGTCTGACATCAAATTTATTATTTATGTTACTAAAATTTCGAGAAGTTGTGCTGCGTAAACAGTTTAATACAATAATTAAAATTATTCTTTGTATGTAATATACAAACTTACAAGAAGTAATTCCAAGTAAGGATAATTCAACAATACAAGTGCAATAAGTAGACGTTAGATAAAAAGGCACGTGGCGGTGCTACGTGACCTAATCGTCTTTTTACTATCGCTGTTACAAAAACGTATCCACTGCAATGTATTCGCAAAAAGCATTATTCCTAGGAATACTTCAAAACATTTTTAATGGCTATTAGTCTAAGCCTCCAAGGTTGTTAAAGGTATAGCCAACAAGCTGTGGTTTCGCCACGCCAAAAAAAAAGTGCATACGTCATAAATTATGTAATGCATTATAAAATGACAATATTGTCATCAACCAAATTCAAAACATTGTTTACCGGAATACTGCTCAAACCTTCGTTCTTCTTCTGAAATAAATACTGAATCGTGTTTAAAAAACTTGACCGCCATCACTGGATAGTTTTAATTTTATTATGCGAAAACTATTTTAAATTTTTGAAATACTTAGTTCCCGTTTACTCTTTGTTTATATCAGTGACATTTACTGACTTTCAACGTCAGTTACCAAAAATTTGTCGTTGCCAGTAAAATAAATTATTACCACTAAAAATCCTCAATATGGCGCGGGCTAAAAAACAACTTGTTGAGCTATTATTATACCTATGGGCCTAATAAAATCTTGTGCAGTTATCGCTTATCAAATTAAGGAGTATCTATTCATAAGGATTTATTTTTGTATGGAAATCATACAAAAATAAGTCCTTGTGAAAAAGCACTCCTCAATTACTGATTAGCTTGCTGCATCATTGACTGAGCGAGCGAAGCGCTTTAGCTTGAATGCTTTCGGATGTGTCTGAATTCCTAATGTCCAGATTTTCGACTAGTACAGGTCGCATTTCTCAACCATATCTCGTGAAATTTTGTGAGCAGGGTCGATGATTAAATATATATTTTTATGATTTAATGGGTTTAGGTTTCATCATCATCCAGCCGATTTTGGCGACGGCGCCTGAACTTTTAGTAATGAGAGCGTCGTTCATGAGGTAGCTAACGTAGCCAATTTTAGCAACAAATGTGGCCACAAGTCAGCACCCCATCGACAAAATTGTACTGAATGACCGCTGGTGGTCGGGCCTTAAGCTACTCGCGCTTAGCGTCGCTCACTCCTATTTAAGTAGCAAGTCCTTCAAATAAATAAGTAGCAAGTTTTCAATTACTCTTTCAGATTTTTTTTTTGTTTTGTTACCTCAGAAGTTTCGACTGAGTGAACCGATTTTGATGATTCTTTTTTATTTGCTTCCCGTGTGGTCCCATTTCAATTTGGTCCAGTTCTGATAAAGGCATCCATGAGAAAACTATATAAATCTTATTGTATGTTCCATTTCGCTTATTGAAGTCGGTTATTTCTTCAAAGGCTTGCACGTTTACCGCCACTGTGTACATATCTCCACCTAGGCCAATCTTTTGCCATGCTCTCCCAATGCGAGAGGTTAGGTTTAGTAGGTTAATAACGAAAAAATTACAAGATTCAGTAATTTGGAAACAAACCCGCAAGGACTTCAAAGTCAAAATATTCTTTATTCAATTAGGCCTAGCTACAAGCACTTTCGAATCGTCAGTTACAGAGAGCAGAGCAATTTATTGATAGAATTATTACTAAAAATAAAACAAAAAACATAAAAAAAACAACATTATAAAAATAAAAGAAAAATCCCAAAAAGTATCGTCAAGAAATAAAAAAATATACAAATAAAAAACGGAGTATGTTTGTATGTTTATATGTTTCTAGAATAAAATTCTAAATGTCAAAAATAAAAATAATTAAAATTAAAATATTAGTACCTTAAGATAGGTACCTACTCGTTAGAATAATTACACACAAGATCAGCTTCAGCTCACAGAGCCACTAGTTAATAACGTAAATTGAGGAAAATACTGTGAGGAAAGTCGGAGTCAAAGGCTCAAAGGTAATAATTAACGCTAGGTAAGGTGGACTATACCTACTTGGACGGAATCAATACTGCTGTTTGATCAGCTGTGTGGTGTGACGTCCATACAGTGGTAGCGACATAATATGGCCTATTCACAATTCGTGGCACGCGTCCATTTTAGGACAGTATTCAATAGCACATTAAACTAAAAACTTAAACTGATTAGGTACTAAACAAAGTTCGGTAAAGAAAAAAAGTAAATACATTTCTAATCAACTACATACGTAGGTAATTCATGACCTAATAATAATGTGGACCGTGGGTGTAAAAGTTAGTAGGTAGAAATAAAGTGTATTTTTAAAGTTAATGAA
The DNA here is from genome assembly GCA_947623375.1 of Apotomis capreana. NCBI lineage: Eukaryota > Metazoa > Arthropoda > Insecta > Lepidoptera > Tortricidae > Apotomis > Apotomis capreana. Next base: position 3,088,153 of record OX392525.1, read on the forward strand.
CCTCAAAGAATTAATTGATTAGGATCATCAAATACGAAAGTAAACATTTAAATATGCTTAAATTTTGATCCAATCTTGATCCAATAATATCTTATAAGTGTATAATCTATTTATATTTCAATAAAAAATTCAACTACGTTTCTAACAGTAACAACAGGCTTGTAATTTCTTAGGTATTTCACAATTTTGAAAATTCCAAGTAATTTTACCGTTTTCTTTAACATGTACCGTTTCCGCCTGTACGTATACCTATTTCAGATTGCCGTATCTTTTAATTGATGCAATAAATACTTGAGTGTAACTGATAAGCACACGTTGAACTAGGTATCTAACAACAAACATCAGACGCGACACTACTTAACTAAACATTATTAAATATTAATGTACTGACTCTGTGGCTGAAATTTGTATTTTTTGACGTTTTTAAGTCCCTTTATCCGCCATTAAAAAAAAATGAGGTATACATCCATACACACGTAGTATTTATTTTTGTATATGTATGTATGTATATGCATTGTATATGTGTATTTATTGAAATTTTGTGTATTTATGTATATTCAGGTTTTTAAATCTAGGTATTTATGTTTTAGATATCTGTACCTTACAATTATGTGTCCCATTCACCTTTTGCATCACCTACTCAATAAATGATTTTTAGCATCAACTCCACTAACCAAAGGTTGTCTGGAAGAGATCGCTCTTTAGCGATAAGATCGCCTGTTGACTACCGTTTTTAATTTGGTTATATGTGATTTCTTGTGTTAATTGTTTTTTGGTGTGCACTAAAGCGTAGGTACTTTTATTGTATTGTATACATCCGGACATACGAATGAAATTTAGGCGAAGCTGGAATAGTCGCTCGGTCAATAACAACAATAAAACGACATGAATCCACAGCAAAATAAACTCCATTCACGGAAATTCTAGTTTGCAATCCCAAACATAAATTATAGAGACATGTGCCATTGTTTACTATTTAAAACAATTTTATTTGAACAGTTGGTAATGTCGCTGTCTACGGAAACAGCCATAAATTCAATATGAAGTTCAATGAATTGTGCTATTTCGACATTTTATCGTCTGTAATGTTAAGTTTGTCACACCTCAGACGATGCGTATTTTTTCTGATTAAATGCGTAGCAACGTACCGTTAATCATATGCCTAATGAGTCATAAATTGTTGATGTCTGCTTTTATTTCTAAGTAAATTATTTCATTTGAAAAGCAGGTTTAAGTTGATGACGCCGTAGATTTTACTAGAAATTGCTTTGTTAATTGAATTTATTACCTGTGTTTCTGTGTCTTAGGCTCTCAGCTAGTGAACATTAGGAAAACTGGATCATCATTATTGACACTAAAAATTAGGAAAGTACGGAATATTTGACCGGCATTTTGATACATAATACGGTTCTAAATTAGTAGGTTTACAATTTTTCAAGGGTTGCGCTTCGATCCACTTCGTAAGCGATCGGTAGCGCTCGTTATCTCTGTCCCGCTCACACGTATGTAGCTGTCAATTATATCATCCTATCGGTTTTTGCAGTGTCTCGCTCGCCCACCCAGTCAGACCACTCAGTATCAGTACCTATTTTTAACTCGGGCGATACGCACGTACATGCCGCGTTAAATAATCGGTGTTTATATTATTGAATTAAAACAAGAAAATAACTCATTACTTTAATACGTGTAGGGGGTTTCAATTATGGCAAAGGTAAAGGTTTTTAATGTATTATTTACACCGTTTGTCAGTGAAAGTGGGAGAGTGCAATATGAAAATGTATTTTTTTGCATTGAATCATTCCACCCGGTGACGTATATTGGCTTGCGATAACTACAAAATGTGAATTAATTACGGTAAAACGATTAAGTACGTTTAGTCCGGTGCATAATTGACTAAATATATGAAGTAAAAACGTAATTATTACATCATTAAATCTTAGTGTTAAGTATTCTTTTTAACATTTTTTTACCTTTTAGCTTACAGTTTTGTTATACATATTTAAGCAGGAAAAATAAATTAAATCTGCAGGAATTTATTAAGCGATATTGGCAAAGATTGACAAAAAATGCTTGTTAGATTTGTGTTTAATCTTACTACAGAATGGCTTAAATCTTTATCATATATCATTGTTTAAAAACATATTGCTCGTTTAAGATAGTGCTTAATTCGTACATATTTTCGTATCTAAGCCTAAAAACGAGTTTGGCCTTTTTAGGGATTTTTTTTTAATATTCAGGCAACACTATTATCACGTCAAATCGATAACTGAAAAAAAAGTGTTATTGCATGCATGTCTTGTCATTTAGTCTCGATTAGTTTTTGATATCCGCTACTGAATTTAACTAGTTTTAATGTCTTCTTCAATCAAAAATCTATTAACTAAAGCAAGGCAATGTTACAAGAACTACTTAGATATGAGTAAGAACAGTTACCAGGTATGTTTCCTTTCATTATCTCACTAAATACGTTAGCGAATTTCGTCACACATATTTGGAGTATTCCACGTATTTTGTGTATACGTAATTGGTTGTAACCTTGTAATTCAACTGGGAATATCGTTATTTACGCTTTTCATTCAATACCGGCTACTATATTTTGTGTTTTTCATTGATTTTCGCAGTTTTTGTATCGGCCTTCACTCATACCGATTTAAGTTCAATACATCGCGAATAATAATTCCATGGTCAATTACTTTCATTGTTGCGTCTTCCTGCTTCCGTGATAAAAAGGTCGGATACGGATGTTGCAATTCTTAATATTCTAACCTATTCATAACCTCTATTGTACTTTTATATTATTATTCATTTACACATAAAAAATAACATTAAAATGTACCATTGAGACACTATATGTTTCATAAATTTAACAATAAAATGTTTAAAACTATTGATACAAAGATATCAAAGCTCAAAGAAAAAATTTAAATGAGTTACCTGGGAGACGAGACCGGGAATCGAACCCGGTACCTCACATTACATGTTTCATGAAATTTATAATAAAATGTTTCTCGCTTATGTGCTTAACTTGTTCAACCTCAGTAAAAAAAAAACTTCCTGATATTAAGCTTTTGTATTGTGAAATCTCTGGAGATCTCTGGAGGAGGCCTTTACCTTATAGAGGGTTCTAGTTCGGTTAAAATAAATAATTAGAAAATTTAGTTAATTTACGAAAATTGTTAAAACTCAGTTCTGAACTTTATCGTATATTAACCCCTCGTATGCTTAGACACGGATCCGTGCGTGACATTCGAACCTTACGTTAAACTATTAAAAGCCTTTTTCATTTTTATTTTTTATTTTATTTATGGTGTAATTACGCAAAAGATAGAAACTTTTACCAACAGACGTCACTGTACAACTGGCGCCGCGCGCCCAAGATAATCCAGCATTGCATTGTTATGATTTTTTCACAAACATGCAATGAAATATCACCATAATGTGCATTAAAACAGACTTCGAAGTGTCACGTTTCGGGCGGAACAATTTAAGAGAACTGTAAAGGAATTTCATACAAAATTACAGAAGGCTGGGAAGTAATTTTATTTATACACGGCATCTGTGTTCATGAACGGGCTAATCAGCTGAATAAAGCCTTAGCCGTGAACAGGGCTTGCCGGCTTCGTATCACTATCCGTCTATACCTACTCACCCGGCAAGCTCTTATTTCCCAGCATCTGCAGTAATGTACTATTCTTAAAATAATGATCCTCTTAAAAAGTGATCATTAACACAATTAGAATTTTGTATAGATTAGATAAGTCATGAATAATAATAATAATAGCCTTTATTTTCAGACATAACTATCTTGTTTACATTACAATTCCACTATTTTCCATCTATTAAATTTTGTTCTGTTTGTTTGCCCTTCGACAAAGGCCTCCATCCTCCTCCATTCATTGAGTTCTTGTGCAACTCTGCTCCATGTGTCGCCGGCAACTTGTGTAATGTCATTGTCCCATCTTTTTTGTGGCCTGCCTCTGTTTCTTTTGCCGTTCCTGGGATACCACTGTGTGGAACAGTAATATTGACGGAAATCTAATCAAAATCAAAATATTTATTCGTCCAACATAGCTAAATTTAGGTGTTACATAATTATTGTACCACTATGTGGTGCCATTGGGCATACAAATTAAATAGTTACATGCTTAGCATACTTGCAACACACATAAAAAAAAACAAATGATAATAATAAACTTGCAGGAAATGGGAAAAGAAAATAATTAGGAGTATATGCTATGTTATCTGATCTTATCAAGTAAACCTTTGTTATATCTATCTGGTTTCCCCCGGGTGGTTATTAACTGATATGTAAAAGTCTACCTTACTCTGTTCTACTCAAGGTTGAGTTTCAAAAGACTAGAACAAACAACTTCTATCATACATACCTACTCATACAAGCGTTTTCCTTAAAGTTTTCTACTTTTAAGGTCGTTTTGTAAATGGTGTCATAGAGAGAATATTCCGTTTTGTGACATCATTTGTAACTACTTTATATTTTTTTCCTTTAACTTTTTTCACAAGGAATATTTAATAGTTGTGTCAAACAGGAATCGTATAGTGGTTTTAAATACTTACTCTAAACAAAGGCGTTTGTAAGAAGAAACTATCATCACATGCTTTCCCATAATCGGCTTAAAAAAATAGGTCGGTATTGTTTCACATAAAATTCTTATTCATAGTTTGCGTAGTCATAATTTCTATTTTTCTCTGAAACAGATAACTTTCTGGATTGCTATAATACAAACCTAACCTAACCTAATGCGTTTTACATTAAAAAACGGCTAACGATTTTATGACAAAAAATACGTTATGACAGTCAATTGTTATGCGTTCCTTTAAAAAATCCTTATGTAGGTACTAGAAAATAACAATTTGAGACAAATATAAGCATGACAAACTTAACAATTAGGGATGGATAGGCTGAACTGAAAAGGCCATTATTATTACTGAATGTACTTTTAAGCCTTACAAAACATGGTTTATTATATTTCCTGATTATTTTCCGGTCCTGGGTTCGAATCCCGGCAAGGGCAAATATTTGTGTGATCAACTCGAATATTTGTGCCTGGGTCATGTGTCGTCTAGTGTCCATAACACAAGCCTACTAAAGCTTACTGTGGGACTAGATTGATTTGTGTGAGGTTGTCCGATATTTATTATTATATTATATTTTATTTTTATGAGCCTGTTGAGTGATTTGTCTTGCGATCTCACAAAGGCCTCCCCTAAAGCCTTCCATAGTTTTCAATCCTCCAGGTAACAGGTCTCTTAAACTCTACTTTTTAATTAAATAGATTTTTTGATAAAGAAAGGGAGATGTAAGACAGGTTTCCTTTGCGTATGGTATTTATAAGGTTAGGTTGGTAACAGTGTCATACAACTCTCTCTCTCGGCTTGCTGTACTCAACTAACATGATGATTTGGTTTACAATACACCAGCCACTTTCTTAATTTCGTCTTCCCAAGACGTTGCCTCCCTTTCCTTCTTTTATTTTGTCTTGGACAATTGGGTAACGTCTTTCACCCATTTGTCTCTGTTGCTTCTCATCATATGACCTGCCTACCTCCATTTTAGTTTTCTAACGGTGTACTTTACATCAGTGATTTCTGTTTGGTTTCGTTTTGTTTTTAGTCTTACTCTATATGGTTATAAAATCTGACCAGAAATATATGAGGATTCTCAACAGGGCGCTATTTATAACATTCATATGGCAACAATTTTGCAACGAATCGCAACCGCACTATAATGACATTAGTTTAAATACCTGTCAGTTCCTATGGTAACCTCGTAATAACCTTTTAATGGGATGCACTCTTTTCCTGACTGTTTTTCGTGTAGTAAACACGTGTACACTTTATTTATAATATTACGTTCACGACTGTGAAATGTGAATGGTTTTCGGCATTTTTCTTTTGATATTTTTAAATATTTGTCTTTTAAAGAAACCACCCACAAGGTGGACAGACGACCTGGTAAAGGTTGCAGGAAGCCGCTGGATGCAGGTTGCTTCCAACCGGCCAATCTGGAAGTCACTGGGGGAGGCCTATGTTCAGCAGTGGACGTCCTGTGGCTGAAATGATGATGATAATGATGAAAGAAAATAAATAAATAAATATCAGACAACCTCACACAAATCGATCTAGTCCCAAATTAAGCTCAAGAAGGCTTGTGTTATGGGTACTAGACGACGATATACATACTTACATAGATAAATATATACTTAAATACATAGAACAACCATGAGCCAAGTACAAATATTCGAGTTCATCACACAAATATTTACCCTGGCCGGGATTCGAACCCGGGACCGCTGACGAATCACATTGACATTGTTGTCAAACCATCATAAAATCATTGCCAGTGTAAGAAATTAATTCCAGTGAAATTCCGCAATATGGCGCGTCCTCATATATTTCTGGTCAGGCTTTAATAATAAACAAAGCGATTGTTTATGTAAGTTCAATGAAACCTAACTGTTCAACGTTTTGTTGTGAATCATTAGTACACTGAGTCAATGCAGGATATTTATAAACTCATTTGGTATCCTTCATTTGGCTAGTTGACTCATGTTATATTGTTTCACATTCACACTAATGTTTATTTCGTATAGTATTTAGCATAGGAAACCTAAATGTATATTTTTTCATAAAAGTAGAAGATGAATGAAATAATTGAATTTGAAAATATTGGTTGTATTTTGAAATGCTTAAAACGCTGTCCGCCATTTTCGCCCGTGATAGCGACGTCAGCGATCCTGTAAAGAAAACTGAAGGGCTACTCCGACGACTGAATAGTGCCGTCCCTCGTTCTCCTGTGAAAGTATATTTAAGTGAGCGAGACGGCGCTATACGACGGTCGAATTTCTCTGTTTACTCGGTGGCTACTCTGTTTATTTACTCGGTGTTCAACATCACAGATAAGCTAAAGGCAAAAATGAAGGAAGGCGTTTTTGTCAGTTCATGAAATTTCTATTTACAATGAATAAAATTTATATTTATCTTGTATCTCTCATGCTCACAGTACAATTACATTTCTGCTCTGCACCAAGTCTGGTGTTCTGACAGAGAATGCGATTTGGCATCGTCCGCCATGGTGCAATAAAGTTTAAATAAATGAATATTTGAAATGACAGGTCATATTCATATCTGACATACCTATATATGTTCTATAATAGTATCTATTTTACTGCGCACGCGTCAATATTTGTAGACCAGCTGATTACCGGCGTGATAGGTAGAATAATGAATCATTATCATCATTAATTACAGTAATTACTAGTGAATTGTTGTTTTGTTTGTCTGACTTAGCGGTATCATCATTGTGAATTGTATTACTACGGAATTGGGTAAATACTGATGTACATAAAATAGGTGTTTTTATGAAAAAAATAGAACGCGCAGTATTGCGTTGTAATAGGATATGTAGAGTTATTTAATAACAAAAACTATCGAAAAGAAAACTTTGCCTACCCTGTAAAGTCCATTCACAAGCAATAATACGTTATACCTAATGAAAAATTTAAATAAAGTATTAACCTATTAGCTACTATAACTGGCACGGTGTATATTTAATAATAATATTAAAGAAGTTAACTTTTATATATTATAAACTTACATAAATACTTTACATATATTAGGGTAGTTCTCACGAAATCACGAAATTCGGTTCCGATAAAAACCAATTAAAATAGTATGATCATTTCGGATTTTTTGATATGGATTTTGTAGTAGTCATGATATTAAATTTAGGATATATAGTGGTCCCTAAAATAAGCGCTTTTTTTAAGAATTACAAGCCTGTTAAAAAAATGAAATGAGGAAATGATGACTTAGGTGAAGGAATGAGTTTAATAAGCAATGATGTACAATTTCAAATAAAAATGCATAATTATTGTGTTAAATTTATTTTGTATTGCAATGTTTACTATATTAATTGACATTATTAGGAACTATTGTCCAGAAAATCACAAATTTATTGCAGTCTGCAGCTGCCACGAATAATTAACAACAAAGTTTAAAAAATGTTATAGCACTTGTCTTAATCATGATGGCAGTAGCTATAGAAAACAAACAAAAAATCTTTACTTGCTTAAAAAATAACTTAGAAATAGATTCAAAGTTAATAACAGTCTTGACTAAAAAAGAAAACAGGAAAAATTAACGAAATAATATTCATTTTCTTAGAACTAATCAAACTGGCAATTCGACTTAAATTCTTTTTCCTGCCTATTCAATCTCGAAGATAAAATGTACGAGGGGCACACCGAAATGATCGGGAATAGAGTACTTTAAACTGAGTTACATTAAATCCTTTTTTGTCACATGCATACTGGCGACTTACAATCACGATGCCGTTTTTACAATTTAAAAAAAGAACGATATATTTTTTTAATTCCATTTTTAAATTGACAACTCGATGAACAAAATGGAGCTGACGCGTGAAAATTTTCGTGCAATTATTTACCATAACTTTCGTCGTGGCTTATCTCCAGATGAATGTCGCAATGAGCTTGTTACTATATACGACATTGAAGCACCTAGTCAGACGACAATATATCGGTGGTATGCTGAGTTTCGACGGGGTCGTGCCTCTCTTGGCACCGTACCTTCATCAGGTCGGCCGAAAACGGCGGTTTCGCCTGAAAACATCGCGGCTGTGGAAAAACTACTAAAAGAAGATAGACATGTGACATACGAGCAGATTCGGGCAACCATAGGCATTGGAATGACTGCAATTCACACTATTTTGCATGGTGAATTGGGTGTCAGAAAATTGATTTCCCGATGGGTACCCCATAATTTGTCTGAAGAGCAAAAGGCGGCTCGTGTTGATTGGTGCCGATCTATTCTGAAATGCTACAATGGAGGAAAGTCAAAAGCCGTTTATAATATGGTCTCGGGTGACGAATCCTGGATTTATTCTTATGAGCCGGAAAGAAAGCACCAGTCGGCAGTATGGGTCTTCGATGACGAGGTCAAACCAACGAAAGTTGTGCGTTCTCGAAGCGTGTCGAAGAAGATGGTGGCTTCGTTCGTCTCAAAAAAGGGGCATGTTGCCACAATCCCTCTAGAAGAACAAAGAACCGTTACCGCTGATTGGTATATCACAGTTTGTTTGCCGGAGGTGCTGGCCGAACTTCGCCAAGGGAACCCGAGACGCCGCGTCATCTTACACCACGACAATGCGAGCTCCCACACCGCCCACAAAACAACTAAATTTTTGAACGACGAAAACGTTGAGTTGATGTCCCATCCTCCATACAGCCCTGACCTGAGTCCAAATGATTTTTTTACGTTCCCTAGAATTAAAGATTTATTGCGTGGTCAGCGGTTTGAGAACCCAGAAGCCGCTGTGGAAGCCTATAAATCGGCCATTTTGGCAATGCCTACTTCAAACTGGAATTATTGTTTTAATGACTGGTTTAAAAGAATGCAAAAGTGCATTGAATGTAACGGAGAATACTTCGAAAAACAATAAAATATAATTTATGTATATAGTGCACATAGTTTTTTAAATTCCCGATCATTTCGGTTTGCCCCTCGTATCAGTCTCAGCTCTCTAGTTAATCGATCTCTTTTACAGAATAACACCCTCTTTTGATCAGTGTCGGGGGTTTCATCTTCTGCAAAGCTGTTCGTCCTTAACTGCTGGTCATTTGCAAATTTGGTTCCTTCTCATTTAGCTTCCTCTTCACTAATTTTCTTTTTTCTTGCCATTATTGTGCCCTAAAAAGATATTACAGGTAAATTCAAGGGTTTGCTACAACATGCGACAGTAAAAAAGAATTCTAACACAGTCAAAATCATTTCCTCCTTAGTCGTCATTCCCTCACTGTAAATTTATTACTGTATAATATATGAGGTAATGACGATGAGGGAATGACGAAACGAAACAAAACCTAAAAATACTAGTGATACGACCGTGCTTTAAACAAGGTTATTTGTGTAAGTGAACTACTCCCAAAACCCTACTTCATTATGTAATTAATATTTTTTATAGTACTTACCTTCCTTTTTTCTGGGACGTGATGTAATGACGAACACAAAAGTAATTTTCAAAAATTATGTATTCTACCGTTTTTTAACAAAGCCTCGAACGCGTACTCAATCAATTCGCCATATTGGTAAATCGTCAGTGTTGCCAGCTATCAAAAACAAACGGTAGTGTCCACGTTTGATTGAAACAGCGTTCATAAATTGACTGTTACTAAAGTTGTGAGGAAATGATTTAATTTTATTGGACACATGGTTTCAATTTTTTTTCAAATTCATTATTGGCTTTTTTATCCCAATGAAGAATACATTCACAAGTCCATTGTTTTAAGAATAGGTTAATGAAACTTTCATCGCTTTTACTTTATTAACTTTTTAGTTACAAATTTAAAAGTAATTGAAAATGGGACTTGGGACATAGTGAGGAAATGATTTTAACGACGTTACATGTACTCTTTTTTTTTTATTTACCTATGTGGCTCAGAAATTATAACTAATACGCTTAGCGACGATGGTGTTTATTGCAAGGAAGTAATACTTACCACTATATATTCACTAGTTGTTTGTGAAAACATGAAGGACAAGAATTTCGAGATTTCGTGAGAACTACCCATTACTTTCAATTGTTTTAGCTACTACAATCCGTGTCAGTGGAATCGTACCCTAATCGCCCTCTTTAATGATTGTCAGTATTTCAACCACTTCCATATGGTACATGTACTGACAATCAAGCCTTTGTAGCCTTTATAAGTATAATAATGTTCACTAACCATAGGATAAGAAATATCAGTCTGTTACTAACATATACCTAAATTTATAAGTACTATGATCCCAGTTGATCGAAATAAATTATTTCTATTTAATTTTTTTTTTATCAATGCTTAGCAACTAGTAGCCAATAAATGCAGGCAAAACTTTTTCATATTGCTCTATTGGCATGTTTTGACGTTTTTATCTCAAGGCCCCGATAACCGATAGCAACAACCGATACCGTTTCCAGTTAAAACCGATATAGATACGGTTAAAGAATTATCCTAATCTTTGCCTTCAACATGTTGTCATGTTGAATTCTTGATTATTTGGTTTGTGATTAGATTATCCTGAAAATATTGATTTATTTAAATTATTGCACAAAACAAATGTCAGTGCAAATGGCGGACTTGATGCCAAATGGCATTCTCTACCAGTCGACTAGGGCCAAACAGAGATACTAGAAGTTGGTGTAAATCAGAAATCTAAAAAGAATTTAGAGCATGGGTGTTTTATCATACACGATGTCTTGTATTTAATGGACAGTCCTTGTAAATAACCGAAAAATTTAAGGTAAACCTTTTTTAAAATTTGATCACTTTGATCTTACCATTATTTGCGTGTATCAACTTTTTCTTGTCTTGGATAAATTTTTTCTTGTTGTTATTCGTCCCGCCACCCAGGAGACAATGGTGATTAAACTTTAGAAAAGTGTTGATAATTTATAATATTGGTATTTTCAAGAGAATAAGAATGGGCTTATAACTGCTGTAATTACAACATTTTTGTTTAATATTGCCGCCGAAAATCGTAGTTTTAAAGAGTAACCCAGGGGACATCGCCAAGGCAACTAGCAACAGAACAAAGTTGATTTACCCATAACCATATAGGAAAAAAATGCTAAGAAAGGTTTTTTTTTTTACATAGAGGTCGCTAAGGTGTCAGGTGTAAAAATCCGAAAAGTCATAGGTCAACCCACATAACACCCACCGCCAATCAACAAATGCAATTAGTTTTTACTCCTCTGAGGGTTTATAATTTAGGAATTTTCTGTTGTTTCCTTAATATAATCTGACTGTGGGCGCCTGCCCTTTGACCTTTCGGAGCAGATGTCAACAGACTTTGTGGAAAATTTTATCGGAAATAAAGTTGCTTCCCGTGCCTTCCCACGCTTACGAAACGTATACAGAAAACGATAAGAAATAGAGAAATTTGTTATTAGGAACCATGGTTTCGATTTTAGATTTAGTAGAAACTGCATACAATTTTTATTAACATTTTTATAAATCTCATACATAAACATAACCGGTACCTGGACCGGGAAGTAATCTCATTCTATACAGCAATTTTTACCGGGTTATGTATGAAATGCAGTATGACTTTATAAAAAAAAGTGCAGTTTTTATTAAACCTAACATAGACGCCATGGGTCCCAGGAACAGATTTCCCCTACCTCTTATAGTTTATTTATTTATTTATTTAAACTTTATTGCACAATACAAAAAAAATTACAAATGGCGGACTTAATGCCTTTAGGCATTCTCTACCAGTCAACCACTGGGTTAAACAGAAATATGTAGTCGGTGCAGGATCAGAGTTACAGAGAAACAAAATAATTAAAACACAAATCAATAATATAAGATATATAGGAATGTATATAATTGCCATAAACGTACACGAATACTTTATATGATATACTTATAGTTTGTGACTTCTGTCTACTGCCGCATTTGGATTGATCACCCCGTTTATCGGGGAAGGAGACAAGTGGTTTTTGGTATTTTTAATGATATGATCGATTGGTCTTATATTATCCAGTGAAAGAACAAATTAATAAAAATATTTTGGATGTGCAAGTTGCAAAATATGGGGAAGTTCTTGAAAATGATTGGAAACATTACAAAAACTACTAGTGAATAACTTTGGAAAATCTCACTGAGAAGTTGACAAAATCTGTTTAACTTTTTGTCAGTCTATCAGTAATTATAATATGTTTAAAGTGAGGATAATTATGATTGATTTATGAATAAAAACTATCATGAAGTGTAAGTGCGAATCCGATATTTCTTCAGTACCGTTGCATGTTACGGAAAGGTATTATATTCATATTAATTGAATTATAATATTTTCAATCTTACACGTCAATACATATAGTCAATAATAAATTAATATACAAATTTAGTTAACATTTACTCGTATATAGCAATGCCGTGTATAAGTAATATTATTTTATAATGTAACATTCAAGAATTCGTTAAAGCTATAAATGTGTGTGTATAATGTGTGTTCGAGAAGCCAACTTTTTAGTCTCTTTTTAAAGCAACCTAGAGAGGGAGCTGAGGTAATTGCCACTGGTAACTTGTTGTAGACTGTTGTAATGAACTAACGTTTTACCATATGTAGGTATTGTATGTTGAATTGTATAAATCAAAGCTCGTATAGATGAGGTTTTGAATATAAGTGATTAGTGAAATTTTTGTGAGTTTTGGTTGTCACTAGGACGATATGAATTTTAGCGAATATCTTTCGGTCGTTACAATGCCCCGTGCCTATTCCAAAATGGCCAATGGTTCATAATCGACAGCTCCACGAAAGTTATTAGGCGACATAACTAACATTTCCATATTCAAAAATGAAAATCCCTTATTCAAAGGTACTTCCGCGGCTTTATTCGCGTGATCGCGTGTTAATAGTATTTTGCTTTGGTGTCAAAAAGTAGCCGAAAAAACCTCCCATCCAGTGCCTTCCTCATGATGTATTTGCCGTACAGGTGGAATAACTTGGGAGACAGAATGCAGCCTTGACGTACACCTCGGTGTGGAAAACTAAAACAGTAATAAGAAAATATTGTCTTTGTTACAGAAACTCCAGATGTGCGGGACAGAGGAAGAGATGCGTGAGGTTGCAGGCAGGATATGCAGGAACTACCTCCACGGCGCCTGGAAGACTGTGGAAGCCAGCGAACTCCAATTTAGCAGGATCAGGTCAGTCTGAAGCACAGACAACCCCCACTAGACGGAGCATGTAAGGTGACCCGCGCGCACCAACGATATGGTACGGCAGAACATTAAAGTATCAACACGGCGGCCACCGTTTAGTTTCGTCCTTGTTTATGATCCATGCGTACGTCAACGAAAAAAGAAATTAAATAAATAACATGGTAAATTGTAGTGTTAAGTGGTGTAGAGAGACCTCAAAAACATGGACGCAACTAAACGGTGGCCGCCGTGTTGATACTTTAATGTTCTGCCGTACCGTATCGTTGGTGCGCGCGTGTCGCCTTACATGCTCCGTCTAGTGGGGGTTGTCTGTGGTCTGGAGTTTTGTCAATAAATATTGACATGTCATTGTTAAGGGGTTGGCAACGCGCGTGTGATGCTCCTAGCGTCCATAGGCGGCGGTAATTGCTTAACATCAGGCGGATGCTTGTTTGCCATCGTCGTAGTATAGAAGAAATCAGTTAAAGCCTGACCAGAAATATATGAGGATGCGCCATATTGCGGAATTTCACTGGAACTAATTTCTTACACTGGCAATGATTTTATGATGGTTTGTCAACAATGTCAATGTCATTCGTGGTGCTTTCTTTAACCTCATGACCGCCCAGCTCGCTGACGGAAAACTGTGTCCCACACGCCATGCTGGCAGCAGATAGATGGCATTGTATAGCGGCAAATGACGTCGTGGCGTCTGGGGCACAGGTTTCCGGCGACGTGATTTGCCGTCTTTGGCGCTCAAATGGTTAAAAGACAAATATTTAAACATATCCAAAGAAAATGCCTAAAACCATTCACAATCGTGAATGTAATATTATAAATAAAGTGTACATGTCTTTACTACACGAAAAACAGCCAGGAAAAGAGTGCATTTCATTAAATGATATTACGAGGTTGCTTAATGTCATTAGAGTGCGGTTGGGATTGGTTGCAAAATTGTTGCCATATAAATCTTATAAATAGCGCCCTCTTGACAATCCTCATATATTTCTGGTCAGGGTTTAGCAAAATATTGGACATCTAATACGGTTTCTTGAAGCTAAAAAGCTGGAATCTGTGTACCTGGGTGAATAAATTTTTTTTTTGTTGTTATTCTGTCCCGTCACCCAGGAGACAATGATCATTAAACTTCTTAGAAAAGTGTTGATAATTTATAATATTGGTGTTTCCAAGAGATATTCTAAATGAGAATGGGCTTATAACTGCTGCATTTACAACATTTTTGTTAAATATTGCCGTCAAAAATCGTAGTTTTAAAGAGTAACCCAGGGGACATCACCATGGCAACAAGCAACAGAGAAAAGTTGATTGACCCACCTACTAAAAACCCTATGACGTAATTTGAGATCATTTCTACTTCAATGGCCACGCCATATTATCTTCACTGAGGACCTTCTCAATATTGAATGAATTACGAGTCAGCCTTAACAATATCACATTCAAATCAATACAACGTAGCACGCGAAAAGTAAGCTCCAACCTTGGAAACGCGAACTGGATTTACATTACAACGACCCTGGCAAACTTCACTTTATTTACTAACTAGCGTACCGCCCCGGCATTGCACGGGTGTAATGCTGGTAAATTATGCATGTATTATACATATAAACCTTCCTCTTGAATCACTCTATCTATTTAAAGAAACCGCAGCAAAATCCGTTGCGTAGTTTTAAAGATCTAAGCATACAATAGGGACAGACAGCGACTTTGTTTTATATTATGTAGTGACTAGCTGCGCCCTGCGGTATTACTGAAATAAATAAATTGAATTGAATACTAACCTTGGAAATGGTAGAAGCAATGACCAATTGACCAGTGTCTTTAGCGAGTTTTTCTCACAAAAAATCACACAATCAATTCTTTTCAGACAAATCTTATTGTTAACACCGAAACCATATTAGTAACATTTTTGCTGGTTTTTGATTTTCTAAGGAGCTTTGAAACTGTTTTTTGTATGAAGTGTTTACGTTTTTTGCGGAATAGTATGTTTATGTTTTTTTCGGTCAATTCAGCTCGTGTTTATAGTTTTTGCCTCAGCTGTCGCTACAGTAAAAAAGTAATTAGTTCTTTAAATTCTTTGTTCGAAATAGGACTGCAAAGACTACTACACAGCGTGTATATTTGATACAACCGCATATTGTAGCCAGACGGAGATTTAAGTGCTATAATCTGATATTTATAACAATTATTAACTTAGCGTTAACTGCCATAGCGTAATTAACTTTTGTATTTTTTCTGAGCAGCTATGTATGGCGTAGTTATTGCTAGTGACAGCTGTGACATCACGATGTTATGTGTCAACAAACAACAACAAACAAGTACATTGCTTGCTGATTCATTTTATATGGAAAAAAAAGATCGATTTTTTTATAATTTGCGGATAAACATATTAATAAGTGCTTATACTAAGCCCCTGTAAAGTATGCGGTTATATCAAATATACACAATGTATACAACGCAGTAAGCATATAAATAATGCGTCTACGCATTCATCCGGCATTGAATGTGGGCCATTGGAAAATACCACAGATAAGAACTATATTGATAAACGATAAAAATGCGCTCGACCTCGGCATTTCGTTATTTACGTATTTATGACGAACATACGATGACGAATTTGTCCTAAGAGGCCTTATTCCTTTTAAAATGCTGATTGCTTTAGACATTTTTCTCTATGATCAAACATGTTTCTTAACATATTATTGATGTTACTACCTAGAACAGGGCTATTGGGATTTATTGGTATATATTTGAAACCTACAGTTTGAACTACTCGTAATTGACAAAATTCACGCGGAAAATTAGTTTTTTCAACTTATTTTCCACTGCACGCAATAAAAGCATGAAATAGCTATGTTACTACCTAGAACTCGGGGAAAAGTATTATTCACTTCAAAAAGTTGGTTAAAATTATCAATATATTTGTCGTAATATGAAAAAAAAATTTTTAAAAGGAATAAGGCCTCCTAAGAGGATGTCTATCACTGCTCCTTTCCCCATACTACCAGATTAAGTTAAGTAACCTTGTAACTATGGCGTCGTATACAAATGAGATCCAAACTTAACGTAGCCGGGTTATCCTCCACAACTTAACTAACCTTTACAAAATTTTAATAATAATTGTGTGGTCTGGCACCGACTTGAAAATGTGATTCGAATGCAATCTGTACACTAACGGGGTATTTTTGGCTTTTCAGTTTACTTTGAAGTCGGTCAGTCAGTCTGTCGGTCTTTTTCTTTTTAGTGATTTAAATACCAAAACCTTCTCTTAAGCGTACCAAATACTTTTCTGCAAACCGCATTAAAATCGGTTCAGCCAAACGCGAGATAATCGCGAACATACGGTTCAAACTGAGAACCTCCTTTCTTAAAGTCGGTTAATAAATATTCCAACTTATATAACATTTCTTTCACAGTGGCGGTCTATCTAACTTCCTCTACTACGTGGCGTTGCCAGATGACGTAAGGAGCGCGAAGATTCGAGAGAACATACCTGAATTAGACAGTAACTTCAGCACAGCCAGCATGTTGCAGAAAAGTTCCATGGGTAGCGAGGAACCGAAAAAGGTAAAAACTTAAGAGGCCTTATTCCTTTAAAAAAAAATATATATTTTTTTTTTATTCAAAATAGCCATGCATTTAGCCTCGATTGCAGCTGATGTTAAGCGACAATAAGGTCTAAGATGAAGCATGCTTGGCTAGAAGATATTTTGACAAATGTACTTATTTGATAATTTCAACCAACTTTTTGAAGTGAATAATACTTTTCCCCGAGTTCTAGGTAACATAGCTATTTTATGCTTTCATTGCAGGCAGTCGAAAATAAGTTTAAAAAACAAATTTTCCGCGTGTATTTTGTCAATTTCGAGTAGTTTTTAAAACAAAAATTATCAATGAAAAATTCAAAATGTAGGTTTCAAGTATATACCAATAAATCCCAATAGCCGTGTTCTAGGCAGTAACATCAATAATATGTTAAGAAACATGTTTGATCATAGAGAAAAATATCTAAAACAATCAGAATTTTAAAAGGAATAAGGCCTCTTAAACGACTTTTATATAGTATAGTTTTTAGACACCTGCCTACTGAGCCAGCGGTCCCGGGTTCGAATCCCGGCCAGGGCGAATATTTGTGTGATGATCTCGATTTGTGCTTGGGTCATGGTTGTTCTATGTATTTAAGTATACTAGAGACCCGTTGCGGCGTCGAACCGCCGCTAGAATATGGAAATCCGGTAGTGTTACAGAAAATAACTACTTTATCGATAAGAAGTTTTTGGGGAATGAAGAATAAATTAATACTGTAAAAAAACACATTAAAATTATGTTTTAAAAACGTTAAAACATGCCAGGCTAGAGGCAGGCCTGATAGCCAACTGCCAGCTTCATCGTGACAATTTATTCAACTCTTTTGTAAAAATAACTTGTGCATGACATGTGATCTGCTGATCTGTTTCACAAATAAAATGCATATTATTCGATTTATGGAAAAATATATTCATGACAATAGTCCCATATCTTAAAAATATAATTGACATATTTTCATAGGACCGAACATAAGATTGGTAGAATTTTAATTTGTTGTTCTTTCTTCAGGACATAAATTAATCGATTTGATCGATTTCTATCAATTTCCAGAAATAGCACATGAATCGAAACGACAGATTTGAGGAAACAGGAAATCATGGAGTGCGTAACTGTTTATGTATTCATTTATAATCGTAAATATTTCACAATATTAATAATAAAAAATGTTACAAAAACTCAATTGTATGAAATAGAGAGTAAAAAACGTTTATAGATACACGAAAAACCACTATTATCAATGCTTGTTTTTTTTTATGAAATTCATTAGATCGTGCAAGTTTTCTTAATATGGGTGCTGCCATGTCATCATCATCAATCATTTATTCAATAACAATTACACATTGTGTTTGAAATTCTTACGCTAGTTATACTTAATCAAACCCTACTTACTAATCTAAATAAATTACTGACCAACAATACTCCACCATAAAAAAAAGAATGTGTCAAATATGTGTAATAAGAAAAAACAATATATAAAACAGCTAAACATGTTTGAAAAAAGAATAATTCAAACTTTCGTGTCTTTCCTCTCATTGAAATTGTGTCTGACAGAAGAGTGAGGGAGATGCTAAAGACTCTCAAGCCTATAATATAAACCTAATTTTAGGGTTCCTTACCATATTCGGTAAAAACGGAAACCTTATAAAATCAATTTGTTTTGTTGACCGCAGAATTTGTCAATTTTTATTTTGAATGAGAATAAGAATGATCAGCCAGACGTCATTAATTCAAATATGATTTATTCTTGAGCGCGTCGATTTTTTGAAATTTGCATCATATGTAGGTTATTTCTCCATCAAGTTTCGCATGTTAGCGTAACATGTTAATTATTCCACATTGCCAACTCGTCCACAATGTCAGCTCGTCTATATTCCCATCTGGGTCACAATGCCAACTTGTCCATACACCCAACACGTCTACATTGCCAACTCGTTCATACACCCAACTCATCTGCATTGCAAACTCGTCTATATTACCAATTCGTCTCCATTGGCAACTCGTCCATATTCCCAATTCGTCCATAATGCCACCTCGTCCATATTACCAACTCGTCCACAATTCCAACGCGTCCATATTGCTTACTCGTCCACAATGCCAACTCGTCCACAAATACAACTCGTCCACATTCTCAACTCGTACACAATGCCAAATCGTTCATATTGCCCACTCGCCCATACACCCAACTCATCTACATTGCCAACTCGTTCATATTACCAACTCGTCTTTATTGCCAACTCATCTATATTCCCAACTCGTCCACAATGCCAACTCATCCATATTGCTAACTCGTCCACATTTCCAACTCGTCCATACACCCAACTCGTCTACAATACCAACTCGTCCTTATTATTAACTCATCTTTATTGCCAATCTCGTCCATATTATTAACTCGTCCGTATTAGCAACTCGTCTTCATTGCCAACTCGTTTATATTCCCAACTCATCCACAATGCCAACGCGTCCATATTACTTGCTCGTCCACAATGCCAACTCGTCCACAAATACAACTCGTCCACATTTCCAACTCGTCCATATTCCCACCTCGTCCACAATTCCAAGTCGTCCACATTGCCAACTCATCCACATTTCTAACTCGTCCATATTCCCAACTCGATGATACACCCAACTCGTCTACAATACAAACTCGTCCTTATTATCAGCTCGTCTTTATTGCCAACTCGTCCATATTCCCAACTTGTTCATTTTGCCAACTCATCCACATTTCCAACTCGTCCATATTCTTAACTTGTCCACGTTGACAACTCGTCCGTATTACCAAGTCGTCTTCATTGCCCACTCGTCCGTGTTCCCAACTTGTTCATGCCAACTCATCCACATTCCCAACTCGTCCATATTCACAACTCGTCCATAATACCAACTTGTCCGTATTACCAACTCGTCTTCATTGCCAACTCGTCCATAATACGAACTCGTCCACATTGCCCCCTTGTCCATGTTCTCAACTTGTCAATTTTACCAACTCATTCATATTGCCAACTCATCCACATTTCCAACTCGTCCATATTCCCAACTCGACGATACACCCAACTTGTCTACAATACCAACTTGTCCTTATTATCAGCTCGTCTTTATTGCCAAATCTTCCATATCACCAACTCGTCCGTATTACCAAGTCGTCTTCATTGCCAACTTATCCGTATTACCAACTCGTCTTCACTGCCAACTCGTCCATAATGCGAACTCGTCCATAGTGCCCACTTGTCCATTTTCCCAACTTGTCAATTTTACCAACTCATCCACATTGCCAATTCATCCCCATTTCCAACTCGTCCATATTCCCAACTCGACGATACACCCAACTCGTCTACAATACCAACTTGTCCTTTTTATCAGCTCGTCTTTATTGCGAAATCTTCCATATCTACAACTCGTCCGTATTACCAAGTCGTCTTCATTGCCAACTCGTCCATATTCTCAACTCGTCCACATTGCCCACTCGTCCGTGTTCCCAACTTGTTTATTTTGCCAACTCATCCACATTTCCAACTCGTCCACATTGCCCACTCGTCCGTATTCCCAACTTGTTTACTTTGCCCACTCATCCACATTCCCAACTCGTCCATATTCCCAACTCGTCCATATTCCCAACTCGTCCACATTTCCAACTCGTCCATTTTACCAACTCATCCATATTACCAATGAAGATACATTCCCAACTTATCTACATTGTCAAGTCGTCCATATTCTCAACTCGGCCACATTTCCCATCCCGTCGACATGCAAGCGGAAGGACTAAGTTTCTTCTTGTAAAATACCATTTAATTTACCATAACTCATGCCATTTTCCTTGGAATTATTTTTTTGATGGACTTATATATTCATATTTATAATAATCTACCATAAATTTACATATTTGAATGACGTTTAAATTAGTTTTACTATTTTTTTTCTGCTTTGATTTAGATTTAGTAAAACTCGCCTATAGAAATAATCTATTCTTGAATGACGGTCAGTTTTTCTAGTCTTTCGAGCACCAGTCCAACTCACACTTGACCGGCTTTTTTCTCCACATTTTTAACAGGTATGCGAAATAAGTTTCCATATCAACATTTAAAAAAAAAAAACAACCTGGCAATTTAGAGCATTGACATAATAGCCCCCAATAAAAAAGACATTAAAAGTTGTCAGAATATGGCTACTGTCATTCATTGTCAACAAACTGTAAAATTATTTTTGCATATTTGTACATGTTTTAAGTGTTGCGGATATTATGTTGCCGACTCAAAAATAATATTTCATCATGCTGAACAACTTACTACAGGTTTGTGAGCAAATCATGCTTATTATTATTTGGTCATCTTATGTCAAAATAGGGATCACAGGTCACGTGGTCAAAGTCACGTGGTTAGCGCACAGTAGTTTTTTCAAATCCATTTTTCAGTACCTTTTCAGGAAAAAATTAAAATTCCAAGAGTTTTATGCACCTCTCCAGCATGAGACGAATCTAATGACATATCATTTATCAAAATCGGACCATAACTGTAGATCTGATGGGATGTACAAAAATCGGCCTCGCGTAATATATATATAGATATTTATCTATGTAAGTATGTATATCGTCGTCTAGTACCCATAACACAAGCCTTCTTGAGCTTAATTTGGGACTAGATCGATTTGTGATGTTGTCTGACGCACAACGGTTACTGTAGTCTAGTGTCTAATATAAAAAAAAAAAACGAATTACGTTGCGTTTGGCATTATTGACAGCTTATTCTTTTCGCGGATGGGTCGAAGACTACAACTCTATATGCCTGCATAGTTGTCGTAGATTTCGGTTATTTTATGTATTTTTTTTATATTTCTTTACATACAGAAAATGAAATTCAAACATTTTTAAAGGTGCACACGACGCAATGCTCTCTCGATCTCAATATTATTTGGGTGAATCAACTTTTTTATGTTGTTTACTCCGTCCCCGTTGTCCAAGTGACATCTTCATACTGTTTCATAGAAAAATGCTTAGGTTGTCCGAGGGACAAATTTTGCGTAACCATAGCAACAAGGTGCACTTGAAAGTTGATTCACCGATTTTCCACCTGTTAGAAATATGAAATGTTGTCAATTCATACTTTTTACGAGTTTACGATGTTTATTTAATTTAATATTCGTATTTATCAGTCACAGGATACCCTTCTCGACATGGCACTATTCTTTGTTATCCTTCGCAATCAAAGACAGCAGCTTATTTATGACAGTAAAAATATTTAATAATTTACCCGTAGAAATAAGAAACTCTGTCATGCCTCAATTTAAATACAAATTCACAAATTTTGCTTGAACAGTGTTACAATAGTATACCTAAATGATTATTTATTGGAATAATGAAACTATATAAATGATTTTATGACTTAGCAGTCCAATTATTAAATTAAGTAGTTTAGTAATAAACCAAAGTTGCACGTTTTACTTAAAGAATTAAGTAAAACGTACGTACTTTATACGACATTCTATTCCATCCGTATTTTCCACTAAATTTTTGCAAATAATAGTACATTATGTAACAAGGGTGGTAAACTAGCAATTACAAACGAGTGTCTATTAGAAGCCCAAAGCTGAAGGCGAGGGCTTTAATGACACGAGTTTGGAATTCCTTTACCACCAGAGTCACGTACGACGTTTTTCATCACACTTTGGAGGAAATACATCAAAAGTAGTAGTCAATACCAAAAATTACTTACCGCCCTAGGGAATAATATGCGACTTACCGCCCGCTTTTCTAGCATGTGAACCCTTGTTTACGTTACGACCAAGTGTTATGAAAATATTCTTATTCTTATCTTTCCAGGTCCTGCTCAGGATATACGGACAGGTGCACGGAGAGCGTGCTATGGACGCAATCGTGACAGAATCTGTCATTTTCACGTTACTGTCAGAGCGGCGACTGGGGCCGAAGCTATACGGAGTATTCTCCGGGGGCAGGATAGAAGAGTTCATAAATGTAAGTTTTTCTTTATAAAAATCGTTATTCTTTGAATAATGCTGATTGTTTTAGACATTTCGTCGGGGATAGTGCTATACCGCGTAAATAACAGCTGTTGATAAAGTTGTCATTTCAATAAAATACTTAGCATTTGTTTGAATATTGATTCGTATCTACTCTTGTTACTTACGCGGTATTGCACTATCCCCGACGATTTATCTTAAGATGATATCCGGTAGGGTTTTGTTAAGAGGGCTTATAAATTTTAAAAAGTTTTTTTTCTCCATATTATGACAAACATATTGATAATTTCGATATTTTTTTTAAAGTGAATACTTCTCTGTGAGTTCTAGATAGTATGCTTTCATTGCGTGCACTCGAAAATAAGTTTTATTTATTTATTTATTTATTTAATCTTTATTGCACAAATGAAAACAAATCGTACAAAAGGCGGACTTAATGCCATTGGGCATTCTCTACCAGTCAACCATCGGGCAAAGCAGATAAGTTGTGGGCGGTGCAACTAACTTAAATAGGTTTTAATAGATAAATACTTAGATAAATACACATGTTTGTTTATTATATATACATACATAAATAAATACTGACTAAAAAGCAAAACAGATATGCTAAGATTTCTCCATTCTGCTATTGAAGAGGTCACGCAAGGATTTTTTAAAATTTACCTTGTTCGGAGCTTGCTTGATCTTGAGGGGAAGGCGGTTCCAGAGGCGGGCAACTTGGACGGTAAAAGAAGTTTTAAATATATGTACCAATTTTCTGCGTAAATTTTGTCAATTTAGAAAAAAACGCACTCAAATTGAAGCTACGATGCCACAGACAGATACGCATGTTAAACTTTTAACACCTCTCATTTTTCGTCGAGGGTTAAAAAAAAGTGTATTTTCAAGTGTAACACTTTGCTTCCAGGCCCGCCCACTTCTCACCAAGGAGCTCGCTGAACCGGCGCTCTCAATGAAGATTGCGGAGAAAATGGCCGCCATACATTCCTTGGATATCCCTCTGTCGAAAGAACCCAGTTGGCTCTGGAAAACCATGGGCAAGTGGATGAAAACAGTCAAAGAGGAAAGGTTGAACACCCATGTTAAGGGACGGGTAAGTCAGACTAACTTTTATACTATTATAAAATTCTTTTGTATTGAAAATCATTAAGCCTTAAATACAAAGATCAAAGCTTAAAGAAAAATTGAAAAAGGAGCTACCTGGGGGAAGAGACCGGGAATCGAACCCGGTACCTCTGGATTGCCGGTCCAGCGCGTTAACCATTTCGCTACCCTAGCTCCAGGAAGATCTGACGAATTTTTCCTTATGCTTTGTGTGTCGATCTTTGCATTGTTTTATTTGAAAGGTTTTTACACCTTAGCGACCTCTATGTGAATACGTTAATATTGACATCTTACCCAAAGGGTAAAAACGGGACCCTATTACTGAGACTTCGCTGTCCGTCCGTCCATCCGTCCGTCTGTCACCAGGCTGTATCTCAAGAACGGTGATAGCTAGACAGTTGACATTTTCACAGATGATGTATTTCTATTGCCGCTATAACAACAAATACTAAAAATAAAAAAAGTATTTAAGGGGGCAACCATACAACAAAATTGTTATAGATTATGGTACGGAACCCTTTATGCGCGAGTCGGACTCGCACTTGCCCAATTTTTCTATGGAGAGGGGTCATTATTTCAGGAAAAATCTCGATAGCGTGATGCAGGATCGTCATTTGTTTTGTATGGGCGCGCGGCGCCATGCCAGCCTGGCGCCATCTATTGGCCATAATTTCCATTGTCCTCGCATCACGCCGAAACGGCTGGACAAATTTAAACCAATTTCGGTACAGGGATAGCTGGACGTCCAAATATGGTTATAGGATACTTTTTACCCGTCTACTTAAAATACATACAAAACAAATCTACTCACGTCGTAGAAGTCGAATATAATTGATTATCTGGGCCATTTTTTCTAAAGTTGTACACCCCACTTTTTTTTAATTTTCGATATTTTGGGTTTTTTCTACTCAGAATCACGAGCTCTTTCGATCTAATTAGGAGAAAAAAACTGTCCCAATTTTTTTCGTTCCATTCCGTTACCATTTCCATATAACCTACTACAGCGGTAACGGAATGGAAAAACAAAAAAAAATATGAATATTTTGGGACAGTTTTTCTCTCCTAATTAGATCGAAGGAGCTCGTGATTCTGAGTCGAAAATACCCAAAATATCGAAGATTAAAAAAAAAAAGTGGGGTGTACAACTTTAGAAAAAATGGCCCATCAAGTACAGTACCCTTACAGGGTTTGTTTTGGAGCTTTTTGTAGGGTTCCGTACCTCAAAAGGATGAAACGGAACCCTTATAGGACGTCTGTCAGGTATCAAGCTGAAATTCATATCAAATACTCAGGTCTACTGTCCCTTGGAGCTGTGAAAAACTCGAACTTCTAAGCCAACGCAATCAAAAGATACAGCCGTTTATGCTGCAAATTTTCGACACTCGCAAGGGAATCTAAACCTACAGGGTACTTTCCGTGTACTCAGAGTATTGAAATTTGTTACGAAGCAACGTCTTATAGCACAGATAAAGGAAAAATTGCGAAAAGCATAAATGTTTACTCTTACTTATATGTATACCTACGGGTTTGTACGGAACCCTCGGTGCGCGAGTCCGACTCGCACTTGGCCGGTTTTTGTACACACAAATGCATTGAATAAATGAATATGAATATCTTCACAGAATGCAGATGAGGATGAAATCATCAAGCGGCTGAAAACGGTAGATTTCGGCAAAGAAATAGAGTGGCTGAAGAAATTCCTCGCCACGGTCGATTCGCCGTCCGTGTTCTGTCACAACGATTTGCAAGAAGGTCAGTAGTTATACCGGGTGTAGCCAGTAATACGAGCAATAAATTCAAACATAGATTCTACTCTTGAAAGTAAACAACATTTGTTCAGCAACTTTAACCCTTAAATGCATACAATTACACTATTTTATTTCTGAAATGACGTAATTAGCAATTAAATCCACGTCAGTTTGAGATTTCGCGACAATGTTGACAGTCTTTACTGTCAATATTCAGATGTTGCCTTGTGTCATTTCAGTAACGTGTAAATATACATTATCATGCATTTAAGGGTTTAAAAAAAGTGTGTTTTACGAATTTTATTATTTCAAACAAAGTAGTATTTTCCATGTACGTCGTCCAACATTGACATTCTCTGAGCATTGACATAGCTGTCACTCTACTAATATCGGACATTTCTCAATACATCGCTTCTTTGTCTAAACATTATTCTACAAAATATCATTTAATACACGTTATTTTCAGAATTTGGTTAACAAAATGGTGTTCCGTTTCAAGGGAAGAATCTATGTTTTAATTTAATGCGTCTATTACAGGCCACTAGATGAATTAGCGAGAGCTTGGAATTTCATTTGTGGGTCAATCAACTTTTTTCTTTTGCTGGTTGCCATGGTGATATCCCCTGCGTTACTCTTTAAAACTACGATTTTCGGCGGCAATATTCAACAAAAATGTTGTAATTGTAGCAGTTATAAGCCCATTCTCATTTAGAATATCTCTTGAAAATACCAATATTATAAATTATCAACACTTTTCTAAGAAGTTTAATCACCATTGTCTCCTGGGTGACGGGACAGAATAACAACAAGAAAAAGTTGATCCACCCTTGTCGTGGTTGTACGGTTCGCATGATTAGGAGAATAACTTAAGTATTTCTCTTAAAAGTTATATGTCACAACTGTTAAACCTAATGAACAGCAAATGTGTATATTACAAGCCCGATATCTTGGTAACGCAAGAGACATTTTGAGTAACGCCAGGGACATTCAAAAGTGTCGGTCAAAAACTTGACTTGGAGTGATGATGAATTAGAAAGTAGGCAAAATGGGAGTGTGGATGGGGTGTGTAGTGATAGATATAAGAAAGTTTCATATAATTTCACTAGATATAACAACATTTGATATAATGTTTCATTTGATATAACAAAATGTCATAGGCAATTAGTTTTAAAGATTTAATATAATGTAGTGGATCGCATATAATTTTGTATTTATATTTAAACTCTGTATCATTATTTAAAAAAAACTAATATAATTGCCATTAAGTTTAACATAATTGGTATTAGTAATTAAAGTATTTCTAAAACTTGATAATTTTTATACCAGGCAACATACTACTGCTGGAAGACTCTAACCCAGAAGACGACGAGGACGACAAACACACCTTCGATCTGTCTCCATACGAAGACAACACTGTGGACTCGGTATCCAGCCATATCTCAGACCTGGGCGAGCCGAAACTATACCTAATTGACTTCGAATATTGCTCGTACAACTACAGGGGATTCGACATTGCGAACCATTTTCAAGAGTGGGGATATGATTACACGAATCCGGAGTTTCCACATTATTATGAGAATAACGAGAATTGTCCGACGCTGGAGCAAAAGGTTGGTCATGTTTATTTGATGAATTTTATGAGTTGTTTTGTGGCGGTGATGTCTTGAGTTTTTTTTTTTTGATAATGTGACTTATTTTTGTATACTATTTTAGTACAGTAAGATCAGTAGAGATATCTATTTAAAAAAATGTACGTGCCTCCAATAATGTACTTACATAATATTAAAGATAGATAAATAAAGATTCACGACATATTTTTCATCACCTTGCCAAGCGATCGTTCCTCGATCGAAGATAGAATGGATTGGTCTATCGCGAGTTTCTACTGCAATCAATGATGGCGTAGTCACCATTCGATGGATGTCCGAATGCGAGCGGACATCTATCGAATGGTGACTATTTAAAAATGGAAGTTCTTCCAATGTGCTTACGTAATTTTAAAGTCACCATTCGATAGTTGTCCGATCGTATTCGAACATCTATCGAATGGTTTCTATTTAAAAATGGAAGTTCTTCCAATGTGCTTACGTAATTTTAAAGTCACCATTCGATAGTTGTCCGATCGTATTCGAACATCTATCGAATGGTGACTATTTAAAAATGGAAGTTCTTCCAATGTGCTTACGTAATTTTAAAGACCACTTTATTTTACTGTGTTAAATAAAGATTCGGGAGAAGAGATCGATCCTCGATCGAAGATAGAATCATCATCATCATCATCCGCCTAGCGTTGTCCCGTCTGTAGACGGGGTCCGCTTTCCTGCATGTAAAGGCCGATCGATTGATGGCTGATAACAGGAACACCCTGCGTATTTTATCTAACACTAGCGATCCTCCCCGGCTTCGCACGGGTGCAATGCTGATAAATTATGCATACCTTCCTCTTGAATCACTCTATCTATTAAAAAAAACCGTTGCGTAGTTTTAAAGATCTAAGCATACATAGGGACAGACAGGCAGCAGGAAGCTACTTTGTTTTATACTATTTAGTAATTTATTTGACTTTGATTATAATAACGAGCACCCTAACTCTAAAGTCAGGTGGTTTCATTCCTTCTGTCAATGTATGCAAAAATAAGTCCAGTTTCTATTCACGAAACTTATTTAACTTGAGTATTCAAATTAAAAATTAGAGGAAGACATTACTGTTTTAAAATACAAAATGGCTCTAGCTTTTTAATTTTGAAGTTCCAGAGTTACGGAAATTGAACACGAGGTTCGTAATGTTCATACATACAAATAGTGAACTTTTTTCAAATGTGTTTAAAACTAAAATTTAAAGGGGTTACTTGGCTATGCTGGCACTTATAATGGTTAAGGTAAAATGAGTTTTAAAATTGAAAGAACCGAAAGAAACTTAATAGTATTTGCTAAGTGATTAAGGACAAAAAATAAGCCTTAAGGTTGCAATATCAACATTGCAACGTTTTGGAGGCCAAGTCCTTTTTTGGATCAGAGAGCCAACTTGATCAGAGTTAGATCAGTTAACTTGACAAAAATATAGATTTATTTTTAATTATTGATATTAAAAAAAAATGTAAACATATAATTAATAGCATTTGAAAAATGTTCTCACTTCATAATAAATCACCTATGAATGAATCATGTTTTTGAAAACATATTTTTAGAAAAGAGATTTTTACTGGTTGCGGCAACACTATACAAATGTTATAAATTGAAATCGTTTTACAAAACCTCTTTAATAACAAACTATTTTATCAACACAAAAAATATGCAATGTAAAAAAAATTGTAAACTGATAAAAAACGGTGTTGCCACAATCAAAGCTCACTTATGGATATTTTCGGGGGGTACCTGCCATTACGCAGCTTGTGTGTTTATGCTTCATTTTTAGACGGAGCACTTCTCGTACCATAGACAACTCGGCTGACGAGGACCCGGCCTGTTTATGGTTTATCAAAACGGCGGCGCCTTCGAGCGAAAAAAGTATAATTTTTGAAACGAGTGTCGGTTTTCTAAATTTGATTTTTTTCAGCATTTAGTATGATGGTCGCGTTTACATAGAGAGAAATCCGTCACCTAAAATATCCAAGACCTTCAAGACCTGTTTCCCGGAATTAAATACACCAGATACATTTCTTACAAGAATCATTTACGGCAATATCTAAAAAAAAAATCATAATTCATAATTCTTTATTGCATTATCATGTTGTACAATTAATATGATTAAGTCCATAACATGAACCCTAAGATTATTAAGATAGATAGATAAATTCTTTATTAATTTCCACAACTTACATGGTTAGACACAGTAGATATTATAATACAGTCGAAACATGCCATGCATGCATGCATGCATGCATTAAGGGGCTAATCTTGCACAAATCGACCTAGTCCCAAACTGAGCAAAGCTTGTACTATGGGCACTAGGCAACGATATACGTAATATATGAATGCATAATATATAGATAACATTCCACCCATTTAACCCATGAACAAATATTCGTGTTCATCACACAAATATTTGCCCCGGCCGGATTCGAACCTAGGACCGCCGGCTCACAAACAGCGCCAACCGCGTCGTCAAAATGTATCAATCAACTTTTTCTGTTGCTTCAATAAGTTTAATCACTATTGTCCTCCGGGTCACGGGGAAGAAAAACAAGAAAAGTTTATCCATCCGAAATATCCAATATAACCATATCCAAACTCTAGTCTCCTTTCCTGCAAGACCTTAGTACTAGAAGATCCAATATCCAACCTTTCTAAAACAATATTCCGCAATATCCATATGCTAAAATATCCATTTTCGGCAATATCTAGACTATACCTCATTGTCCAAACGCAGATCTGTTTTTTTTCTCCCTATCTTAGTTCCAAGACACCCATCATACTATCCTAATAAAAGAAATGCGACCATCATAACGACACAAGTGTTATATTTAAAAGATATTGTACATGGGCGAATCAATTTGACCGACACTAGGTTTGTCTCCGGCGTTACTCAAAATATATGTAGTTACCAAGAAATCTTCTAATATACATTATTTTCTATTTATTTGATTTCAAAGTTGGTACATTGAACGTTTTAACGTACATACACCATACATTTAAGCCATTATTTAGAGGTGAAATATTACAAAGAAATATAGAAGTTGTGGACAGATACAGATTTGTGTCGGTCAAACATTAACGCCCCTATATCCATTTTCGAGATATACTGTAATCGTACGAAATCTTTTTTATGTAACATTTGTGATTTGCTTTAAGGCTACTCGGCTTATAACTTCATGCTTTTTAGTGTACGGTTTACGAAATGTATCCATTTCTCAGACGGTATCTTATTTCTACAAATTAGGTAAACATTTTGTTATTGTTTTCATCAGACATTGTTCATCTGAAAAAGGCAATCTGAACGCTTGATATTATTATTATACATACATCAGCTCAGCAGGCAATCACCAATAAATGCGTATAAAATTTCATTAAAATTACAAATATTTAAATTATTTCGATACATGAAACAATGTCTGACGAAAATTTTGAAAACCAAGAACTACACTTTATGTGGATAAATCATATGATAGTCTCAAGTATGATAATTACATTTTGCCAAAAAATGAATCCAACGAGATTTGTTAGTTAATTAAATTTACAGCATTTAAACGTAAAAGAATAATAAAACCAAAACTTTACTAATAATAGTAACATTTTTAATAGTTAGTGCCCACTTTGTTTAAAGGAACTATGGTGTCCCTTTTTATTACCTTTTGACTGTAAAATTATATTTATTTATTTATTGCATCCCTGGTTACATTTCGATCTTACATTATTTATTACATTGGTTTCTCATGGACCCTGGTAGGGTACAGCAATCGTAAAAAAATATCATAGTGTCTATTTAAAACGGTAAATTATAGTACATTCTTGTTAAGAAAATAGTGATTCATCAAGCTAATAACAAAAACCGTGATCTAATAAACAAGAGCTGGCACTCCTGCTACTGACACTTGTTTACGTCACTGACTTTCTACGCTTTACAGTAACAAACGAAATTAATAATATGGATAGCTAATTACCCGAAACGTATGAAATTGCTGACTTTTTCTTTGCGATTTCGTAGTTGACCCCACATAGTAAAAGTTGCTCAATATGACACGATCAAGCCAATAACAAAAACCGTGATCTAATAAACAAGATCTGGCACTCCTGCTACTGACACTTGTTTACGTCACTGATTTTCTCCGCTTTACAGTAACAAACGAAATTAATAATATGGATAGCTAATTACCCGAAATGTATGAAATTGCTGACTTTTTCTTTGCGATTTCGTAGTTGACCCCCCATAGTAAAAGTTGCTCAATATGACACGCTAAGGAAAATGGGTGCGCCAAAGTTCACATAATCTTTCAACCCCGATTATTGGAGGAACATAGGAAACAAGGAAAATAATTGCTACCGTCACTCAAACAAAAAATATTAATTATGCATTACAATTGTAATGTTCTTCGACTAAATCTTAGTTTGTTGTAATAAATTATTTAAAACACTCACGATTGTATAAGAATCGGGTAATATTGATACACCACTGGCAACAGAAACAGTGATGACGTCAACTAGTGTCTACCAGTATATTCTTATTATATGATGAAAACCTCAACTACAACTGGTCAAATCATTGTGAACACGGCATTTACTGCACCTAATTGGTTGAGGGTGTGGCTGAGCCGCGTAACAGAAATGAGTCACAATTTTCTTAAATGCGTTATAATTATCTAAAGAAATTTGGGAATCAAAAATACTAAAATCTCTGAATTTCCATAGGAAATATTCATCAGGGAGTATCTGAAACACTACCACACCAACACAGTGGAAGGGAAAGACCCGTCGCCGACGATAGACGACGTCAATCATCTCCTGAACGAGGTGGAGGCGTTCACTCTGGCCAGCAATCTGTTGTGGTGTCTGTGGTCCGTGGTCAACGCAAGCAAGAGCCAAATTCCCTTCGGTTACTGGGTAAGTGATTTTCTCTCCGTCTTTTTCATGCTGTCTCTTTCTATGGCTCTGTATCACTCTCTCCATATCTTCACTCCCTCTCTGTCACTCTCTCCAGCTCTATGCTTATTTTATTTTGTCTCGTTTTTATGCCTCGGCCTGTCTATCTTTCAGCGCTCTATATAAACGTGTATTTGGGCGGATCAACTTTTTGACCGACACAAATCTGTCTACAACCTTTAAACTTATTTGTAAAATAATTATCACCTTTAAATAATGGCTTCTCTGTTTAAATTTATAATTAACGTTAAAATGGGATATTCAAAGTTTTAACTGTCCCAAGCCGTTAAACCTGTTTTTTGGTAACTCCAGAGACATTTTGAGTAACGCCGGAGATAGTCAAAAGTGGTGGCCAAAAAGTTGATTCGCCCATATGTATATTTTACAAAATAGTCTTCCATTTCTAATTTTTTATTCTGACTAATGAAGCCCCGTGTTTCAGGAATACGCCATCTCCAGGCTCGAAACCTACCTCCGGTTGAAACAGGAAGTGATGAAAAAGGACCACTCCGGTCCGCAGAAACGGAAAATCTGCGAAGTGGACATATGAGAGCAGTATTCCACTCTTACGGTAGGATAGACGCCTTGGACGGATCGGAGTATGTTTGATATAACATTTCTATGGCTCTATATTACAGGGTTATATACTTACCGTTAGGTGAGGCTGAAACCTAACTTGTTTAATACTAAGCAAAAAAATCTTTCAAGTCCAATTTTATTCCGTTGTTATAATAACATACAGATGTTTTCATTGTTGAGACATTTGATTTTCCAAATAGTCCCTTGGGTTATAAAGCTTACCTTACGCTAGGTTACATTTTTAGGGTAGTTTAAATTAGAAATATTGTTAATATGACTGTTCAAATTTCAATTCGATACGAGGGTCAAACTGAAAGTTTTTAGAAAATCAAAAACTGAACAAAGTAGCAAGTTGTTAGTTTTATTATATGTTTTAGAAATAGTTTCCCTTCACATCAATACATCGCTGTATCCGATGGAACCACTGAGAAAAGCGCTTTGCCCACTCGTCCCTAGGGTTCTCTTCGATTACCCTTTGACACGCAGCCACTGCTTCTTCGGCGTCCATAAAACGTTTTCCTAGAAGTTTTTCTTTTATTTTCGGAAATAAATAAAAATCGCAAGGTGCGAGGTCGGGGCTATACGGTGGGTGACCAAGTAATTCCACGTCTGACATCGCCAAATAGTCGATCGTTTGCTTGGTGGTGTGCGACGAGGCGTTGTCGTTGTAAAGGAGGAGCCTACTGCGAGGTCGTTTTTCCGTACCTTTTTCCAAGAAAAGTGGTAAACTATTGGTAGTGTTCCAGTTTGCGATAACTGGGTTTTGATCTTTTATAACAATTGTTGCGATATGACCTGTCATTCGGAAGAACCACGCCACCATCTTTTTTCCCACGCTTCGACCTCTCTTCACTTTACCTGGCAACTCCTCTGAAGGAAACACTCACTGAGCAGACTGTCTTTTAGTTTAAGATCCATAACAGTAAATCCAGCTTTCGTCACCCGTAAGCATGTTGAAAACTGCATTTGAGTCATCTCCATTAAATCTTTGAACCATTTCACGGCACCAATCAACACAAGAGAGTTTTTGGGACTCTGTCAAATTATGAGGTATCCACCGGGCACAAAGATTCAATGCCTAAGCTCTTCTGAATCCGCTGATAGGTCATTTTTATTTATTTTAATTCTTATGATTGCAATATAGTTAATAGTATCGACGCCTGTGCATATTTACACGTCGCGCCAGCGGCATAATATGTGAAACTCTTATTATGTAACACCTGCTGTACCATATTTTATGTAAATAAATCATTCATTCATTCTTTTGTCAGTCTCTATCGCACGCCGCACAACACTGATATTGTCTTCAGTCCTCGCCGTCGAAGGCCGGCCCTCACGCAGATCATCGGTGAAATTAGTGCGACCACGGTTAAACTCATTAAATCAGTTGTAAACAGTGGCACGAAACGGGGATTTATCATGAAAGGCCAATCGAAGGCTATCATAACTTTCTTGTTGACTTTAATGACATTGAGTCATAAAAAAAATTGCACGAAAAATTGGTCGACTAAAATTCAAGCCGACGTGACTCAGACAATTTTCAATTCACCGCCAAATCGTAAAACATATGACAAACGAATTAAATATATACACAATAATATTCGCAGAGATGAATTTTCAAAATCTAAACTTATTTTTTTATTATATCGTTGACAAGTGGCCTGTTCTAAAAACTTTCAGTGTCACCCTCGTAAAATTGAAACAGTAACCTTGTTATATTGCGCCAGGAATTTTTATCACTTAATGTAATATTTACCATAGCATCACGATTATTTTCCTGACAAATTGCGGGTATGATCTCGATTGAATGATATACATCTTTAGATGGCTAACTGTGTTTTTTTTTTTTTTTTCGAAACAACAAACTATTTAAATCACAAATTAAATCACACCAAGGGTACCATTTTCGTTTAGAATCCTAATATTACATTAGGTAAAAGAGGTTATATCAAACTTTCCATTTGTAGTGGATAGAGGGAATTTGGCTTCTACTTTAACGTATTAAACACGAAAGAAGTATTTAAGAGATGTTCAAAGTGAACCGTTAAACATATTAGATTAATTCTGTTGATAGAGCTTAAAACGTTCCTTCTATTTGCTATTTTTTTATATTATTTCCAAGGTTTTGGACAAGTATGTATAGAGTGAAGACTTTTAGGCAAGGACAAAGTTTTGTAAATAGTGAAATCTGATTTTGTATGAATGAAACGTGGTTTTAGTGATAATGCGTTTATAGGAATTATGGGTTGTATTATAATGTACGCGCTGGTATGACGTGTCAAAATGAAATTGTTATTATCATATGATCTGTTGGAATTATGTGAAAATGTGTGAAATCTATTATATTGATTTACTCTTACACGATTTTCACAAAGTGTATGAAATCGAGTTTAAGGGTGCCATTTCGCTAACGCGGAGCTAGGCAGAGTGCGTCGTCTTTTAACTAATCTCACTGTTACCACTAACGACTAAGTTACCGCGTCAACTAAAAAGCACTTCTTTGGGCAGTTTTCCTGAAGGGTTCATGTTATCTTTTTTCTCAATATTACATGCTTTTTCGACTCAAACCTTACGGTTGGTTTATTTTTATGACCATGACATATTTTTTTTGGTCACATTGAACGACTGTATACATACATATTACTTTGGTCTGCATAGAATTAGTAAAGAAAATAAAAATAAAACACTGTCAGTGTCATGACAACTTTTTATTTTTCCTTACTAAATCCATACCAGACTAAACTTAATGAATATCTATACATTCTGGTAAATTGTAAAAATATCATATAAAACATTAAAGAAATATGTCATAAAAAACTATACGCCTTGTAAATTCCGCGTAGCATAATCTATCGAGGAAAAAATAAAACGAACACCTTGGACAACCTTATGAGACCAATTTAAAACAAATCATGCGTGCTTCATTTCATAAAAACTCAATGCTTATTTCGAATATATGAAGGATTTAATAGTTAATTAGGTTAAGTGTGCACAAATATACGAATATTGCAGCGTACAATTAATTTTCCTATTTTTATAGACATGGTTTATTACGTAAAATATGAATTTCGACCATTGTCCTACTGCGTTGTAATTTTATTGATTTACTTAATGCATCGTCAACTATTATTTTGTTTACACATCAATTATAAATATTGTCAAAAGAACCATCTCATTTAAGTAGTACATCAAAGTGTATTTAAAATTATAGATTAATATATAAAATGTTCCAAAAAAACTTAGTCAAAACATGTCCACAAAGGTCGTTGTCGAAAATATTAGTTCCTTAAAATTATTAATAAACATTGTAATTTTTTTTAACGATATACTTGATAGAGACAACCATGTAAGGGTTAGCACACTCAATCGACCGTTAGTCGGTTCCATCGGTAGCTGTGGAATGGGTTTATCGACGTCTACCTAAAAATGTATTATTAAAACACCGGGGTTTTCCCTCTGACCCACGGCACAGCTCAACGACTCAACTAGTTGGTATGGCAACTACCCGAAAATATCAATCGCAGTACAAACTAGTCTAATCCGATCGAGAATCGATAGATTGGTGTGGTAAATTTTTAACCTAGTTTCCCTTACTAAACGTGATGGAATTTGTTTTTCGTCCTTAATAACGTAAGGAATGTGATCATAGTACTTAAGACTAATTTAAATAAGTACTAGAATGCTTACAAACACGCGTTTTAGGTAAAAGCGGCACGGTACAAAGGTTTTCTAAAAAAAATCCCAATTCGAAAATTTTAATTGAAAATCTATGAATGTATGTAGATGATGTAATAAAAAGAATGTTTTGCTTCATTGTTTATGTAGTTGTTTTAATGTAATAGAATTAACATGTTTTTAATCTTGCTCGATAAATCTTCATATAATAAATACATAGGATCTTTGGAGGGTATGAGGGTTTAAAAAATGGTGAAAACTAGTACGTTGGTGGTTGAAAGGGCCCTCTGAACCCTCTTTCCCCTTACCCTTCAGAAACACCCAGTTAATTCAAAAGAATATGCAGTTGCTCTGGGCGAATCGACTTTTTGGCCACTACTTTATAAAATTACACCTAATGGCTTAATCTTTGTTTCAATTTATGTTTTACGTTAAAATGATCAATGTTTCAACTGTTAAACCTTATAACCAGTAAATATGAATATTAGAAGCCGTGTTTCTTGGTAACTCCAGATACATTTTGAGTAACGCAGGAGACAGTGAAAAGTTTCGGTCAAAATGTTGATTCACCCAAGTATTCGATGAAATTCGATGCCTTGTATTATATCTACATACATTCTTACATTGAATTGAATGTGATTATAGCACGCATATCTTTAAAATATGGCACTTAAAAAAAACTTTCTAAATTCTAGTCTTAAAGAATGAGGTAAAATTGACTTCAGTGCCTTGGTGTTGCTAAATTAAAGGAAAAACTTGAATTATACTAGTTTCATTTAAATAAATACTCTCTTTAGAGATATTTTAATATCTCTATAATAGATCTTTTCATATTGTTTTTGATTCTAGTATAATGTAACTTTGCGTGTGTTAATAAAATTTATATGGAAAAAAACAAAAAAAAAAAACAATTTTCCATCAAGTAAACTTTCTTTAAATTATCGTGAAATTCGTAAATAAATTGACGTAATTTAATGAATCGCTGTTCAGTTTTTGATAAGGCTTCATACGAAATTCCCCGTGGTCCTTTAAAATTTGACGTAAAATTCTGAATTGAAATACCTTATACATTCCCTGCTCCTTTATAGCACCAATGTTGGAGCAAATATTTTGTAATGTGTACTGTATATGTCTAATATTTATCTCGGGCGTCGCTTACCTAATTAAGGTGCAAGTTCGTCCGTGTAACCCTCCCTTTTTACCGTTATCGGGTAGAATAATCATGTTTTCACAACAATTGGTTTCAATTGTCAAGCCTTCATGGCGTGATGACCTGCGAAGATATTCCGACCGATAGAGGAATCTCCATATGAAACAAAAGAAAGTCCGATTTCTTGGTAACTCCAGGGACATTTTTAGTAACGCCGGAGACAGACAAAAGTGTCGGTCAAAAAGTTAGTCACCCATGTGTAAGCGTACATTTATTCAAAATTAATGTAAAAATTGCAAAACAAAAATGTGACCGAAATCAGAGGTAAATAATAGACCTGTAATTGTAATGCATTTAGTAATTACCAAATATTGTAATAATTGGAACAGAGTAATATTCCTATTTATTAAAACAATATTGCTTTGCTAATCCGCTAGATAATGGATTTCGGCAAAGTAACGTCTGATTCAATTTATTTATTTCCGTATTATTTGAGGCAGCTGAAGATATTGTGAGTGTCATTCTTTATACTCACCAAACCGATGACATTGTTATTGTATTTTATACTTATTTATTTGAAAGTTGCATAAAACAGAATGTTACCTACTGAAAATATGTGGAAAAGAATTTTACCCAGTGATATTCAGTTTTGCGATATTTCCTTCATCCTTGATAAATGTAATTTAATTTTGAAAATCGACTGTATTTAATATAAAGTACTTAGGTTTTGTGATATAATAAATATTATAGGTGTTTGTAATCCTAGCTATTGAGAAATTATTTAATAAATATTATTTAAAAACTATTGACTCTTTTACTTCATCCAAATATCCCAAAATTTGAATGGTCAGATATCAGCTACCATTATTGTACTTGGTAAGATTCCATTGAGAATCGTGTTGTTACGCAAAAGTATAAAAGGAATCTGAAATAAAATAGTGTACAAAATATGTGTCCAACATTTTTAGGGTTCCGTAGTTAACTAACCTTTATAGTTTCGCCATGTCCGTCCGTCCGCGACTTAGCTCCGTGATCATTAGTACTAGAAAGCTGATTCAGATTCAGATTCATTTATTTCATGTGAAAATGACTGCTGAAATTCGGTATGAGTATGTGTATGTATCACGCCGACAATCAGTAAAATAAAAACTAAAAAAATAACTTTTTCGGGTGCCTCTCGTACACTTAAAGTGGGGGTGATTTTTGTTTTCGATACAACACTAGTGTGTGGGGTGTCGTTGAATAGGTTTTTTTAAAAATAATAGGGGTCTCCAAACATATTTTTTTATATTGTCAGCAGTTTTTTAACGCTCCGGAAATCTAAAAACTAGCGTCCCTCCCCCCCCCCCCTAACTTTTCAACCACGGTTCAAAAAAAATATGCGAAAATTCGTGAAATGAGGCCTTATAGGTAGTTTCAATGAAAACTATATTGAATAAAATCGGGCGAGCCGTTTTTGAGTTAAGGCAAAATTTCATAATTTTCTTTAAAATGCCGTAGGTGCCGCGCGGTGTCCTAAGACCCGGTTCAGACACGGCGGGAACCGGTTATGTCTGAACGATTACTAACTAACTCAATATAAATAAGACCCGCCGTGTCTGAACCGGGCATGGGCGTCGCCAAGGGGGGGGCAGGGGGGGGCAGCTGCCCCCCCCTAGAGATACAAAAATATGTCCAGTCACTTGACTTGTCTGATGGATCATTCTTGCACATCGAAACTCAAATTAATTCAGTAAGTAATAATTCCAATCCATTCCAACTCCTCCACAAAATGGATGTAATTAGGAGAGTAGAAGTTCAGGTCAGGGGCTAGAGGGAGATCGTTGATGAGATCGCCAGTGTATCGGCTACTGTCAGTAAAGCTCATGAAAAGTGACTCTACGAAACGAGTGGCGACGTGTCTCACCGACAGGTGACACTTTGTAGAGACTATGTAGAGTGTACCGAAGAAGAAGAATTGTTCATATAATACGAGGGGCGTCTGAAAAGTTCTAAGCCTAAGGTGTTTCGAGGTTATATATGCGTTTATGATACTGGCCACTAGAAAGGCCATTTAAAAACAAATTATTAAAAAATAACATGTCACGTTTTTATTATCAAAGAATATAATACTCACAAGGAGAAGAACGGTAACTACGTACAAAAAAGTTGCCTATCTTTTTTTTTTTTAATACTACTAGCGCCACCGTAGTAGAGCCTATGAACTAAGTGACAGCGGGATTTTTTGGCGGGGTTTTCAAATATGCCATATTGAAAGTTTGTTTTTCTAACTTTTCTATTTTACATGCATTCATATTCAGGTTTAATCCTGCAACTTATTTGTCAACCACTTCCCGGTATACGATTAAGCTGAAATTTAATAGTTTTATAAAAAAAAACAACACAGTACTTTTAAATGGTAGTATTTATTCTAAGGGAACATCTAAACATAATTCTACAAATGTTTTAAAAACTATATATACATAAGTTCAGGTAAATTAAGTTCAGCGGCGTACGCTGTTAGGAAAATTAGACAATTGAGTGATGTTGATACAGCTCGCTTAGTTTATCATAGTTATTTTCATAGTATCATGTCATATGGTATTCTGGTTCTGGTTTGGGGCAAAGCAGCTGACATTCAGACTATATTTGTGCTACAAAAAAGAGCGATTCGTTCTATATACAACCTGAATTCTCGTGACTCCTTAAGAGACATTTTCAAAGATATAAACATCTTAACTGTAGCGTCCCAATATATTTATGAGAGCATTATGTATGTTATTAAGAACATAGATTCATTTACAGAAAAATCCGATGTCCACAATTTTAACACTAGAAATAAAAATAAAATTGCTATTAGAAAGTTTCGTGTTCGTAAAGTATATAAATCATTTTTAGGTCAATGTATTCATTTTTATAACAAGTTACCTGATCATATTTTATTTAAAATTAGCCTTTCCATCTCTCAAAAATTATTTAAAAAAATCTCTAATGTCAAAAGCATATTATACAGTAGAGGACTATCTGACAGACAAAAATGCATGGCCTGAACCAGAAACCGAATAACTGACTCCTTAGATTGTACCTGACTAGTTTAAGGGACACAGTTCTAATAAGAAAGCATATCAAACGTACATAAATTGTGTTAAACCGTCATACTTTCTTGTAGTTTCTATATTTTATTCTTACACTAGTCCTCATTTATATCTTAGATTACACTTTTAATATGTTTTCTTCGAGAACTACGTATAGTTAAGTTCATATTACTGTAATAGTTAAGTACTTATCCTTTATAAAAAAATGACTGACTGTTGAGTTTCTTTCGGCGTTTCTTCTCAACAGTGGTCTCCTCTTGTGAAATGCCGGTAGACTCAGACAAATATAAATGTAAATGTAAATTAATATTATCTAGACAATCTGCTCCAAAAAAAAAGTTTTTCCCAAGCTGAGACGGCCCTCTCGCTTGGAAAATCATGACATAAAACCAAATAGAAAAGGCTGAAATATGTAAGGTGATAACAGCGGGAAATCAGTATATCCAGAACTCGAATATTATGAACGCGTTTTGGACAAACTGAAACGGAGACGCTTCGCTTGCTGGGTCAGAAATACATTACAAAATATTAAGATGATATAAAAACCTAACTAAGGATGCTACCGATGCCGGCAGCGGGATACCTAACCTATCTTATCTTATTATGGGGGTCCTTACGGATACACTTCGACCCAATGGGATCTTTTGTGTAGTTACCCCTTGTTGCACCTACTCAAAGGATTGTTCCACCACCTCCATATATCGGATGATGGAACCAGTTGGTAGTGCCTGGAATTCCTTCGGTTCTGGGTAACCAATACCGAATTCCTTCATTCTAAGTCTGGCGAGGGCATGACATCCACACAGTATGTGCTTCATTGTCTCTGCCTCCTCGCCACACATTCTACAATCTGTATTGTCAGACAGTCCCAACTTGGCCAATAGTCCTTTGACCCCAAAGTGATCAGTAAACACCCCCGTTATGATTCGGAGTTGTCTTTTGCTGTACTTCCATAATTTCTTGGTCCAGCCTGATTCTATACATTCCATGAATAGCTTTGAGTGCCTCAAGCCTGCCATTTTCCTCCATTCTTGTTGGTGCTGGTTTTTGGCATAGTCCTTGATGGTTGTTGCTATGGTTCCCTGCGAGAGACCCACACATGGTTCAGGTCCTATGAAACTTGTCGCAGACCCTTTTCTAGCAAGTTCATCTGCAATTTCATTACCGATGAAGCCTTCATGCCCTGGGATCCATACCAGTTGCACCTTATTGTGCCTTCCAAGCTTGTTCAAAGCTAGGACGCCATTATACACAAGTCTAGAATCCACTTTAGGCGCACCTAGCGCTTTAAGTCCTACCTAACCTAACTGGTGTAACAATTTACAAGTTCATTGATTTAGAAAGAAAATAGAGGAAACGAAAAAAACGCGTTATATCAAACATTACATTATTATTATGGATTTAAACTTTTATTTATTTTTCAAAATATTGAGCTTTCTTTGAAGCGCCCTTTTACTCGCTTCCTCTGATAGGTCCCTATTTGTTAAAATCAAATATCTTTTAAGTACAATGGCTAACACATGCCATAATATTTCATTATAATTTTTTTTATAATGGACCGGGCATTGCTTCAAAAAGATAAAACTTTCCTTGCATTCAGTTTTTAGAAGCAACATCCCCCTTTCTTTTATTTTATTCTTCCAAATATTTTCACTTAAATAGCTTTTAGCCAAGCTTGCTGCCTTTTCCACTGCTCCTATTAACGGCATACTGGCATAATTTAGGCTGTGCTTAAATTCATCGTATTCTTTAAATTGTGTGAATATGTGGGCGGGCTCGCTGCCAGGTTGACATGTTAGTAAAATTGTGCACTGCTCACATCTGTTGTTTAACTTTTTGACAACAAATCCGCACACATAGGCACAAGCTTGTATTTCGGAAGACAGTGCTTCTATTTTGGATGTGTCAGGTTCATATTCTTCGAGGTATGTGTCAGGTTCACATTCTTCGAGGGATGTGTCAGGTTTATCTTCCTTTTCTGTAACTGGCGGAGTTGGTTCCGTTTGTGCTACGGGCTCTATTAAAAAACTTTTTAAATTATTACTCAGGATGCCTTCGTCATCCTCGCAATTCTTGTTTTTACCAGTATTCTTTAAATTGGTTATGATGGCTGTCTTAAGACCCGCTACAAATTGAGATATCGTAGGATTATAATTTGAGCCACAATTGTACCTGACACACCCGAAAAAATTCTCAAGTGGATCCTGGTTTAAACTGCGAGTGGACAGGCTGTGAATGCCTCTACGCGTTAAATTTCTAAACAGTCTTTCAACTGCATTAATGGTTTGTATCCACCCGGACTGCGATGGCGGATTTCTCGCATTGACAAAGTGCATGTTTTTTATAATTTTTTTCATTTCCAGAAAGTAATTTAGGTGGGGACTCCGAGAAGTAAGATTGGTGCTGAATTTTTTCCCGCGTCTTAAGTCA
The DNA here is from genome assembly GCA_947623375.1 of Apotomis capreana. Lineage (NCBI taxonomy): Eukaryota > Metazoa > Arthropoda > Insecta > Lepidoptera > Tortricidae > Apotomis > Apotomis capreana. Next base: position 3,131,780 of record OX392525.1, read on the forward strand.
GTCGAATTTGCATTTAAGGCATCAAATAGCTGGTCAAATTTCTGCAATAGGGTCGCCGTCGCCTGCGCTTCTGCAGGTAGTTCATCTGAAACAAAATGTATTAAATTTTATATACCTGCAATTTAGAAATTACTGTACTAAAGGGTAAGAAAATTAGATTGAAATGTATGGGAATTGGAAATATGAAATTCGGAGCAAATTGGCTATGACAGACGGACGGACTGACACAGACACACGAGGGATCCTACTATAATCATAGCGAATTTTCTCCGAAACTACTAGACCGATTGAGTTGAAATTTGGTACACGTATGTAAACTGATGACCCAAACATGGAAATGTAACGTAACGTAAAGAAAATTAAGTAATTTGAAACATGGGGGCCAGATTTGAGGGGTAAATAAGAAAAACAAATTATAGCAAAGTATATTGTGTGACATATCAAATGAAAGGGTACATTATGAACATCTCAAATATAATCTCTAATAATATTTCATAATTCTAAATAAAACGGTTTTGAAGTTATTGGAATATTTCGTTCCTATACACTTTGTACGTATCGTACACGGTTTTCTTTTAAAGTGGAAAATACCGCGCTCCGGGACACATTCGTGGGCGCGGGGGGGTGACGCTCACCCCCGAGGGGGGGGGGGGGAGTAGATAAAATTAAACTAGGCTCTATAACCTAAATATCCTGATAGATAAAAGTTGTCCTTTCATTTTGCCAAATTTTCAGCAAATTTTATTGAATTATGAGATATATAAAAAATTGGGCAAGTGCGAGTCCGACTCGCGCATGAAGGGTTCCGTACCAATATATATATAATCTATAACAAGTTTGTTGTATGGGAGCCCCCCTGAAATATTATTTTATTTTATTTTTAGTATTTGTTGTTATAGCGGCAATAGAAATACATCATCTGTGAAAATTTCAACTGTCTAGCTATCACCGTTCTTGAGATACAGCCTGGTGACAGACGGACGGACGGACGGACGGACGGATGGACGGACGGACGGACGGACGGACGGATGGACGGACGGACGGACGGACGAACGGACAGCGAAGTCTCAGTAATAGGGTCCCGTTTTTACCCTTTGGGTACGGAACCCTAAAAATTACACTAATTATGAAATAAATTAAAGTGGAGAATTTCATTTATAAATTACCAAACAATGACTTTTCATAATATAAATGGGCGGTAATTATTGCTGAAGTACTTACTGGTAGCAATTTTGGCCAAAATACCAGCGGTTACTGTGTGACTAAAAACTTGCGCCGCAAGTTTCACCCGCATCTTTTGTTTGGTATTGGGCCTTATATGTCTTTCCGTTAGTGCAGGAGCGTACACGAAATTGGGATTCATTTTATCAAGCTCATAAAATTGTTCTATGTGAACCCATTTCGCAGTACCTGTAATTAAATACAAGCTTTATTTAACTTGGAATTTATGTATGTAATTATGTTTGTTTGGGTGGAATCTTGCAACTCAATTTTGACGCAGATAGATATCTTCAACCGATGGAGCTGAAGTTTTGCACACCTAACTTTGATGACAATGTGATAAGATAATATGGTACTATCGGCCTGATAATGGAGCCGGAGGGTGGCCCTAGAAACTTTGTAATAGATAAAACAATCCTATCGAGTTTTAGGTCTTTAGAATCGTATCATTAAGCAGTTGATCGGTGTTCAAAGAAATATACAATGAACTATAAAAGCTTGTCACAAAAAGGAATGACAGAAACTTGTTAATTGATTTAGTTAAATAGCCGTTGTACAATATAACTAGATCAAACACAGTGTAAATACCAATTACTTTACCTGTTATTAATTTTTCGTCAGGTTGAATTGCCGAAGGAAATGTAATATTATGCGCCAAAAACATATTTCGCAGGCATTTCAACAAATGAGGCGGATCTGCAACTGTCACTATCTCTCTATTGTCGTGGAGAAAGTATGGTGTCTCAGCAGTTGCTCCAAGGATGCGCAAAGCTTTAGAGTTCACCGAACACAAATCGCAAACAGTTGCTACTATATTTAAACCCACATGAAAGCATTTTGTAAGTATCTGAAACATAAATATTTTTATTAGAATGGAAGTAGGTTCGACTTCAAATAATATTGTACAGTTATTGAATTAATATAATATTAATACATATGTATTACTAGCTGTGCCCCGCGGTGTTACCCGCTCATCCCACGGGAACACTAAATTTATTCGGGATGAAAAGTATCCTATGTCCTTCCCCGGGACTGAAACTATCTATATACCAAATTTCATCTAAATCGGTTCAGCGGTTTAAGCATGAAGAGGTAACAGACAGACAGACAGACAGACAGACAGACACACTTTCGCATTTATAATATTATAGTATAGTATGGATTATTTTCCTCCTTAATAATAACAGACAGTCGATCTGATGTTACAGATTTCGTGGAAAGATAATATGCGATTGGTTGTTTCCATTTTTTGCGTAAACCACAAATCATAAACACTAGAGCACTACATGCAATTGCTTCAGTCCTTCCATGATTAGCATGATCTTGAAAGCCATCCACACAATCTGATTTTGGATTATAATTCAGATGTTTCCGGATAGCCATTTCATCGAATACCAGAGTGCATAGGGTATCATCCTCCGTTAAGGTTTCAGTCATGGCCTTTAATCCATTAAACACGTGTTCATTTATTCCAGGCATCAGTGGGACTTTGTTGAGTAGCTTGTTCAGCGTGCTTTGGCAAGGCAATGAAAATATTCGCCTGAGAAGTCTGTAGCAAGCAGGGGATTTTTTGTACAAAGTTAAAGCAAGTAATTTTTGTTCTAAATTGTATCTTCTGCCCTGCAGTTTTCTCCCGTAATTCATCAACTGACTTTGTACAACCGAAACGAATGAGTCGCTTAGGTTTAAATCAAATAATTTTTGAACCGCCACATTATCACAAATGGTTTTAATCTTGTTTAGTTTTGTTTTTGTCCTTATCTTTTTTCTTAATTTTTGTATTGTATTGATTTTATTTCTACATATATTATATAATTTCTTCTCCGACTCGGAAAGCTCACTTATATTGCATTTATTTAATGCTTTTAATATTTCTTTTTGGGATCCTTTCTTTCGTGCTTTTTTGGGTTCCTGCGACGGATTTGGTTCAGCAGTATCCTAAAAAAGGTAAAAAATTAAATCAATCACTATGCCTAGCCTAAACATGACAGGTGGCAACTTAAGGGGGCTTTAAATTAATGGATTATTTTGCAACAGGTCAATAATCAGATTAGGTAATGACAATGACACTTGATAGTAAACGGAGCCTTTCCTGCATACGAATATTCATAAGTACGAAGGAAAATACATACATTTTTGATAAATATAGATAAAATGATGCTGGATACTGCGGTTGAAATCATCCGCGACCTTTTTCAAACACAACTTACCATCATTGTGGGCTGCTTTACTACACCGGTGTCTTGCTGCAATCGATCTACAGAGGCACCTGGGTCGGTCGAACAACCAGCTGTAGGAGCGTCATGTGTGGTTTTAACCTGAAAATTATATCAAACATTTTTATAGGATAGCAATCTGCATTAGTATGTATTTATTTAATATTTAGTCTGAATGCCAGAAAGCCCAAACCGCTGGTTCTAGAGAGTCCAAATTTGGCACGTCATAGGTTTTTTATAAAAAAGGATTATTTTGCACTAAGATAGGATTTAAATGGGTGTCCAAAATTTGTATGGGAAAACAAGATTGGAAGGACTATTTTATTCGAAACTTCACAAGATTACCTACAAAGTGTGAGATTCCTACAAAGTGTTTCGGGACTTTTGAGAATTCAACCCCTAGGGTACAAAGTCTGAAAATCAAAATGGGTATTGCCGCTATCTGTTAGCTGTTAACCGGGTCGCTAATTACGAAAACAACAACGATTTTAAAATTGAGTAAAGTAATTTCAGAAAGCGAAAGTCTGTGTCTGTGTAGGTATGTTTGTTACTTCTTTACGCTAATGTGGCGGGACGGATTAGAGATAGTTTATACCCCAACTATAGGCACTTTTTATCCTGAAAAAGGCATCGTTCCTGTAGGATAGTGATTGGTTTTAACACGAGCGAAGCCATGGCCAAATACTAGTTTAATTATGTTTTAGGCCCGCAGATAACAAACGTAACTTACTTCAAATATGTTCTGGTCAACTACAGAGGCTTCTTGCTGCGCTCTGCCTTCAGAGACTTTTGGGAGAGTGGAACATCCAGCTACAAGACTATCCTGTGAGGAGTTGGTATTCTGAAAAATTAATGATATAACAAACATAGCAATATGAAGACTGCTTTACATGACAGTAATTGCGCATGGGGTCTCATACGGAATTACTGATATATATTTTTTTCCATTTTTTTTTAATAATTGCTTCTCCTTAAAAGTGGCATTTTAGCGTTTACGCCCTTTGAGTCTGAAGGTATCGATATGTTAATACTAGGATGCCGTATAATTATTAGCCGTCATGATAATCTGGGATAAGTAAATAGTTGGCGATGTGATACTTTGGGGGGAAAACCGTCAACCAAATGACATAATATCATATTGTGGGATAGGTAAGTACGCAATGTAAAAACAAAATAGAGAACTAGCGCATCTGCCTGCGCTTACCCCACGTGGCGCGGTTGCCCCGACTGACACATTATTATCACACATTTTTTCCATAAGTAGGTATTTGTAGGCAGAGAACTTTTTTCATATTGCATACAATTTAAAATAAATAAATTAAATATCAATTACCTTTGTTCGTTGCACGTTTAAAGATAATTTTGATCGAAGTTGTTTCATTGTTTTAACAACATATTCTGTTGTTCCTGGCACAGCATACATGCTTAGGCGTTTTTTGGAACTGTTCGTGTAGCAGGAATCTTGGAAATGTCTTCCACATAGAACCTTGTTCCTTTTGTATAAAGAAGCCAAGGATTCTACTGAAGACCAGTCGTGCTTTGGCCAACAATATGTGGCCCAAAATGTAGCCCTGAAATAGGAAACTACATTTTAACAAGTCTATATATCCACATTAATTGAGACCTGCTTGAAGGGTCGATTGCAAAAAAATTGTACATAGTTAAAAGCTTAGTTAACAAAAAATCACGATCGCTTCCTTTGTGTGACAAAAGTTAGTCATACAAAATGTATGGGTAACTTTCGTCACACAAAGGAATCAATTAAGTTTTGTTTTAATTAAAGCCCTTAACTATGTAATTTTTTTTTGCAATCGACCCTGAACAAAATGGACATGAAACTGAAACAGAAATATAATGTTAAAATACTATGGACTAATCTCAGAACGAGTTTGGTCAAAGCAGGCCTAAATATCTCTTGCAGCGTTTAAATATTACTTCATCATCATCATCCTCCTAGCCTTTGTCCCATTTTTTGAGAATAATTTGTCAATCGGGGTCGGCTACCTAAATCCCAAGATGTGGCGTAGGCACTAGTTTAAACTAGTTCTAAGTAAATATTACTTATGAATAATATTTGAAAAACGATATGTCTGCAGGTACTTAAATACTTTTATTAAAAACTTAAAAGTCCGCAACTTCGTCGACATATACAATACAATACAATACAAATACTCTTTATTGCACACCTCCAACATCAAGGAATATACAACACAACATGAGATACATTCATAATATAACATGCAGAGGTAAACAACAGGCGGTCTTATCGCTAAATAGCGATCTCTTCCAGACAACCTAGACATATATTTATTATCTTCTAGACATATATTTTTTTATCTACTGTTGTCGGGTAAGAAACATCCTATCACCATGATTGGATGCCAAGCTATCTGGAATTAAAATCCGTGCAGCCGTTTTGATGTTATGAGTGGTTATTTAAAACAAACAAACAAAAACTGTGTTTTAATAACATACAATAACCGATTGAATCCAATAGTAGACGCATACTTACTGACACATTTAGCAAAAGCAACTTGTAGGTAGGTAAGGAAACAAAATATTCTTACCGTAAAATATTTGTTATTCCCGCTTTGGGAAAACGGTGAAATTGGACAGAATTGTCTTCAGCCGAAGTTGCACCGCATTTAGCACATTTTCGATACGCATTTGAAGACATGATGATATAAATATCGTAATATAATTTGCAAATATGCGAGACAATTTGAAAGTAGCGGTTCGTTGACGTACATTAAAATGACAGGCTGACAGCCATTTTGATTTTTTTTTTTTGGGAATTTTATGGCCTGGTAACTAGACCTTTAAGCCACAGCCATTTTGATATCACAGCCTAGCGTTGCCAGAATTAAAAACACAAGTATATTTTTTTCATCGAGCAATAAAAATATTGTTAGCCGTATATAAAATCTTGAAGCCAATTCTTTGTATGAAAGTGAAAAGACCTTGTTTATTATTCTGTTTCGAGATATTCAACGGAAAAGTACATCATGTGTGAATTACCAACGAATATTACGAAAATTGAGCAACGTGCTGTAATTAAATTCCTTACAAAAAGTGACAAATCACCGCAGTGTATTTTTGAGGAAATGGCTATTATTAACGGTGATTCTGGGCCTTCTTATGCCACAGTCAAAAAGTGGAGTCGCTTATTTAAACTCGGACGGGAATCGATCGAAGACGACCCCCGCTCAGGGCGGCCAATATCGGTAGTGACCGAAGAAAACGTAGCAAAAGTCAAAAAGCTGGTATTAGAAGATAGAAGAATTAAGGTTTGGCAAATAGCTGAGGTCTTAGGTATTAGTAAAGAAAGAGTCGGAGAAATTTTACATGAACATTTGTACATGAGTAAAGTCAGTGCTCGTTGGGTACCGAAAATGCTAACGGCCTTCGCTCGTACGTCGTGTGGAAACTTCTCGGGCGTTTTTAGAATTGTGCGAAGATGATTTAGATGAAGTTTGTTCCCGAATAGTAACTGTTGATGAAACATGGATCAGACAGTATGATCCGGAGTGTAAGTCTGAGTCGATGCAGTGGATTGAAAAGGGTGAAAGGCCGCCGAAGAAATTTAAAGTGCAAAAGTCGGCCTCTAAGTTAATGGCTACGGTATTTTGGGATTGTGATGGCATTCTTTTAATCGATTATTTAGAAAAAGGCTCTACGATAAACGGAACTTATTATGCAAATCTAATAAGACAGGTGCGACAAGCCATAGTTGAGAAAAGGCGGGGTAAACTAAGGAAAGGCATTTTGTTTTTGCAAGACAACGCACCCGTTCACACCGCTAATGTTGCGAGGCGTGCTCTGAAGGAAGTTGGTTTTGACGAAATTGACCACCCACCCTACAGCCCAGATCTAGCCCCAAGCGATTATTTTCTATTCAATAATTTGAAGAAAGAGTTGAGGGGAAAGCGATTTAGAAGTGACGAAGAGATGAAGGCGGCTGTACAGGAGCATTTTGAAGGGCAAAATGAAGATTATTTTTTTAATGGCCTAAAAGCACTGTATAAAAAATGTAAAAAATGCATTGATTTAGGAGGAGACTATATTGAAAAATAAACACGAGTTCATTTGTGTAAATTGTTTTTTTCTATCTTAGGCTTAGAACTTTTCAGACGCCCCTCGTATAACATTGGTACAAAAAAAATAGAACTACTCAAGTGGCGCTGACCTGACCTGAAGTCCTGAGTTTGTTCTAAAATTGGTATATTTTACGTTTCCAGCGCCAATATTAACGCCATTTTGAAAAAAAATAACAAAACTGAATCGACAAACGTAGACCAGGTCTACTGGGCAGCCTCGAGTCTACTCGTCGCATCCAGCGGATCTTCGGCTCGTTGCAAGATCTCTCGGTCCGTTGCTTCGTGATATTCTGCACTTGCATCAAAATGTATTAAATTTTTGTCTTTCAACTTATGTTATGGTTACGAAAAATTTAGCGCTCGCTGCGCTCGCGCTTTATACTCGTATCTGGTTTTGTTTTGACCCTTCCTCTCAAAAAATTTCGCGCTCGCTGTGCTCGCGCTTTCATCTGGTTTTGTTTTGACCCTTCCTCTCAAAAAATTTCGCGCTCGCTGTGCTCGCGCTTTCATCTGGTTTTGTTTTGGCCCTTCCTCTCAAAAAATTTCGCGCTCGCTACGCTCGCGTTTTCATCACATTCATGAATCGTATCCCTACGCTCGCGATTTACGACTTCCGACGTTTTGCACCGTCCTCCCAAAACTTTCGCGCTCGCGTTTCCATCTCATTTTTAATGACATTTAAGTATGACTATAAGGCGAAATACACTTTCTATAAGGTGCTTGCGCCAAAGACGGCCCTGTTCCTAAGATAGCTCACCAAGATAGCCGTACCATATATAGTCATAAGTTAAGACTGTGGTACTTAACCGAACATGGGGCGAAATTTGATTTCCTTCAAACTTCCTTATAACTATAAAATTTTCAAGTGGGCTATCTTAGGAACAGGGCCATCTTTGGCGCAAGTATACCTTATTTACGCGCTTGGTGAAGCTTCCTATCCTCTAGCATGACTTTACAACAATTCCTTTTCCCCACCCTGCATATATGTCAACTTGGCCGGCCCCCCCCTTGGACCTTCGGCTGGCGACGCCCTTGGAACCGGGTCTTATACTTCGAACGTTACGGATATTAGTTAAGTGGCATACAGTATTCTGGCGCGTACAATCGATAACTTTCAGAACCTATTGTGAAGTATGGGCTACGGAACCCTACACTGAGCGTGGCCCGACATGCTCTTGGCCGGTTTATTGATACTCTAACTGCCTTGCTCCTTTATTACCAAATTAATGCCAATGGTCAAAAGGAATTACTAACAATTATATGGATCATGTCCGAAATAAAGGATTTACTAATTAATAATTATAATACTCTAATTCTACTTTTAAAATATGGCTTCCATCAGGTTAATGATGATTTCGCCAATTTCAAGTTTGCTCGTAGAGCATGCCGTTGTTCGGTGAGGTTTTGCTTTTTGTAAATTGATAGCGATTTACAAAAAACCACGCGGTCTACCGGGCCTTGACCCAAGAAGGGCTATGTACGCTTCAAGTTGAATTCTTCATTAACCATTCACTCATACGTTAGTTCACTGCACAATAGGCTATCAATACTACACATTGAACAACCAACATGAATAAATAACGAACAACTAAACTTAAAGGCATGCGGCCATCTTAAGTCACAAACCGGACAATAATTATAATAACGGTTTAAACTTACGTAAAATTGTCAGGAACGGCCCGATTCTGTCAATTTTTACGTGAGTTTAAACCGTTTTTATAATTATTAAAGATGTCTCACGATAGTTTTAATAATATGATTTATTAATTAAATTATTTAACACGCAAATGATATCGTCGCAACTGCAAGCAGTTTTGTACAGTATTTTCCTCGAGGATGTCTGTGGCGATGGCGTGTTGTGTCCCTGTGCATTATCACTATTATCAGTGCTTCACAACAATAGTCGTGTGAGCCAATACATGGCGTGGCATGGGCAAGTCTGACGCACAGTGTCATCGGTGTTTAAAAGCTAAATAACAGTACCCTTACCAATTTGAATGGAGAAACGATTTGAATATGGGCGCTGTACTCCTAGCTGTTACTTTGTAGAACTACAATTCTCCGCAGTCGCTAACGAGTTACGGCAACGGTCACAGTAAACTCATGGTACTGTCAGTTAGAGTACCTACGTGACTATGTGTGTGACGGTGCTGTTGCTGGTCGGCGTGGGCGCAGCACTCGCGTGCCCGCGCCCCAATGTGCGCATCTCAGGTAAAATTAAAATCTATCTACAAAGTAGGTACGTGAGTTGTCAGAATGTGATTCGAGTTTTACATTTGTCTCCCTCGCTGTTTCGCGATCCAGATAAAAACCTCTCAGTTCTCACCCAAAGCCGAATCCCAATTTGAGAGCGCACTGACTCGAATACAAGGTGCCACGGGAGGGACCGACATAATTTTAAAAATTAAAATGTATAAATTTGGCTGGATTCGGTAAGGCATTTTTTTATACTCGCCTAGTGTAATCTGTCAATTATAATAATTTCACAGACGAAATCACAACAGCTTATTTTGAACGTTTATTTTGATAAAATCCGTTTAATTGAATATGTTCATTAGAATATTTTCGATTCAAAGTACATTCTTAAGTTTTTTAAACGGTTTTATTTAGCTTGCCCTGTTTGTTTATTTATTTATTTGGGTCAAATCTAGTAATTGAAATTTGACCCCCTTCCTGTTGACGTATTGATCTGAAATACTATTATAAAATCCTAAATTTGTATTGAAAATAAATTTTCTATGGAGGGAGGTCATGATTTCAGGAAAAATCTCGATAGCGTGATGCAGCCTGATAGTTGTTTTGTATGGACACGCGTCGCCGTGCCAACCTGGCGCCATCTGTTTTCAAAAAAACCGTTGTCCTCGCATCACGCCGAAACGGCTGGATAAAAAGCTACTAATTTTGGTACAGGAATAGCTGAACATCCAAAGATGGTTATAGGATACTTTTTATTATGATTAATATTTATCTCTGAAAACATAAATTCCATGAAATATTTTCCTTACAATGTGTAAACCTTATAATGACAGCGTTTGTGATTTTGAATTTAGAACGACGCGACCCCCGCGTGGCTCTTACGTGTACAAAAACTAAAAAGTATGAATTCGACATAATACCTCCGCGCGGCCCACCGGTATTAACAATAAGGTTAAGGTTGTTTGAGGCGTTGAGTTACAGAAACCGTGTTAGTTAGATAGAAAAGATGGCGCCAATTATCGACCAACACAGACGAAAATATGAGTGCAATGTTCGTTGTAAATTGGCTCATGCTCAAAAAAAAACATACATTTCTTTAAAAACACAATTTGCGACAATAGGAACTAATTAATGCTCTTTTATTGAATAATTGAATATGCAATTATATTCTTCTGTAGTTTGTAAGTATTGACCATAAAAAAGCCCGGAGACGCAATAATAAATGTTAATGAATAAAACAGATTTTTTAATGCCATTTTATCGAGTGTAATTGAAATAGAAGTATTTCGAATCAATTTAAATACATTTTTAAATATGTTTTACCAACCAACATTTAGAACATTAGGCGCAAATTTTTGTATTGTTTGTGTTTGGCCTAACTTACTTCAGGAAAAATATTGATAGCGTGATGCAGCTTGATTGTTGTTTTGTATGGACACGCGTCGCCGTGCCAACCTGGCGCCATCTGTTTTCATAAAATCCTTTGTCCTCCAATCACGCCGAAATGGCTGGACGGATTTTAACCATTTTTGGTACAGGGATAGCTGGACATCCGAAGATGGTTATAGGATACTTTTTTTCCGTCTACGGTAAAGAAAAAATACGCGAATGAAGTCGTGTGCATCTCATAGCGTCATCCATCAGCGTCGTGAATTTGAATTTAGAACCACGCGTACCCCGCGGGGGGCCGGCCTGCGCTACCCACCGGGGGACAATAGCCCTGAGGTTGGACGAGTCGCCGAGTTACGGACACTGGGGCAGTAGATGGCGTTAGTGGTACACGAAATGATCATTTTATGAGACAAAACTGAACACAATTTTGTTATTATTAATTTCGCGATGCAACAATGGGAACTACCACTCTATTATTGCATTTAAAATTCATGTATTTACTCAGTAGTTTATAAATATTGACCCTCTTTTCATAAACGTACTGAGACGCGGAGAAAATTTAAAATGAATAAATAAGTTGTTTTTTTACTTTCTTGAGAGACAATAATCAAAATAAAATTATGTAATATCAATTTTATCCTTTGACGTATAAATATTTACGGAAAGTTAATGAAATATGATACGCACATAAGTGCTACCAGTAGCGCCATCTATGAGCTTTAAACAGTAGTTTTCCCCGAGGTGCCGTCCGCAGCAGAGTTTTCGCAATGGCGAAGTGAGTGGATTGGTCTGTAATTTGTGTATTGTTTTACTAGCTTTTACCCGCTGCGCTCACGTTAAAACATACGTTCACTATATTACTACGTCTACTACGACCTCCCTCACAAATTTGAAGTTAATGAGTGATACATTTAAATGTTATTACTATGTACAATTAATTTCTTTAATTTTAATACAGCTGATGCAAAGTTTAAGTTGACAGCTCGAGGGCCGTTCAGCGTCAGTATGTGTTTAGACAAAATATAAACAATCTCAAACAACGTTTGATTAAACTTTTAAGTATTTTTAAAGAGATGGTGACTAACAGACGGGAGGCAATAAGAAAAAAAACAATATCGTACAACGGAAAAAAGAAAGCAAGGCTGATGAAACTTAAGCAATACGAAGAGATAGTATCGAAAAAAACGGGGGGCTCGGGGGGAGGAGCCCCCCGCTCTAACAAAATACTACATGCTAAAACTGAAAAATTCAAGTAGCTTTGATGAAAGCCTAAGTTACCTGTAGATATATGGTGATCAAGAAAAAACAAAACCCTAAAAGGCTAAAAAGAAAGCAAGTCTCATCAAACTTTTAAGTATCCTGAAAAGATAGTGAACTAAAATGGCATAGTGCTCGCATTAAGAAAACACAAAAACTTAAAACGGAATCGAGAACGCAAGTCTGATCAAACTTTAAAAGATTCTAAAGAGATGGCGACCCAACCAGACGGGAAGCACGAAGAAAAAACAATATCGCACAACGGAAAGAAGAAAGCACGCCTGATGAAACTTTTAAATAACACGAAAAGATGTTATTGAAAAAAAAATGTATAACATGCTAAAACAGAAAAATAAAGTAAATCTGATGATAGGCTAAGTTACGTGTAGATATGGTGATCAAGAAAACACAAAACCTTCACTAACGAGTAAGCAAGTCTGCACAACCTTTTGAGTAACCCGAAAAGATAGTGAACGATAATGGCATAGTACTCGTTTAGGGAAGAGAGTTGGTTGAAGAGAAACTCCGTTGTGATGTCAGATTTGAGATAATTTATTTACACAATTTCGGTTTATTTTATATACAATATTTACAATAGAATTAGAGTAGGTAGCACCCAGCATGATGCTACTTGGTGGGGATACAAAATGGCGCTTCGATGGAGAGAGTGTATACGTGTCGTAAATTGTTGCGGTTACGTAACACTCTGAGCTTGTGTGCGCGCGATCGCGCGCCTATAAATTAATGCGAGCAAAAGCGCGCCACCTTTTCGTCGCCGGCGTTCGTCGTGTTCACTTGTCCCGGCGTATCTCCTGTGCTTCAGCTCGAAGACTCGAAACTTGAAGATCGAAGAGAGAAGATGATGCTGACTGAAGATATATTTATACAACTGTCTTTTCAAGACAAATCAACCTGCTCTTTTCAGAGCAAACGCTCAGGCGTCAATCTCGCTGTTTCTATGGAAACAACGTCAATCAATCACCTACATGCTTCCCCTCCTAGTGAAAACGTACCGGCAGGCGGATAGTACGTCCACGGCGGGTTGTTTGGTTTTCTTTGGTAGGTGTTGAGTTGGTTTCTGTTTGTTGTTTCAGGTTCTTTTCTGTTTTTTGTTTCAGGTTATTTTTGTCTGAGTACTTGTTGCTTTTGTCGTTCTTGCTCTTCTCTTTGTTGCAGGCACTCGGCGTCGTTGTATCTTGTACGGTGTTATTATTCTGCGTCGGTGTATTTTTCTCGGTCGTAGTGTTGTTACAGGAACTCGGTGTAATCTGCGTTGATGTAGATGTATTCTGTTTGGCGGTAGCGTTGTTACAGGAACTCTGCGTAGTCTGCGTTGATGTAGGTTCTTGTAAATCTTGCTCGACGATAGTGTATGCGGGTTTTAGACGGTCTATTGAGATGTTGACTTGTCGGTTAGGTAGTTGCAGTGTGAAAACCTTTCCATTTCGTTTTAGCACGCGATACGGTCCGTCGTAAGGTGCTTGTAGCGGCTTCTTTACGGCGTCGACTCGTACAAAAACGTTGTCGCATGTTTGAAGGTCACGGTGTACGAAGATAGGTCTTTTGTTGCTATGTGATTGGTTCGGCATAGGTCTCAATTTGCTTATTACTTCGCGCAATCGTTCCACGAATTCGGCGTCCATGTTGGATTCGGCGGCGAGGTCGCCGCGCGGCGTCGATTCCAGGAATTCGCCCGGTAGTCGTACACTGCAGCCGTAAGTTAGTTGTGCAGCGCTGACGTTTGTGTCGCTTCTCATCGCGGTGCGAACTCCCAGTAAGACTGTAGGTATTTCGTCGATCCAACTTCTTATTGTTTGTAGTCTTGCTTTTAGTGCGGCCTTGAGTGTTCTGTGCCAGCGTTCGACGATGGCGTTAGATTGCGGATGGTACGGTGTTGTCCGGGTTCTTTCGATGCCGAGTAAGCGTGAAAGGGACGCAAATACTCGACTTTCGAATTGCCTTCCTTGATCCGTAGTGATTGTAGCGGGACATCCGAAACGCGAAATCCATCCGTCGTATACTGTCTTGGCGACGTCTTCTGCTGTTATTTCGCATAACGGGAATGCTTCGGGCCATCGGGTTGCTCTGTCTATCATCGTCAGTAGGTATCTGTGTCCGCTTGCTGCTGTACTCAGTGGGCCGACGATATCAATATGCAAGTGCTGAAAGCGGTCGGTTGGCGGGAAAGTGGACAGCGGACTCGATGTGTGTCGAACGATTTTCGCACGTTGGCAGTGTAAGCACGCTCGTCCCCACTCCGCGATTTGCCGGTTCATCGTTGGCCAAAAGTATCGCTGCGTTATTAGCTTGCGAGTAGTTTTGACTCCAGGATGACTTATGTTGTGAATAGAGTTGAATGCGATTCGGCGATATTCTTCTGGTAGGTATGGACGTAGGTAATCTGTTGATGTTTCGCAGTGTAGTTTTGTGCTTGATCCGGGTAATGTTATTTTTTTGATTGTTAGATTTTCTTGTTGTGCGAGTGTTTCGATTATGTTGCTGTCTCTTTCTTGTGCTTCGGCGAGTTGTTCGTAGTCGATTGGTGATGGGCAGGAAATTGTTTCTATGCGTGATAGAGCGTCGGCGGCTGCATTCAGCGATCCACTGATGTGTCGTATATCCGTGGTAAATTCGGATATGTATAGCAGTTGACGTGTCCGACGTGGCAATTCGTTGCTTGTGTTCGTCTTGGTGAATGCGAACGTGAGCGGTCGATGATCGGTGTAGATAATTATTTCTCTTCCCTCGAACATCTTGCGGAAATGCTTTGTTGCCATATATATTGCTGTCAACTCGCGGTCGAATGTGGAGTAGCGTGTCTGTGCGTCGGTGAATTTCTTTGAGAAGTAGCCGAGTGGTTGCCATGCGTTGTTCACGAATTGATTAAGCGCGGCTCCTGCGGTTTTGTCGCTAGCATCGCTGAAGATCGCCAATGCCGCATGGTGCGAAGGATGGGCGAGTAAAGCTGCGTTTTTGATGCTGACTTTACATGCCTCGAATGCTTGGTTTGCTTCAGCGGTCCAGTCGATTTTTGTTTTATCTCGCTTCTTGACGTTGTGTAGGTATGCGTGTAGTGGAGCTTGAATAGTTGCGGCGTCCTTGATATTTTCTCGGTAGAAATTTAGCATGCCGAGAAAACGACGTAACTCTTCGACTGTTTGTGGTTTCGGGAAGTTGTTGATTGCTTCGACTTTTTCTTCCGGTGGTTGGATTCCTTGTTGAGAGACTTGGTAGCCGAGGAATTTGACAGATGGTTGGCCGAAGACGCATTTTGATGGGTTGATGGTGATGCCATATTCTTCCAGTCGTTGCAGTACTGTGCGTAGGTGTTGTTGGTGCTCATCTTCGTTGGTCGAAGCTATGAGGATGTCATCGACGAATGGGAATACGTAGTTGAGATCGCGTAGAACTTCGTGGATGAAACGTTGGAACGTTTGACCTCCATTTTTGAGTCCTGCGCAGATCCGAGGAAACTCGTACAGACCGAATGGCGTGATGATGGCGGTCTTCTCCACATCTTGTTCGCTGACTGGTATCTGCTGGTATGCGCGATTTAGGTCGAGAGTCGAGAATATTTGCTTCCCGGCGAGTTGGTATGTGAAGTCGCGCATGCGCGGTATGGGGTACCGGTCGGGCTTGGTGATTGCGTTTAGCCTTCGGTAATCTCCACATACTCGTATTTCCCCATTTTTCTTAGGTACGACGTGTAGTGGTGATGCCCAAGGACTTTTGCTTGGTCTGCAGAGGCCCTGTGCCATCATGTTTGAAAATTCTTTCTTCACAAGCTCGTAGCGGTGGGGAGCGATGGGGCGTGGTCTGCAGTGGAGGGGCGGTCCGGTTGTTTCGATGAAATGTTCGACGCTGTGTTTTGGACTGAGTTTCATTGATGTAATTCTTGTTATTCCGGGGAAATCGGCTAGTATGTTGTGGTATGATTGTTGCACGTCTATGCTGCGAACGGTTGGGATGTCCGCAGAACAGATTTGTGCGTTTGTTGTGAGTAGCGTCTTGCCGTCGATAAGTCTGCGATTTTTGATGTCCACGATGAGATTGTGGTACTTCAGAAAATCGGCTCCCAGGATAGGCTTTGATACGGCTGCGATGATAAATTTCCACTTGAATGAGCGTCGGAGGTTGAGGTCGAGATCGAGTGTTTTCTCGCCGTATGTAGGTATGACGGTGTTGTTTGCGGCGTACAGTTGAAACGGTAGTGGTTGCTCTTGCGTGCCTTTCGTTCTCGGGAGTACGGAAATATTTGCACCCGTGTCTACCAAGAACGTGAGCTTCGTTTGCTTGTCTGTCACGAAGAGGCGGTGAGAGGTTTCGTAAACGCCAGCGTCCGCCACAGCTAGCGTTAATTTTAGTTTTCCGGCTGCGGGGCGGTGATGGGTTTGAAGCTGCACGGTGGCGTGCATTTCTTCGCGTCCATGCCGAAACGGTGGTGGTAATAACAGTACGGCATGGGCGAACTGTTGCGGCTTCGGCTCTGCGACGCATTTCGTGAGCGTGATTGGAAACGGCGGCGTGGTCGGCTGTCTCGCTGATTTTCATATGGACGTGGATTTTCGTATGGTCGCGACCGGAGTTCGGCGATTATCAGGGACAATCTTCTTATTTCGGTGATGAGATATTGCGGGTCGAATGGTGGATGCGGTTGGTATGTTTGTTGTTGCGGGAGCGGCGGCGGTGGTTGTAGAGGTGCGGGCACGGCGGGTGCGGCGGTGGGCGCGGGCGTCGCTATTGCGGCGATGTGCGCTGACGGCGTGTGCGACACCTCCATCATCCTGTCGGCGAGGAGAGCCAGGTCGTCGAGCGTGGTCTTGATTTGGAATGCCTCGCTGACGGTGAGCACGGAGCGGACGTGGGGCGGTAGATGGTCCAGCCACATCATCTGTATCGTGCTCTCAGGAAACTTCTCTCGGTTGAGATTTTGCATCCGCCGTAGGAGTTGGCTCGGTTTTTGATCGCCTAACTCGACTTGCGACAGCAACTTCTTCGTCTGTGTGCTGCTTGATTCCTCGTACAGAGATATCAGACGCTCCTTGACGGCCTTGTAGTAGTCCTTTTCTGGCGGCGAGTAAATGAGGTCGGAGATATTCTGTATGTCTTGCTTCTCGAGTTGGGCGATAACCATCTGCGCGAGTTGCGCCTGGCTTCGTTTTAGATCGGCGGTGGCAGCTTCGAAACTGCAGAACCACAGTCGCGGTTGATCCCGCCAAAACGGCGGTACGCGAAGCGACAGTGATATGCCGGAGACTTCGTGCGACGACGGTGCTTGAAATTCAGACGGCGCGGGTGGCTGCATCTGAGGCTGCGGTGCGACGGCTTGAGGTGCAGGTGCAGAAACTTCGTTGTTCATGATGTTTGTTTTCTTGATTTCTTCTTTTGCAGTTCTTGAGTCGCGGGTCACCACTTTAGGGAAGAGAGTTGGTTGAAGAGAAACTCCGTTGTGATGTCAGATTTGAGATAATTTATTTACACAATTTCGGTTTATTTTATATACAATATTTACAATAGAATTAGAGTAGGTAGCACCCAGCATGATGCTACTTGGTGGGGATACAAAATGGCGCTTCGATGGAGAGAGTGTATACGTGTCGTAAATTGTTGCGGTTACGTAACACTCTGAGCTTGTGTGCGCGCGATCGCGCGCCTATAAATTAATGCGAGCAAAAGCGCGCCACCTTTTCGTCGCCGGCGTTCGTCGTGTTCACTTGTCCCGGCGTATCTCCTGTGCTTCAGCTCGAAGACTCGAAACTTGAAGATCGAAGAGAGAAGATGATGCTGACTGAAGATATATTTATACAACTGTCTTTTTCAAGACAAATCAACCTGCTCTTTTCAGAGCAAACGCTCAGGCGTCAATCTCGCTGTTTCTATGGAAACAACGTCAATCAATCACCTACACTCGCATTAATGAAACGGAAACAAGAAAGCAGGTTTGACCAAACTTTTAGGTATTCTAAAGAGATGGTGACTAACAGAGACGGAAGGCACTAAGTTAATTATATCGCAACACGGAAAGAAAAAAGCAAGACTGATAAAACTTTTAAGCAGCACGAAGAGATGGTATTTAAAAATACGGGAGGCTCGGGGGGCAGAGCACTCAGAAAGTGTCATTTGCTAAAACTGAAAAATTCAATTAAATCTGATAAAAGGCTAAGTGACCTGTAGATATGGTGATGAAGAAAACGTAAAACCTTAAAACGCTAACAAGAAAACAAGTCTGATCAAACATAAAAGCAACCTGAAAATATATTAAACTAAAATGGCTTAGTGCTCGCATTATAATACACAAATCCTTAAAACGGAATCAACAAAGCAAGTCTGATCAAACTTTAAAGAATTCGAAGAAGAAGAAGATGTGGTGACCAAACCAGACGGGAGGCACGAAGAAAAAACAATATCGCACAACGAAAAGAAGTAAGCACGACTGATGAAACTTTTAAGTAACACGAAGAGATGGTATTGAAAAAGACGGGGGGCTCGGGGGGCGGAGCCCCCCGCACTTAAAAATGCAATATGCCAAGACTGAAAATTATAAGTAAATCTGATGAAAGGCTAAATGACCTGTAGATATGGTGATCAAAAAAGAAAAGAAAGAAAAGACAAAACCCTAAAATGCTAACTAGAAAACAAGTCTGATCAAACTTTTAAGTAACCTGAAAAGATAGTGAACTAAAATTGCATAGTGCTCGCATTAATAAAACACAAATCCTTAAAACGGATTCAAGAAAGCAAGTCTGATCAAACTTTAAAGGATTCTAAACAGATGGTGACCAAACCAGACGGGAAGCACGAAGAAAAATCCTCGCACAACGGAAAGAAGAAAGGACGACTGATAAAACTTGTCAGTAACACGAAGAGATGGCATTGAAAAAGACGAGGGGTTCGGGGGGCAGAGCCGCCCGCTATTAAAAAACATTACATGCTAAAATTGAAAAATTAAAGTAAATCGGTTGAAACGCCTAAGTTACCTGTAGACATGTTGCACAAGAAGACACAAAACTTAAAAACGCTAACGAGAAAGCAATTCTGCTCAACCTTTAAAGTAACGATAGTGAAAAAATGGCATAGTGCTCGCATTAAATAAAAACAAAACCCTAAAACGGAATCAAGAAAGCAAGTCTGATCAAACTTTAAAGGATTCTAAATGGGGATGGTGACCAAACCAGACGGGACGAAGAAAAAACAATATAACAAACGGAAAGAAAAAAGCAAGACTGGTGTAACTTTCAAGTTATCTGACGAAATAGATAACAAAAATGCAGTAGTGCTCACATTGAGAATACATAAACCTAAAAACGGTAACAGAAAAGCAATTCTGAACAAACGATTAAGTATTCTAAGGAGATGATGACCAAAAAAAGCGGGGCAGTAAGCAAGACAATATACCACAACGGAAAGAAGAGAACATGACTTTATTTAAGTAACCAATTGACACAGTGCACAAAAATGACGGAGGCCTCGCATTGAGAAAACAAAACAAGAAAGTAGAAATTGAATCTAAAATGAACAAGGAATCATGTCCGTGAAAGCATTCAAATATTCCAAAGATACAGTAAACAAAAAATATGGGGGGCTTGAGTTATGCCAAGCCAATGCCAAATGCCAAGTTATGCCATGTGAACGTATTTTTTTTAACGCGTGCGAAGCCGCGGGCAAAAGCTAGTATGTTAATACATTCGGTATCATTGTAAATCCAAGATGGCCGCCGCTACAAAATGGCGGATTACATATTTTATCACTACTTCCTCAATATGGGTATCAAATGAAAGGGCTTGATTAGTAGAATAGAGTTATTTATGAAAATAAAATGAATATTCAATATGGCCGCCAATAAAAGGGCAGGTTAATTTTTCTTTTCATAACCTCTTCAATATGGATATCAAATAAAAGGACTTGATTAGTAGAAGACTTCTTTATGAAAATAAAATTAAAATCCAATATGGCCGCCAACAAAATGGCAGGTTAATTTTTCTTTACCTATAACCCCTTCAATGTAGGTAG
This sequence comes from Apotomis capreana, assembly GCA_947623375.1. Taxonomy (NCBI): domain Eukaryota; kingdom Metazoa; phylum Arthropoda; class Insecta; order Lepidoptera; family Tortricidae; genus Apotomis; species Apotomis capreana. The sequence continues at coordinate 3,152,169 of OX392525.1, forward strand.
GTATGAAATAGAAGGTCTTGACTAGTAGAATAGATTGCACTATAAAAATAAATAAAAATCCAATATGGCCGCCAACAAGATGGCGGGTGGTTTTTTTTATTACTCCTTCAATATGGGTATCAAATGGAAGGGCTTGAGTAATAGAATACTGTTATATGCTTTGACAAATCTAACATCTAAGATGGCCGCCGAAAATACCAGATTTCAATATGGGTATCAAATAAAAGGTCTCGACTAGTAGAATAGATTACACTATGAAAAATAAATGAAAATCCAATATGGCCGCTAACAAGATGGCAGGTCATTTTTTTTAACTACCCCTTCAATATGGGTATCAAATGGAAGGGCTTGAGTAATAGAATACTGCAACTTACCTACTGTACTGCTTTGACAAAAATCATCATATATACATCTAAGATGGCCGCCGGAAATGCCAAATTTAATCATTGTTTCAATATGAGTGATGGATACCAAATGAAAGGGCAAGTCGAAAGCTGCGTAGTGGTTCATAGAGTTTAGAGCAGTCAATACTTAACAGTAATATGAATGATGAAATTTAGGCAACTCATCAATACCTACAAAGAAGTGACGAGATCTTCAAAAACAAGCTTAAACAGTTGCTTACTGAACACGCGTACTATAGCATAGATGAATTTATTGAAAAGTCGGGAGAGCGCTGACCCAAAACTAAAAATCACGGTATTTTTAATGATAATCAATTATGTATAATGTGAATTTAATAATAATAATAATGTATATAATGTATATTGTATAATGTATACTTGTTAATTTCATTTAATAATAATTTATATAATGTATATTGTAGGTATTTGATGACATGACTTGTAAAATGTATATTTTATTAATAAAGATCTGAATCTGAATCTGAATCTGAACTGCGTCAACTTAGAATCGGAATTCAAGCATGGATCTTGGTTCCACCCAAGTCAAGATTGTGTATCGTGTCAAGGACTGTGTGGCGTTACAGGGGCTAAAAATGAAACGTCGTTAGCGGTACACCACCCAAGTTAAGGTTAAACGAGCCAAGAACTGTGTGGCATTTGAGTGAATATAAATTATATGTCGTAAGCATTTTCTCTTCAAGACTTGGGCACATCTTGTTGTATAACAGCCTTTCCCCTCTATTGGACCGCTGGGGGGTTGACCGTTTTATTGTCCATTACTCGTGGAACAAAATCCATACTAATATTATAAATGCGAAAGTATGTCTGTCTGTCTGTCTGTTACCTCTTCACGCTTAAACCGCTGAACCGACTTAGATGAAATTTGGTATGGAGATAGTTTGAGACCCGGGAAAGGACATAGGATACTTTTCATCCCGAATAAATTTAGTGTTCCCGTGGGATAAGCGGGTAACAGCGCGGGGCACAGCTAGTGTTTAATAACAATAAAACAAAAGTAAAACAGAAACAGCAACAAAACGAAAAAGAGGCTTAATAAATATACATACATACATACATAGACTGCTAAACTTATAACCCTTCCCTTTGGCTTTGCCGTAGTCGGGTAAAAAAGCGAAAGAAAAGTATAGAGCAAAACGTGCAAAAGAGAGTGAAATTAAACCTCACAGTCGACTACACAAAAGGGAGTAAACGGTTAGCGTCAGAGACACCTGAGTAACATGAGGCCAGGTTGTTAGGCCAACGTGAGAGACAAAGGGATCTGGTAGCGCCCGAAACACCAGAGCAATATGAGGCCAGGATAACAGCTAGGACAGCGTGAGAGAGAAAAAGAGCTCGTAGCGTCCAAAACACCTGAGCAACGCAAAGTACGGTTAAATAACCAACGTGAGCGTACCCTGCAATGCAGAACTGGAAATCATTTGCAAACATTTTATGTAACAAAATTAAAAACTAAAAACTTGAAAATAAAAATTGTGTAAAAAACTTTTTTAAGTTAAACGGTTTTATTGAAAATTTACTAAAAGGTTATAAATAATTCGGTAGGTCCTAGGTACCAGACATCACACCACTCTCCTCATCCATCTAGGGCATTGATCAGACAAAAAATAAAATCGTTGGGCGTGTGAAATTTCTATCAAGTCAACCGTATTTACGCAGACTTCGCGCGCCCAACATTACTGTACATTTATTTATTTTTACTTAATAATACTGTTGTAGACGCAAATGTTTAAAAATCAGTGGCGCATTTGCATTCTAGTCCTCTCTAGGCCTCAGGCCATGTAAGTACCAGCCGCCTGTTTCCTCGCACGATTGGCCTTTAATATCTGGCTGTCCTAGACCCGGACCTTAAATCCGCCGCTGTCCAAAACATACGTAAGTTCACAAGCGATACCTAATGAAATAAGACAATAAATGATCATTCTTCCTTGATTCAGGGATCGCAGGCGAGGAGGACAGCGACGAAAATTATCTGCCGGCAATGTACGGCGTCACGGTCCACATCTACTGTTTGGGAACTGAGGCACGATCACTCACCATAGACTTTGGTGGTGTGAGACAACCTGCTGATGTCATTAATGAAACAACTATTGCGACAACTCTACTAACTTCAGGGCTGCCAGAAACCGAATGGTACCGGCCATATACCTGTACAGACACGGTAACCACTTGCCAGGAATCATTGATTGTACGGCTACTGCCCGCTATCGACATCATATCTACAAATGTTATTAGGAAACGATTTAATCGAAAAGTCTACTATTTCGTACCAATTAACGAGACTTATCAGGTCACGTGCAGTGGGTACAAGGCCGAAGATCTTATCATCTATAAAAAGTCTCGTATCCTGATAGGACTAGATGACGAAATCATGAATCAAACTACAATAACGTCGAGTATACTGCAAGACGCACAGAGCGTATATAACGATTTTTTTTGCGCCATTTTCGAAAATAGTTACTTTCCTATAGATAATCGTTTAAGCATACGTGTATACGTGGACTACCCTCCTGCGGCTGCAAACTTTGAGTGCGTCGAAAACATGGAGCAAATGAACTGCACTTGGAGCGCGTTTAGCAAATACGCCACTTTTAAATTATATTACATGGACAAAGATAAGTCTCTACTAGTTTGTGAGGATCGCTCGGGCAAGAACATCCGACTCTGTGAATGGAATTTGGATGACGTGAGGACACGGGGCTTCGCAGTGGATTTAAACTTTACCTTAGTCCTACACACGTGCAGTCGTCTATTCTGTGATAATCAAACATTGTTTATGGATCGTCAATTGATAATGAGACCGCCTCCACCTATGCATATTACTTTAAAAAATAAAAATTCAAATGGAATAATTGTAGAAATGTACCTTGACAAAAATAATTTTTATGATATTCCATTCAAGAGAATAACATACTGGATACCGGGTGTGGAAACACGAGAAGAAGAGGTTGAGATGAAGGAAAAGAGCTATATGTCGAATTCTCAGACCCCATCCTTTCATTCAGTGATAATAACATTCAAACTGCCATGCCCGAATACTCTTTACAAACTTAAAATATATGTAAAATATTGGTATACACCGGACACAGATACGTACTGGTCAGAACCTGCCAGCATTGTTTTTTACACAGACCCACAAGACATCACGGACACGATTGACCCTGTGTGCAGTACGGAACCCGACCTGGTGAATACCAACGATAGGGCCCTATATATGGTAGAAACATTTGGACGACTTTTTAAAAAAGAACGTTCCGCGTTTCGCAATAAAGTGGATGCGTTGAAGCAAAAACGCAATAAACTACAAAAGAGCCGGACAGAGCTCTAAATTTTGGATTGTCTGGTTTTATCAGCTCTCCAATGTCTAGCTGTAGATTACCATGGTATAAAAAAACAAGGTATGGCATTCCGACAAGGTTTCTTTACAATTATTTTGTTATCATAAAGCGGCAACTACAGTCTACGTCACAAGGCTGCGCAGCCTTGTGACGTAGACTGTAGTTGCCGCTTTATGGTAACAAAATAATTGTAAAGAAAAGATGATCAACGCCAGTCGTACAAAAAAATATATTTTTGCATTAAAATTGTCATATTCTTTGAATAAATGTATTTTTATCATAATAATGGATTATAAACACTTTATTTTAAGACATTCGTACAGGTACCAAGGGAATCGGAGAATATTATGATATACTACTAGCAACACAGAAACGAATTGACAGAACCAACCAACCAATCATAGCGATATGACGTCACAAGTCTGGCCTGTCATTCCGGAATGCCATGTTTGTAATACCTTGTTTTTAGGGTTCCGTACCCAAAGGGTAAAAACGGGAACCTGTCACCAGGCTGTATCTCAAGAACGGCAATAGCTAGACAGTTGAAATTTTCACAGATGATGTATTTCCATTGCCGCTATAACAACAAATACTAAAAATAAAATAAAATAAATATTTAAGGGGGGCTCCCATACAACAAACTTGTTTTATGGTACGGAACCCTTCATGCGCGAGTCGGACTCGCACTTGCCCAATTTTATTATTTTTATACCATGTAGATTACAGTTACAGGTGTGGGCTGTGACAGAAATAATCAATTCAAAGATCTCTTTAAGTAAACAAAATATTTGATAATTATTAGCTTGAATGCCTGAGTTAGTCAGCGCGATATCAACGTTGGTTAGCACACATTGAAAATGCTATTTATTTTGTTAGAAATAATGAACACTTGAAAACGTTATTTTTTTTAATTTGGTGAGTGAAAGTATTGTTCAGGTTGAAGAGAAATAATAATAAAATTCATTTATTCAAATAATGTCATCCATTTTGTTAGTCATAACAAAATAACTTATTAAACTAATGTTAGTAAACATAAATTTGACAATGACAATTTCCGCACAAACGGAGGCACAGGTGCGTGAAGCGACATCCAGTGTTTCATAAATGGGCCACCAGCCTGTCAGCCACGACTGCCAGGAGGCTGCTGCGACTGTCCCGCGCCGCGCCAGCCGCGCCAACGACGCGCATCTTTTGCGCATGGTGGCGAAAGAACAATCCACGCGTGCTTCAGCAGACATGTCGGAGTAATGTTCATGTTTTGTCATTTATTGCTCCTGATACAAGCCACACCCGGTACGAGCGAGCGTTTAGGTAAATCTACTTTCTGACCGACACAAATCTCCACAACTTATAAACTTCGTTGTAAAATGTCACCTTTCAACAATAGTTTCTCTGTGTTTAAATATGTGTGTATGTACGTTCAATGTACCGACTATTCAAACTAATAAACAAAAATATGTATGTTAGAAGCCCAATTGATTGGTAACGCAAGAGACATTTTGAGTAACGCCGGAGATGTCAAAATCTGAAGTTTTGGTCAACATTTTTAGACTTTTAGGCCTTGGTATCCTATTACACGCTATACGCAGCGTACAACGTCTTTCCATACTAAGCATTGTGTTATTAGTATGGAAAAATGCTGCACGCTGCGTACAGCGTCTAATCGGAGACCAAAGCCTAATTATGATTAGACGATTTTTATATATTGTTATTATTATGTATATGTACATTCCCAATTTTTGTATGATAAATTACTAGTCATGTAATATAATCAATATCAACCGATTCCAAATATAAATCGTATTTGAAAGTCAAAATACAGTAAACACCGTACATTGCTACTTGTATACGCGTGCTACTCGAAGATTTGACCAAAACTAATTAAACCTAACTAAACGTGTAACCTAACTAAATGTTTCAATAAACAAAAACAGAATTGTTTTAAACAATCGATACTTAAATGTAACAATGAATTTTGATTAAAATTATATTGAAAGATTTTGTTTTATTTCAATTATATGTCAATGATGGCGTTTCAAACTCAGAAACAAATAAATAAAACTACAGGTCAGTCGAGGTATACTTTTACCAACCGACTATATTTGCGTGGTTGTTAGATGGTGTTAACAATATAACATCTGTACTTTTGTATATTTCGATCATCGATTTAAATTACCCTAGATCCACTATTCACCTTATTTCAAGTCGAATAAGTGTCCGATCCTTCATTGCGAGTGTGTGCGTGTTGGAGACACACAAGAAAAAGGTTAATGCAATCAGTAACATTTTAATTTTTTCGATATTCAGCCGTACGTGCTTAGCATAACGTTTTATTTTAAATGATAGTGTTTGGTGTCTATAACATTATTAAATTAAATGCACTAACATATTATGGATTTTTTTCACAAAAGGGGACCTTGTTTTAACAGATTGTACACCTTAAGTCAAATTTCATTACTTTTCAATTTTGTTTACGCTGATTTTCCACTGATTAGATGTCCACATTGGAACAGAGTCCGTATCGTGTACCGTGGAGTCGAAATTGTTTTTTTTAGGGTTCCGTACCTCAAAAGGAAAAAACGGAACCCTTATAGGATCACTTTGTTGTCCGTCTGTCCGTCCGTCCGTCCGTCTGTCAAGACCCTTTTTCTCAGGAACGCGTGGAGGTATGAAGCTGAAATTTATATCAATTACTCAGGTCTACTGTTCCTTGAAGCTGTGAAAAAATCAAACTTCTAAGCCAACGCAATCAAAAGATACAGCCGTTTATGCCGCAAATTTTCGACACTTGCAAGGGAATCAAAACCTACAGGGTGCTTCCCGTGAACTCAGAATCTTGAAATTTGGTACGAAGCAACGTCTTATAGCATAGATAAAGGAATAATTACGAAAACCATAATTTTTTTTTTAATACCTAACTTTGCACCTAATTTATATGGGGCGCTATACATACCAGGTGCAAACTTAACTTAACCACTTAGGGATGGAAAGTGTTTGTACGGAATGTTGAATTTGACCTCCTTAAATATACAAAAATTAATCTGTATTCACTATTTATATTTTTACACTGGCAATTCTCTTGCTACCCATCATTCATGTCAAATGGACGTATTGCTTCCTTGTGATATTAAAACGATTAAATGAAATCGGTTTATTATAAATATCAACTCATTAGTTTAATTTCACAGTCCTCAACTTCCTACAGGTTATGGACCTAGTCACGTTGTGAAATAATTTGTGAATACAAAAAAATCGAATCAGTGAAAAAGTGCCGTTATGAAATCAATTTTTGAATTCCGTTGCTATGGACATCTTCAAGCAAAAACGGAACATTAGGCCATTTGACGGTGAAATATACAGCATATGGAAATTTCGAATATGATTCTTACTGAGTAAGTTAGATGACTGTGTTTAATGCTGTTGACGGCGAAATTCCAGAAAATCGAACTGAGGACTGGGAATAAAGTAATCGAGTTGCAAAAAATATATATATTGATAAAAATATATGAAGTATTTGTCTGATTCATATATTGGGTTTGTAAATGACTATGTTACTGCTGAGGAAGTGTTTTGAACGAGCGTAAAAGCATAGCTATGCAATTGGTTTTATAAAAAAAATAGGATTATAGCAACAATTCACCATTCACCATATTTGATGATTTAATCACGGAATTGTCGGCGGCCGGGACAAGACTGGACGAGACATAAGTTTGCACATTTTTTGCTAACATTACGAGGTATAAATGCCATAAAAGCATTATCTAAAGACAGTTTAATTTTGGTATTTGTCAAGACGCGATTATTGGGTCATGAAGTTAAATTGAAGAATGAGGGTTGTGATTCTAGCACAAAGTCGAAAATAGTTTAGAATCAAATCACAAACGGACATTCTACGATGGATAAATAAACCAAAACTACCCACATAAAATAATAAGAAGTTGAAAAGCAAATCAAAGACAAATTCCATAAAATGCCGTCATTGCTGCTGCAAAGGACACACTAAAAGGGAATGCTACTATTTCAAGAGGACGAGTAGTCAGAAAGATAACCCAGAGAGGATGAGAACAATTCAATCTGTTTACCTGAAAGAAGCATCACCGTCTGACGATTTTTCAGACTATGCATTTATGACCGGCGAGTACCAACAAGAAAATAATGACAAAATAAACTCGTTTTATTGGATCGCAGAGTATCGGATCATATAATAAAAAGGGAAGATCTTTTCTGTAAATATGAAACATTATTCCACTTTTTAAAATATCTGTTGCTAAAAATTCAACTTACATTGCAGCGACCAAACGAGTTCACATCAATGTCATCAGCGACACCGGCGTCCCAGGCGTGTTGGAGAACGTGCTGTTCTGCCGCGAGGTGCCATACAAATTGCTGTCGGTTTCTAAGATGCAACAGGCGTGTTTGACGGTAATATTTGATCAGGAAGGAGCTCACGTCATAAGTGAAGGTACAAATATCATGCCAGGTAAATTTTCGCGCAATTTTATTGTTTTAAAAATTGTACTACCTGCAAAAATACGTCAGTCTGTTTCTCAAGTATGTCAAAGCAAAAACATAGATTATGAACTATGGTGTGAACATATAGGCCATATGAGCAAAAGTAAATTCATGGAATTAAAGAGAAATAACATGGTTGCGTTTATACAACAAATTTGAATGTTGTTCTGAATTATAGCTTATGTGAGGCCTGCATAAAATGGGAAACAGACTCGCCTACCCTTTAATATTAGTTTGATATTAGTTTTGCCAATCAATATAATTTATTAAAACATAACATGGATGTTAAAACCGTGTCTCTGAATAGCGTATAAAAAAAGGAGAAATATGTATATTTACAAGATGGTGTTTTAAAAAAAAAAATATTTATGCAAATTAAACAAAACTTAATACGGGCTGAGACAATTGTTTTGAAGTCTTTGAAAGGTCAGTAAAAGAAAAATGATTCCAATATGTATTTAATTAATTAATTTTATTTATATCAAGGATATACAAGCAAAAATATATTCATAGTAGATACTATATATTGATGATTGGTTATTGCATGCGCTAACATTAAAACAATGAATGATTTTAAACACATTTAAAGAGTTAATTTGAGATTACAGACCTGAAAGACATACAGTTCTATCTTGGTATTTAAATTATTCTAAATATATCAAAGTGCATACATTCAAAAGGGTATTAAATAAGTTTAATATGAGAGAACGTAACCCTGCGGCTACCCCCACTGAAGCTAGATAAAACTATGAGGCATTAAATTCGATAACAAGTTATGTTATGATGCGCACTGTCGTAACCTCATAGGATGCTTAATGTATGTTATGTTGCGTAGAAGTCGTTATACCTACCAACTACAATACTCATGAATTGTGGCAACGTTTAAAGAGAGTAATTCTAAAAGGTACTATGTATTTAAAATTAGCCGACAAAGGAGGTAACTATGAAAATCTCCTAAGTAGTTATGCTGATTCTGCTTGGGCGGCCATAATATTTATTAGTGACAGGAAAAGTACCACTGGTTATCTGTTCAAGCTATTTTACCGATGCACAATCATTTGGTATACAAAGAGGCAAACTTTAGTTGCCGCGCCGCCTAACTGAGGCTGAGGCTTTGTATGAAGCCGTTAAATAAGCATTGTGGTCTAAATCTCTAGCACATATATCATCAATCTAAAAATAACTGACCCTATTGTTGTATCTGCGGATAAAAACGGATGCATAAGCATAGCCAATAATTCAACTTGTCATAAAAGGTCAAAGCACATTGACATACCTACAATATAATTCACGGAAAACAAGTTTAGACAATTGTAGTAAGGTTAAACTATGTTCCCCTAGGCGAACAGCTGGCTGATGTTTTGACCAAGCCGTTGCCTGCGATTATTTTTCAAGGGATGAGAAGCAAGATGGGTCTGAAATAAGTTAACTGCTTGTGTATGATTGCACTAAATGTGTTGACAATTGTAAATAGATATTTGTATATATCTGAGCTAAATGGTCTGATTAGGTTTTTCTGGGTTTTCCCTAATCCGAGCAACGAATGTTGGATCATTATTGTATATCTCCCAGCAAACACTTGGAAGTAATATATTGTCCTTAAAATATTATTATTTTGATGTATAGAGTTGGTGATTAATTTTTGAGGGGGCGTGTTGAATTTGACCTCCTTAAATATACAAAAATTAATCTGTATTCACTATTTATATTTTTACACTGGCAACCCAACCAGCAAAAATGTCATATAAGCTAGGCCTTATATGTCTATTTAGTCGGGAAAAGGTAATGTTACAGTAGTCGTCGTGACGACATGTCGTATAGAAGCTGATTATATTACAATATGGCTTATACAGCAATTTAGTAAAGTAGTCATGTCAAATAAACGTTTACACGACCTCGTAATGCGATAATTATGATACTGCACTGTAGCAATCACGAGATTACTTTTATACAGCTAATTGATGCTGTAGCTGTTTATTATATGTCTCCTTCGCAACTAGAAGTAGTGTAAACGTTTTTGATAATGCCATTATACGACTAGTCATATTGTCAGCGCAATTACAATTATTATACGAAATACTCTGGTATAAAAGGGACTTAAATGACTTTTACACTACAAAAAGTTGTGTAAATGCACTTTATCTTACGATTATTAGAATATCGAGTAATGAATGTAATAATGATCTCTATAGAACAAATAATGATGTAGAAGTTGCTTATACGACGCCAAAACAGTAAATATTCAGCGAAGCCTGTTTTAGCGATAACTATGCGACTCATTATTTATTATGTCGTGTAAAAGTAATTTATAGCTCTTGTATTAAACTATACGCTTTATTAAAATGTTAACTTATTACTTTTACTTGACTATAACTCTTAAAATAATATTATTGTGACTTTTAGACAGCAGTCTTGGCGGTCATCATAGACCTACTTAAATTAATAAACATTGACTTATGAAATAATGATATGCACATCTACAATCCTACATACTTAACACAAAACAAATTAGACTGCTTTTGTCTTTTTTGCTAAGAACCCTAAAACTTGCATCATGGCGGTAACTAGTCGAGTAATATAAGTAAGTTGTTATCCGAACAAGACTGTATGTCGCATACTGGTTGTGTAAGTGAAACGAGGGTGCTTAATGGCGCTTGTTGATCAATTTATTTGGTCGGAAAAAAAAAATTACATAAATTATCATTTAAAACTCAAAATCACGCAGGGGCATTAAAAATTTATATACCAATTAGTATATGATTTGTCACTAAAATAAATTTGCAGGGAACTACCCAGTACTATTTCTATACACACACCATGGCACAAATGTCGAATATTTAACAAGTCTTAGGAAAACTACACTTTAGTTTCCTCGACATTACATTTTTTTGATAAATTCTTTAAGCTTTCTTCTTTATGAGTTCAAGAAATTGAAAAAGTCGTATAAATGCTGCCCCAACTCCGCTATAGAACCAAATAATCGCTTAGTGATATATTCTAATAACAGTAAGCCGGCTATTAAGTCGAGTAATCGTCGTGAAAGAGACCACTATGATGCAAAATCAGAAATAGCGCGACTGTTATACCACTTCTACACAACATACCTGTTCTATAAGCCCTGTTTCGGTTGACTTTTACTCGACTTAATTGCACTATAATTGTGCCCAAACCCCGTCGTATAAACTAGGACTCGACTGTTATATGACTATATGCCACGACTAACAGGTCACGCAGATACGTTGTCATGATGTTTATACGACCTGATTTTGCTGGTTGGGAATTCTCTTGCTACCCATCATTCATGTCAAATGGACGTATTGCTTCCTTGTGATATTAAAACGATTAAATGAAATCGGTTTATTATAAATATCAACTCATTAGTTTAATTTCACAGTCCTCAACTTCCTACACGGAACCCTCGGTGCGCGAGTCCGACTCGCACTTGGCCGGTTTTTTTTTTAATAGGTGCTGCGCTGGTGGAAAAGAAGCATATGACCTGTCAGGTGATAAATAGTAAATCGATTTATTAAAAATAATAAATACCTGAGGTAAACCTAGATAAACCATCACGAACAATGTTCTTTTAGAAATATGTTAACTATGGTGGCAAACAAGCACACAGCCCAATATCATATATTATATGATGGTAACCAGACATCGTATCCTATGGATATATCTAATATTTACTAAAATAAAAACCCGTGTTGTTCATATATCACTAATGTGCCCTGAAATAAATTCAACTTATAATGCAAACGCACATCTATATGTCGGTGGCCGATCGTCGCGCCATCTGTTTTCATAAAATCCTTTGTCCTCGCATCACGCCGAAACGGCTAGAAAAACAGTTACCAATTTTGGTACAGGAATAGCTGAACATACAAACCTGGTTATAGGATACTTTTTATTATGATTAATACTTATCTCTTTGAGTTGCTGCCCGACATATGCATTTTGTACGATTTTTTTTTTATTGAATCATGTTTTGAGACAAGACAAAATCATTAAATTTACAATGTAGAAAGGATTTCACCTGCCGGGATTTGAACCCAGAACCACTAAGAAACTACTGTAATAAATAATAAGCGTGTCATCTCATGCATTTTCCTTTGCTTCCTTATTCATAATACCACGGATGACAACAGGGAGACCATCACGTATCCGTTCAGTGGTGGTGTGGCCATTATTGACGTACATAAACTCATCCCACCATCGTGTCATCACATGCATTTTCCTTCGCTTTCTCATCTATACATATAATAAACCTGAAGAGGGTCGAAAGTCTACACATGGAAGATATATTCGAAAAAAAAGATATTGATAACAGAACACGTTCCAACAGTTTTCGAATGTTTGTCTGTCTATCTGTTCGTCTGTTTATTTGACCGCGCATTACGTGAAAACGGCTGAACGGATTTTGATTAAAACTATATTGATCTGTCAAGAAACGGCCACAATACCTATAGGCTATATAAATTTAACCACTAAAAGGGGGGGTAGCCAATACACTCTATTGAGTTCAGTTTGCACCTGAATCTTATGGCGTAACCATTTGATCTATGGCGTAACTTAGGAAATTATTATGACATTATTCAGTGCCTTGGTGTTGCTAAATTAAAGGAAAAACTTGAATTACCTATATATAGTTTCATTTAAATAAATATTCTCTTTAGAGATATTTTAATATCTCTATAATAGATCTTTTCGTATTGTTTTTGATTCTAGTATAATGTAACTTTGCGTGTGTTAATAAAATGTATATGGAAAAAAAAACCATTTCCCAACAAGTAAACTTTCTTTAAATTATCGTGAAATTCGTAAATAAATTGACGTAATTTAATGAATCGCTGTTCAGTTCTTGATAAGGCTTCATACAAAATTCCCCATGCTCCTTTAAAATTTGACGTAAAATTCTGTACTGAAATACCTTATACATTCCCTGCTCTTTTATAGCACCAATGTTGGAGCAAATATTTTTTAATGTGTACTGTATATGTCTAATATTTTTCTCGGGCGTCGCTTACCTAATTAAGGTGCAACTACGTCCGCGTAACCCTCATTTTTTACCGTTATCGGGTAGAATAATGATGTTTTCACAACAATTGGTTTGAATTGTCAAGCCTTCATGGCGTGATGACCTGCGAAGATATTCCGACCGATAAAGGAATCTCCATATGAAACACAAGAAAACTTACATCGCACTGTTACGACTTCTTCCGAAATAAACTTAAAATGTCCCAACTATCTATCTTCTATATATATATTACGCGAGGCCGATTTTTGTACATCCCATCAGATCTACAGTTATGGTCCGATTTTGATAAATGATATGTCATTAGATTCGTCTCATGCTGGAGAGGTGCATAAAACTCTTGGAATTTTAATTTTTTCCTGAAAAGGTACTGAAAAATGGATTTGAAAAAACTACTGTGCGCTAACCACGTGACTTTGACCACGTGACCTGTGATCCCTGTTTTGACATAAGATGACCAAATAATAATAAGCATGATTTGCTCACAAACCTGTAGTAAGTTGTTCAGCATGATGAAATATTATTTTTGAGTCGGCAACATAATATCCGCAACACTTAAAACATGTACAAATATGCAAAAATAATTTTACAGTTTGTTGACAATGAATGACAGTAGCCATATTCTGACAACTTTTAATGTCTTTTTTATTGGGGGCTATTATGTCAATGCTCTAAATTGCCAGGTTGTTTTTTTTTTTTAAATGTTGATATGGAAACTTATTTCGCATACCTGTTAAAAATGTGGAGAAAAAAGCCGGTCAAGTGTGAGTTGGACTGGTGCTCGAAAGACTAGAAAAACTGACCGTCATTCAAGAATAGATTATTTCTATAGGCGAGTTTTACTAAATCTAAATCAAAGCAGAAAAAAAATAGTAAAACTAATTTAAACGTCATTCAAATATGTAAATTTATGGTAGATTATTATAAATATGAATATATAAGTCCATCAAAAAAATAATTCCAAGGAAAATGGCATGAGTTATGGTAAATTAAATGGTATTTTACAAGAAGAAACTTAGTCCTTCCGCTTGCATGTCGACGGGATGGGAAATGTGGCCGAGTTGAGAATATGGACGACTTGACAATGTAGATAAGTTGGGAATGTATCTTCATTGGTAATATGGATGAGTTGGTAAAATGGACGAGTTGGAAATGTGGACGAGTTGGGAATATGGACGAGTTGGGAATATGGACGAGTTGGGAATGTGGATGAGTGGGCAAAGTAAACAAGTTGGGAATACGGACGAGTGGGCAATGTGGACGAGTTGGAAATGTGGATGAGTTGGCAAAATAAACAAGTTGGGAACACGGACGAGTGGGCAATGTGGACGAGTTGAGAATATGGACGAGTTGGCAATGAAGACGACTTGGTAATACGGACGAGTTGGTGATATGGAAGATTTGGCAATAAAGACGAGCTGATAATAAGGACAAGTTGGTATTGTAGACAAGTTGGGTGTATCGTCGAGTTGGGAATATGGACGAGTTGGAAATGTGGATGAGTTGGCAATATGAATGAGTTGGTAAAATTGACAAGTTGAGAACATGGACAAGGGGGCAATGTGGACGAGTTCGTATTATGGACGAGTTGGCAATGAAGACGAGTTGGTAATACGGACAAGTTGGTATTATGGACGAGTTGTGAATATGGACGAGTTGGGAATGTGGATGAGTTGGCATGAACAAGTTGGGAACACGGACGAGTGGGCAATGAAGACGACTTGGTAATACGGACGAGTTGTCAACGTGGACAAGTTAAGAATATGGACGAGTTGGAAATGTGGATGAGTTGGCAAAATGAACAAGTTGGGAATATGGACGAGTTGGCAATAAAGACGAGCTGATAATAAGGACGAGTTTGTATTGTAGACGAGTTGGGTGTATCATCGAGTTGGGAATATGGACGAGTTAGAAATGTGGATGAGTTGGCAATGTGGACGACTTGGAATTGTGGACGAGGTGGGAATATGGACGAGTTGGAAATGTGGACGAGTTGTATTTGTGGACGAGTTGGCATTGTGGACGAGCAAGTAATATGGACGCGTTGGCATTGTGGATGAGTTGGGAATATAAACGAGTTGGCAATGAAGACGAGTTGCTAATACGGACGAGTTAATAATATGGACGAGATTGGCAATAAAGATGAGTTAATAATAAGGACGAGTTGGTATTGTAGACGAGTTGGGTGTATGGACGAGTTGGAAATGTGGACGAGTTAGCAATATGGATGAGTTGGCATTGTGGACGAGTTGGGAATATAGATGAGTTGGCAATAAAGACGAGTTGGTAATATGAACGAGTTGGCAATGTAGATGAGTTGGGTGTATGGGCGAGTTGGAAATGTGGACGAGTTAGCAATATGGATGAGTTGGCATTGTGGACGAGTTGGGAATATAGATGAGTTGGCAATAAAGACGAGTTGGTAATATGAACGAGTTGGCAATGTAGATGAGTTGGGTGTATGGACGAGTTGGAAATGTGGACGAGTTAGCAATATGGATGAGTTGGCATTGTGGACGAGTTGGGAATATAGATGAGTTGGCAATAAAGACGAGTTGGTAATATGAACGAGTTGGTATTGTAGACGAGTTGGGTGTATGGACGAGTTGGAAATGTGGACGAGTTAGCAATATGGATGAGTTGGCATTGTGGACGAGTTGGGAATATAGATGAGTTGGCAATAAAGACGAGTTGGTAATATGAACGAGTTGGCAATGTAGATGAGTTGGGTGTATGGGCGAGTGGGCAATATGAACGATTTGGCATTGTGTACGAGTTGAGAATGTGGACGAGTTGTATTTGTGGACGAGTTGGCATTGTGGACGAGTAAGCAATATGGACGCGTTGGAATTGTGGACGAGTTGGTAATATGGACGAGGTGGCATTATGGACGAATTGGGAATATGGACGAGTTGCCAATGGAGACGAATTGGTAATATAGACGAGTTTGCAATGCAGATGAGTTGGGTGTATGAACGAGTTGGCAATGTAGACGTGTTGGGTGTATGGACAAGTTGGCATTGTGACCCAGATGGGAATATAGACGAGCTGACATTGTGGACGAGTTGGCAATGTGGAATAATTAACATGTTACGCTAACATGCGAAACTTGATGGAGAAATAACCTACATATGATGCAAATTTCAAAAAATCGACGCGCTCAAGAATAAATCATATTTGAATTAATGACGTCTGGCTGATCATTCTTATTCTCATTCAAAATAAAAATTGACAAATTCTGCGGTCAACAAAACAAATTGATTTTATAAGGTTTCCGTTTTTACCGAATATGGTAAGGAACCCTAAAATTAGGTTTATATTATAGGCTTGAGAGTCTTTAGCATCTCCCTCACTCTTCTGTCAGACACAATTTCAATGAGAGGAAAGAGGAAAGACACGAAAGTTTGAATTATTCTTTTTTCAAACATGTTTAGCTGTTTTATATATTGTTTTTTCTTATTACACATATTTGACACATTCTTTTTTTTATGGTGGAGTATTGTTGGTCAGTAATTTATTTAGATTAGTAAGTAGGGTTTGATTAAGTATAACTAGCGTAAGAATTTCAAACACAATGTGTAATTGTTATTGAATAAATGATTGATGATGATGACATGGCAGCACCCATATTAAGAAAACTTGCACGATCTAATGAATTTCATAAAAAAAAACAAGCATTGATAATAGTGGTTTTTCGTGTATCTATAAACGTTTTTTACTCTCTATTTCATACAATTGAGTTTTTGTAACATTTTTTATTATTAATATTGTGAAATATTTACGATTATAAATGAATACATAAACAGTTACGCACTCCATGATTTCCTGTTTCCTCAAATCTGTCGTTTCGATTCATGTGCTATTTCTGGAAATTGATAGAAATCGATCAAATCGATAAATTTATGTCCTGAAGAAAGAACAACAAATTAAAATTCTACCAATCTTATGTTCGGTCCTATGAAAATATGTCAATTATATTTTTAAGATATGGGACTATTGTCATGAATATATTTTTCCATAAATCGAATAATATGCATTTTATTTGTGAAACAGATCAGCAGATCACATGTCATGCACAAGTTATTTTTACAAAAGAGTTGAATAAATTGTCACGATGAAGCTGGCAGTTGGCTATCAGGCCTGCCTCTAGCCTGGCATGTTTTAACGTTTTTAAAACATAATTTTAATGTGTTTTTTTACAGTATTAATTTATTCTTCATTCCCCAAAAACTTCTTATCGATAAAGTAGTTATTTTCTGTAACACTACCGGATTTCCATATTCTAGCGGCGGTTCGACGCCGCAACGGGTCTCTAGTTATATCTAATAAATAGAAAATATGTATAACAGAAGCTCGATTTCTTGGTAACTCCAGGGACATTTTGAGTAACGCCGGAGACAGACAAAAGTGTCGGTCAAAAAATTAGTCTCCCATGTGTAAACGTACATTATTTATTCAAAATGAATGTAAAAATTTCAAAACAAAAATGTGACCGAAATCAGAGGTGAAACGGGTGTGAGTCTATATGTGTAAAATGATCACGCATTGCTGTACTTTCTAGTTTTATTGTAACACACCACACTGAGCACTTTATTACAAACAATGGATACAACTGTCTTAGTAACACAGTAGTTTACTCTTAAACTATTACAGACACGAAACAGACTAAACTCTTAACAATCATTCTCTGCCATCACGAATTCGCACACTGACCGGCGCGCCAATCGGCGCGGGCGGCTGGGAGAATAACTCCCTTCATCGGACACAGATGGCGCCACAAGTGGGGTGCGGTGCGGGCACTAGTAGGGTCCCGCGTATCATCCTCCCCCTCCAAGCTACATGAACGTCCCGTATGTGGCTTGGCTTTAGCAGTACTCAGATCAGGTGGACGTCCACGAGGACGAGGCTGAATGGGTATAGCAGCCTCTCCCTGTCTAGTAACAAAAGGGGTAAGAAATGCCGCGTGAAATTTACCTACAGCATTATCTATGTGTGACACCTCAGATGTGGTCGGAGCTCCCCCTATCTCGAAAATATCCCCGTTAGAAAGGAGAAGACCTGCTTGTTTAGTACGTACAGAAGAATGTAGCATGATACCTTCACTGTCGCGGAGCATGTCGGCAGACGAACACGTTACGTGTCTGCTCGGCAATACAATGGATCTAGAGGATGAGTCCAAGTCTGCGGACGCGCAATCATAAGGAGGCAAGACTGTATCCGAACTAGAAGTCGACATAAACACGCTACTGTTTAATTCACTCCCCCTTAATTCAGCATCGTCAACCGAAATGTTTGCTAATGTGTCACACGTAGACAATGTACTCTCTTCCGAAACTAAATTATTACCTTCATTTGTTGGTACTACCGAGGCCATGCACACATCAATATATTGTGGACCTACCGGGTTAACGCACATATCATTATACTATTGCGGACCTGCCGGCTTAACGCACATATCATTACATTGTGGACCTACCGACTTAACACACACGTCCCAACAAACAAAATAACCTCATAAAATTAAATCTATAAGAACTAAAGTCTCATAGTTGTTATAAAATGGCATTCATTACAACAATGTACCTTTTAACGGCTTTTTATAAGACAATTTGGCTAAAATTACCTTTGTTCTTATAATTTGGTTATGTTAACGTTAATAAAACCAATTAATATGGCTACAATAAGGGTTAATTTTTTTATGTTCTTATAGAAGCTAGCTACATTGCGTTTTAGCTGTATAATATTGAAAGCCTTGTAAAGGCGTTTTATATGGCCAATCATTCTTATAAAAGTAATGCACAAGGTACCTATAAAGCTTTTCGGCTTATAGGAAGCTTTTTATAAGATGTTTACCCAACGAATGAATTATAGCATTTTATATAGTCTTAATAAGAATTAAAGCAATCCATATTCACTTATATAATACTAATAAGGGCTATGTTCTCTATAGTGTTATATTAAAAGGTTTTATATGGTTACGCCTAATACTTCTGTAAATCTACAAAATGACCAATCTGGTACCGAGGTAGCAGCCGGTGGTTCCGTAGAAGATTATTTTATGGAACATGAGAGTGAGCGGGAAAGCACTGAGGAATACATTTGTAGCGGCAGTGACAGTCATTACAGACATATCGTCAAATGAGGAATTGAAAAAACTTCGAAATAAACTAGTAATTAATAAAAAATGGCGGGGTTATTTGTAAACCGCGCTTGACATCTACTACTGCGCAGGTGCAAAAGCATTTTTTTAATATTCGTCTTATGTCAGAATGGCACAAGCGCGTGTACATTCCGCCAAATATATTTAATGAATAACAATTTTAAGTTCGTTTATTAATCAAATTTTATATCTAATGTAATTAATGACGTGTTAAATGAATGAATTCATGAAGTATTTGGTTTTATTGTACTTTTATATGTAATAATAATCGGTATTTGACTAATTTATCAAACTTTTTTAAATATTAAATTTATACTTACTCGTCCGATTAATAATAAGTGTCAATGTTTACTTAGAAATATTGTTACTATTGAAATTACGGATTACAATATTCGCATTCATCTGCAATAAAATGGTCGTACCTATATCAAATACGCTTTACAATTTTGACAGAAAATTAAAGTGAATTGTTGCAAAACTTCTATATATTCACGACGTATGACAAAGTGTGATGGTAAATTTGGATGAGTCGGATATCTACAGTTATAACATTTCTTACTTAGTTACTTAGTAGATAAGGGACTTCACTTGTGAGAAAGGAACCCTAACGACATATAAAATGGCGAATCATAAGCAACACCTATTGCTAATGATAGATTTTTAATCTCATAGTGTATTTGTAGATGATGTGCAAATTTCTTTCGCTCTTATAATGGCCTTTTATAAAACATGACTAAATAATTAACTACATTTTCAGTACAAAACCGCAATAATACAAAGGCGCGTTGATAACACATCATGTTTTATACCATAATCTATCACAAATTTAAATTCCCACACAGTTTTCACTATAAATTTGCATTTTTCGGGTACTCTAACATAGAATAAAAAAAATAACTTAGGTACCGTTTACTATTAATCATGAAGATTATTTTTCGTCAAACTATTACAAAAAAGAAAATAAACTTATTGCACAGTCATAAACATACAGTTATAAGAGCCAAATACCTTATTAGGGGCATTTGTTTTGCCGTTATGAATTTTACGCCCTTAAATCGGACCATAACAAAACGCGTATAAGGACGATCGCCCTTATAAACGCTTTAAATATAGTTCTTATAAGTATATTAACCTTTTTAGTGCATTTTCCATGCCATTATAAGTTTGACTACCTTGTTGCTTGTCACAATAAAGCACTTACAAGATAAATAAAGCAAATAATAAAGCAACTATAAGTTGAGTATAAGGTTATTGTATTTATAATTTGTGCCCAAATCCACCCTTATTAGCGATAATATGGCTTTTACAAGAATAATATTTTTGGCTATATAAGCCACTACAAGAGGATTTTTTGTTTGTTGGGGTCAATGCATTGTGGACCTACCGGCTTAACACACATATCATTACATCGTGGACCTGCCTGCTTGACGCAACCATCATGGTTAGGTAGCGACACTACCGGCGTCGCGCATTTTACAAAGAAATCTGTCGGTAAAACATTCGTAAACTGGCTAGGTAAAAACACGTCATTACGTTTTGTATTACGACATTCGTAAGTGTCGAAAAATTCGGGAATCATAGATTTAAACATCGATAGGTCATAGTCAGATTTACGATTGTTTTTCAAATGACGTTCATTATTTAACAATTCGACTGAATTCGAGTTAGACGAAATCTGATTACGCCTATTATTGGCCTTAGCCTCATGCTCATAATCATAACAATCTAATTGACGATTATACAAATCGATGCATTCAAAAACATCTGACCTCCGCAGTCAAGGTCATTGAACCCAACGTACAAATTGGTTCGATCAGTATTGCCGAAAACTGAGAATTACACTTCGAACAGTCTGACCTTATCACGCCTTGTTCTCCACATCCGTAACAGTGAATAAAACTATTACTACTAATATAGTTATTGTCAATAGAACTACTGTTACTTTTATCAGGTAGGTTTTTAAGTTTAGCACAATTGTCTTTATCGTGATTAGGTTTTCTACAGTAAACACAGAATAGACGTTTCTTGTTGGAATCGACGTTTTCTTTCGCGCCAACCGAGGTAAGCGGCTGCGGTGGCGGCGAGATTGAACACGGAGACGGAGCGCGCGGCGCGCGCGCGGCCGGCGGCGTGTTTGATGTCGAGCGGCGCGCGGGGCCCGCGGCCGGTGGCGGCGGCGGCATCCCCGAGCTCGCGCGAGTTACTTCAACTTCGAGGGCGTCCTCTATCGAATGCGCCTTACTTAGGAGCTCGTCGAAGGACTGGAACTCCTCACGACGAAGGCGCTCGCGGATGCGATGGTGTAGTAAGCCGTACACCATATCCAACTGCGCTTTGACCGTGAGGTCCTCGGTAGGAAGTCGCGCGAGTATTGCGCGAGCTCGAGCCACGAACTTGTCGGTATTCTCCGTGGCCTGTTGTTCACTATTAAACAGTTCTCGGTAGAGGCGATGAGGCGGCCGACGATCTCCGAAAGCCCTCCGTAGTCGGTCTACGGCCTCTGCCCAGGACGTTGTAGAACCTTTAACTCCTTGCCACCAGGTCGCGCCGGAATGCGTCAGCAGTATGGAGAACCCTCTTATGGCGTTCTCGTCGGTAACTCTGCAACAATCCTTATAGGCCTCCACTGCGTCGATGAACCCGTCGAGACTCTCCTCGGCGCGGCCGCTGTAAGTGGCATGGCGTCTTGAAAAGTTGCCGCTCACGACAGGGGCGGGGGCGGCGACGGTCACGCTGACCGGCTCGCCTGAAGCCGGGGTGGAAGAACGCACTTCCCGCAGAAGCCGTTGGAACATGTCGGCGTTGGATTGCTGAATGGTTTGCAGCAACATGGACAGGTTGTCCATAGTCATCGTCACATTGCCCGAACGTTCACCATCGTCATCTCGAGGATGGTCGGCGGCGGCGGCGTTTTCCTTTGATGTCGACGCGCGATGATTGTCTGGCGTACGCGGAGTACGGTTAGACTGGTTAGAGCGAGTCATCATTGTTTATGTACGTAAGTCACTCGAAAAAATTAGAAATGTTTATAAAACAGTCAAGCACAGTTCACTTTTATGTTTTTACAACACGTGGTTTACACTAAGACACGCGGAAAGGGCGCCATGAAACGGGTGTGAGTCTATATGTGTAAAATGATCACGCATTGCAGTACTTTCTAGTTTTATTGTAACACACCACACTGAGCACTTTATTACAAACAATGGATACAACTGTCTTAGTAACACAGTAGTTTACTCTTAAACTATTACAGACACGAAACAGACTAAACTCTTAACAATCATTCTCCGCCATCACGAATTCGCACACTGACCGGCGCGCCAATCGGCGCGGGCGGCTGGGAGAATAACTCCCTTCATCGGACACAGATGGCGCCACAAGTGGGGTGCGGTGCGGGCACTAGTAGGGTCCCGCGTATCATCGGTAAATAATAGACCTGTAATTGTAATGCATTTAGTAATTACCAAATATATATTATAATAATTGGAACAATAATATTGCTTTGCTAATCCGCTAGATAATTTCCGTATTATTTGGGGCAGCTGAAGTAATATTGTGAGATTTGTGAGTGTCATCCTTTATGCTCACCAAACCGATGACATTGTTAAATAGCACATTTGAGTTTCACTAAGTACGTATTTTATACTTATTTATTTGAAAGTTGCATAAAACAGAATGTTACCTACTGAAAATATGAGTAAAATATAAAAATTGTGGAAAAGAATTTTACCCAGTGATATTCAGTTTTGTGACTTTTCCTACATCCTTGATAAATGTAATTTAATTTTGAAAATCGACTGTATTTAATATAAAGTACTTAGGTTTTGTGATATAATAAATATTATAGGTGTTTGTAATCCTAGCTATTGAGAAATTATTTAATAAATATTATTTAAAAACTATTGACTCTTTTACTTCATCCAAATATCCCAAAATTTGAATGTCAGAAATTAGATACCATTATTGTACTTGGCAAGATTACATCGAGAATGGTGTTGTTGCGCAAAAGTATACCTAAAAGGCAATTTTCAGAAATAACGAAGTGTACAAAATATGTGTTCAACATGCTATAACTAATAACTTTTATTACAAAAAAAACTACCAAATTAATGCCAATGGTCAAAAGGAATCACTAAAAATTATATCGATCATGTCCGAAATGAAGGATTTATTTACTAATAAACTTATTTAACGCGCAAATGATATCGTCGCAACTGCAAGCAGTTTTGTACAGTATTTTCCTCGAGGATGTCTGGCGATGGCGTGTTGTGTCCCTATGCATTATCAGTGCTTCACAAAAAGTAGTCGTGTGAGCCATTATATGATATGGCATGGGCAAGTCTGACGCACAGTGTCATCGGTGTGGAAAAGCTAAATAACAGTACCCGTACCACAGAATACTTAATAGTATTACATACCCTTACCATGATTTAGCGTGACCGGACTCGCTGGCGGCTACGTAAACTATCTGAATGGAGAATAGTAACTACAGCGCTGCTGTTACTTTGTAGAACTACAATTGTCCATTAACATCGTGTACGCAGTCGCTTACGAGTTACGGTCACTGTAAACTCATGGTACTGTCATTAGTTAGTGCGTGACTATGTGTGTAACGCTGCTGTTGCTTATCGGCGCGGGCGCAGCACTCGCGTGCCCGCGCCCCAATGTGCGCATCTCAGGTAATAAAATTAAAATCTATCTACAAAGTGGGCGAATTTTTATTTTGTTGTCGATTTCTTTTTTTTCTCAGTGTTTAATCAAAGCATATCAAAGTTAATTTTCAATCAAAATTCTGAACAAGATTAGCCCATTTCATGCTATGTCCTATAAAATTTTCCATTGAGTTACACAAAATAAAAATTAAATCATGGGCCAATTTCTGTAATACAGTTTGTGTAACTAAATGGAGAAAAATTTGTAGGACATACCGTGAAATTGGGCTTACCATGGTCAGAAGAAGCAACTTTACCAACTCACCAAATTTTATTGAAATCTGAGAAAAAAAGAACTCTTCGAACGTCTCTTGTCTTTTACGAGTTCTTTTTCGGCCAGTACACAGCTATTAAGCCAGTGCAAACAAAGAGGATAATGAAGTAATAAGTACATATTTAATTATCAGATTTAAGTTTTTAATTAGGATAGTGGTTTTAGTTAATAGTATTGAATTGTTTTAGTTTTATGAGTAGTTATTAAGGCTTATTTACTTAGATGTAACGTTAAAGCGTCAATAGTCCACAAGGCATACCTAATGCAATAAAACAATAAATGATCATTGCTCCTTGATTCAGGGGTCGCAGGCAAGGAGAATTACGACGACGAATACGTGGAAAATGATCTTTCGGCAATGTACGGCGCCACGGTCCACATCTACTGTTTGGGAACTGAGGCACGATCACTCACCATAGACTTTGGTGGTGTGAGACAACCTGCTGATGTCATTAATGAAACAAGTATTGCGACAACTCTACTAACTTCAGAGCTGCCAGAAACCGAATGGTACCGACATAGTTATACCTGTACAGACACGGTTACCACTTGCACAGCTTCATTGACTGTGGAGGTACTACCCGCTATCAACATCACATCTACAAATGTTATTAAGAAACGATTTAATCAAAAAATCTACTATTTCGTACCAATTAACCAGACTTATCAGGTAACGTGCAGTGGGTACAAGGCCAAAAAACTTATTATCTACAAAAACTCTCGTATGCTACATGAAGAAATCATAAATCAAACTACAGTAACGTCGAGTATACTGCAAGAAGCAGAGAGCGTATATAACGATTTTTCTTGCACCTTTATCGAAGACCGTTACTTGTCTAAATATCGTGTAGGCATACGTGTATACGTGGACTACCCTCCTGCGGCTGCAAACTTTGAGTGCGTCGAATACATGGAGCAAATGAACTGCACTTGGAGCGCGTTTAGCAAATACGCCACTTTTAAATTATATTACATGGACAAAGATAGGTACCTACGAGTTTGTGAGGATCACTCGGGCAAGAACATCAGACTCTGTGAATGGCATATGGATGAAGTGAGGGCGCGGGGCTTCGCCGTGAATTTAAACTTTACCTTAGTCCTACACACGTGCAATCATCTAATCTGTGATGATCAAACATTGCTTATGGATCGTCAATCGATAATGAGACCACCTCCACCTATGGATATTACTTTAAAAAATAAAAATGCAAATGGAGTAATTGTAGAAATGTACCTTGACCGAAATCATTTTGATAGTATTCCAAACGAGAGAATAACATACTGGATACCGGGTGTGGAAACACGAGAAGAAAACGTTGAGATGACGGGAATGAGCTATATGTCGAATGATCAAAGCACAGCCTTTAAATCCAAGATAACATTCAAACTGACATGCCCGAATACTCTTTACAAACTTAAAATATATGTAAAATATAAGGAGACACCTGACAGAGACATGTACTGGTCGGAACCTGCCAGCATTGTTTTTTACACAGACCCACAAGACAGCACGGACACGATTGACCCTGTGTGCAGTACGGAACCCGACCTGGTGAATACCAACGATAGGGCCCTATATATGGTAGAAACATTTGGACGACTTTTTAAAAAAGAACGTTCCGCGTTTCGCAATAAAGTGGATGCGTTGAAGCAAAAACGCAATAAACTACAAAAGAGTCGGACAGAGCTCTAAATTTTGGATTGTCTGGTTTTATCAGCTCTCCAATGTCTAGCTGTAGATTACCATGGTATAAAAAAACAAGGTATGGCATTCCGACAAGGCAGCCTTGTGACGTAGACTGTAGTTGCCGCTTTATGGTAACAAAATAAGTGTAAAGAAAAGATGATCAACGCCAGTCGTACAAAAAAATATATTTTTGCATTACAATTGTCATATTCTTTGAATAAATGTATTTTTATCGTAATAATGGATTATAAACACTCTTTATTTTAAGACATTCGTACAGGTACCAAGGGAATCGGAGAATATTATGATATACTACTAGCAACACAGAAATGAATTGACAGAAACAGAACCAACCAACCAATCATAGCGATATGACGTCACAAGTCTGGCCTGTCATTCCGGAATGCCATGTTTGTAATACCTTGTTTTTAGGGTTCCGTACCCAAAGGGTAAAAACGGGACCCTGTCACCAGGCTGTATCTCAAGAACGGCAATAGCTAGACAGTTAAAATTTTTACAGATGATGTATTTCTATTGCCGCTATAACAACAAATACTAAAAATAAAATAAAATAAATATTTAAGGGGGGCTCCCATACAACAAACTTGTTTTATGGTACGGAACCCTTCATGCGCGAGTCGGACTCGCACTTGCCCAATTTTATTATTTTTATACCATGTAGATTACAGTTACAGGTGTGGGCTGTGACAGAAATAATCAATTCAAAGATCTCTTTAAGTAAACAAAATATTTGATAATTATTAGCTTGAATGCCTGAGTCAGTCAGCGCGATATCAACGTTGGTTAGCATACATTGAAAATGCTATTTATTTTGTTAGAAATAATGAACACTTGAAAACGTTATTTTTTTTAATTTGGTGAGTGAAAGTATTGTTCAGGTTGAAGAGAAATAATAATAAAATTCATTTATTCAAATAATGTCATCCATTTTGTTAGTCATTACAAAATAACTTATTAAACTAATGTTAGTAAACATAAATTTGACAATGACAATTTCCGCACAAACGGAGGCACTGGTGCGTCTGCCAGGAGGCTGCTGCGACTGTCCCGCGCCGCGCCAGCCGCGCCAACGACGCGCATCTTTTGCGCATGGCGGCGAAAGAACAATCCACGCACGCTTCAGCAGACATTTCGGAGTAATGTTTATGTTTTGTCATTTATTGCTCCTGATACAAGCCACACCCGTTACGAGCGAGCGTTTAGGTAAATCTACTTTCTGACCGACACAAATCTCCACAACTTATAAAATTCGTTGTAAAATGTCACCTTAGTTAGTTAGTTTGCGCTGGGCATTTTCCGCAAGTCGACATCCAATGTGCCTATTTTGCGTGAAAAGGGGGTAGCGCTACTCCAACCACCCCAACTCCTCCACGAACCTAAGCAAAATGTCACCTTTCAACAATAGTTTCTCAGTGTTTAAATATGTGTGTATGTACGTTCAATGTACCGACTATTCAAACTAATAAACAAAAATATGTATGTTAGAAGCCCAATTGATTGGTAACGCAAGAGACATTTTGAGTAACGCCGGAGATGACAAAATCTGAAGTTTTGGTCAACATTTTTAGACTTTTAGGCCTTGGTATCCTATTACACGCTATACGCAGCGTACAACGTCTTTCCATACTAAGCATTGTGTTATTCGTATGGAAAAATGCTGCACGCTGCGTACAGCGTCTAATAGGAGACCAAAGCCTAATTATGATTAGACGATTTTTATATATTGTTATTATTATGTATATGTACATTCCCAATTTTTGTATGATAAATTACTAGTCATGTAATATAATCAATATCAACCGATTCCAAATATAAATCGTATTTGAAAGTCAAAATACAGTAAACACCGTACATTTCTACTTGTATACGCGTTGTTGAATATTGCCGATTTATGGTAGAATTTAATTATTAGTCTAGCAACACTGGTTGTCACGTCACTATCGAGTTAGTGTGGCAGCCCAGAGAGTCTGTCGTTCCGTGCGATTCGAGCACGTTGAACTTTTGAAAAGTAGCCCAAGATTTATCGATAATTCGGGCTTCGCGAGCCAAGGCAGTGCATCAAGTCATCTAATTTCCATCTAAAAGATGTTACGATTGCGGTTCGGCTTCTGTTCACCTGTATGTGCGTCTTAGTGGTAGGACTGAGGGTAATACTGTATCTGGATCCAGCACTGGGTAAGCCCAAGGAACTGCCTTCTCCAGACGCTGAGCTCCGCCTAGATCTCCAGGTAAGCCGACACGCAATCTCATCATCATCATAAAGCCGTAACACAATAAATTCATGCATGTAAAATCACGGTAGTTGTGTGGACTCTCTTTTAATTATACAGTCCATTTTGTCGATATCGTTCAAGCGTGCTACTCGAAGATTTGACCAAAACTAATTAAACCTAACTCTAAACGTGTAACCTAACTCTTAATGTTTCAATAATCAAAGACAGAATTGTTTTAAACAAAACGATAATTTTGATTAAATTTATGTTGAAAGCGTTTGTTTTATTTCAATTACCTATATGTCATATGATAGCGGCGTTTCAAACTCTCAGAATAAATAGTATTTTATGCAACCGTTGTATAAGAGGGGGCAAAAAACGCGAGTGGCATGGGTTACGATGTGAGCGTAGCGAACATCGTAAGAAAGATGCCACGAGCGTTTTTTGACCTACTTATACAACGTTGCATACAATACTTTTTCTACGACTCGACATTTCATAAATAAAATGCAGATAAACAACAAAGAAAATAATTACATGTTCCCACTCGAAATCAAAAAAAAAATATAGTTTCTGATATATTTTTTTTATTGACGTCCATCTGTCAAAAAAGTATGAACTTATACATAAAGGTTCACTATACTTAACATCCATGCACTGAAGATACAACTTTTTTTTAAGTTGGCAGCAATGCCTTAGTACAAGAAGTTTTTTTCATGTTTTTTTCTTTTAATTGCAAATTGTGTCAATGCAGCTGTTTATCTTGTAATCTGTGGTACTAAGTGATGCTTTCTTATAGTAAGGAATAGTTAATAGAGAGCGTGTTACTTAGTAGAAACCTGCGACAATATTGCTATCTCTGTAAAGCACGTCAAGTTCCTGCAAGAAAAAACGAGATGACAGTATATTTGTCAGTTACGTCTTTTAAAAAAATGTACAGGCCCATGTGTCAAATTTTTCGTTGTAGTGATGCCCGAATACATAAAACTACAATTATATAGTTGATAAAGTTGATAACTTTATCAACTTATTAAAAAAATAAACATCATTAACTTGGATTGATTTAATGCTTAGTTCCAAAAAATTACGTCTTTAAATTTAAGGCTCTAGGTATATTGAAAATTATATGAAAAAAAAACATTGACACGGATTTTTAAGTGAATTTTTATGTCTGTAGCTTTGGTTTCACTTAGATAGATAGATCGTATATCCATTAAATATCTTAGGTTAAGTATTTTTACAATAAATTTATATAATAAGTAAAATACAGAACAAAGTTATTACAAAATATTAATACATTATAAAAAAACTTAACCTAGGGTGCCGCCGGCAGCGGGGAGGGGCCCAGGCTACCGGTAGTCGGTGGTGTCGGGCTGCAGAGAGAGGAACCTCCTGACGATGCGCGCCGTGTCCAGGAGTACCGCCAACAGAGCATTATAAAAAAATAACAAGATTAAGTATTGCGATTAAATTGAGTCTCACTTTGAAAAGGATTCTAAGCCACTTGACTGCTGTTTTGGCTGAAGATTCAATAAAAAGCCAAGTCAAAGCACTGATTACTTAATAACAGATACGACGTTATCATACAATACAAATAATTCCTTCGACATTCACCCATATTCTTAAAGGACGAAAAGTACCTATTTATAATCAATTATGCACTGCACGGCTGGCGAACTCTGTAGGTTTTTAGGCAAATGTTTTTTTTGTCTGATCGTGTAAGTGTAAAAAGGAAAAGTAGATTAAAATTGACTTCTGGGCACCGATCGAGCTGAAATTTAGTATATTGGTTACTCACGATGGAACTAGACTGTGGTTATTAGAAAATTATTATGCAAACTAACGGAATGAACCAAAAAACCATTGAAATTGTTATAAATTTATAATACATTTATTTGACAGTCTTCCCTTCTCTCACCTTGCTGATTAAACATACGATTGACAACATTTCATATTTCTAAAAGATGAAAATTAATAAAGATATCTAGAGAGCTTTGCGTCGTGGACACACTAAAATATTTATTTGAATTTAATCTTCTGTATGTACGTAAACAAATATAACAAAATACATAAAATAACCGAAATCTACAACTATGCTCAGACAGAGTTGTCGTCTTCGGCCTATCCACGAAAAAAATAAGCTATCAACAATGTCCACCAAAACGTCATTGATTTTTTTAAATATTATACACCTGACCAAAGTAACCTTGATTCTCAGAATCGCAAAGTATCGATAACTTTTTCTACGTCACTAGTAACCTCACGACAGAAATTAATATAATTGTTTTTTTCACTATTTCTATGTTTATTTTAATTGTAGCATAGTTAGATATCATTTGCGTGCAATAATAATCCTATTTCTAAGCTTATATTTTTAATATTAACATAATTTCTGATGCATTTGCTGAAAAAACAATACTGAATTACTTACTAATGAAAACATATTTTCACCCATGTTTTCTTTTCTCCCAGAATGCGAATTGCATCCGCGCACAATGCACGACATTTTCTAAGTTTTGCACGCACTTTCACACTTTTTTTTCATTTAAAAACACAAATATTAATAATGTTTATTTTTCGCCAAAAACAGACGTTATAGTGCGACTAAGTTGAAAAGGATGGTCGGGGTTGTCATCATCGCATGCTTACTCGTTTACTTAATATGGTAGCATAATAATTTACATTTATAGCCGCATTTGACCGATACAGCCCATCTTGACGTTTATGCTCCGTACGCTGTGACGTCATCAACGCCCTATCTAATTATATCTATGGATGCTTTTTTGGCGACATTATAAAATATCGTTTAGCAGTGTTTTTTTGGGCAGTAGAGTATAGACTTTTACAGACTTTCATAATTTATGTCTTTATATTAGAGTTATAGTAACTATATAAATGACAGAAAAAAGTACTGGAGTAGAAAAACAAATAAATAAAACTACAGGTCAGTCGAGGCATACTTTTACCAACCGACTATATTTGCGTGGTTGCTAGATGGTGTTAACAATATAACATCTGTACTTTTGTATATTACGATCATCGATTTATTTAAAATACCCTAGATCCACTAAACCTAATTTCAAGTCGAAAAAGTGTCCGATCCTTAATTGCGAGTGTGTGCGTGTTGGAGACACACAACAAAAAGGTAATGCAATTAGTAACATTTTAATTCTTTTCGATATTCAGCCGTATGTGCTTACCATAACGTTTTATTTTAAATGATAGTGTTTGGCGGTTATAACATTACAAAATCCACTAACATATTGTGGAAATTTTTCACAAAAGGGAACCTTGTTTAACAGATTGTACACCTTAAGTCATATTTCATTACTTTTCAATATTGTTTACGCTGATTTTCCACTGATTAGATGACAACATTGGAACAGAGTCCGTATCGTGTACCGTGGAGTCGAAATTGTTTTTTTTTTTAATAGGTGCTGCGCTGGTGGAAAAGAAGCATACGACCTACGTCAGGTGGTAACATCGATTTATTTTAAATAGTAAATCGATTTATTAAAAATAACAAATACCTGAGGTAAACCTAGATAAACCATCACGAACAATTCGCTCTTAGAAATATGTTAACTATTCAAACTATGGTGGCAAACAAGCACACAGCCCAATATCATATATTATACTAGCTTTTGCCCGCGGCTTCGCACGCGTTAAAAGAAATACGTTCACTTGGCATAACTTGGCATTTGGCATTGGCTTGGTATAACTCAAGCCCCCCATATTTTTTGTTTACTGTATCTTTGGAATATTTGAATGCTTTCACGGACATGATTCCTTGTACATTTTAGATTCAATTTCTACTTTCTTGTTTTGTTTTCTCAATGCGAGGCCTCCGACATTTTTCTGCACTGTCTCAATTGGTTACTTAAATAAAGTCATGCTCTAGAGCTCTTCTTTCCGTTGTGGTATATTGTCTTGCTTAGTGCCCCGCTTTTTTTGGTCATCATCTCCTTAGAATACTTAATCGTTTGTTCAGAATT
Source organism: Apotomis capreana (assembly GCA_947623375.1). NCBI lineage: Eukaryota > Metazoa > Arthropoda > Insecta > Lepidoptera > Tortricidae > Apotomis > Apotomis capreana. The sequence continues at coordinate 3,184,535 of OX392525.1, forward strand.
GCTTTTCTGTTACCGTTTTAAGGTTTATGTATTCTCAATGTGAGCACTACTGCATTTTTGTTATCTATCTCGTCAGATAACTTGAAAGTTACACCAGTCTTGCTTTTTAGGGTTCCGTACCCAAAGGGTAAAAACGGGACCCTATTACTAAGACTTCGCTGTCCGTCCGTCCGTCCGTCCGTCCATCCGTCCGTCCGTCCGTCTGTCACCAGGCTGTATCTCAAGAACGGTGATAGCTAGACAGTTGAAATTTTCACAGATGATGTATTTCTATTGCCGCTATAAGAACAAATACTAAAAATAAAATAAAATAAATATTTAAGGGGGGCTCCCATACAACAAACGGGTTGGTTGCGTTAACTTTGCACCTCATTTGTATGGGGCGCTATACATACCAGGTGCAAACTTAACTTAACCACTTAAGGATGAAAAGTGTTTGTACGGAACCCTCGGTGCGCGAGTCCGACTCGCACTTGTCCAATTTTTTAATGCGTGCACTATGCCATTTCTTCACTATCGTTACTTTAAAGGTTGAGCAGAATTGCTTTCTCGTTAGCGTTTTTAAGTTTTGTGTCTTCTTGTGCAACATGTCTACAAGTAACTTAGGCGTTTCAACCGATTTACTTTAATTTTTCAATTTTAGCATGTAATGTTATTTAATAGCGGGCGGCTCTGCCCCCCCAACCCCTCGTCTTTTTCAATGCCATCTCTTCGTGTTACTTACAAGTTTTATCAGTCTTCCTTTCTTCTTTCCGTTGTGCGAGGTTTTTTCTTCGTGCTTCCCGTCTGGTTTGGTCACCATCTGTTTAGAATCCTTTAAAGTTTGAACAGACTTGCTTTCTTGAATCCGTTTTAAGGATTTGTGTTTTCTTAATGCGAGCACTATGCAATTTTAGTTCACTATCTTTTCAGGTTACTTAAAAGTTTGATCAGACTTGTTTTCTAGTTAGCATTTTAAGGTTTTGTCTTTTCTTTCTTTTCTTTCTTGATCACCATATCTACAGGTCATTTAGCCTTTCATCAGATTTACTTTAATTTTCAGTCTTGGCATATTTCATTTTTTAAGTGCGGGGGGCTCCGCCCCCCGAGCCCCTCGTCTTTTTCAATACCGTCTCTTCGTGTTACTTAAAAGTTTCATCAGTCGTGCTTACTTCTTTTCGTTGTGCAATATTGTTATTTCTTCGTGCCTCCCATCTGGTTTGGTCACCACATCTTCTTCTTCTTCGAATTCTTTAAAGTTTGATCAGACTTGCTTTGTTGATTCCGTTTTAAGGATTTGTGTATTATAATGCGAGCACTAAGCCATTTTAGTTCAATATATTTTCAGGTTGCTTTTATGTTTGATCAGACTTGTTTTGTTGTTAGCTTTTTAAGGTTTTACGTTTTCTTCATCACCATATCTACAGGTCACTTAGCTTTTTATCAGATTTAATTGAATTTTTCAGTTTTAGCAAATGACATTTTCTGAGTGCTCTGCCCCCCGAGCCTCCCGTATTTTTAAATACCATCTCTTCGTGCTGCTTAAAAGTTTTATCAGTCTTGCTTTTTTCTTTCCGTGTTGCGATATAATTAACTTAGTGCCTTCCGTCTCTGTTAGTCACCATCTCTTTAGAATACCTAAAAGTTTGGTCAAACCAGCTTTCTTGTTTCCGTTTCATTAATGCGAGTACTATGCCATTATCGTTCACTATCTTTTCGGGTTACTCAAAAGGTTGTGCAGACTTGCTTTCTCGTTAGCGAAGGTTTTGTGTTTTCTTGATCACCATATCTACACGTAACTTAGCCACTAGATTGCTTTTGGTAACTACGGCTACCTGTCATCGCTCTTATTTTATTATATAAATAGAGTCCAACTCAAAATTCGAAGCAATTGAGTGGTTAGCCTATCATCAGATTTACTTTATTTTTCTGTTTTAGCATGTTATACATTTTTTTTTTCAATAACATCTTTTCGTGTTATTAAAAGTTTCATCAGGCGTGCATTCTTCTTTCCGTTGTGCGATATTGTTTTTTCTTCGTGCTTCCCTTCTGGTTGGGTCACCATCTCTTTAGAATCCTTTAAAGTTTGATCAGACTTTCGTTCTCGATTCCGTTTTAAGTTTTTGTGTTTTCTTAATGCGAGCACTATGCCATTTTAGGTCACTATCTTTTCAGGATACTTAAAAGTTTGATGAGACTTGCTTTCTTGTTAGCCTTTTAGGGTTTTGTTTTTTCTTGATCACCATATATCTACAGGTAACTTAGCCTTTCATCAAAGCTACTTGAATTTTTCAGTTTTAGCATGTAGTATTTTGTTAGAGCGGCCCCCCGTTTTTTTCGATACCATCTCTTCGTATTGCTTAAGTTTCATCAGCCTTGCTTTCTTTTTTCCGTTGTACAATATTGTTTTTTTTTTCTTATTGCCTCCCGTCTCTGTTAGTCACCATCTCTTTAAAAATACTTAAAAGTTTAATCGAACGTTGTTTGAGATTGTTTATATTTTGTCTAAACACATACTGACGCTGAACGGCCCTCGAGCTGTCAACTTAAACTTTGCATCAGCTGTATTAAAATTAAAGAAATCAATTGTACATAGTAATAACATTTAAATGTATCACTCATTAACTTCAAATTTGTGTAAGAGGTCGTAGTAGACGTAGTAATATAGTGAACGTATGTTTTAACGTGAGCGCAGCGGGTAAAAGCTAGTAAAACAATACACAAATTACAGACCAATCCACTCACTTCGCCATTGCGAAAACTCTGCTGCGGACGGCACCTCGGGGAAAACTACTGTTTAAAGCTCATAGATGGCGCTACTGGTAGCACTTATGCGCGTATCATATTTCATTAACTTTCCGTAAATATTTATACGTCAAAGGATAAAATTGATTTTACATAATTTTATTTTGATTATTGTCTCTCAAGAAAGTAAAAAAACAACTTATTTATTCATTTTAAATTTTCTCCGCGTCTCAGTACGTTTATGAAAAGAGGGTCAATATTTATAAACTACTGAGTAAATACATGAATTTTAAATGCAATAATAGAGTGGTAGTTCCCATTGTTGCATCGCGAAATTAATAATAACCAAATTGTGTTCAGTTTTGTTTCATAAAATGATCATTTCGTGTACCACTAACGCCATCTACTGCCCCAGTGTCCGTAACTCGGCGACTCGTCCAACCTCAGTAGTCCATTGAATAAAAAGTTCTAGAGTGCGTGAGTTAGTAACGTAAGATGTTTCTTCGGAAACATGTCAAGAGTCCCTAGGTAATAAACATACTAAAACCCCGGGACACTAGGAGGAGCCCCGGAGTGGGGGGAGGGGGGGAAAGGGTCCATTTTTTCATTTTTCACTTAAATCTCAAAAACGGTACATGTTAGAGAAAAACTTTCAAGGAAAAGTTGAAAGGCCATAAAATTATCTACAAGTTGTACCTGAATAATTTTTTCCTATATCCTACCGTTTCTGAGTTACACGCAGTAAAAAATGATTTTGGCTCAAACAATTTCCCCATACTACATACCCATGTTTATCACATCAATCGATCAAAAAATATTTCTTTCTTCCAAAAAACTCAAATGTGCAACTTGTGACCGGTACTGATAGATTGCTCTTAATTAGGTCTATAATTGGTAAAGTAAACACATTCCTCCATGGAAGCCTTTAGGAGGAATCGATTGTCAAAATATTATATTAGGGTAGTTTGAGTTACTGAACTTGATCTTTTTATTTCTTCTTCCAAAAAAACTCAAAACTGCAACTTGTGACCGGTACAGATAGATTGCTCATAATTAGGTCTATCATTGATAAAAATACCAGATTCCACCACGGAGGCGTTTACGGGGAATTGAATTTTATTAGGGTAGTTACGATACTTGAACTTTTTATTTTTTTTCTTCCAAAAAGCTCAAAAGTGCAACTTGTGACCCGTACTGATAGATTGCTCTTAATTAGGTCTATCATTGGTAAAAAAAACACATTCCTCCATGGAAGCCTTTAGGAGGAATTGATTGTCAAAATATTATATTAGGGTAGTTACGCAACTTGACCTTTTTATTTTTTTTCTTCGAAAAAGCTCAAAAGTGCAACTTGTGACCGGTACTGATAGATTGCTCTTAATTAGGTCTATAATTGGTAAAAAAAACACATTCCTCCATGGAAGCCTTTAGGAGGAATCGATTGTCAAAATATTATATAAGGGTAGTTTTCGAATTTTTCACCTTTCATGGGATGTAGCTCGAAAACGGCTGCGAATAGAAAAAAAATATTTAGGTACAACTTGTAGATAATTTTATGGCCTTTCAACTTTTCCTTGAAAGTTTTTCTCTAACATGTACCGTTTTTGAGATTTAAGCGAAAAATGAAAAAATGGACCCTTTCCCCCCCTCCCCCCACTCCGGGGCTCCTCCTAGTGTCCCGGGGTTTTAGTATGTTTATTACCTAGGGACTCTTGACATGTTTCTGAAGAAACATCTTACGTTACTAACTCACGCACTCTAGACCCCCCTTGGAGGGACTCATTCAATGGACTACAGGGCTATTGTCCCCCGGTGGGTAGCGCAGGCCGGCCCCCCGCGGGGTACGCGTGGTTCTAAATTCAAATTCACGACGCTGATGGATGACGCTATGAGATGCACACGACTTCATTCGCGTATTTTTTCTTTACCGTAGACGGAAAAAAGTATCCTATAATCATCTTCGGATGTCCAGCTATCCCTGTACCAAAAATGGTTAAAATCCGTCCAGCCATTTCGGCGTGATTGGAGGACAAAGGATTTTATGAAAACAGATGGCGCCAGGTTGGCACGGCGACGCGTGTCCATACAAAACAACAATCAAGCTGCATCACGCTATCAATATTTTTCCTGAAATCATGACCTCCCTCCATAGAAACATTATTTTCAGCTCATAGGATTTTATAATAGTATAGATATCGTTTTTAATATTTATTGTTTTAAACTATTCAAAGCACCTTGAAAAGTAATAAGCTCATAAATCACAATAAATTATTTTCATCTACAATGTTACTAATAATATGACCTGTCATAATAAATTCCTAAGTAACGCCATAAGATTCAGGTGCCAACTTAATCGCGTACGTCAATAATGGCGACAGCACCACTGAACGGATACGTGATGGCCTCACTGTTTTGTTATCCGTGGTATTATGAATAAGGAAGCAAAGGAAAATGCATGAGATGACACGGTCATTATTACAGTAATTTCTTAGTGGTTCTGGGTTCAAATCCCGGCTAGGTGAAATCCTTTCTAAATTGTAAATTTAATGATTTTGTCTTGTCTCGAATCATGGTTGTTTTTAATACAAAATGCATACATTGTCGAGCAGCAACTCTCAATAACTTATACACTGCTGTTTACATTTGTATGCGATCAATATTCAACAGCTTCGGTAGTAACTCTCGAAGTCCGGGTTAACCATCACAGCTACACCCCACCCCAGCTTGTGCCGAATCGTGGTCACAGGCACGCAACGACGTGCATCGACTCTCGGGTATCGTGTCAACGGACGCATCTATGACTGCAATATTGTATTTGTATGGAGCTGGTGTTATTAACTCAGGAAAAATCTTAACAGCGCGATGCAGTCGTTAGTATGGAGATTTTGTCAAAGTAACAACGCCATCTAGCGGAAAATTGGGTCGTTGAGAACAAAATCTCAACACACCGTTAAAAATAAAGAATGACTGATATTTATTACTTTGAATAGATTTTATATATAAAAAAAACTACATAGATGCAAAATTGTGCCTAAATACATCGTTTATTATACATTTCGCTACCTTAGTAGTAAGTTAGGCCAAACACAAACAATACAAAAATTTGCGCCTAATGTTCTAAATGTTGGTTGGTAAAACATATTTAAAAAATGTATTTAATTTACTTAAATTGATTCGAAATACTTTTATTTCAATTACACTCGATAAAATGGCATTAAAAAATCTGTTTTATTCATTAACATTTTTTATTGCGTCTCCGGGCTTTTTTATGGTCAATACTTACAAACTACAGAAGAATATAATTGCATATTCAATAAAAGAGCATTAATTAGCTCCGATTGTCGCAAATTGTGTTTTTAAAGAAATGTATGTTTTTTTTTGAGCATGAGCCAATTTACAACGAACATTGCACTCATATTTTCGTCTGTGTTGGTCGATAATTGACGCCATCTTTTCTATCTATCTAAGACGGTTTCCGTAACTCAACGCCTCAAACAACCTTAACCTTAATTGTTAATACCGGTGGGCCGCGCGGAGGTAAGTACTATGTCGAATTCATACTTTTTAGTTTTTGTACACGTAAGAGCCACGCGGGGGTCGCGTCGTTCTAAATTCAAAATCACAAACGCTGTCATTAGGTTACACATTGTAAGGAAAATATTTCATGGAATTTATGTTTTCAGAGATAAATATTAATCATAATAAAAAGTATCCTATAACCATCTTTGGATGTTCAGCTATTCCTGTACCAAAATTAGTAGCTTTTTATCCAGCCGTTTCGGCGTGATGCGAGGACAACGGTTTTTTTGAAAACAGATGGCGCCAGGTTGGCACGGCGACGCGTGTCCATACAAAACAACTATCAGGCTGCATCACGCTATCGAGATTTTTCCTGAAATCATGATCTCCCTCCATAGAAAATTTATTTTCAATACAAATTTAGGATTTTGTAATAGTATAGATGATAGATAGATAGATAGATGATGGTAACCAGACATCGTATCCTATGGATATATCTATTTACTAAAATAAAAAGCCGAGTTGTTCATACATCATTTTGTGCCCTGAAATAAATTCAACTTATAATGCAAAGGCACATCTATATGTCGGCGGCCGATCGTGTAATCCGACATATCACGAAATTCCTAGGCATATCGTGAAACCCCGCCCTTTCATGATTTGGCTAAAAGTTGACCAGGCATATCATGATGTGCCTGATAAAAAATACGTCAGATCGATTAGAGCAACGCATTCGTCGATATTCCTAACTCTATACCGGGCACATCGTGAAAATCGGTAGATCACGAAATTCCTAGGCATATCGTGAAACGCCGCCCTTTCATGATTTGGCTAAAAGTTGACCAGGCATATCATGATGTGCCTGATAAAAAATACGGCAGCTCGATTAGAGCAACGCATTCGTCGATATTCCTAGCTCTATACCGGGCACATCGTGAAAATCCGGCAGATCACGAAATTCCTAGGCATATCGTAAAACGCCGCCATTTCATGATTTGTCAAAAAAATATCCTAATTTGAGTAGAAAAGACGGTTTGTCATTACCACCAGCTTGGGATTCTGTTGTACATCTTATTAAGGATCAAGCAAGACACAAGACTGGAAACCCTGGACGTCGAACGGAATTAAAACAAAAAATATTTTCACTAAGATATACAGATTTTTTCACGCCGCCGCCGAGTCAATATGGGCCGGCGCGCCGCCACCGGGTAAAATGTAGTCGGCGCACAAAAAAAATAACCCTAACCTACTTATCTCTGGGACCAGTTTCGTTTTTAACCTAGACAATTAGGGTTATTTTTTTATGACCCTAAAAACGAAACTGCTCCCAGAGATAGGTAGGTTAGGGTTATTTTTTTTTGGGACCCGTAAAACGAAACTGCTCACAGAGTATTAAAACTGCTTCCAGAGTATGCCTAGGAATTTCATGATCTGCCTAAACGTCACTGGTGAGTGTTACTTAGCCAGATCATGAAATGGCGGCCTTTCATGATATGCCTAGAAATTTCATGATCTGCCTAAAGGTCATTGGACAAATCGTTAAACGTTATGTTTTCAACGATATGGCGGATGTCATTTAGCCAAATCATGAAATGGCGGCGTTTCACGATATGCCTAGGAATTTCGTGATCTGCCGGATTTTACGATCGGCCGCCGACATATATATTTTTCCACGGCAGATTTGGTCAATTCATAGATGTGGTTAAATTGATCTCTGCTGTGGGCATCAGTATCAAAAAATATCATTAGTATCATTTTTTTTTTATTAAGAAACATACAGTCATACACAAACAATTGTATAGGATTACAAGAACAGAAAAAAGACCTATAGTTTCCTGAAAGTACAAACATTCCATTTACGTTCATAATCATAATCGACCGCAGTGTTTCCATGGTCAACATTTTTGTGTTGTATTAGCGTATAAGTGTTTTCCCCCCACTTCAATACTATTATCATCTACTATTACATTACGAAATCCTAAATTTGTATTGAAAATTAATTTTCTATGGAGGGACGTTATGATTTCAGGAAAAATCTCGATGGCGTGATGCAGGATCGTCATTTGTTTCAGTATGAGCGCGACCATGACAGCCTGGCGCCATCTGTTTTCATAAAATCCTTTGTCCTCGCATCACGCTGAAACGGCTGGAAAAACAGTTACCAACTTACAGGTACAGGAATAGCTGAACATCCCAACATGGTTATAGGATACTTTTCATTATGATTAATATTTATCTCTGAAAACATAAATTCCATGAAATATATTCCTTACAATGTGTAACCTTATAATGACAGCGTTCGTGATTTTGAATTAGAACGACGCGACCCTCGCGTGCCTTTTAATTTGTTTGACCCTGTGTGCCTTGGGTGAAGCTGTGATGGTTAACCTGGACTTCGAGAATTAGTGCTGAAGTTGTTGAATGTTGATCGCATAGTTAATGTAAGCAGCAGTGTATCAGTTATTGGGAGTTGCTGCTCGACGATGTATGCATTTTGTACGAAAAATAAAATCATGATTCGAAACAAGACAAAATCATTAAACTTACAATGTAGAAAGGATTTCACCTTACCGGGATTTGAACCCAGAACCACTAAGAAACTACTGTAATAAATAATAACCGTGTCATCTCATGCATTTTCCTTTGCTTCCTTATTCATAATACCACGGATAACAACACAGTGAGACCATCATGTATCCGTTCAGTGGTGGTGTCGCCATTATTGACGTAATAAACTCATCCCACCATCGTGTCATCACATGCATTTTCCTTCGCTATATCTCATCTATACATATAATTAAGCTGAAGAGGGTCGAAAGTCTACACATGGAAGATATATTCGAAAAAAAGAGATTGATAACAGAACACGTTCCAACAGTTTTCGAATGTTTGTCTGTCTATCTGTTCGTCTGTTTATTTGAACGCGCATTACGTGAAAACGGCTGAACGGATTTTGATTAAACCATATTGAACTGTCGAGAAAACGGCTACATTATAGGATATAAAAATTTAACCACTAAAAGGGGGGGTAGCCAATACACTCTATTGAGTTAAGCACCTGAATCTTATGGCGTTACTTAGGAAATTATTATGACATTTTTTCAGTGCCTTGGTGTTGCTAAAATAAAGGAAAATCTTGAATTATCAATATACAGTTTCATTTAATAAATATTCTCTTTAGAGATATTTTAATATCTCTATAATAGATCTTTTCGTATTGTTATTGATTCTAGTATAATGTAACTTTGCGTGTGTTAATAAAATGTATATGAAAAAAAAAAAACAATTTCCCAACAAGTAAACTTTCTTTAAATTATCGTGAAATTCGTAAATAAATTGACGTAATTTAATGAATCGCTGTTCAGTTCTTGATATAAGGCTACATACAAAATTCCACATGGTCCTTTAAAATTTGACGTAAAATTCTGTATTGAAATACCTTATACATTCCCTGCTCCTGTATAGCACCAATGTTGGAGCAAATATTTTGTAATGTATACTGTATAGGTCTAATTTATCTAGGGCGTCGCTTACATAATTAAGGTGCAACTTCGTCCGTAACCCTCCTTTTTTACCGTTATCGGGTAGAATAATCGTGTTTTCACAACAATTGCTTTGAATTGTCAAGCCTTCATGGCGTGATGACCTGCAAAGATATTCCGACCGATAGAGGAATCTCCATATGAAACAAAAGAAAACTTACATCGCACTGTTACGATTTCTTCCGAAATAAACTTGAAATATATCTAATAAACAGAAAATATGTATAACAGAAGCTCGATTTCTTAATCATTTTTAATTCGGCTAAATTAATAATGCTAATGATAAATTTTGATCAAAGTTGAAAGATATTTTTCAATAAAATAAAGATCTCACAACTATCATTCGCCGGAGACAGACAAGTGTCGGTCAAAAAGTTAGTCGCCCATGTATGCTTACGCTTTATTCAAAATTAATGTAAAAATTGTAAAACAAAAATGTGACCGAAATCAGAGGTAAATAATAGACCTGTAATTGTAATACATTTAGTAATTACCAAAAACATATTGTAATAATTGGAACAGAGTAATTTTCTTATTTATTAAAACAATAATATTGGTTTGCTAATCCGCTAGATAATGGATTTCGGCAAAGTAACGTCTGATTCAATTTATTTATTTCCGTATTATTTGAGGCAGCTGAAGTAATATTGTGAGTGTAATTTTTTTATACTTACTCACCGAACCGATGACATAATAATAATAATAATAATACTCTTTATTGTGCACCACTAAATATAAATAAAGATTACACAAAGAAATTGCAAAAAACAAATCAGTAGGTAACAACAGGCGGTCTTATCGCTAAAAAGCGATCTCTTCCAGACAACCTTAGGGTAGTGAGAAATACGAAAAATAATTATGAAATTGGTAGTGCAATATTTTTGAAAACGACTAATTTGACACATACATCTACAGACAAACTAAAACATAAAAAACTAATATACATTACAAATAGATTAATTAAAAATAGATACTAAAATATATAAATATTATATACATAAATACATAATACAAACATAAATACATATGACGACATACATTAAATGAATTAACCACATCGACAACTAGACCTCAGAAAGCGACAAATAATGTTGTTTGAGATGATTTTTGAAAATCGGAAGAGATTTTGCACGCCTCAGATCCAACGGCAGAGCATTCCACAACTGAACCGCTTGGAAGGTGAATGAGTCATTATAAAATTTGGAAGATGAAACAGCAGGAGCAAGAATACAATTTTGAGAACACCTTAACGAAGACAGATATTTAAAGCGTTCTTTAAGATAGCAGGGGGTAGCGGGGTTGAAAAGTACGCCATAGAGAAGGGCAAGAATGTGAGAGTTACGGCGAAGACGAATGGGAAGCCATTTGAGCTGAGAACGAAAATGGGAGACGTGGTCATACTTACGCAAGCCAAAAATAAACCGGATACTAAGGTTTTGAAGGCGCTCTAGTTTGTTAAGCTGAGCTTCAGAAAGATCTAAATAGCACACATCGGCATAGTCAAGAATAGGGAGTAGAAGTGACTGAGCAAGAGCAATTTTAGTAGGTAGTGGCAAAAAGTTACGAAGACGCCTTAAAGACCCTATCGCGGCAAACATCTTTCTACTAACCTCGCCGACCTGAGGAACCCATGACAGAGTACAGTCCATGATCACACCAAGATTTTTTACCTGCTGTGAATAGGGGATCTGAGTACCGTCAAACATAATGACAGGTAAGTTCGCAAAATCGATTCGCGGCAAGAGTTTCGAGCTGCCAATAATAATTACCTGCGTCTTGGTTGGATTGATTTTTAGTCCATATCGGAAACTCCAGTTTGATATATACTCCAGGTCATTATTAGTTGTGCTTATAACTGAAGCCAGATCATTAAGTGAACTTTGTGAGTAAATTTGGAGATCGTCAGCATAAAGGTGATAAGAAGAGGAAATACTATTTGTAATGGAATTTATAAAAATGGAAAAAAGAAGAGGGGATAACACGCCGCCGCTGACATTGTTAAATAGCACATTTGAGTTTCACTAAGTACGTATTTTATACTTATTTATTTGAAAGTTGCATAAAACATGTAACCTACTGAAAAAATGTGTAAAATATGAAAATTGTGGAAAAACAAGAATTTTACCCAGTGATATTCAGTTTTGTGACTTTTCCTACATCCTTGATAAATGTAATTTAATTTTGAAAATCGACTGTATTTCATATAAAGTACTTAGGTTTTGTGATATAATAAATATTATAGGTGTTTGTAATCCTAGCTATTGAGAAATTATTTAATAAATATTATTTAAAAACTATTGACTTTTTTACTTCATCCAAATATCCCAAAATGTGAATGTCAGAAATTAGCTACCTATTACCATTATTTTACTTGGTAAGATTCCAATTAGAATGTTACGCAAAAGTATAAAGGACATTTTCAGAAACTAAATATTGTACAAAATATGGCTTGCTATAATAACCTTTATTACCAAAAACAACTACCAAATTAATGCCAATGGTCAAAAGGAATTACTAACAATTATATGGATCATGTACGAAATAAATCAGAATCAGAATCAGAATCATAATTTATTTGCTAGAATACAGTCAAGTGGATGTCAAATATAAAATATAAAGGATTTACGAATTAAATTATTTAACACGCAATTGATGTAAGTAATGCGTGACAACTGCAAGCAGTTTTGTACAGTATTTTCCTCGAGGATGTCTGTGGCGATGGCGTGTTGTGTCCCTACGCATTATCATTGCTTAGTACCTAGTAGTGCAAAAATAGTCGTGTGAGCCATACTGCCGTTCTAAGGTAAAAGGCGACCTTTTATTGCTATGGAGCTCCATACGAAATGATCGCATTTTAGCTTAGCACGGCAGCATATATGGTATGGCATGGCATGGGCAAGTCTGACGCACAGTGTCATCGGTGTGGAAAAGCTAAATAACAGTACCCTTACCAATTTGAATGGAGAAACGATTTGAATATGGGCGCTGTACTCCTAGCTGTTACTTTGTAGAACTACAATTCTCCGCAGTCGCTAACGAGTTACGGCAACGGTCACAGTAAACTCATGGTACTGTCAGTTAGAGTACCTACGTGACTATGTGTGTGACGGTGCTGTTGCTGGTCGGCGTGGGCGCAGCACTCGCGTGCCCGCGCCCCAATGTGCGCATCTCAGGTAAAATTAAAATCTATCTACAAAGTAGGTACGTGAGTTGTCAGAATGTGATTCGAGTTTTACATTTGTCTCCCTCGCTGTTTCGCGATCCAGATAAAAACCTCTCAGTTCTCACCCAAAGCCGAATCCCAATTTGAGAGCGCACTGACTCGAATACAAGGTGCCTCGGGAGGGACCCACATAATTTCGTAACGATATTTAAAAATTAAAATGTACAAAGGCTGGATTCGGTAAGGCATTTTTTATACTCGCTTAGTGTAATCTGTCAATCATAATAATTTCACAGACGAAATCACAACAGCTTATTTTGAACATTTATTTTGATAAAATCTGTTTAATTGAATATGTGTATAAGAATATATTCGATTCAAAGTACATCCTTAACTTTTTTTATCAAATATCTTAAATGTACATTTATTTATTTTTACTTGATAATACTGTTGTAGATGCAAATGTTTCAAAATCAGTGGCGCATTTGTATTCTAGTCCGTTCTAGGCCTCAGGCCATGTAGTAAGTACCAGCCGCCTCTTTCCTCGCACTTTTGTCACGATCACAATTGGCCTTTAATATCTGGCCATCCTAGACCCGGGCCTTAAATCCGCCACTGTCCAAAACATACGTAAGTTCACAAGCGATACCTAATGAAATAAGACAATAAATGAGCATTCTTCCTTGATTCAGGGATCGCAGGCGAGGAGGAGAATTACAACGACGAACAATTGGGAAATTATCTGCCGGCAATGTACGGCGTCACGGTCCACATCTACTGTTTGGGAACTGAGGCACGATCACTCACCATAGACCTTGGTGGTGTTAGACAACCTGCTGATGTCATTAATGAAACAGCTATTGTGACAACTCAACTAACTTCAGAGCTGCCAAAAACCGAATGGTACAAGCATTCTTATACCTGTACAGACCCGGTAACCACTTGCACGGCATCATTGACTGTACAGCTACTGCCCGCTATCGACATCATATCTACAAATGTTATTAGGAAACGATTTAATCGAAAAGTCTACTATTTCGTACCAATTAACGAGACTTATCAGGTAGGGTGTAGTGGGTACACCGCCAAAGAAGTTACCATCTTTAAAAACTCTCATATCAGGCTACATAAAGAAATCATGAATCAAACTGCAATAACGTCGAGTATACTGCAAGAAGCAGAGAGCGTATATAACGATTTTCACTGCACTTTTGATGAAGTCTATCGTTACTTATCTAAATATGATCTAAGCATACGTGTATACGTGGACTACTCTCCTGCGGCTGAAAACTTTGAGTGCGTTGAATACAAAGAGCGAATAAACTGCACTTGGGATGCGTTCAGCAAATACGCCACTTTTGAATTATATTACATGGACAAAGATAGGTCCCTACGAATTTGTGAGGATCACTCGGGCAAGAACATCAGACTCTGTGAATGGAATATGGATGACGTGACGACACGGGGCTTTGATGTGAATTTAAACTTTACCTTAGTCCTACACACGTGCAGTCGTCTGTTCTGTGATAATCAAACATTGTTTATGGATCGTAAATCGATTATGAGACCGCTTCCACCTAAGGATATTATTTTAGTAAATAAAAATGCAAATGGAATAATTGTAAAAATGTACCATGAACGAGATCATTTTGATAATTTTGCAAGCGAGAGAATAACATACTGGATACCGGGTGTGGGAGCACGAGAAGAAAACGTTGAGATCATCGATTATGTCTTTGCGTCAAATGATCAGAGCCCAACCACTACATCCAAAACAACATTCAAACTGCCATGCCCAAATACTCTTTACAAACTTAAAATATATGTAAAATATTGGGGGACACCGGACACAGACACGTACTGGTCGGAACCTACCAGCATTGTTTTTTACACAGACCCACAAGACATCACGGACACGATTGACCCTGTGTGCAGTACGGAACCCGACCTGGTGAATACTAACGATAGGGCCCTATATATGGTAGAAAAATTTGGACGGCTTTTTAAAAAAGAACATTTCGCGATGCGCAATAAAGTGGATGCGTTGAAGCAAAAACGCAATAAACTACAAAAGAGCCGGACAGAGCTTTAAATCATTAATACAAAGATCAAAGCTTCAAGAAAAATTTAAAAATTGGGCAAGTGCGAGTCCGACTCGCGCATGAAGGGTTCCGTACCATAATCTATAACAATCTCCCCCTTAAATATTTATTTTATTTTGTTTTTAGTATTTGTTGTTATAGCGGCAATAGAAATACATCATGTGTGAAAATTTCAACTGTAGCTATCACCGTTCTTGAGACACAGCCTGGTGACAGACGGACGGACGGACGGACAGCGAAGTCTCAGTAATAGGGTCCCGTTATTACCCTTTGGGTACGGAACCCTAAAAAGGAGCTACCTGGTGGAAAAGACCGGGCATCGAACCCGGTACCTCTGGCAGCCCAATAACCACTTCGCTACCCTAGCTCCCTAGGAGCTAAGTTAACGCACTGGACCGGTAATCCAGAGGTACCGAGTTCGATTCCCGGTCTCTTCCACCAGGCAGCTCCTTTTTAATTTTTTCTTTAAGCTTTGATTGTTGTATTAATATTTTAAATAAAAATTGTGGTGTACCCACATAAAAAAATAAAATAAGAGCTCTACATTTTGGATTGTCTGGTTTTATCAGCTCTCCAATGTCGAACTGTAGATTACCATGGTATAAAAAAACAAGGTATGGCATTCCTACAAGGCAGCCTTGTGACGTAGACTGAAGTTACCGCTTGGTAACAAAATAATTGTAAGGAAAAGATGATCAACGCCAGTCGTAGTACAAAACTACCGGACCGTTTGTAAAGGTCACCCCTAGTACTTCAGTCTATATTCACCGAACAATTGGTAACGCCAGAGACATTTTGAGTAACGCCGAAGATGTCAAAATCTGAAGTTTCGGTCAACATCTTGCAAAAATTTTAAACTAATTATGATTAGACGATTTTTATATATTGTTGCTACTTGTATACGCGTGCTACTCGAAGACTTGACCAAAACTAATTAAACCTAACTCTAAACATGTAACCTAACTCTTAATGTTTCAATAATCAAAGACATAATTGTTTTAAACAATCAATACTTAAATGTAACGATGACTTTTGATTAAAATTATATTGAAAGATTTTGTTTTATTTCAATTATATGTCAATGATGGCATGTTTCAAACTCTCAGAAACAAATAAATAAAACTACAGGTCAGTCGATGCATACTTTGACCGACTACGTACAGTTGCTTGGTTGTTAGATGGTGTTAACAATATAACATCTGTACTTTTACGTATATTTCGATATGGTAAGTGCGCTTCCCCCGCTGGCGTACTTTAATCGACTGACATTAAGATAAGCGAGTTTTTCACGGAAACGGTACTGTTTTATTAGTGAACTGGACACAAATCTTTTGTCCATCAACATTTTTTGTGTACCAATTGGTATTCGGTTCTATTATTAATGTACTTTAATGAGAATACAATTAACAGTGAGATAGTTAAATTAATTTAGAACTGTAAATAAGGATCCACTTCGTTACTATTTGCAAGAACATATGTAAAAGATAGTAAGTACGTCATTTTGTACATTACGTCGCAGAATGAAAAGTTTCGTCACTTTTGGACCTTGACACAATGGGAAAATCAAAGTGACAAACCTTTTCATTCTCCGACTGCTTATACCTAATATGAAAATGGTATTTTACATAGAAAACTATCGTGAGTCTCAGACATATAAAAACCCGTTTAAGTATTTTCATATGAAAATGGTAGTAACAAAATGGAACGTTATTAATATTGTTTATTATGATTATGCAAACGATGAAAAGAAAATACATTTTTTAGTATAAAATTTATATTTATTTGACAGACTAGCATACAATGATTCTCATTCAATTAGCAATAAGGACTTCCACTAAAAGTTATCTAGAAGAATAAAATCGATGGAAAATCAGCTTAACATTGTCGTTAAAATTATACTAGGTACTATACACACGTGCCATCTCTATCGCACCCAATATAAATTAAAAATAGGACGACATGTACAAAAAAAGGATAGTCATATTTATATGTACTTTCCAACCTTAAAAGCTGTAACAAACAATAACAGATTTCAATTAGACTGAATAGCCAATACCGAGTTTTAAATCGGCCAACAATAAATTATCAGAACAAAACGTAAATATACAATGTTTTGCTTGGAAGTCAGTTATTAAAATCTAAATACTTACAATTTAAAATAACTATAAAATCTTTATCATTTCTGCAGACAAGGCAGTGAGAGTATTATTAAATTAAAAACTATAAATGGGCGAATCAACTTTTTGACTGTCATATCACTTTTTAATAATGGCTTCTCTAGGTAAGTATGTTTAAAAAGATAGTGTATGTTCCACGTTCAATGTCACAACTTTTAAACCTAATTAACAGAAAAGCCCGATGTCTTGGTAACTCCAGAGACATTTTGAGTAACGCCGGAGACAGTCAGTCAAGTTGATTTGCCCAAATAATATAATAATTTCATTCAAACAAAAAACATAAAACATTCTTTTTATAACATTTACATCATATAAATAGTTTACAATACGGATGTTGAACTTTAGGCACATTTCCGAAATAAGGTTTTTTTTTTCTTTAGAGTTTCAGTTTATCCGATATCATAAAATCTTTAAACATTATTCTCGACTTCTCGTTACCACAAAGTAAAACATGAATAAAAATATGTATTTAATGCATCATTTTAGAAATATGATAAGTAGCTATTTGTGGTGTACAGAATCAGAAGAGAATAATTACTAAAATTTATGACTTATAAAATAGTTTTAAAATGAAATTGAGATCAAAACTTAGCAAACAGTATCCTGTGACTTAGCACAGTAAGTGTTTTAACTTAGTACAGCACTTATTTTTAACATTTGATCATTGTGCATATTTATTAAAAAAACACGCATTATTTACACATGCGCATAAAATAATTAACTTAATTTGTCAGACATATTAAAATACATACGCAAGGGATTTACTCGCGCTCAGTCGATCAATCAATCGAACATATTCGGTGTTCGAATGCGGCCGCCGCGACTGATCGGATCTCCTTATGATGGATCGCGAATTCGCGAACCGATTCGAAACACGTTGAGCGACATTCGACTTCGACCGTCTCTAATGTAGGTACTTAATTTCACAGTCCGAGCTACAAAATGTAGTCTCGCCGGCTCGTAGTGATAAACATCCAAATAATAGAAAAATGTAAAAGTGGTAAATATCGCATTTAAACCTCAGTTGAAACTAGCCATTGCATTTAGGGGCTCTACCTAATATTAATCTATATAATACAATCAGCACCATATTTAATTTTGATAATAAAGCTTACATATAGAAGCGTACCTAAAGTGTATTAATACATGTATGACAATTTTTGGAAACGCAAAATGTTTACCCTCGCCAATATGTGTTATTCTGTGATTCGATTCAATCCCGTCTTGTTTTTGCAATAAGCCAACTTAATAGTACATTACATACCTAGGGCGGTGGATTCGTGAATGTCCCAGATCGCAGGTGATTGTGGCCCGAACCGAAGGTGAGGGTCATAAATATGCGATCTGGGGCTTTAAGAATTACCGCCCTTGGTTTGTCTAAAGCTTTACGTCTTGCCTAGGCAACTTACGGTCTAGGGTAACGTGAAAATGGTTGTACCAAGTGTTAACGCAATTAAACATTAATGTTTGTTATATTATAACGAACCTTTAGTAAATATATAAAAAAATCCCTACGTTAACACGTACGGCGTAAGTTTTCTAATTTGTTTATCTCTAAAACATTTGTTTTTAACACACAATTTTGACCAATGACACTGTTTCCTATGACGAGAGTGGAGATCTCGCGCCCACTAATTAGTAGTCAAACGCGGTCTATTTCGCTTTAGTGGAAATGCACCTTTTGTCCCGTCACGTCCTCTTCCATGATCTCGAAGAAGAGTTTTACATACACTAGAATAGTCTATATATACAAATAGTGCACTACAATTTAACTCGCAACTGTCTTGCTCACTTTGATGAAACTACTTCAACTGTCCTCGTGAACTTATCATCGCTATGCGCCATTTTCATAAAAAAATGGTTTTTCACTTTTCCTGCTCGATAAGTATGTTGTTTTACCCCTTGAATAACAAGCGAAGTGAAAAACAGTGTTAAACACGTAGCTAAAACCCATTATTGCATTCTCAGCTAAAACATATTAGTACTGGCTCGCTTCGCTCGCTCGTCCAAACAATCACTTCGTGTCACAATGCCTTATTTTATCCTCTTGTCAAACAATCTACTAACAAGTTTTTTTTATATTACAATTGACCAAACGCCTTAAACCAGTGACCTAGTTGCCACCTTTCAATACTCATTTCGTCTGATCCGCCAAACTTGCCTCAGTGCAGTAGTCCCTAGAGGTAACTATAAGTATTTACATAAATACAATCCATAAGCTTTTGATCTGTCATCCGTACTACCGTTTAAGCTGTCAATTGAACCCTAAATATGCATATACAAACTTATTATATATTTATTATATAGCCAAGAGCATTAAAAATGTACTTAAGATATATATTATAATATTTATTATACACAGCATACACAACTTAATTATTTCATCCAATGAAATCGTCTATGAATTGGTGTATATTTTATTTATTTACAACTTATTAATCAAACTACAATCCAATGTTCTACTCTTACAATGAAGTGCACTTGATAAATTTGATAAAATATTATCAAAAATGTTACCACTTTACAAAACGAGAAAAAAAGAGCGATTGGAATTAGTTCTGTTGTGCGATCCAAATTAACAATACAATAAAGAAAGGAAAAAATAAGATACGTTATTGGATAGTTATTTAACTGTTTCCGCACAACGGAAATTAAATTTTTTTTATTGAGTGATTTAAGGTGATGAACTTTTAGGTGTTCAGGCAGGCAGGATTTAGCAAAAACTGATCATCAATCAAACATCACTACAGTCAATTGAATCGATTTTGATTCATCTCTGGTTATTAAAGGGCGAATCAACTTTTAAATTTTATTAGAAGCCCGAAGCCTTGGTAACTCAACATACATTTTGAGCAACGCCGGAGACAGTCAAATGTGTCGACTATAAAGTTGATTCGACCACAAACATTTTACGTCAGTCATCATATTGGCAAAATATTTATCAGACAATGAATTAAAGTATCTGATTAAGAATTTTAATAAATTCTTAATATTTTTCTTATCAGATATTCATTCAATTACCGAATGTGAGAAAATCTATAGATTTGAATAATTAAGGACATTAGGACAAGCGCGGCACGTTGGATAAGCGTAACTGCCATAAAAATATCGAAAAGTGCTGATGTTTACTACTGCTACCATGTCATACAACTAAAAAAAAGTGTTTGCACTTTTAGATATATTTATTATGGTAGGTGCCCTTATCCAGTGTTGCACTAGTCGCGGTTCACTTCATCACGGCCACATTTAAATTAATATCATTTTTAACCAATCTGAAACTAATAATGATATTTAGTTGATAGCAAGAGCTAAAAAAGAAATATTTGTAGACTGATTTATTACATGGATTAACGCTATTTTAACCCATCACACACTGAAACTAGAGAGCTCGAGATCAATAATAGCCAGATCAATCAGAAAATCTATCGTCCTCCAAGTTCTTCAGACTATTTCAAACGATTTGTGGTCTTTAAACAAACCGCTGCATCATAAGCTATGCAGGCAGACACTTAGATACTGTCTACCTATAAAACTCGAGTTAGCTAAGAAGGAACATATAGTACATTATGCGTGCATCCATGTACACACCACAAGGTACTAAAAATATTTCTATTACTAATTCAACCATGACGCAATATGTACATATCATCAAACATAATAATAAGAGCACTCATAACATAATCGGTCGAACCAAATTTCCATAGTACCTATAGTTGTAGGTACCTACTAGCTTCATACAAGAACAAAGGGCAAGTCAGGGTAGACCCAGCTCACTTTTTCTTCAGTAGCAACACATAATGGTGCTCAACCACCCTGAAGAGGGCAAGGTGGGAATCGAGTTCTATGAACACACAATCATAATCAGATACGTCGAACAATCCCATTTTCTGAACTGATTTTTGGGTGGATCAACTGTTTTCTTGTTGTTATTCTGTCCAGTCACTCAAGAGACAATGGTGATTAAACTGATAAGAACGGTGTTGATAATTTGTAATATTGGTATTTTCAAGAGATCATTTAAATAAGAATGGGCTTAGGGCTTGTGCACAAATCACGTGAGGTTCCACAGGGGGAGGGGGTCACGAAAAAATCACGAAATATCACGTTGGGGGGGGTATAAGGAGACCTCACGTGTATTTTTCTACAGTGAATGAACTAAGAAAAAGTCGATATTTTTTCTCGGTTTTGTTAAAAATAAGTCTTGACTTGTTAAATACCGCAAAATAGCGAGTCTATTTTACGAAATTTTGGCGGAAAAAAAATACAGAGGAGGAGAGGGGAGGGGGGGTTAGCAAAGAACCTCACCAAATATCACCAGGGGGGGGGGTAAAAAAATAGCCGAAAAAACCTCACGTGATTTGTGCACAAGCCCTTATAACTGCTGCAATTACAAAAATATGTTGAATATTGCCGCCAAAAATCGTAGTTTTAAAGAGTAACGCAGGAGACATCACCATGGCAACATGCAACGGAAAAAAGTTGATTGACCCTTCTCACTAATGTATTTTCAACCTACCGGATGGTATCACACCTATCACGCCTAAAACACCATTATCTCGCTGCGCGGCGTGTCCATGAGGTTGTCGTCGATGGTGAGGTACATGTTGAAGGAGAAAAACATGGCGATAGAAGACATGAAGTGCCAGACGTCGTGGGCGTCGTAGAGTTGAAGTAGGGAGCAGGGGCGGTTGCTCTGTCGAGACTGCGCCGGGGTTAGCTGCGGAACATGGAATAACTTGAGGCCTTATTCCTTTTAGAATGCTGATTGTTTTAACATAGAAAACTACGCTGTTCGGTTGGCCGCCGCCGCGACTGATCGGCTCTCCTGATGATGAATCCCGATTCGAAACATGTCGAGCGTTATTCGACTTCTACTACGTGAGTAAACCGATTTATGTATTTTAATTTGGCTTGATTATTTTAGACATTTTTCTCTATGATTGATGTAGATACCTAGAACCGGGCTATTAGGATTTATTGATATTTGAAACCTACAGTTTGATATTTTTTGTTTCAAAAGCTACTCGAAATTGACAAAATTGACGCTGAAAATTATTTTTTTTTTACTCATTTTCGACTACACTTGCTACTACCAAGAACTCGGGGTAAAGTATTCTTCACTTTAAAAAGTTGGTTGGAATTATCAATATATTTGCCATAATATGAAAAAAATAAAATTTAAAAGGAATAAGGCCTCTTAAACTTTGGAGGCTATTTGACATCAGTGTAATAAGAAAAACCGACCAACGCATATGATGGTGCATGTTTAAACATGTAAAATTCCAACTGTTAATCCTAACTATAAATATATATCAGAAGCCCGTTTAACTCCAGTGACATTTTGAGTAACGCAGGAGATACTCAAAAATGTCGGCCAACAAGTGGATTCGTTCGGTTACATATTGACAGATCTTTAAACATGAGAGTGGACTTTAAAAAAATATACTCGTCAAAATTAAGGAGGCCAGGACGCTCCTGGACATTGCTCAAATGAAAAAATAAATAAATATGAAAAAAATCAGTTTAAAAAAGGTTAAAAAACGGAACCCTATTACTAAGACTTCGCTGTCCGTCCGTCTGTCTGTACACCATATATACCAGGCGTAAACTTAACCCGGCCAGTTAAGATGGAAATTAATGGTTGGATCTTTGTACGGAACCCTCGGTGCGGGACTCGCACTTGGCCGGTTTTTTGCTTTAGTAATACAAACATGTATGTGTACTTACCGCCCAGTTGGTGCTTTGGTCGAGGTAGAAATAACTGGAGCTAAACCACGTCGTATACGTCAGCACGATGAACACCCAGCTGCAACAGACAAACAATTACTTTCATCTCTCTTGCTCGAAAAGTTTCATTTTCATGCTGCTGGGTGGAAAATAGCTTTTCCATCCCTAGGGTGAAAAGTATTTTTATTTTTTTAATTGCCACGGAATCTGTGATCACAATACTATACGTCCATGCACAGAAGATGAAACATTTTTTTTTACTTGGCCGCAATGCTTTACAATACAACAATACTTTATTGCCCACTAACAAGAAAAATATTACATGAGAAATCATAAATAAAATAATGGTAGACAATAGGCGGTCTTATCGCTAAAGAGCGATCTCTTCCAGACAACCTTTGGGCGGCTTTAGTTTAATAAGTTTTTTTTTTAATTGCAATATGTGTGAATGCAGCTGTTTATTAAGTTGGTAGCACGAACTATTTCATTTAACGTTCGTTCGGAACACATTAAATATAGACTACTTAACTTAAATTTTGTAATCTGTGGTACTAAGGAATGCTTATTTGGCGACATCATAACATCGTTTAGCAGTGTTTTTTTAGGCAGTAGATTATAGACTTTTACAGATTTTCATTATTCATGTCTTTATATTAGAGTAAGTAGGTAAGAATATAAATGACAGAAAAGTACTGGAGTAGAAAAAGTAGTGTATGCAACTGCTACATAACGAAAGGTCTTAAAACGTGTGGTTTTAAAAAACGAGCCGTATGCGAGTTTCAAAATAGGATCACACGCCTGTTTTAAGACCATTATGTAACAGTTGCATAAAGTACTATTAGTGCTAAGTATTTATTAAGGCAGCACCAACCTGTACCACCGTATGGACTCCCTGTGCAGCAGCTTGATGACGATGTAGAACAGCGTGTACAGGAACAGGTTACTCATTAGAACCAGGAGGAGATGCGACGCGAAGTCGCGGCTGTGCTGGGCCACACTGTGGACAAGTTGCGATGGTGAAGGGACTTATTGTTAGATACAATACAATATAACCTAAAAAAATAATTAAAACAACCCCAACACAAGTACGTCATGATGAGACCCTAAGCCGAGACGAAAAGCACTGTACATTCTTTCCCGGCGTCAGCAGTAATGTATTAGTAGATTGTTAACCAAGGGTAGAAAGTGACCCATTGCACCCGAGATATTTCTGGCGCTCGAACGAAGTGAGAGCGCCAATAGTTCGAGGGTGAAATGGGTAATTTCACCCGAGTTAAACACTCTACTTTTCATTTCGACTGCGAGGAAAATAAAATACTACACGCACATGTCATGAGTGTGTTAAATTAATGTCCATGTCATTTTTAACCAGTAATTAATAAAAGACACGGTATTTATATTTAATCTCGTGTTCCCGCTTTTCTATTGCAAACTTTCATTATTATTGTTTTTAATAGAAATAAATATATATATACGTACCGACAACATTAAAAAAAAAACAAATCCAATGATTTCTATTTTGTTTTTTTATCTAAATGTACGATGCTATCAATAAATCAGGGACAGAATTATATGTATATATTATGAATATAATCAAATATAATGCATATTTATATTTAATAATTAGATTTAAATAAATGAAGCTTGCATATATCTAACTTTTGGAGACATTTTTTCAATGGCTACTTACCACGGCCGACCAGATTGTACCTAATTGAGTTGGGTCACGACGTGCATCTAGATGGCACTTACCTTTGACTCCGTGGCAATTAAAAAAAAATTACTTTCCACCCTAGGGATGGAAAAGCTATTTTCCACCCGGCTATCTACTCATGAAAATGACACTTTCTGAACAGGAGAGATGAAAAAATATATATATAAAGCATATCTAATATTTACGCGACAACGTCAATTTCCGAATGTATTATCTATTCATCACGGATTTCGCACCCGTGTGACGTGAATAGGTCGATAAGGTTTTAATGTTGTGAGATGAATGAAGGTGAAATGTGAAAGAAAGAGACGGCGATAACACGGTCAATAAGTAAACGTAGGCGGTGATGGCCCAGTTGGCCAGGTTGGCGATGACCAGCAGTGACCTACATAAGGAGTGGTAGGTCATAAGGAGTGGTAGATCACACCGATGTCTGTATAGTATAGACAACGTACCCGTAGGCAGCGATGGCCCAGTTGGCCAGGTTGGCGATGACCAGCAGTGACCTACATAAGTTGTAGATTACACCGATGTCTGTATAGTATAGACAACGTACCCGTAGGCAGCGATGGCCCAGTTGGCCAGGTTGGCGATGACCAGCAGTGACCTACATAAGGAGTGGTAGATCACAATGTCTGTATAGTATAGACAACGTACCCATAGGCAGCGATGGCCCAGATAGCCAGGTTGGCGATGACCAGCAGTGACCTACATAAGGAGTGGTAGATCACAATGTCTGTATAGTATATACAACGTACCCGTAGGCAGCGATGGCCCAGTTGGCCAGATTGGCGATGACCAACAGTGACCTACATAAGGAGTGGTAGATCACAATGTCTGTATAGTATAGACAACGTACCCGTAGGCAGCGATGGCCCAGTTGGCCAGGTTGGCGATGACCAACAGTGACCTATATAAGGAGTGGTAGATCACAATATCTGTATAGTATAGACAACGTACCCGTAGGCAGCGATGGCCCAGTTGGCCAGGTTGGCGATGACCAGCAGTGACCTACATAAGGAGTGGTAGATCACAATGTCGATGACCAGCAGTGACCTACATAAGTTGTAGATCACACCGATGTTTGTATAGTATAGACTACGTACCCGTAGGCAGCGATGGCCCAGTTGGCCAGGTTGGCGATGACCAACAGTGACCTATATAAGGAGTGGTAGATCACAATGTCTGTATAGTATAGACAACGTACCCGTAGGCAGCGATGGCCCAGTTGGCCAGGTTGGCAATGACCAGCAGTGACCTACATAAGGGGTGGTAGATCACAATGTCTTTATAGTACTGACAACGTACCCGTAGGCAGCGATGGCCCAGTTGGCCAGGTTGGCGATGACCAGCAGTGACCTACATAAGGAGTGGTAGATCACAATGTCTTTATAGTACTGACAACGTACCCGTAGGCAGCGATGGCCCAGTTGGCCAGGTTGGCGATGACCAGCAGTGACCTACATAAGGAGTGGTAGATCACAATGTCTTTATAGTACTGACAACGTACCCGTAGGCAGCGATGGCCCAGTTGGCCAGGTTGGCGATGACCAGCAGTGACCTACATAAGGAGTGGTAGATCACAATGTCTTTATAGTACTGACAACGTACCCGTAGGCAGCGATGGCCCAGTTGGCCAGGTTGGCGATGACCAGCAGTGACCTACATAAGGAGTGGTAGATCACAATGTCTTTATAGTACTGACAACATACCCGTAGGCAGCGATGGCCCAGTTGGCCAGGTTGGCGATGACCAGCAGTGACCTACATAAGGAGTGGTAGATCACAATGTCTTTATAGTACTGACAACGTACCCGTAGGCAGCGATGGCCCAGTTGGCCAGGTTGGCGATGACCAGCAGTGACCTACATAAGGAGTGGTAGATCACAATGTCTTTATAGTACTGACAACGTACCCGTAGGCAGCGATGGCCCAGTTGGCCAGGTTGGCGATGACCAGCAGTGACCTACATAAGGAGTGGTAGATCACAATGTCTTTATAGTACTGACAACGTACCCGTAGGCAGCGATGGCCCAGTTGGCCAGGTTGGCGATGACCAGCAGTGACCTACATAAGGAGTGGTAGATCACAATGTCTTTATAGTACTGACAACGTACCCGTAGGCAGCGATGGCCCAGTTGGCCAGGTTGGCGATGACCAGCAGTGACCTACATAAGGAGTGGTAGATCACAATGTCTTTATAGTACTGACAACGTACCCGTAGGCAGCGATGGCCCAGTTGGCCAGGTTGGCGATGACCAGCAGTGACCTACATAAGGAGTGGTAGATCACAATGTCTTTATAGTACTGACAACGTACCCGTAGGCAGCGATGGCCCAGTTGGCCAGGTTGGCGATGACCAGCAGTGACCTACATAAGGAGTGGTAGATCACAATGTCTTTATAGTACTGACAACGTACCCGTAGGCAGCGATGGCCCAGTTGGCCAGGTTGGCGATGACCAGCAGTGACCTACATAAGGAGTGGTAGATCACAATGTCTTTATAGTACTGACAACGTACCCGTAGGCAGCGATGGCCCAGTTGGCCAGGTTGGCGATGACCAGCAGTGACCTACATAAGTTGTAGATTACACCGATGTCTGTATAGTATAGACAACGTACCCGTAGGCAGCGATGGCCCAGTTGGCCAGGTTGGCGATGACCAGCAGTGACCTACATAAGGAGTGGTAGATCACAATGTCTGTATAGTATAGACAACGTACCCATAGGCAGCGATGGCCCAGATAGCCAGGTTGGCGATGACCAGCAGTGACCTACATAAGGAGTGGTAGATCACAATGTCTGTATAGTATATACAACGTACCCGTAGGCAGCGATGGCCCAGTTGGCCAGATTGGCGATGACCAACAGTGACCTACATAAGGAGTGGTAGATCACAATGTCTGTATAGTATAGACAACGTACCCGTAGGCAGCGATGGCCCAGTTGGCCAGGTTGGCGATGACCAACAGTGACCTATATAAGGAGTGGTAGATCACAATATCTGTATAGTATAGACAACGTACCCGTAGGCAGCGATGGCCCAGTTGGCCAGGTTGGCGATGACCAGCAGTGACCTACATAAGGAGTGGTAGATCACAATGTCGATGACCAGCAGTGACCTACATAAGTTGTAGATCACACCGATGTTTGTATAGTATAGACTACGTACCCGTAGGCAGCGATGGCCCAGTTGGCCAGGTTGGCGATGACCAGCAGTGACCTACAATAAGGAGTGGTAGATCACAATGTCTGTATAGTATGTATAGACAACGTACCCGTAGGCAGCGATGGCCCAGTTGGCCAGGTTGGCGATGACCAACAGTGACCTATATAAGGAGTGGTAGATCACAATGTCTGTATAGTATAGACAACGTACCCGTAGGCAGCGATGGCCCAGTTGGCCAGGTTGGCAATGACCAGCAGTGACCTACATAAGGGGTGGTAGATCACAATGTCTTTATAGTACTGACAACGTACCCGTAGGCAGCGATGGCCCAGTTGGCCAGGTTGGCGATGACCAGCAGTGACCTACATAAGGAGTGGTAGATCACAATGTCTTTATAGTACTGACAACGTACCCGTAGGCAGCGATGGCCCAGTTGGCCAGGTTGGCGATGACCAGCAGTGACCTACATAAGGAGTGGTAGATCACAATGTCTTTATAGTACTGACAACGTACCCGTAGGCAGCGATGGCCCAGTTGGCCAGGTTGGCGATGACCAGCAGTGACCTACATAAGGAGTGGTAGATCACAATGTCTTTATAGTACTGACAACGTACCCGTAGGCAGCGATGGCCCAGTTGGCCAGGTTGGCGATGACCAGCAGTGACCTACATAAGGAGTGGTAGATCACAATGTCTTTATAGTACTGACAACATACCCGTAGGCAGCGATGGCCCAGTTGGCCAGGTTGGCGATGACCAGCAGTGACCTACATAAGGAGTGGTAGATCACAATGTCTTTATAGTACTGACAACGTACCCGTAGGCAGCGATGGCCCAGTTGGCCAGGTTGGCGATGACCAGCAGTGACCTACATAAGGAGTGGTAGATCACAATGTCTTTATAGTACTGACAACGTACCCGTAGGCAGCGATGGCCCAGTTGGCCAGGTTGGCGATGACCAGCAGTGACCTACATAAGGAGTGGTAGATCACAATGTCTTTATAGTACTGACAACGTACCCGTAGGCAGCGATGGCCCAGTTGGCCAGGTTGGCGATGACCAGCAGTGACCTACATAAGGAGTGGTAGATCACAATGTCTTTATAGTACTGACAACGTACCCGTAGGCAGCGATGGCCCAGTTGGCCAGGTTGGCGATGACCAGCAGTGACCTACATAAGGAGTGGTAGATCACAATGTCTTTATAGTACTGACAACGTACCCGTAGGCAGCGATGGCCCAGTTGGCCAGGTTGGCGATGACCAGCAGTGACCTACATAAGGAGTGGTAGATCACAATGTCTTTATAGTACTGACAACGTACCCGTAGGCAGCGATGGCCCAGTTGGCCAGGTTGGCGATGACCAGCAGTGACCTACATAAGGAGTGGTAGATCACAATGTCTTTATAGTACTGACAACGTACCCGTAGGCAGCGATGGCCCAGTTGGCCAGGTTGGCGATGACCAGCAGTGACCTACATAAGGAGTGGTAGATCACAATGTCTTTATAGTACTGACAACGTACCCGTAGGCAGCGATGGCCCAGTTGGCCAGGTTGGCGATGACCAGCAGCACGCAGCGGCCCACGTAGGTCGGTGTGATGGCGGCCAGCGGCCGCGACACCAGCTCGCGCGCCGCGCGGTAAATAACTCCGCTCTCTGCAGACATTAAGAAGAGTCTCAAATAAACAATGCGAAGATCGACACACAAAGCATAAGGAAAAATTCGTCAGGT
This sequence comes from Apotomis capreana, assembly GCA_947623375.1. Taxonomy (NCBI): domain Eukaryota; kingdom Metazoa; phylum Arthropoda; class Insecta; order Lepidoptera; family Tortricidae; genus Apotomis; species Apotomis capreana. The sequence goes on from OX392525.1 coordinate 3,214,103, forward strand.
CTACGTGGAGCGAGGGTAACGAAGTGGCTAACGCGCTGGACCGGTAATTCCACCAGGTAGCTCCTTTTTCAATTTTTCTTTAAGCTTTGATCTTTGTATTCATGGTTTAGACATCAAGAAGGTAAAACCACTGATTCAAAGATGAAAGCACAAAGAAAAATGTGTAACCTGGCGGAAGGGACCGGGAATCGAACCCGGTTCCTCTGGATTATCGGTCCAGCGTGTTAGCCTCTTCGCCACTCTAACGCTAAATAACGATTTTTTTTCTTATTCTAAGAGATCGTTAGGGTGGTGGAGAGATTATCCAGACCGCTAATCCAGAGGTCCCGGGTTCGATTTCCATTCTCTTAATGAACGCAACATCACGTTCGAAAGCGTCGAGGTAATTAAATAAACACTTTTCGAACGCGATTAAGTTCTTCACCTTGTTCTTTCAAAAGAAAAAAAAAGAAAATTTTCCTTTTTCTTTTACTTTTGACGTGACAGTTCGCAATTTTATTGGCTGAAGGGTTAACTTTGACATGCCCTGGAGGTATGTTTTTTTTTAACACTTGCCTAGCCGGAACCTGCCGAGGTAGTATATCTGGAAGGTCATGATGAGGCACGTGGTGAGGTGGAGGATGGTGAACGCCACCCAGAAGTATACGTTTGCGTTCAGAACTCCCACCAGACCTGGAAAGAATAGAATAGTACATTACGTAACGAGGACTTACAAACGAGTGTCTATTAGTGTCTTTAATGACACGAGTTTGGAATTTCTTTACCACCACAGTTACGTACGACGTTTTTCATCACACTTTGGAGGAAATAAAACAAAAGTAGTAGTAGTCAATACCAAAGTTTCTTACCGCCCTAGGGCGTAATATACGACGTACCGCCCTAGGGCGTAATAAACGATTTACCGCCCGCTTTTCTAGCATGTAAACCCTTGTTTACGAGCAAGTGTGATGAAAAACTCATTATTGCACACCTTAAAAAGAAAGAAATACAAATACAGATAAAGATAACACTTATCATTACAATAGAGGTAAACAATAGGCGATCTTATCGCTTAAAAGCGATATGGTGGTGGTGTGACAGTGTATAGTCCAGCATTACAGTGGTATGGTGGTGGTGTGACAGTGAATAGTCCCGCATCCCAGTGGTATGGTGGTGGTGTGACAGTGTATAGTCCTGCATGCCAGTAGTATAATGGTGGTGTGACAGTGTATAGTCCTGCATCCCAGTGTCGTGCTGGTAGTGGTGTGACAGTGTATAGTCCTGCATCCCAGTGGTATGGTGGTGGTGTGACAGTGTATAGTCCTGCATGCCAGTAGTATAATGGTGGTGTGACAGTGTATAGTCCTGCATCCCAGTGGTATGGTGGTGGTGTGACAGTGTATAGTCCTGCATCCCAGTGGTATGGTGGTGGTGTGACAGTGTATAGTCCTGCATGCCAGTAGTATAATGGTGGTGTGACAGTGTATAGTCCTGCATCCCAGTGGTATGGTGGTGGTGTGACAGTGTATAGTCCTGCATCCCAGTGGTATGGTGGTGGTGTGACAGTGTATAGTCCTGCATGCCAGTAGTATAATGGTGGTGTGACAGTGTATAGTCCTGCATCCCAGTGTCGTGCTGGTAGTGGTTTGACTTACCAACGAATATAATGAGAGCGAGCACCCCGAAGGTGGCGTGCGCCCTCGCGTTGATGTCCGGATGCCGCGACTGGTAGATCTTCACCATGCAAAGCACCGACGTCACGTACATGAACGATGTGTCTGGAAGAAATCACTTTTAGACTTGACGAAAGGAACGAAATATTATATCCAACCATACTATGTAGAGATTAAAACCATTGATACAAAGATCAAAGCTTAAACTAAAATTGAAAAAGGAGTTACCTGTGGGAGCAATGCCACCATGTGGCCCGCGCTTTGACGTCATTTCAATAACTTATAAAAGCAAATAAAGATGTGAATCAGTTCAGTTCGCCGTATGTCCTGGAATCTCTGGAATGTCTGGACCTATCTTGTAATTGTGTTAAGTGAATGTTGGAAATTAAGTTTAGTGGTGTATCTTCAAGTTTTTTTAGTTCCTTTGGAATCTGCCCTATAGCATGATGAACTCCTCGTGTGTGGTCTTACACGTATAAATTGTAATTTAGTAGCCGTATTACAAAAAGAAAAGTGTTATATGCTTAAGAGGCCTTATTCCTTTTTTTTTTTTCATATGCAAATGGTTGATAATTTCAACCAACTTTTTGAAGTGAATAATACTTTTCCTCGAGTTCTAGGTAGTAACATAGCTATTTCATGTTTTCGTTGCAGTCGAAAAGAAGTTGAAAAAACGAATTATCCTCGTAAATTTTGTCAATCTCCTCAGCCTCTGACGTAAAAAAATACGTCACAAGATGCATTACCTCCCGCCTGTTGAAACTCTTAAATAATAATAATAGTAATAATAGTGTGCTCACCGAACTGGAAGTTCATGCTGTTGGGGCAGACGTGGTACGCGGCCGACAGCATTCCCTCGCTCACCAGCGCGATGCCCATGGCATACAGCAGACCGAAGTGCTGGGGTATCCCCAGCTCCTTCTGCAAAATAGGATACAGTTCAATCCAAAAATCTAAATCAAAATCATTTTTTTTTAAAGCTTTCATTTAACTTGCATTGTATGATTCAGATTCAGATTCAGATTTCTTTATTTCTCAATAGTTTTACATAATTTACAAAATAGAAAATATGTTAACATATTGAGATCGTCATGATTTTACACATTTTATAGAAACTTTAAACAATATTAAATGAAGGTAAATTAACATTCAGGTGCTTACTTAATATAATTATTGACATTAACAATTATCTACCTACTGAACATGACATAACAATATGCTTAATATTTATTTATCATTAACTTAATAAACAAATACACTATTTTTATTTAGAAACATTATGAACTGTAAATATTTATTATTTATACTATTTATTATTATTATACACTTAAATTGTCATTAATATTTATTATTCATGTATTCTTTTATACTATATAAGGTTTTACTGAGTAGTAGCTTTTTTACCTGGCGACTGAAAGTGTTCATTTCAGTATGTATGTATGTATGTATCTAAGTATGTTTGTTCGGGTGAAATCTTGCAACTCAATTTTGAAGCAGATATCGTCAACCGATTGAGCTGAAATTTTGCATACCTACTTAACTTTGATGACAATACAATAATATGTTACTATGGGGCTGATCTGATGATGGAGCCGGAAGGTGGCTATAGGAAGTCTATAATAGAAAAAGCAATCCTACCGAGCTTGGGCTCTTTAGAATCGTCTCAGTGAGCATTTGATGGATATCCAAAGAAAAGTACAGTCGGCTATAAAAGCTTGCCACTAAAATGTCATTTTTGAAAGAAACTTATTATTTGGGAATATGGTAACAGGATAAGATCTTAAAGCTAAATTTTAAATTTGTACATGATATTCAACCTGCATGCAGGTGTGTAAATTATTACAATGTCATTAATATTACTAATTGTTAGGGTTCCGTACCCAAAGGGTAAAAACGGGACCCTATTACTGAGACTTCGCTGTCCGTCCGTCCGTCCGTCTGTCACCAGGCTGTATCTCAAGAACGGTGATAGCTAGACAGTTGAAATTTTCACAGATGATGTATTTCTATTGCCGCTATAACAACAAATACTAAAAAAAAGGGGGGCTCCCATACAACAAACTTGTTATTATGGTACGGAACCCTTCATGCGCGATTCGGACTCGCACTTGCCCAATTTTTAATAAAACATCTTACTGTCAATAAATAACCTATATCAAATACCTAATCCTAATAGTTACTAAAAACAAAAACAAACCAATTTATAACATATCCTTACATTGTCTTATAACTATCAAGCCTCTATATTTTTAAATAAGTCAAAAAATAATAAATATATGAGATTTAATTTATTAAGCATTTCGACATCGTTCGATAGAATAATGGACTAAAGTGTTGCAGGTGTGTATGTGTGTGTGTGCGTGTGCGTGTGCGTGTGCGTGTGTGCGTGTGCGTGTGCGTGTGCGTGTGCGTGCGTGCGTGCGTGCGTGCGTGCGTGCGTGCGTGCGTGCGTGCGTGCGTGCGTGCGTGCGTGCGTGCGTGCGTGCGTGTGTGTGTGTGTGTGTGTGTGTGTGTGTGTGTGCGTGCGTGCGTGCGTGCGTGCGTGTGTATGTGTGTATCTATGTGTGAGTGTGTGTGTGTCGCTGACGGTAATCGCTTTCCATCTGGCCATCTGCTCGTTTGCCCCTACTTTAGAAAAAAAAATACGTCACAAGATACATTACCTCCCGCCTGTTTCGAGTTTGATGCCAATCATGCCGGCGCCACACTGCCGCCAGGAACAGAGCTCCCAGCACCACGTAGCCCAGGTTGGAGTACACGTGGTTGAAGTCCGACAGCGCGAGTAACGGGTGGGCGCAGAGAGAGTTGAAGTAGCATAAGTCCGCGTTGCCGGATTGGTTGAGAAGCTGGAAATAAAAAAAAGCTTATATTGTGATATTTGAGCCAATTTTTATTTTGTTGTCGATTTTGTTTTTTCTCAGATTTCAATTAAATTTGGTGAGTTGGTAAAGTTGCTTATTCAGACCATGGTAAGCCCAATTTCACGATATGTCCTACAAATGTTTCTCCATTGGGTTACACAAAATGTATTAAACAAATTGGCCCATGAGCCAATTTTTATTTTGCTGACGATTTATTTATATTTCGTTACGAGCTCCTCATTTTGTACTAAACTTTAGTACAAAATACGAAATTTAGTTACAAAAATTCCATACATTGTTTGTAACTCAGTGGATTTTTTTTTAGGACATAGCGTGAAATTGGGTTTGCCTTGTTCAGAATAAGCAACTTTACCAACTCACCAAATTTTATTAAAATCTGAGAAAAAAATTAAATCGACAACAAAATAAAAATTCGCCCATTTATAGCTGTTTTAGCTGAAAATTTGTACGATTTACATACTTAGAACCTGAGTTGCACATTCACAACTTATCTGCTTATCTTCATTATGAAAACGTATGCTACACTCTGATCTCGCGTATTTTCATTCTACTTTGCAATTATTTTCTTAAATTGTATTTATCTATAAACTCCACGTAGAAATGTATGTCTTGATACAAATCAGCAGACATAGTATCCTTTTTTTATAAGTGTAAATGTAAGATGAATACTGTTATTTGACACTGCTGTAAAAGGTTCATAAATGGCGCTAAGGTTAAATATCTTTAAAAAATTAAATAGTTACAGAGATCACCGACCGTACGTTCAGTGCATCTCTGGTCGAAAGGTTTGCGTTTTGATTTTTGTATCTATATTCAGCAATATTAGCAATCAAAATATGTGTTGTTAATTTATCAACTAAAATCGTTTCCAAAAACAATTGTTTTAATAAACTATTTCCTGCCACTCGATACCATGTCCTTGGGTCACCTTTTAAAACTACGATTTTCTGTGGTTCTATTTAGCAAAAGCTTTGTAATTTAAGCAGTTATAAGCCCATTCTTATGTAGACTATCTCCTGACAATACCAGTAATTAAAATTATCAACACTTTTCTTAGAAGTTTAATCACTATTGTCCCCTGGGTCACGGGGCAGAATAACAGCAAGAAAAAGTCGATCCACCCGGTTGTATTTTAATTAAAACATAAGATTAATATTTCTTACCCTTTGATACGTAACGACGAGTTGTATTACGGGAAGTGTGTAGAAAACAGCTACTGTTAGGACGTTCCAGAGATACAACTTAGAGCGCGCCTGTAGCACTCGAGGGCGACATCTGAAAGCAAATCCATACTAATATTATAAATGCGAAAGTGTGTCTGTCTGTCTGTTACCTCTTCACGCTTAAACCGCTGAATCGATTTTGATGAAATTTGGCATAGAGATAGTTTAAGATGCGAGGAAGAACATAGGATAGTTTTCATCCTGGAAATTATACCTAAAAAGATTGAAAAGTGAGTGAACATTTCTGTTGGGGTGCGGTGACCCTGTAGGAAATGTAATTATTAGACCAAAAGCACAATTGCTCTTACATCTGCTTAGGCGCTTTTAATAATCCCTTTTATCAAGTTCCACGCGTACGTAGTCGCGGGCAAAAGCTAGTATACCTATATATAATAGAATTTGCCAGCAGCTTCCTCCGCGTAAAGCTTTTTCTTTGCCGTATTCGGGCAAAGAGTATCCTATAACCAACTTTGTTTGTCCAGCTATCCCTATACTAAAATTAGTTAAAATCTTTCCAGCCGTTTCGGCTTGATGATTTCTAGGGTTCCGTACCCAAAGGGTAAAAACGGGACCCTATTACTGAGACTTCGCTGTCCGTCCGTCCGTCCGTCCTTCCATCCGTCCGTCCGTCCGTCCGTCCGTCTGTCACCAGGCTGTATCTCAAGAACGGTGATAGCTAGACAGTTGAAATTTTCACAGATGATGTATTTCTATTGCCGCTATAACAACAAATACAAAAAATAAAATAAATATTTAAGGGGGGCTCCCATACAACAAACTTGTTATAGATTATGGTACGGAACCCTTCATGCACGAGTCGGACTCGCACTTGCCCAATTTTTTTTTATCAACAGATGTGCGGCTAGCGCCGCGAGCCTGCATCGCGCTATTAAGATTTTTCCTGAAATAATGGCCCCTATCCATAGAAAACAGTTTCGATACTATTTTAGAATGTTAATATACTAATATTATAAATGCGAAAGTGTGTCTATCTGTCTGTTACCTCTTCACGCTTAAACCGCTGAATCGATTTTGATGAAATTTGGCATGGAGATAGTTTAAGATCCGAGGAGACATAGGATAGTTTTCATCCTGGAAATTATCCCTAAAAAGATTGAAAAGTGAGTAAGTAATTCATGATGACATTGATGACCCTGTAGGAAATGTAATGAAATGATTAGACCAAAAGCACAATTGCTCTTACATTTGCTTAGGCGCTTTTAATAATCCCTTTTATTAATTAAGGTGATTAGGTGGATATCTATCGTGTTGTACGAAGTTGCTTCCATACTTCCAAGTTCCACGCGGACGTAGTCGCGGGCAAAAGCTAGTGTTATATAATAGTTGTATGTGTATGTGTGTTGCCTCACCGTGAGTCGCCTTTAATGTTGAAAACCTTATTTGAAACTCATTTGCTTTTTGTAACATTACATGCGAATGAAAGAAGCTCCCTAAAGATAAATTAATGTTTAATCGAACCTTTAAATTAGTTAAATAAATAAATATTGGACAACCTCACACAAATCTAGTCCCACGGTAAGCTCTAGTAGGCTTGTGTTATGGACACTAGACGACGTTAAACATACTTATATAGATAAATACATACTTGAATACAAATAAGATCCAGACACGAATATTCGAGTTCGTCACACAAATATTTGCCCTGGCCGGGATTCGAACCCAGGACCGTCGGCTCAGAAGGCAGCTACTTTACCACTGCGCCAACCGCGTCGTCGAAGAAGAGAATCGAAGCTACATTCACCCACCTGGCCAAATTAGCGACGCACAGTTTCCCCATCATCCTCAGATCCTTCTCTCGGTTGATATCATCCAACGTGGAATAGTCTGACTCTGTGTCAGACGACGAACTGCACTCTGCAACAATCAAAATTAATAGCTTGAGACCCCATTGCACAATTTCTGCACATCTTGTTATTCAATGAAATGTAACTTAACATTTTATAACGCGTATGTAAAAAAAAAAAAATAATTGAATGCAAACCATATAACATGTGAAAATGTGGAGACAATAATTTTATGAATGCCTTATAAAGGCTTAAATGATAGTACACTAATACACATGATGAACAAAATATCACTTGGCTGTCAGTTAATTTGACACAACCTCTACAACAGATAAGTGCAGTAATGTGCAATGGGATCTCAACCTATAACCTCAATGATTTAGACGAGTACAAATATCGGAATATCCCATGATCGCACAATACTGTGGAGTCTTTTCAAATGAAAAAGCGGTATATATATATGTTTTAATGAATACATTTAAATGTAGGCAAATCAACAGAAGTTTTTTTAAACTTTGAACCTGTTAATACTTTGGGTTTACATGTTGAAGGTTTTTAATTACACAATTTTGTTTGTAAACTAGTCAATTTATTACAATATTTGATCATTATAAAACCCAAATAAACGTTTTAATAAAAAAAACTTTTTTTTTCATCTTTAAATTCAGAGTGACATCCCTAATAATCTAATGTTTATCTCATAAAAAAGTCCTAACTAACAGCTGATACAGATGAACTAAACAAAAAAACTTTTAAAATTTTACAGTAATTAAGAGGACAACCCTAACGCTCGATTGGCGCGTAGGTATTTATCTAAAAGGCCTACTTCCCATACTGCTTTAGCTTATATATGTACTGTGCCTTTACGTCGTGACACCACATGAATCGTAAGCGTAATGGTACTGTTGTCATGACAAACACACACACAAACCCATGACGTCATCACAACGCACCACTATGCTCACCACACTCGAGGTCTGACACGTCTCGCACAGAAATCGTCGAGGTCGTTGAACCCTCGGACCCTCCTATCAGGGTTAGTTTGATGAAACTCCCCTCCACCCCGAAATCTTCAAACGGATCGCTAGTGACATCTATTACAAAAAGATATCGAAAAACATGAATGTATAACTGTTTAATTTTTTTTTTTGCGACGATTATTGTTTTAAACGTAGTCGTTTAATCTGATTATAAATCATGTATCCATCCCCATACCCATTTACATTGTCGATGTTCAAGTCGCTTTATAGCGTCGGTTTTCTAATCTAACAGCCTATCCGTAAATCCCAAACTAAGGATTATTTATTACTATTTGTCTTCATTCATAGATATATTATTCAAAAAGGTCCATTCTATAATCCATTTATTAATGAAATTACAAATTTTCATTTTGAGCAACTGGTTGCGAAACCTGGTTGCCAAAACGGAATGAGGGCAAATTACTATGACTTTCATAGTGTAAATTAATCTCTGAACAAGCCTTACTCATATTGAATCCCGTTTTCACTTACCAAAATCCTTCCTGTCCGTAGCTTGTTCCAATTTAGTTGAATCAATTCACTTACCGATATCTCCCTCCCCGACCAAGCAACGTTGAGATCGGGATGTGCTCTCAACCTCCACGTTTATAGGAGTGGCGTGTCTCCTGCGGACCGACACGTTGGCCTCGTCGTGAGGCGTGGAGGGAGACGAAATGCACTCCGCTGTAGAAGAAAGGCAAGTATCAGTTGGTATCCTCATCTCAACTAATAATTATATTCTGACATTTTATACATGTTTCATAAATTTATAATAGACCATAGTTATGCAGAAAGCGACTAAAGATTTTTTTTCATAATGCATATAGCGACCATGCAAACTCATTCATTGATTAAGGCTTAAGTCACTTTGACAAAAGATCTACGCTGCTTGTTTTCTACATAACTATGGTAAAGTAAATTCAAGGTAAATACCGCACCAAGAGCAATTTTGAGTGCATTATTACCTAAAAGTACTAGGACACCATAAGAATCACGGTGTTTGAAAGATCCTTACCTTCATTCAAGCTGGCCTCTGCATCTTGTCTTTTCTTCTTACGTTGATACACCACAGCTACAATGAAGGCCAAGTAGAAACACAGGAAGAAACCTAGCGCGGCCCCTGCGGCGATCATGTACTCCTGGTAGGATATAGTTGCTATGATGCGGAGGCTGTAGTAAAAATGTATGTTTATTTTGAGAAATTCAAACTCACTTTTAATAGTTTTTAAACATTTGACAACGCCTTGAATAGTGCTCAACGGCGCCAGTTATAAACGACTATTTAATGGCAGATTATTTAATGATTAGTCAAATGGCGACTTTGACAGATGGAATCATGAAAAATTGGCCTTGATGATCGAGATAAAATGTTGGCCTTAATCCTCGGTCTCTTATTTCTTCAAAAACTTCGTCAAAAACGTATACCTATTTGTGTTGAGCTCTTGCTACAACAAGAAAATGTTTGGTCGGCGTTTTGTAATCCAAATGTTATAATACAAAAATCGAAAAGGCCGAAGTTTCACTTCAAAACGCGTATTTTGCACCTCTCTAAGCGTGTTTTACTGCTATTATGGGCTAAGTTACGAACTAATGAACACTCACGTGAAGTTCTTGGACCTCACGTCATCCACCGTCACCGCGGTGTTCTTCCAGCCCAAGTATCGAGCCATAGTGGGCAACGTCTTATTGCTGTTGGTTTCGCCCGTGCAGTCCTCATCTGAAGTCTTCACTATGAATACTATGTAGAAGCCAACGGGGAACATGTCTTGCTGAAAAACAAATAAAACTTTATCTTCCTCGGTCTCGGTTTGGAGTTGATAAATAAGTAAGTAATATCTCCGTCGGTCTCGGTTTGAAGTTGATAAATCAGTAAGTTAATACCTCTTCAAAGCGTCTATTTAAAAGTGAGAGTACTTACATTTAAAGTAATGCCTCCTCGTCGTGTCATTGTCAAGTAGTAGCCATCATAGAGAATATTTCTCTCATTATCAAATACTGGACACTGAAATGAACAAAACGAACAGATAAAAAATATGTTATTCGACATAGTTTATAAGATGACTTCCGAGCATCGAAACACATAGATTTAACTTTTACGACACGGTTCCAGATGCTATAAAATCGCTACAAGTCTTACAGACCTAACAATATCGTATCGTAACACATACAAAAATAAACTCACCGAAAAATTTTGTATAGATATCACAGCACAAATATCATCATCCGACTCTATCATCACGATCACACTCTTCGGCTGTCTGAACCAGCCATAACTGCTTTGAGATTCAAAAACACTCTCCGAAAACATGCTCATTCCCTCTTCGCCATTACACATTGACTGCCTCCTCTCACTTTGCCTCTTCAAGTTCATCTCCTTCTCTTGTTTAAAAGGGAAGAAGTAGTACTTCGGCTGGCTTGGAGTGACCGTCATGTTTGTAGTGGTATTCAGTTTTATGTAGAAGTCTTTGACTGTTTCTACGACTATGGTAACTTCTATTGGATCTGGAGATGATGACGTCAGATGGACTAGTGGTGTGTTCTGGTTGGCGACATCTGGAATGGATATATTCTTCAAAAGGATAGGTATATTTTACACGTGTTAGTTGTAACAGGCAGCAGAAATAATGTTAATATCTATAATCTTTTTTATTTAGAAACCATAGAATTTGTAAATTTTCTGCTGCCTGTTAATTTGATCAACTTGACAATAACTAATCTATAGACAGCATAACCACCGTAAGATATTCGACTTATCAACTAGTTTTAAAGCCATTTAATGGCAATTTCATATCCAGCAGTCTTTGGCGACTTACATTAGATCACTAGTCCACCTTGTGGGGAACCTACCAACGCTGTGTCTCTCTAAAACTCGTTGAACTCAGCAGAGGGCTATTATAAGCCGACATAGCTTCAATAATTGCAACTTACATTTTTATCAACTATCAATCTACCCATTAAAGTTTTAATCAGTCTCAAATCAGACCAGCATGTAGAAAAATCTGCGGTCAAGGTAATTTGTTAAACTTGTAAAGTTATTTTAATTTTACCATATCTTACAGTGGTGCCATAAAGCTATAAAAGCGGCACAATTTTTTTGTGAATATATACATATGTATATTTATGAATCAAAGAATCGAATTGACATCACTTCGTCATTGTTCAAATTCGATTGATAAAATTCGGACACGAAATGAAATGAGGCCGTTATATCTCTTATTAAATAAACTTTTAGTAGCATTATAAAATTTCCGCTTGGTTGGACGTTTTATAAAGATCTAACAGGGTGGATACAGAGGTATTGGCAATTCAGATTTTCATATTAATTTGATACGAGATTGTGTCTATTCAAGAAACCACTTATAATAATATATATCCTTTTTGGATATCTCGCTATGCATGTACTAAAATGGTCTAAATTGTTATAATCTGAAAAACAATTGCTAAGGTAAGGTACTCAATATTTTACATTGAATGCAGTATTTTTATCAACATATTTTAGTGTACAGGCGTTTAATTCTAAGAACTATGTATGACTTCTAGGGGTAATACCTCTATATCCATCAAATTAGCCAACATGTACAAGTGACATTGAATCAGTGATTAAATATATATAATAAAACGTGATAACAATATAAAGTTTATTTACGTATCAGGGGGCCGCAGTAGACCCTGATCCGTCCCCAATTCGCTACGAAAGCGTGAACAGAAAGACAAACCCATTTTACATATGTATATTCCGCAAATATGCGAGTTGGACCTCGAGTCATAAAACCGGAATATCGGTCTCTCACATAGACATATATATAGTATATAGAATGTTATATATATTCAAAAAATAATGTATATCCCTATCCCTTGGTGCTTGCTCTAAGTTAAATAAAAACGCAACAAGAAATAAGTCTATAATTGTGATAACTTATTTTAAATTCACAAATCAAAAGTCATTCATTATCAATACGTAAATTGATATGACTGACACAATTCTTGCGACGTGCGAGCAGTATTGTATTTACATTGTATCGATAGCAAGATGTGAAAGAAAATGTAAAATTATATGAATTAGAGTATAGAAGGGGCATTGAACAATCCGAATGCCGTTAGGAAAAACTTGTACAATCCTCTCATGGGGTCGCATTTGAGAGGAGAGTAAAAATAATTGAAACTGCTCGATAACAGTAGTATCTTTCGATGTTTTAGGAATTGTAATTCTATATCCTTTGTTAAAAAAGCTCGGAATTTCTTACCACAAGTGTCTTCGTCTTCGGCGAACATATTATTGTGGGGACAGAGCGTCCGTGATATGTTGGTGAACTGCTCGAAACTGCCTGGCACTTCGACCACCATGGGCAGCTGCCAGGATGATACTCCTGAAAAAGAAATTTGAGATAGAGTAGACCGGTTCTAGGATTCGGTTGACATATATAGATAGGTATTTTTTAGAATAATAAACAGATGTATGTGACTAAATCGATGGTTTGGCATTTGTAAGTATTAAGAACTTATTTGAGTAGAAATGTTACACTATCTATTATTATGACGAAAATGTAGTACAAACATTATTCGATTACGATGATTGTCACTGTTATCTGCATACTTCTAAGTCTAAGACAATCGCTCAACCAGTGACTAACATGTTTCCATTTAAATTCGTGTTTAGCACTGATTAGCACCAGTCTTACTTTATTAAACTTATATTTTATATGACAACTATAACGCTATGGTTTTTATTATTATCGAACTATTTAATGTCATATTCAAATTATTAATGTAGATTGTGAGATTTGTGTATCAGTCTGCCCCGCTGCCGGCGGCACCCTACGTTCAGTCTTTTATATTTTACTTTTTATATGTATGTTGATAATTTCTACTGTGCAATGGCTAGCCTAAAAATATGTATAAGTGAAAATAAAACGCACATCAGAAAGTGGTTTCGGAATTAAGTATGTAACTTCAGACTTATGTAGTGTACCTATAATGATGATGATGAAATTGAATTCGTACTATAGTAAATGATTAGTAATCTAATCACGTCACGTCTCGAATTATCCTGTTATGTATATCTAAAAGAATCAATACGCTTCATAACTCCGATAACAATTTTGTCATTCCAGCAAATCATAATTAATTGCTTGACTGATAGTGTTACAGAAATGCCACAACTTTGCGCGACCAGCAGCGCGGCGAGCGGCTAGACGAGATATTCAAGCGCGGTGGCCGGCTGCGGCCATACGAGTGAGCGAGACACATTTGTGCTATCTCCCTTAGTCATTGCAGCCACACGGCCTAAATCGGCCAATAAAAATATCATATATTATTCTACGAAATCAACTCAAATAATTATACACTGTAACACTTTAAGAACATGCGTTAAAAATTATATTAAAACACTGATTTAACCTTTTGAACGCTAAGCGAATGTCATGCCAACGTACCTTTTTGCTGCCGCGCGGTCACAAAGAGAGGAAAAGTGCTGTTGGCAAAATTGCTGGCGACTGTCACGCGGGCCGGGGTGTCGTATGAGTCCTGCAAGTTATAATACATTTACACATTGTAAGGACCTTATTGGAGACAGTGGAGCTGGTATATTAAATTTTATATAAAAATATATTTGAATATTCAAATTATGGCCGTCACTGTCACACACCAAAAGAGCCAGGCATTCGGGAATAGAAATTAAAAATCACACATGGTGAATTCGTGAATGTATGGGGCCCCAAAAACCTGTGACCTGGGACTTTACGAATTACCGCCCGTTTGTAAAGTTTAGTGAGTTAGTTAGAAAGTGAGTTAATGTTCAACACAATATTGTTTAAGCCTTTAATACAATTGAAAAGTTTTTCAAATAAAACAATGCAAAGATCGACACACAAAGCATAAGGAAAAATTCGTCAAGTCTTCCTGGAGCGCCTGGTAGCGAAATGGTTAACGCGCTAGACCGGCAATCCAGAGGTACCGGGTTCGATTCCCGGTCTCTTCCACCAGGTAGCTTCTTTTTCAATTTTTCTTTAAGCTTTGATCTTTGTAGTAAAGGCTTATATAAAAAATTGTGGTGGACTACATTAAAAAAATTGAGACATTACGTGTTTCATAATAAATTTACGATATTGTTTGTTTAGAATGAATAAATCGTCTGTTGACAACCAAAACTCACTAAGTAACAAATACCTAGGGCTTGTGCACAAATCACGTGAGGTTTTTCGGCTACTTTTTGACCCCCTCCCTCCTGGTGAGATTTGGTGAGGTTTTTTGCTAACCCCCCCTCCCCCTCACAACCTCACGTGTATTTTTTTCCGCGTGCACATTGCACATGCACATTGGCTCTGTGTGGGTGAGCTCGGCACTGTTCGCTCCCGTGCCGTGAGCTCGGGAGCGAACATCTACTCACACAAACATGGCTCACCCGCGCTCGTGAGATAAAAGTACTGTAACTATATGGATGATTCTACAGGCGTTTCAACCGCCATCAGTCCGCTGTCAACAATATTGAAAGTATGAGCTACACCAAGCTGCAAACTCTCATACAGTGATAAACTGTAACCGTACTTCTTACCATCTTATTGAAAATATATTATGGCCTGTTGCATTGTTATTTATGACAGAGGACTGACGGCTGTTGAAACGCCTGTCGAATCACTCAGATACGAAATATTGAAGAGCAGTGACAGAAATTTAAGTGAGTTTTGGTTACCATTCGAAATATGAAATATTTAATGCTCACCCCCGCAAACTCCATGATATATTCCACATTCTTACTGACATTGACTGTGTATTCAACGTCAAACTTGTACCTGAAACAAACAGGTAGGTACATTACATACACTACAATAGGCTGGGTACAATTTAGAACGACCATTATATTATTTATTCCTTTGATATTCCTTCCTGTAAGGATATACAAGCTGAGGTCATAAATTTTTCTTTATCATGGTTTTACCAAAATGTTTTTTTTTTTTATTAACTGTTGGGGCATTTCATATGAAGCGGACAGGTAAAAAAGGGAGATAAGGAAATTTGTTCATATTCGGGTAAAAAAAAAAAATGGTCAGTGATCCTAAAAAAAGTTAAATCGTTTGTATTTTTTCCCCACTCGAAAAACTAAATCAAAAAAATGGGATTTCGATTATGATTATTTTTCAAAGGTGCATAACTTTAAAAATAAACAGCATAGAAAAAAACTATTCTGTGTCCACTTTCGTACCTACTAGAGGTATAAATAACCCGAATATGAACGAACAAATGAACAAATTTCCTGATCTCACATTTTTTTACCTGTCCGCTTCATATGAAATGCCTGTTCTCAATTAACTTAGCTGAAGGAATCTTAGCCTTTGAAACTCAGTAAAAAACAAATTACAATGGTCAAATTGTTAAAATTTTAACACACGTCAGTGTCAAACCATTCAAATTCTGAATGCGGCTCCACACTACTCCCGAAGTTGGGTGAATATGAAATGAAATGAAATGAAATGAAATAATTTATTCAGTAAGTAGGCCACAAGGGCACTTTTACAAGTCAGATTGTGAATCTACCGGCATTTCGCAAGAGGAGACCGCTGTTGAGAAGAAAGCCGAAAGAAACTCAACAGTAAGTCATTTTTTCGTAAACAATACTTAGAACAATTAATTACATTACATTAGTGTTATAACTATAACTAATTATTACATGCGTACACGTATAGGAGATATATAGATACTCCAAATCAATGTTAGGTAGGAATATTAAAATAAAATTTTAACGATCAATTTAAAATATTAAATATACCCAGAGATGTATAAAGTCTCTAGGTGTCACAACATGCAATAAAATATAATTACTTAATTAATTTAATTCCACAGAGATGTATAAGGTCTCTCGGCGTCAATGTGAATAATTTACAATAGACAATAATTATTAAACCTAAATTTCTTAGAGATGTATAAGGTCTCTAGGCGTCACAATATACAAAAAAGAAAAAATAAATAATGATAATAATAATATGCTTATAGTTAAATTTCATTCCTCAGGGATGTATAAGGTCTCTGAGCGTCATTATTCAGTTCAGTACACTAAGTTTATTAGAGATGTATACAGTCTCTAAATAAAAAAAAATAAAAAAATAATAACTTCAATCGAGTACAGGATGAAGTCTCTCACGTCAATTCACTAAACGCTGGTAAGCAGTTACTACACAACTAATTTGGCCCTTGCTAGTGTGAACAGACCGGACCCCACAAACGGCACCCGTTCACGAGCATGACGCATATCTCAGCCATCGCCTCCCTCAACCATATTATAGGGAAGGTTGCGACCCGATCAACGACGCCACCGTAAGCAAAGACCTTTAAGCGAGCATGACATGCTCACACTGCCGGGCATTCATCACTAAAGCAAATGCCCGGTGAGAAACAACATAATGTGCTCTCATGTTACATTACAAATGAACTAATATTACCGATTAAAATATGCTTACTTTACATTCACATGACTAAACCACTGGCTTAAAGACATCCCTATCATCTAAAAAGTCATTTACAGTATAATACGCCTTGTTTATTAGGTGACGTTTTATGTGAGACTTGAATTTGCTGGAAGGTAAACTCACTACCTCGGTAGGTATTTTGTTATAGAAACGTACACAGTTCCCCACGAACGAAGAGCTAACTTTACGGAGACGATGAGCAGGCATAACAAGCTTATTCTTCCTTCTTGTATTATACTGGTGAATGTCACTGTTGAGCTTGAATGCATGTAGATTTTTCCGGACATACATTATATTCTCAAGGATATATTGAGACGCTACGGTGAGAATGTTGGCTTCCTTGAATTTTTCTCTTAGCGATGCACGGGCTCCTAGTTCATAAATAGATCGTACGGCTCGTTTTTGTAGCACGAAGATGGTTTGAATGTCCGCTGCTTTCCCCCACAACAGAATTCCATATGACATTACACTATGAAAATAACTGAAATACACAAGCCTTGCCGTCTCGACGTTTGTTAACTGTCTGATTCGCCTCACTGCATAGGCTGCGGAGCTAAGCTTACCTGCAAGAGTGGCTATATGCGCATTCCATTGCAGTTTTGAGTCCAAAGTAACACCCAGAAATACTGTTTTGTCTTCAAATTCTAGTACATCACCTTTCAATGTCACCTTGGCACAATCTACTTGTTTCACATTCGGTAATGTGAATTTAATGCACTTGGTTTTCTTGGCATTTAAAAGTAGGTTATTTGCAGTAAACCAATCCACTATAGTAGACAGCGCGTCGTTAATAATAACGAGGTTATTTTCTTGTCTTTTTACTTTGAAAAGGAGAGAAGTGTCGTCTGCAAATAAGACAATCTCATGTTTATCTTGGACAAGGTTTGGTAGATCATTAATATACACTAGAAATAGAAAGGGGCCTAGAATTGAGCCCTGAGGTACACCCATAGCAACAGCTGATCCAGTTGATTGCATTCCGTTGATGACTACGCGTTGCGTTCTGCCTGAAAGATATGATGTGACAAGGTCAAGTGCATCGTTCCTTACTCCGTAGTGTTTCAATTTACGTATTAAATTATTATGATCAACGCAATCAAATGCCTTAGATAGGTCGCAAAAAATGCCAACAACATCTTGAGCCTTTTCCCAGGCATCAAAGATGTGTTTAACCAACACCACCCCTGCATCAGTAGTGGAGCGACCTTTAGTGAATCCAAATTGACTGCTATGTAATAGGTTATGTCGATTAAAATGAGAAGTAAGTTGATTAAGAATGAGTTTCTCAAAGACTTTACTTAATGCGGGTAGTATTGATATTGGTCTAAAATTTGTGGGGTCTGATTTAGTTCCCGATTTTAATAAAGGTATGATCTTGCTGTGCTTCATCAAATCAGGAAATACACCTTTATCAATACATTTGTTGAAAATATCGGCCAAATATGGTGCAATCGCCTCTACAATTGAATGTAACACTTTCACAGAAAGGCCCCACAAATCTTCGGTCTTCTTCAAATTTAAAGACCTGAAGGTTTTAATAACAGTGTTAGGGGTAACATGAGTAAATTTGAAGATGTCTGTACATTCTGTTACATTCGTTTTTAATATTGATTCAGCAACATCAGGCGATGAATTTAATGACTGCGTCGTCTCTACAGGTATATTAGAAAAGAACCGCTCAAAGTGATGCGCAACTTCACGATCAGAAGTTACTAATGTATCGTTAATTTGTAGGTTATAATGACGATCTTTGACTTTAGTTTTCCCAGTTTCGTCATTGATCATCTTCCAAACAGTTTTCACTTTATCACTAGAATTAATGATCTTCTTGGACAGGTAATCAGATTTAGCGGCTGCACACATTTGCTTGAAAGATTTAGAAAAATTCTTAACGTATTCCAGAAATTCCGGTCTCTTATCGATTGATCTTTGATCATAAAGATCGTAGAGACGAAGTCTTTTTTCGTGGATTTCTGGAGTAGCCCAGTCGCTAAATATAGTTTTAACTTTGCTTTGTACTTTTTTCAGACTGAGACAGGAATCAAATTCTTTTTTTATGCAATCAAACAAGACCTTACACATGTCGTCCGCATCCTCTTGAGGAAACGAAAGATAACACATTTTTTCCTGAATATTTCGATTGAACAAATCTAAGCGATGCTCAGTAATAGGTCTGCACATAGTGTTTTGTGGATCAATTTCAATTTTTCTACTGAAACTGAATGATGCTTGTTGTCCACAGTGGTCAGAGCTTAGTTTGTTTATGATAAATTTATCCAACGCATCCGTATTACTAAATATGTTATCAATACATGTAGAACTGGTGGCTGTGACACGGGTAGGCTCACAAAACAAATTCTTTAGGCCAGAAGATTTGAAAGTGCTCAGAAAACTCACACTCGTTGATGAAACTTCAAGTAAATTTACATTAAAATCACCACACACAATAATGCACTTGTTACTTGAGAAAACACTATTGAACACTTCATCCATAGTTGACTCAAATGTACTATAGTTCGCAGATGGGGGTCTGTATACACATATAATTATAAATTGGTCTAATTCTATACATGACAGTTCTATTTGACGTTCAACGGACATGTTGACAATATCCTTCCGCTCTTTACACTTAAGATCATTCCTTACCATAATTAAAGATCCACCGCGGATGTAAAACTCTCTAGTGAAAGAACTCACTATACTATGATTATTAAAATTGAACATGAGTTCATGTTC
Organism: Apotomis capreana; assembly: GCA_947623375.1. Lineage (NCBI taxonomy): Eukaryota > Metazoa > Arthropoda > Insecta > Lepidoptera > Tortricidae > Apotomis > Apotomis capreana. Next base: position 3,233,879 of record OX392525.1, read on the forward strand.
TTTAAGCCAGTGTTCAGTTATACACAGGACATGGATATTTGAATGATCTATGAACAAACCAATTTGAAGTTCCTTACTACTAAAACCCTGTATATTTTGGTGAACTACATTCATCGAATTATTATTAGAACTGCTACCAGTGTTACAGTTGTCAGGAGGCTTAGAGCCGGCGGGTGCACACGTTGTCGAAGAAATTAGTTTAAATCACCCAGCGGCTCCGGGCTCGCGGATCCTACGTCACTGTCACTACAACGTAACGTAGGATTCGCTCCTGCACTGTCACACGTCATGCGAGTCATGACGGGGTCTACTATACTGTATGCTAACAGATTAGCACAATCACGTAAGTATCTTCTCGGAAGATACGTACGACTGCGAGTCAGGACGAAATTTTTAATAAATTTATTCGTATCAAAATACGAAATCGTAGAGTTATACATGGCCAGTCTATACAGTAGGGAATTATAAAAATCGATTATGATATGATAGTGTTGATAGTGTGGAAGCCCATACGTGTGGTTGACTGGTGCACGCGCTTGTATGTAAATTGATTTCTGTACCTATCTGTTTTGTGCTACAGTACAGTTTACGGCAAAAGTGGAGATGGGCATGTTGCCAGATACAAAGATAAAAGGTGGACACATAAAGTTACCAAATGGCTGGGCCCTGGAAAAAGGCGAGTAGGGAGAAAAAAGAAAAGATGGGCAGATGATATAATAGATACAGCAGGAAGAAGCTGGGTGATCATTGCCTGCAACCGGCAAAAATGGAGAAACCTGGAGGCTTTTACCCGCAAAATGAAGACTGAATGTTATTATTTTAACTAAAAAACAACTCATATATATTTAAAAAATGTATTGTGGATTTATAAAGCTAATAAATAAATAAATAAGGGTGACACATAGTAGTGTGGAGGTGGCACATGTCAGCGTCAAACTGTTCAAATTTTCAAATTGACAAGTGTCAACCATCAACAACATTTTTTTTTGTGTTTGGAGGCAAAGGACTCTTCAGCCAATTTGTTGTGAATTATCAATTTCAAAATATATTTTGGAAAAACTATGGTAAAGTAAAATTAATGACCTACACCTTGTGAATACACCAAGAATATATAAAAATAAAATGAATGGTCTTCGAAAGATTGTACCAAACCTATTGGGAACATTACAGCCTTCCGTTTAAAAAAATATATCATCAGATGGTGCTTTACAGCTGGCACTAAGCTGCTGTAGCGCGCTGTTATGATTTTTCTGGAAATTAAGACCTCTCTCCATAGAAAAATGATATTCATTACAAATTAAGATTTTTATATTAGTAGTTTAAAACTTTCTTGCTCTGTTATGGTTGGCTGAGTCAGATTGCCATATGGTACTAAGATAATACCAGTATTTTTATTTCACAAAGTTTTAATATTATGTTACTTGGATACACACAAAACAGGGGAATACGCGCACTTATAGAACAATGATTCACTGTGTTGTTATCTACTTGAATGCTTACATACATAGTTAAAACAAATTCCAAGTACCTAATACATGGCCAAAACGAATAAAAATGGTTCATGTATAACAATAGTCTATTATGTGAATGAAGTTTACATAATATTTCATATTAATTACTATCATAAAGAGGAACGAAACACGAAAAGCAATCACTCAATAATTTAAGAAATCGATTGTCATTTTACGATCCAATTGAAAGAATAACATATAGCTAGCATGCTTATTAAGTAGATAAGCAATTTAAGTTTATATTTATAGCTTAAAAGTACAGTACTTACGTGTTATTATAATTAAACACTATACCCGAATTCTGCTGACACAAAGAAATAAATGGTAAACTCAATAATATGAACAGTTCTAAGTATTCACGCGCCATATTAAGTGGCACAACTGGTAATTTCACTCAGAACATAGATATAGGAACACTTTAGGACTCCGTAAGGTGTTATACTTTCTGTATGAAAAATCGCCTATTTTTCGGAATCTACTGCAGTATCTTGGTATCTACCGTCACAATCCCCGAAGTGTCATTTCTGACATATCGTTCATAATCATAACAAATTGCTGTTGCCATATGCGCAAGGGACAATACCCCTTTTAATTTACATCATCATCATATATTTAAGAGCTAAGCTCTTGTCGGTGGAGTAATTTCCAGCTTATTCTACATTCCGCCTTCTCTTTTACATCTTTATACAATGAAACATTTATTTTTTCTATTAATTTACATACAATATAAAAATATCACTATTTTCATATTTGGTAAAAAACGAAAAGTTATCAACCCATTGGCCCATTGGTACTATATCCGGAAAAACTAAGTAATTTTCTTTGATTCTCCAGCTGAAGTCCTTATTTCTAATGGAGAATGTTACTATGTCGCAATTTCATAAGGAGAAATGATAAATTTTTATCTTTATATCTTCTAAACATAATCTATAAATTATTTCCACGAAATAACAAAAAATTATATATTTTTTTTTCAATGTATGGGATGTTGCACTATGACGTCATACTACAGCATCAACTTTGTATGAAAATCATATATATGACTTTACTCTTTGATGAAAACTGAACTTTGGACACTCATAATTCAGCTAATTTTGATTGTATGACAAAACTAATTATACAGATTAATTCGTATTATCAAAGGCTTCAAAGCTACATATTTATCTAAAAACGTTAATATTCTCCATTCTGTCTTTTCATTGCACACTGCGTGACCCTAAGCTGCCTTATGGACCATGTCTTTGTACGACTTATGACAATACACTACTACGGGCTATAATAAAAAAACAACTGTAAGTAATAATTTTTAATTAAAAAAGTTCGTACCCCAAGAACTCCTCCTCGATAAATATCTAAAAAATAAGATAAGATATTTATTGAATATTAAACTAGGATTCTCTGTGTTTCAGGCATACAGAGGACAAACTTATTAACAATTTCTTAAATAAATAATCATAAACACATTAAACAATAATTTAGTTCTTATTAAATAGTTTGATACAACTACAACTGGAACTTGAGAACTTTCCAATAACTCTGATACAGGCATATGCACCAACAGAGAGCGCAAACGAGGAAAAAATTCGAAAATTTTATGACGACTTAAACCAAGCACACTCTCTAACAGACAGAACAGACAACAAAGTTTTGGTGATTGGAGATTTCAACGCAAACATAGGCTGCCAAGAAACTGTTGATAACCAAATCATAGGTCGATTCACCTCTGGTGAAAGTAATGAAAGAGGAGAAAGGCTAATAGAATATGCCTCTGAATACAAATTAGCAATAATGAACACCTTTTTCAAAAAGAGAAGCAACAGAAAGTGGACCTGGATATCTCCGGATAAGAGAACTATGAATGAAATAGACTTTATAATGACAAATGCTCGAAGAACCATTACAAATGTCGAGGTTATCAACAATATGAATTTTCCGTCCGATCACAGGCTTGTCAGAGCCACCTTTACACTGAACTAACCGAAAATGTCTAGGAAGAACTTTAAAAACAGGACATGTACACCCAAAACAGACGAAGAAATTAATAAGTATTTGAATAATCTAACAGAAGCTATGGAAACGTCAGGCAATCTGAGTTAAACCACCGACGTACAAACCTACTAGTTACAATCAACTTGAAAATATCATACTTAATAGCTTGAAAATACAACAGGTAACCGAAGTCAAAACACATAAAATATTCAGCAAAGACACTGAATTATTAATCAAAAGACGCTCGGAATTAACGAGAACAAAAAACAAGAGGAGGAGCAGGGAAATGAAAACTGAACTTAGCAGACTATACAAAACAACAAATAAATCAATAAGGAAAGACTACTACAACTACAGACAGAACATCATAACTAACAATTTGGATAAATTCAGAAGTACGAAAAGGGCATTCAAGGAACTAACCACACATAAAAAATGGATACATAACCTTACACAAACATCAAACGGAACCGAAACACTATCAAGAAAAGATGTGATCGAGCATACAACAAACTTCTATAGAAACCTATACAGGAACAAATATGATGAGATTGGAAACCACACAAACTATCAATTAAAAACAGACACGGTTCAACCAATTGACGAAAGAGAAGTGTACACACACATAAGACAACTAAAAAATGAAAAAAGTCCAGGCCCAGATGGAATTAGCAATGAAGCTATAAAAGTAGGAGCGCCAGTCTTACTAAATCCTCTGACTCAATTATTTAATATGATCCTGAACACAGAGACTGTCCTCAAACAATGGTGCTCATCTGACATCATTCTACTTTTTAAAAAAGGCAACCCACTTGACATAGGAAACTACAGACCAATCAGCTTATTAATAAGCACTTACAAACTCTTTGCAACTATAATACTCAAGCGAATAACACCGGATATTGACAACTCACAACCTATAGAGCAAGCGGGCTTCCGCTCTGGTTTCAGCACAACCGATCACATACAGACAATCGAACAAATAATAGAAAAATACCGAGAATTCAACAGATCCCTTTACGTGGCGTTCATAGATTACAGTAAAGCTTTTGACAGCATCAGCCACAGCTCCATCTGGGAAGCACTTTACTCACTAAGGATTGACCACAAATATATCAACATACTAAAAAACTTGTATAAAAACTGTACAAGAAAAGTAAAACTAGAGACCAGCGGAGAATCCTTCAAAATAGAGAGAGGAGTAAGGCAGGGGGACCCGCTGTCACCAAAACTTTTTATAGCGGTTCTTCAAGAAATCTTCAGCAAAATAAACTGGGGAGAAAAAGGCTTACGGATAAATGGAAAATACCTTAACCACCTGAGATTTGCAGACGACATTGTGATACTGGCTGAAACACCTAAAGACCTAGAGGAAATGATAACGATGCTCGATCAGGGAAGCAAAAAGTCAGACTTGAAATGAACACAAACAAGACAAAAATAATGACCAACAATTATAAAAGACCAATACAAGTAAACGGACACACAATAGAATACGTAGACAAGTATATTTACCTAGGAAAACAAGTCTCACTAAATAAAAACAGTAACCTAGAAGAAGTCACGAGAAGAGTAACATTAGCCTGGAAAAGGTTTTGGTCATTAAAAGAAATATTAAAAGGCAACTATAGCCTGCACATGAAAAAAACTGTGATGGACACCTGTATTACCCCATGCCTCCTATACGGTTGTCAAACCTGGATATTTACGAAAAACATCAAGCGAAAAATAGAGAATACACAAAAAGCAATGGAGAGAAGCATACTTAGGATCAGGAAAATACATAAAGTACGAAGCGAGGGAAGACAGAAAACAAGGATCACTGATGCGCTGAGACATGCACTAACATTAAAGTGGCAATGGGCTGGTCACATCGCGCGCTACACAGACAGAAGATGGACAATAGAAACAACTAAATGGAAAGGGCCAACATCAGGAAAAAGAAAGGTTGGCAGACCAAGGCAACGATGGGCGGACGACTTGGTGGGGGCAGTCGGGAGAGACTGGATGAAGCAGTCCATGGATAGGGGAAGATGGAAGGGTTTAGAGGAGGCCTATACCCAAAGCAGGGTCCATATCTTAGAAAATAATTAGAGTAAATTACTAACACTAGGAAATAGGTACAAGTGGAGAATACTAACAAATTCTAAACTGTTAAATAACTAAGATGTGGAATAAATGGCTTATTTATTTATTTATTTATTAAATAGCTTGATAAATTATAGATCGGATACAATAATATTAAATTAAAATGAATACATGGATATCAACTTAGAACAATCAGTAACTTCTCCGTATCTTCGTATGACATATTTTGTAGTGTTTCCTGGAGTGTTCTCTTACATTTCACGTAGGTAGCTGAGCGGATATATATCCAGCTTCGTATTAAGCCTACTGCACAGGAGAGGACCCAGCGAAACAAAAAATCTAAAACAGAAGTGACTTCTTCGAATAGTTTGAGAGCCAACAATATCCTTGCGCTGTTTATTCGTATACTCAGTGCTATAAGGAATTGCAGCGTGCTGTTTTAGGACCGTGCTTAGTATAAATAGTAGCTGTACCAAATCGACATTGAAGAAGCGTATTCATTCTTTAATGTTAAGCTCAGATAATAGTTAATTCAATATCCCTTTCCATTTCCACACACACACTCACACACACACACTCACACACACAAACACACACACACACACACACACACACACACACACACACACACACACACACACACGCGCGCGCGCGCGCGCACACACACGCACACACACACACACACACACACACACACACACACACACACACACACACACACACACACACACACACACACACACACACACACACACACACACACACACACACACACACACACACACACACACACACACACACACACACACACACACACACACACACACACACACACACGCGCGCGCGCACACACACATGCGCACTAACCTGATCGAGCATACCATGTTTGTTTAATTTTTCTTGTAACTAGTTCTGCTTACTGTATTTTTGTGGACATCTTTTATTGGCTTTTGTTGTTGTACTATATTGTTAATTATTACAAATTGTATTGCTGTTGATGCCCCAAATAAATAAAATAAAAAAAAAAAAAATAGTTGCCGAACGGTTAGTAGGTACTTCACAGGACTTATAAAGAAGGTTAGTAGGGTAGAGGAAAGGACGGGAAGTGGATACCTTTTTAGAATTGCTCTTTGAGCTCTTTCTAAGCTTAATAATGTAGTTTTGGCCAGGCCGCCCCATGAGGAAATGCAGTACGTTAATACTATTGACATAGGGCAAAATAGACTTGATTGATTAAATGTGGGTCCGCAATGAACGCAGTTTTTTGAAAACAAATAAAATGAATATTAAAAAAATAAGTACACTTTATGACGCTGGCAAGGCTTTTCTCTCTTTTCACATCTCGAATAGGGGAAAAATATTTATCTTGCCTTGGTTGTCATAACTCATATTATGGGGGAAGTATGAAAAAGGCAATACTTAATAAACCAAAGAATTCAATTATTGTTTATAGTTCAATGCGTTCATTTTTAATGATACTAGATTTCAGTAATTATTATTATAACTACACAATAAATTCATTTATATTCCGTTTTACAAAAATATAATTTTATGAATCAGAGAAATCACTTGTCTTTTATTAATACCCGTTAAAAAAAATTAACTTGCAGTTCCGAAACGCATCTCTTATCTTTGAACGCGCCCCTAAGTAAACCAATAACAGCGCTCGAAGCTACATCGTTATTTAAAAAAAATAACGCTAGCTAATAGGAGCTCAGTATTCGTCGCACCGGTTAAATACAGCGCTGTGATTGGCCGCACACTTGAACAGGTGCTATGCGTCATCCGCCATAACGTACGTAAGTTGTGAAAGTGTGCTTTGTTTAGGATATTGTTAATTATAGAGTTGTGTAAGTTATTCATTAAAGTTTCAGTGTTATTAAAGTGTAAAGTGTTATTAATGAGTTATTAATCATGACCGAGTGGTACAGAATGAATACAGGACTGATCAACAAACATAATTCTACAGAACTCTCGGAGGAAATGTCAGATTCCTTTAATACGTTTTCGGAAAATCTGAGTCCCATCCCGCCAGTGTTCCCAAGGAAGCTGGATTTTAGTTATCCTGATGATGAAGAGAAAGTTGCTTCTCCAGCACCATCGTCCATGAGCCCACCATACAGAAAAGTTCGAGCGTTAAGGTAAAACTTTCACTCTCATTTCAGCTCATAAAATACCATGTCAAAGCTTGTATGCCGAGTTCAAACGCAGAACGACTGTAAATTAGCCAAAACCCGTTATATAACACATATTTATGGGTGACGTAAACTTGTTTTGATTTCAAAGTGGCTGTTTTTAGTAATAATAGCAGCTTGTGTTATAGAAACTATGCTAATTTCATTATTTTATGGTATTTTCATCTCACATCTAGTTGATGAAGCTAATATCATGCAAAATTTGAAATTATACGTCGTATTATGATTACACTTCATTTTATAACCATACAATTCAACATAGAGATTATTTGGTAGTTTTTGTTGTATTTATCCTTTTGAATTAAGGCTTTTTGCTTTTTATCTATCTACTCGTATATTTCTGACCAAGAATACATTTATAACATGAACAATTAGGTTGTAGTGACACTGGGTAAATATTTTTCTTCAGAGTATGCTCTATCAATGTATTGTATCTTATTATAATTGTGGAATCCTCGTAAGTTCAAACTATATAGTCATCTTATTCTTAAACTAGGCATCAATTCTGGAACATCCTGCAACTTTCTGGAACATTCTGGGACAATCTTACACAATCCAAACTGGTCAAACTAAGTGAAGGTTGTGATAGGGTAACTAGTTGATGATATCCCTACTTATATAGATTATTTACACATATACCGCCAGCAACGCATATATGCGTTCATTGTCATATAAGTTTGTTTCTAGGTCACGCTCCCTGGCAGTGAAAGCGTTACACATTTAGAGCATAAATACAGCCAGGAAAACTCAATTCAAATCTATTTGATATTGAATGGTTATTATGATGATTTTATAGTGTTATCTAAAAGTTCTATTCAACAAACAAATAAGTACACCATAACCACTGGCTCAATTCAAACTTTTGTTGATCTATTCTGCTAACTAAATCTGGGAGAGATCGCTATTTAGCAATAAGACCACCTGTTCGTAACCCCTTTTTAGTTTTTACTGTATAGCTCTCATGTTTTGTATCCCTGTGTATTTGGTGTGCAATAAAGATAAGTTGTATTGTATTGCATAAATATACAGACTATGGACATGCAATGTAAGTTAAAAGTTGGTATTAGGCTATCCGTCCCCTAAATGAAGTAGAGTGGAAATAACAAACCAATCAGGCTGCATCTTGAAACCCAACAGAAGTACATTTAACCTCTTGACCAGCCAGGTCGGTGACGGAAAACTGTGTCCCAGATGCCAAGCTGACAGCAGAAAGCATGGCATGGCATAGCAGCATATGACGTTGTGGTGCCTGGGGCACTGCTTTCCGTCAACATAATTTGCCGTTTTAGCACTCAAAAGGTTAAATATGAGGAATGTAATTGGTCACTGGTCACCAAAAGGCTGGCAGCCTCCTCGTTGAGCATCTTAGTATAGCAATACAGCGTGGTAATGCTGCCAGCGTCTGTGGTACAATGCCATGGGGCCCATTTTTAGACACAGTTACATATTTAAATAGGCAGAAAAATAAGAGTTTACATAACAATAATTTCTCATAATATTGTCCACAGAGAGATTTTTCACCCTGTTCAGACATGTCTCAGTTTTCAATGTTTCTCCAAACAGGACAAACCTGTTCCTCCAAACTTGGGCACAAGTTGTGACATGTTTAGTTGCTTAATCATACATTCCTATAAGCTTTATCTTGTTATTGTAGTTGATTCCAGTTCCAAAGGTCCATGATGGTCACATAATATTGTGTGATTGATAAGTAATAAATAAATATTAAGGGACAATCTTACACAAATCAACCTAATCCCAAGCTAAGCAAAGCTTGTACTAAGGATACTAGACAAAATTCATGATATAAAATACACATATAGATAAAATCCACGACCCAGGAACAAATATTCAAGTTCATCACACAAATATTTGCCCTGGCCGGTATTCGAAGCCAGAACTGCCAGCTCAATAGGCATGTGCACTACTAACTGGGCCAACTGCGTCGTCAACATTCCTTCCTTCCTCATGACTGTCACAAATTATCACCCCAATGAATATTATTTATTGCATGTTATGGAAATTTTCATTCATTAATTGGATTATGCAGAAAGAGACAAATAAACAAGACAATGTTTATCTTTCAACCATTAAAGCTACTAGTTAACTATTCTTGCAATTTATAACCCTCTGAATTAACCTACAGGATTATCAAAAAAGGCCATGTGCTCAAAAGAATTTCAGTTAAAAATCAGTTAAAGCACAGTTATAAGCAACAATGACATCAAACATATGATCACAGCTGGTCACACAAAAAATACACCCACACGAAAAAAATACGCCCCAAAGAAGATCCAATCTTATTATAATACACAGGAATCTTTTTCCATAAAAACATACCCTCATTTCCTAAAGATTTTCAATGTTATGCTCCCAGTAATAAAGTTTAATTTGACAATGCAGGAAATGTATCACCTTGCCTAAGCAAAAAATAAAGGTACAACATTTTGAAATTGTATACCTTCTGTGTAAGTTTTTAAGGTGCATATTGAAAAGGTTTAGCTACAGTTTTTGATGCAATTGCGGATGAAGATCTCTCAAGACTAAAACGACGTAACTACATACATGTTTGTGAACACATGTGTCTGTTTCGAGTTGAGTATGTTTTGTATGAAGTTTGCAAGTTTCTTGGTTTCTTTTGTTGATCTTCAGGTGTTATGTATTGTAAAGATAAGGTGGGGTCTTGCAAGTGTGTTGATACATCTCTGTGTTACACATGTGTGTTAAATGTCTAAGAAACACCATACCTCATGGCTAGAATCAGGTCTGATAAACTATAAGTATATATTTTATAGAATCGTTGTTCAGTTAATTTTTGTTCAGGATTTTTCTGATAATTTAATGATGAAAAGTCGAATTCCATATTAAAGAATACTCGACGGCGCCTTTTCCTTCCATGGTGTATTAAAAACCAGCCAAGTGCGAGTGGGACTCGCGCACGAAGGGTTCCGTACCATTATCTGTAAGTTTGTTGTATGGGAGCCCCCCCTTAAATATTTATTTTATTTTTAGTATTTCATCTGTGAAAATTTCAACTGTCAAGCTATCACCGTTTTTGAGATACAGCCTGGTGACAGACGGACGGACGGACGGAGAGCGAAGTCTCAGTAATAGGGTCCCGTTTTTAACCGATCATGTTTGTTGTATGGGAGCCTCACTTAAATATTTATTTATTCTATTTTTAGTATTTGTTGTTATAGCTGCAACAAATACATCATCTGTGAAAATTTCAACTGTCTAGCTATCACAGATTATAAGATACAGCTTGATGACAGAAGGACAGACAGATGGACAGTGGAGGCTTACTAATAGGGTCCCGTTTTTATTATTTGGGTACGGAACCCTAAAACAAATCTTTCAACTACTCTGGCTTAATATTACAGGCTTCTATGCATGACTTTTGATGAGTTCAAATTTGAACATTGTCATAATGACATCAAGTCTAATTTTAACTACACTGAAAATGGAAAACATAGATTATTAGGCCAGCGTACTTAGAACGATCCAACTATAAAATAAAAAGGAACTATTGCGTGCCTCTAGCTCGAATCAAAAGCCTTTGCCCAGCAGAGAGAGACTCCTATATACTCTTTAAAAAAAATACATAATCCCATTCTCTTTCCAGGCTATTCGACAGTCCCCGGACGCCGAAGACGCTTCTAGAAAAATGCTCCACCCCGTCCCACAACGCGTCCAGGTCCCGGCTGTTCCCGCCAAAGCTGAACCTTCCCACCGGAGTCACGACGGGCTCCAGTCACCACCTGCATCCGCCGGACGACGACTCCGCGCTCGGCAGCATGCACGAAGAGAAACCTGTGGCTAACATCAACCCGTTCACTCCAGATGGTGAGTAGGTAGCACCGTACACTGCACGCACGTAGTGGTCGGCCATCTTTATGTACCTGCTATTTGACGCAGAAACACAGAATTTTTCAGCAGTGTAAACGGAAATATATTTTTAAATGTTTTTGTGTATCCTGATAGATTACGATAGGTTAGGTTAGGTGTGTTATAGTTTTTCTGGAAATTTATGGTATCCGTAGAATAACAATTATGCGAAATGAGCATTATGCGAAACATTACGTTCGGTAAAACAATTTTCTGCAAAACATTTAAACCCTTAATAATTGTTCTATTTTATTGTATTGAAAACTCAAAGACAACAGGAACATTTGACCTAACCTAACAATGTATTAGGTATTAAATTGTAATTATTTCTTCTCAGGGCAAGCATTGAACAAGAAGAAGCGAGCGTTGTCCAAAACGCCCACGTCAATGGGCGACGCCACGCCGGAACAGCCCGCGAAGAGATTGAGGGTAAGTTAACTCACTCTATTATTTTTGTAATCGGGATATACCTTACTTGAATACGCTTTCTATATCCCAGATATTTAGTGGTAACGCAAAATTTTAGACAAACCACGAACGGTAATTCGTAGTTCCAGATCGCATATTTAGCACACAAACCTGCAATCTGGGACATTAACTGCCCTAGGTATGTAATGTATTATACAATATCGTAACTTAAAGACTACTCGCTTGATTTAAATTAAACAATAAGAAGTGTATTTCTAAACACATATGCTTTACAGTCATAAAGTTTCAAGTGATATTCTTTATTGTCTAGCGAAGGTAAGATCTATGAACTTGTCATTCTTTCCTAAGCTGCGCAGACCGAGAGCTGTCTGGAGCTCCGAGTTCTGTCTTCCTTTTCGTAAAGCATTTAATTTTTCACACAGGAATCCAACATATCCCGCTACAACGTCGAGTTCATCGAGCTCGGCGTGATCGGCCGCGGCGAGTTCGGCCGCGTCACCCGCTGCGTCAACAAACTGGACGGATGCGTGTACGCGCTCAAGCGCAGCCTGCGGCCAGTCGCCGGCTCCGCGCAGGAGCGCGCCGCGCTGACAGAGGTGTACGCGCACGCCGTGCTGGGCAAGCATCCCAGGGTCGTCAGGTCAGTGGAACTCAGGCAACAGCACGACACACTGGCCGGGGCCAATACACTCAGCACAACACACAGGGTCGTCAGGTCAGTGGACACACTCAGACAACAGCACGACACACTGGCCGGGGCCAATACACTCAGACAGCACAACACACAGGGTCGTCAGGTCAGTGGACACACTCAGACAACAGCACGACACACTGGCCGGGGCCAATACACTCAGACAGCACAACACACAGGGTCGTCAGGTCAGTGGACACACTCAGACAACAGCACGACACACTGGCCGGGGCCAACACACTCAGACAGCACAACACACAGGGTCGTCAGGTCAGTGGACACACTCAGACAACAGCACGACACACGGTCGTCAGGTCAGTGGACACACTCAGACAACAGCACGACACACAGGGTCGTCAGGTCAGTGGACACACTCAGACAACAGCACGACACACTGGCCGGGGCCAATACACTCAGACAGCACAACACACAGGGTCGTCAGGTCAGTGGACACACTCAGACAACAGCACGACACACTGGCCGGGGCCAATACACTCAGACAGCACAACACACAGGGTCGTCAGGTCAGTGGACACACTCAGACAACAGCACGACACACTGGCCGGGGCCAATACACTCAGACAGCACAACACACAGGGTCGTCAGGTCAGTGGACACACTCAGACAACAGCACGACACACTGGCCGGGGCCAATACACTCAGACAGCACAACACACAGGGTCGTCAGGTCAGTGGACACACTTGGACAACAGCACGACACACTGGCCGGGGCCAATACACTCAGACAGCACAACACACAGGGTCGTCAGGTTAGTGGACACACTCAGACAACAGCACGACACACTGGCCGGGGCCAATACACTCAGACAGCACAACACACAGGGTCGTCAGGTCAGTGGACACACTCAGACAACAGCACGACACACTGGCCGGGGCCAATACACTCAGACAGCACAACACACAGGGTCGTCAGGTCAGTGGATACACTCGGACAACAGCACGACACACTGGCCGGGGCCAATACACTCAGACAGCACAACACACAGGGTCGTCAGGTCAGTGGATACACTCGGACAACAGCACGACACACTGGCCGGGGCCAACACACTCAGACAGCACAACACACAGGGTCGTCAGGTCAGTGGAAAAGTGGACGACAGGAGAGCTTGCTGGAGACGAGCCTGGAGAGGAGGAATCGGTGACGAGCCAGGAGATGACTCGATGCGAAATAGACAGGCCACTCAGGCTGCCTGTGGACAGGCAAGCGGTACGGTGCTGTGTAAAATGGACCAGTCAGATTACTCAAATTTAAATGTGGCGTTATCTGGGGAAAGGGACCTTATTGTCGGTTCTAGTTGCCGAGATAATCGCGTTTAAAGTAAAATGTCGAAAAAAGTCAATTTTTCTTTTTTTACTCTATAGTAATAAGCAGGGTCTAAAATTTAATCTGACAAAGACACAAGTTTTAAAATCGATTTTTTAAGACTTAGAACAGCCCTTAAAGTTTAGTGAAGAAGGGACCTTATTGTCGGTGCCCCTCTTGTATGCTTTCTGTGAGCTCGGTATCGGTTTGAGAGACGTGTCGGTACTTGTCGGCGCGTCAAAGGATAATTATTGATCATTAGGAGTATCCTTGCTCATCTCTCACAGTCCCACTTCTTGGGAGTGTGGGGGGAGAGGGCCTTATCTGTACTATGTACACTAAGGCTACTTCTGTCGCGGCCCGTTACTACGGGCCGGTCTTTCTGGTGACGCGTGGTTGCGACGGCGGTTTCTTAGTTGGTTGGGCCTTCGTGATGTTCCATGACTCCTCGAGGCCCGGGTGGAGATTTATCTCCTCTTCTATTTCCCACTGTTGGTGGTGGTGGTGGTGTCGCTGCATCTGCAGCTCGTAGCAGCTCGTGGCGGGATTCATCAGCTTTCCGGAACATGGCCAGTCTGCTGATCTAGGCGTCTAAGGGTTTCCATTTCAGTGCCCTCTGTATATGGTCATTCCGCACGAAGCGTGGGCAATCTGTAATGCGTCTCAGTGCCAGGTTTTCTTGGGCTCTCATTTTGTTTCGGTTTGTGGTAGCCACTAGGGCGTACCACGCCGGCGCCGCGTATGTGAGCCTGGACCTCACATACGTTTTGTAGATCCCCAGCTTCGTGCGGATCGGCAGGTTGCTCCTTAGGACTGGTCTCAGCGTAGTTCACGCTGGTCTGGTTCTTGAAACCACTTCCGCCACGTGCTGCTTCATGGTGAGGCCCCGGTCTATGGTGACACCCAGGTACCTCACCGTGTGCTTCCATTCCACGTCTTGACCAAACATGTGGAGTGGAGGTGAAGTCTGTTTTCTTCCGGTCATGAAGGCCTGAGTCTTGGTGACGTTGACAGTAAGCCTCCAGTCCTCAAGCCATCCTGGTAGGGCGTCTAACTGGGTCTGCATCTTCCTGACGGCATGGGTGGGGCTGACGGATGCGATGTAAAAGGCCGCGTCATCCGCGAACAGCCCCAGCTTGACGTCGCCTCTTACCACTGGGATGTCATCGGTGAAGGTTGCGTAACTTGCGCAGCATGCTGGTGAAAGGCAGCTTCCCTGAGGGACTCCTGCTAGGATTGGGCGCTCCGAGGACAGTGCCTGTTCCACTGCCACTTGGAACTTGCATCTGCTCAGGAAGGACTTTATCACCGTTATGATGCTGCGTGGGGCCGTGGTGTTCAACAGTTTGTACAGCAGCCCCTCGTGCCATCCATACCCTGTCGAACGCTTTTTCCATGTCGAGCATGACAGCCACAACATGCTCCTTCTTGTTGCTTGCATATATTGCAAGTGAAGCACGCGAGTGAGCTGTAGCGTTGCCTGAATCCGAACTGTTCCGAACGGGGCTCGACGTGGGGGAGAAGTTTCCCCAACAGGAGCCTCTCAAACACCTTGGAGAGGGTGCTGAGCAGAGTTATTGGCCTACAGCTCTCCGGTCTTCGGCAGTCTTTGCCAGGTTTGGGCAGCATAACTACCCTCCCAGTCGTCCAAGTTTGGGGAAAGTGACCCGAGCGCATGATCCCGTTGAACAGGCGCGTCACTGCCACAATGGGGATCGAATCGGCGCCCGTGGCTTTCTTGGGGTCGCAATCGCAACGTTGGAGGGCTCGCTGCATCTGGCTGGGGGAGAAGACCGCGTCTTCCTCTGCTCTTGCTGGTGCCTCCGAAGTACCTCTCCAGGTGTTCTGTGATGCTCTGCTGGTGTTCTGCATTGTGCATCGGGTTGGGCCTAAATTGTCCCTCCAGGTACTCGGCGAAGATCTCTGCGCGATCCTCAGCCTTGTAGCGTGGAGTGTTGTCTACAGGGTCGTAGAGTGGTCTTATTGCCTCAGGTTTTGTCGCTAGCTGTCTGCAGATACGGTGAATGAAGGGGACATCAACCCTCTTCAGACGCTAGGTGGCTCTCCTAACTCTCGGTCCTGTGTTCTGTGAGCGCCTTCTAGGTTTTTATGATCATGGCGTTGAGCTCTGCCTTGATCGTTGGGCATCTTGTAGCCTGCCATTTTCTGTGCAAGCGGCGCTGCTCCTCGATCATGCTCCTAATCCTCGCCGGGAGGGGCGTGTGCCTCTCTGTGGCGGGGATGGTGTGGGAGGCTGTTGATAGCGCCGCCTGTTGTCCAGCTGTGACCAGGTCTGCCGCTTTTTCCACTTCGTCAGCTGTGGAGACCGGAGTAGTGTGGCACATGGTGATCTCTTCTAGTTGTTGTGTGAATGTCTCCCAGCTCACTCTGTGTTCCCATTAATGGATCCATTTCGATACACATGAGGACTGTCCGGTGATCGGATGGGAGGTCCGGCAATGCCTCATGTGTAAATCTGGCGTCAATTTGGCTGGCGACGCAGCAAAATACAAATTAAAAGTATTTTTCAAGACTTATTCTTAACTATGTCACTAAACATTTTACGTCCGACACTAAGGTCCCTTTTCAAATACGTTAATCATTTAGTGTTTGCCGAACCAAAATTATAGGTTTTTGGTAAGAGTTTAATACTAAAGTGCTCTAAAAATTAAGACTATCAAAATTAAACATAAATCTATAGTCGATATCAGATGATATCACTAAATATTTTACCACCGACGATAAGGTCCCTTTTAGAAAATATAAAGTGGTTGTACCAACTTTTTACTAAACTTTATCTTGAATTTTGAGACTTAAAAAACGACTTTTTTAATATTTGTTCTGTTAATTTGATCTCATTTGGCTATGTTTTTGCGTAGTAGATGTATATGTTTTTTGATTTTGACTGTTTAATTAGATTTATAAACACAAAGCTATTTTTGTTAAAATAAATATTTTTTTATAATAAACAACGTTGATTCAAATCGAAGTAGCTCTTATTGAGTGTCTAATTACATATAATATTTATTCCTTCTATAATATCTAACGGAAATACACTATAAATAGGAATTTAAGTAAAAAATCCATCAATATATTTTTTTTTACTTTATGCACTTTGGCAAGGTAAACTATACGAAAACAGATATACAATTACAAAATTGTACTTGAAACCTGAAAGCCCATATAATTTACTCCTCAAATAGCATGTTATCTATGTAACTTCCAACAATAACATACTTTAATGGGGTGTAGAAGTTTGAATTCAATTTTCTCATAATCACCTTTTCTGACTTTTAAGTTTCAATTATTTAAAAAAAAATATCTATTGAACCTACATGCATGTTTTTTACATGGTTCGATAGCTCAATGTATGTAGATTACGGGGATATACATAACTCAATACCGACAGTAAGGTCCCTTTACCCAGATAACGCCACAAATGCTCTTCTTTCGGGCTACACAAAGAATTGGATCATTTTCGCCATTCCGCTTCTGTGGACAGGTAACCTTAAGCTGGTATAATAATAATAATAATAATATGCTTTATTTCGACCAACATGGATCATTTTGTTAGTAACAATAAAAACTTACAAAAACTAGTGTTAGTAATTATTAGTATAGTAAGGTGAAAAGTGGCATAGATATGAGCAGCAACCGCTTGTGTGGAGTGCATTTAATTAACAGACTTCTAAAGACTTTTTAAGCGAGAGACTATGACTCCCACTTAGAATGGAATGGAAAGGCTAACCTCAGTTGAATTTCCGGAAACTTTAAAATAAAGAAAGTTAGAGAAAACCTTTGTACTGAGCTAGCTATTTCTCTTCTAGATACTACTCAGCATGGGCAGAAGACGACCACATGATCATCCAGAACGAATACTGCTCCGGGGGCAGCCTTCAGCAGATGATGGAGACCGGACCCTTGCCAGAGAGCGAGCTTTTACTTCTGTTGCAACATGTCGCTGATGGCTTAGCGTAAGTATACACACATTAATAATTTCCTAAAGACCATAGTATTCATTACCTTCTACAATCCATCTAGGACAGTTCTGGCTCAACTTATAATATCTGAGACAACACACGGGATTGAAAATTTGAAAGACTTTTTAGGTGTGCGTTTTTTGCAGAATTACTTTTCGTCGAATGTTTCATTAGAACAGTCTTTTTAACACCCTTTTATTAGCTTCTGTTGTAACTAAGTTGTAACAAATATTGGAAACCAATTTTACTTCACTTCTAATTGCCGTATCGAAATGAAACTTTGCGTACATATGTAATTTACATGACAATACAATAATCTGGTATCTTGGGGCTGATCTGATGATGGGGACGGAAGGTGGGAATGGTAGGAACTCCTAAACTAGATCTCCTTTTAAATACCAATCCAATAATAATGCCTTAATAAATTCGATAAATTGCTAAGTGTATAGTATCTACTTTCATATTTATTATTCAGTGAATAAAGGATTTTGACCTTACAAACGGTCCGGTAGTTTTGAATTTTTTAAATGTTGTCTAGGATGGTTAGTCAGTGCTGAAAATGAAAAATGCACAATTCCCCCCCCTCCGCGCCCGCCGCCATATTGAAAAAACCGGGACTCTCTTCATATTTTTGCTCATATCTTCCTTTCGGAGCATTTTAGCTAAAAGAAAACTTCGACAATATTATAGAGAGTTAAATTTACTACATTTTCCATCTTATATTTTGGTTTCTAGGACAGATAGTTACGGAGATATGCACATTTAAAAAAACTTAAGAAATTGCAATATCCAACTCAAAAACAAACTTCTGGATTATATCTTCGTTAAGGAGCATTTTAGCTAGAACAGTGCTTGGGCAATTTTGTAGAGAATTAAATTTACTATAATTTACATTTCAAATTTTGTTTCTAGGACAGATAATTACGGAGATATGTAAAAAATAAAGTCACGTTTTCCGAAAATGTATGTAAAAATGGACATGAGTTTTATAAGCAATTATATTTCCTACATGTTTTAATTTGTCCTAGACTAGTCCATAACTGAATGACAGCGTTCTAAACCAAGAATTTTGAGAAATTTTCGAAAAATTCGACTTTTCCTGTTTTTTAAATGTGCATATCTCCGTAACTAACCGTCCTTGAAACAAAATTTGAAGTGTAAATTATAGTAAATTTAATTCTCTACAACATTGCCCAAGCTTTGTTGTAGCTAAAATGCTCCTAAACGAAGATATAATCCAGAAGTTTATTTTTCAGTAGGAAATTGCGATTTTTTACGTTTTTTTAAATGTGGATATCTCCGTAACTATCTGTCCTAGAAAAAAAAATATAAA
This sequence comes from Apotomis capreana, assembly GCA_947623375.1. Lineage (NCBI taxonomy): Eukaryota > Metazoa > Arthropoda > Insecta > Lepidoptera > Tortricidae > Apotomis > Apotomis capreana. The sequence continues at coordinate 3,253,304 of OX392525.1, forward strand.
CAGGCAAATGTAGTAAATTTAACTCTCTATAATAATGTCGAAGCTTTCTTCTAGCTAAAATGCTCCTAAAGGAAGATATGAGCAAAAATATGAAGAACGTGCCGGTTTTTTCAAAATGGCGGCGGGCGCGGAGGGGGGGGGGGGAATTGTGCATTTTGCATTTTAAGCACTGACTAACCATCCTAGACAACATATCAAAAATTCAAAACTACCGGACCGTTTGTAAGGTCACACGTAGTACTTTAGTCTCTATTCACCGTATTATTACCTCCTTTCTTATTAACTTTTTCTTTTGTGTACGTCCTTGTGGCGATTATATAATAAACTACCAAAAGATGTTGAAGATGCCAAATCAATGATAAGCGAATGATAGTTTTCAAAGGAGCACGAAAACAACACGTATTAAATAAAAACTCCAGGTAGGCTTTCTGCTTCCGCTTTTTGCCACGTAAAAGAAGAAAATAAACCAATTTAAGGGCTTTCCCATAATTATAATACTGTGTTATTTTGTTCCAGTTACATCCACTCGCTACAGCTGGTCCACATGGATGTCAAACCCGGCAACATCTTCGTGTGTAGCCGCGACGGCGAGCCGGCCGCGGATTCAGACGACGACGAGTATAGCGCCTCGCACATATACAAGATCGGTGAGTCTGTAGTCATCATCATCATTCAACATTTCAGCCATAGGACGGACACAGGCCTCCTCAATATACTTCCACATGGGCCGGATAGCAGCGACCCGCATCCAGCGCAAAAGCACTATACTATACAGGCCTCAGCAGAATGTCAGTTCGTGGATTCTTATTACTCAACCACGTACTGTCTTTTCCCGACCTCTGCAGTATTTAACTATAAAGTGGAAATTACACTTCGGCGTTGCATGCTGCATGCGGCGACCGCAAAAGTGTAAAGAACACGTTAGTCGGCCGCATTCGGCGATCGACAGCTGCCAACGCTTATAAGGTGGCCGAAGCAGTGTGAATACGACATCTGTCGGCCTTATTAGGTCACCGACAGCGGCGACCGCAGGTCATTTGATAAAGTAAAACCTCTATGCAAATGTACCTACTCAAAATGTGGTTTATCCGTCCTATGAATTTTTTTAAATTGCACATCGCACAGGTCATCACACAAAGTTGATGTTGCTCCATAGGCGTAACGCTGTGCATATAGTTTCTTTCTTGTTGATTTGAATAATATTTCCTGTATTATTAAGCAAACTAATAAACTAGCTTTCCTAATTACGCCTGACCGGGCATTATGAGTCTGAGAGCGTAGCGATCGGTTTGTAATATGTGCCGTGCGCTTTCCAACGGATGTCACTTGGGAAACTAACGAGGCGAACAGACTAATGTGAAGACGACGTTTGTTGGTCTAAGTAGTTTAAAATGAATTCGGCGACCGCATTAGGTGAACGACGCAGTGTAATTGTCGCTTAACATAAACGACGACGCGGTTGGCGCAGTGGTTAAGCAACTGCCTACTGAGCCGATGGTCCTGGGTTCGAATCCCGGCAAGGGCAAATATTTGTGTGATGAATTCGAATATTTGTGCCTGGGTCATGGATGTTCTATGTATGTTTATCGTCGTCTAGTGTCCATAACACAATCCTACTAGAGCTTACTGTGGGACTAGATTGATTTGTGTGTGTTGTCCGATATTTATTTATTTATAATCGTATTTGTCTCGCAGGTGACCTGGGCCACGTGACGTGCGTGTCGTCGCCGCGCGTGGAGGAGGGCGACTGCCGCTACCTCACGCGCGAGATCATACAGGAGGACCTCACGCACCTCACCAAGTCGGACATCTTCGCGTTCGGTGAGTGCTCTCTCTCTCTCTCTCTCTCTCTCTCTCTCTCTCTCTCTCTCTCTCTCTCTCTTCCTAGCTATTATCCCATATGGTGGTGGGGTCAGCTTTCCTTACTTTGCTTCTCCACTTCGCCCTATCCTCGACGTCGTCGTCGGATACTTGACACTCTATCATATCCTTTAGCACTACATCCTTCCACCTAGTTTTAGGTCTGGTCGGTGAGTGCTCGAACTCTCTCTCTCTCTTCCTAGCTATTATCCCATATGGTGGTGGGGTCAGCTTTCCTTACTTTGCTTCTCCACTTCGCCCTGTCCTCGACGTCGTCGTCGGATACTTGACACTCTATCATATCCTTTAGCACTACATCCTTCCACCTAGTTTTAGGTCTGGTCGGTGAGTGCTCGAACTCTCTCTCTCTCTTCCTAGCTATTATCCCATATGGTGGTGGGGTCAGCTTTCCTTACTTTGCTTCTCCACTTCGCCCTGTCCTCGACGTCGTCGTCGGATACTTGACACTCTATCATATCCTTTAGCACTACATCCTTCCACCTGGTTTTAGGTCTGGTCGGTGAGTGCTCGAACTCTCTCTCTCTCTTCCTAGCTATTATCCCATATGGTGGTGGGGTCAGCTTTCCTTACTTTGCTTCTCCACTTCGCCCTGTCCTCGACGTCGTCGTCGGATACTTGACACTCTATCATATCCTTTAGCACTACATCCTTCCACCTAGTTTTAGGTCTGGTCGGTGAGTGCTCGAACTCTCTCTCTCTCTTCCTAGCTATTATCCCATATGGTGGTGGGGTCAGCTTTCCTTACTTTGCTTCTCCACTTCGCCCTATCCTCGACGTCGTCGTCGGATACTTGACACTCTATCATATCCTTTAGCACTACATCCTTCCACCTAGTTTTAGGTCTGGTCGGTGAGTGCTCGAACTCTCTCTCTCTCTTCCTAGCTATTATCCCATATGGTGGTGGGGTCAGCTTTCCTTACTTTGCTTCTCCACTTCGCCCTATCCTCGACGTCGTCGTCGGATACTTGACACTCTATCATATCCTTTAGCACTACATCCTTCCACCTAGTGTTAGGTCTGGTCGGTGAGTGCTCGAACTCTCTCTCTCTCTTCCTAGCTATTATCCCATATGGTGGTGGGGTCAGCTTTCCTTACTTTGCTTCTCCACTTCGCCCTGTCCTCGACGTCGTCGTCGGATACTTGACACTCTATCATATCCTTTAGCACTACATCCTTCCACCTAGTTTTAGGTCTGGTCGGTGAGTGCTCGAACTACTATTGATAATTCTCTGTGACCTTAGGGCAACTTAACCATTGTGAATGGGAGAATATTTTGGGATTGTAAATCACTACATAGTATAAAACAAAGTCGCTTTCTCTGTCCCTATGTCCCTTTGTATGCTTAAATTTTTAAAACTACGCAACGGATTTTGATGCGGTTTTTTTAATAGATAGAGTGATTCAAGAGGAAGGTTTATATGTATAATACATGCATAATTTATCAGCATTGCACCCGTGCGAAGCCGGGGCGGGTCGCTAGTTGAAGATATTTTACAAATAACATGCCAGAGTTAAAAGTTTAAAACACCGATACAAGTAGTTGGTCATCATGAGACCCTCATTCAACGAGTGATGTTGAAAATGCTACTAAAACTGAAAATAACTACTAAATTTTGAATTATTTGCTTCAATATTGGCTGATATCTTGTCACTTGTTTCCAATTAAAGCTGAATATTTTGAAAAGTACTGGTCTTATTTCTGCCAATTATAGCTAAGAACGATTTCGAAGGACAAGGCTTTTGTTAATAATGTACCATCCGTTTGGGAGCTACGTTTGTAGTTATATTCAGTTTTAGTGGCATTTTCTATATCACTCATTGGATGTTTCATGATGACCAGCTGTTTTTATCGGGGGTATTAAATTTTTTTTTATACTATTTCGTGTATAGCAATATTCTTTCTTAACCTTATGCGCCCAACCCACTAACGAAAATCTTTCCTCAGACGGCAGGCAACTAATCTGATATACTGCATTGTATAGTAGCAAATTATGTTATAGAACTTGTTGTAAAAGGGTTAAACATAAAATTGTAAAAGTTGTCGTCCTCTGTGGTCGACGTGGCGTCAAAGGTATGACTTATTTGTCGGCTACAGATGGCGTTCAAAAGGTAGGTTAGGTTAAGTTAAATAACCGCGCCTCGCTTGCTCGTTCACTGCTGTAAAGTAGTGCGGTAAGATGTAAATATTAACGTATTCACATAGAGCTAAGGTGTAAACCCTTTCAAATAAATAATGCAAAGATCCATATACAAAGTATAAGGAAAAATTCATAAGGTTATCTAGGTGGCGGAAAAGTTAACGCGCTAATCCAGAGGTGCCGGGTTCGATTCCCGTTATCTTCCACCAGGTTACGCATTTTAAATTTTCCTTTGAGCTTTGATCTTTGTATCAATGGTTTAGTAAAGGTTATACTATAGTAGATTGTTTGACAAGGGGCTAAAACAAGCCATTATGACACGAGATAATTATTTGGACGAGCGAACAATGTGAGCGAGGCCAAATATATCTGAGTGTCATAATGGCTTGTAGCCCCGTGTTAAACACTCTGCTTTTCACTTCGACTGAAAAAATCATCATCATCAGCCCGGAGTCGTCCACTGCTGGACATAGGCCAATTATAAAACGTGCTAAAATAAAATTTCAGTTAATATTCCAGTACATTGTAAATAAAAACTTTTTGGTTTATTTTTTTAATTGGGTCAATCTGATCAGGTTGCAGGTTGGTTTGTTTTATTTGTAAATAGTATGTAGTTGGCCGGTAACAAGTTTTTTTTTTTCAGTGTTATAGAAATCTGTATGGGATTATATGGTTTCCTAATAAAATTTCAGTTAATATTCCAGTACATTGTAAATTAAAACTTTTTTGGTTTATTTTTTTAATTGGGTCAATCTGATCAGGTTGCAGGTTGGTTTGTTTTATTTGTAAATAGTATGTAGTTGGCCGGTAACAAGTTTTTTTTTTTCAGTGTTATAGAAATCTGTATGGGATTATATGGTTTCCTAATAAAATTTCAGTTAATATTCCAGTACATTGTAAATTAAAACTTTTTTGGTTTATTTTTTTAATTGGGTCAATCTGATCAGGTTGCAGGTTGGTTTGTTTTATTTGTAAATAGTATGTAGCTGGCCGGTAACAAGTTTTTTTTTTCAGTGTTATAGAAATCTGTATGGGATTATATGGTTTCCTTTTAAACCCTAGGGGCTAAAAAATAAAATTTCAGTTAATATTCCAGTACATTGTAAATTAAAACTTTTTGGTTTATTTTTTTAATTGGGTCAATCTGATCAGGTTGCAGGTTGGTTTGTTTTATTTGTAAATAGTATGTAGCTGGCCGGTAACAAGTTTTTTTTTTCAGTGTCATAGAAATCTGTATGGGATTATATGGTTTCCTTTTAAACCCTAGGGGCTAAATGTACTATTTTAGCCCCGCTTTGCGAACTTAAAACGACGTACTTTTTGAGCAGGAGAAGTGAAAAATTGTTTATTGTTGTGCAGGCCTGACGCTGTTCGAGGCGGCGGGCGGCGGGCCGCTGCCCAAGAACGGGCCGGCGTGGCACGCGCTCCGCGACGGACAGCTGCCCGAGCTCGCCGTGTCCAGGGAGTTCCACCAGCTCATACAGGTAACATACCGCACAGGTGGCAAACAAGGCCGCTGCCCAAGAACGGGCCGGCGTGGCACGCGCTCCGCGACGGACAGCTGCCCGAGCTCGCCGTGTCCAGGGAGTTCCACCAGCTCATACAGGTAACATACCGCACAGGTGGCAAACAAGGCCGCTGCCCAAGAACGGGCCGGCGTGGCACGCGCTCCGCGACGGACAGCTGCCCGAGCTCGCCGTGTCCAGGGAGTTCCACCAGCTCATACAGGTAACATACCGCACAGGTGGCAAACAAGGCCGCTGCCCAAGAACGGGCCGGCGTGGCACGCGCTCCGCGACGGACAGCTGCCCGAGCTCGCCGTGTCCAGGGAGTTCCACCAGCTCATACAGGTAACATACCGCACAGGTGGCAAACAAGGCCGCTGCCCAAGAACGGGCCGGCGTGGCACGCGCTCCGCGACGGACAGCTGCCCGAGCTCGCCGTGTCCAGGGAGTTCCACCAGCTCATACAGGTAACATACCGCACAGGTGGCAAACAAGGCCGCTGCCCAAGAACGGGCCGGCGTGGCACGCGCTCCGCGACGGACAGCTGCCCGAGCTCGCCGTGTCCAGGGAGTTCCACCAGCTCATACAGGTAACATACCGCACAGGTGGCAAACAAGGCCGCTGCCCAAGAACGGGCCGGCGTGGCACGCGCTCCGCGACGGACAGCTGCCCGAGCTCGCCGTGTCCAGGGAGTTCCACCAGCTCATACAGGTAACATACCGCACAGGTGGCAAACAAGGCCGCTGCCCAAGAACGGGCCGGCGTGGCACGCGCTCCGCGACGGACAGCTGCCCGAGCTCGCCGTGTCCAGGGAGTTCCACCAGCTCATACAGGTAACATACCGCACAGGTGGCAAACAAGGCCGCTGCCCAAGAACGGGCCGGCGTGGCACGCGCTCCCTGACGGACAGCTGCCCGAGCTCGCCGTGTCCAGGGAGTTCCACCAGCTCATACAGGTAACATACCGCACAGGTGGCAAACAAGGCCGCTGCCCAAGAACGGGCCGGCGTGGCACGCGCTCCGCGACGGACAGCTGCCCGAGCTCGCCGTGTCCAGGGAGTTCCACCAGCTCATACAGGTAACATACCGCACAGGTGGCAAACAAGGCCGCTGCCCAAGAACGGGCCGGCGTGGCACGCGCTCCGCGACGGACAGCTGCCCGAGCTCGCCGTGTCCAGGGAGTTCCACCAGCTCATACAGGTAACATACCGCACAGGTGGCAAACAAGGCCGCTGCCCAAGAACGGGCCGGCGTGGCACGCGCTCCGCGACGGACAGCTGCCCGAGCTCGCCGTGTCCAGGGAGTTCCACCAGCTCATACAGGTAACATACCGCACAGGTGGCAAACAAGGCCGCTGCCCAAGAACGGGCCGGCGTGGCACGCGCTCCGCGACGGACAGCTGCCCGAGCTCGCCGTGTCCAGGGAGTTCCACCAGCTCATACAGGTAACATACCGCACAGGTGGCAAACAAGGCCGCTGCCCAAGAACGGGCCGGCGTGGCACGCGCTCCGCGACGGACAGCTGCCCGAGCTCGCCGTGTCCAGGGAGTTCCACCAGCTCATACAGGTAACATACCGCACAGGTGGCAAACAAGGCCGCTGCCCAAGAACGGGCCGGCGTGGCACGCGCTCCGCGACGGACAGCTGCCCGAGCTCGCCGTGTCCAGGGAGTTCCACCAGCTCATACAGGTAACATACCGCACAGGTGGCAAACAAGGCCGCTGCCCAAGAACGGGCCGGCGTGGCACGCGCTCCGCGACGGACAGCTGCCCGAGCTCGCCGTGTCCAGGGAGTTCCACCAGCTCATACAGGTAACATACCGCACAGGTGGCAAACAAGGCCGCTGCCCAAGAACGGGCCGGCGTGGCACGCGCTCCGCGACGGACAGCTGCCCGAGCTCGCCGTGTCCAGGGAGTTCCACCAGCTCATACAGGTAACATACCGCACAGGTGGCAAACAAGGCCGCTGCCCAAGAACGGGCCGGCGTGGCACGCGCTCCGCGACGGACAGCTGCCCGAGCTCGCCGTGTCCAGGGAGTTCCACCAGCTCATACAGGTAACATACCGCACAGGTGGCAAACAAGGCCGCTGCCCAAGAACGGGCCGGCGTGGCACGCGCTCCGCGACGGACAGCTGCCCGAGCTCGCCGTGTCCAGGGAGTTCCACCAGCTCATACAGGTAACATACCGCACAGGTGGCAAACAAGGCCGCTGCCCAAGAACGGGCCGGCGTGGCACGCGCTCCGCGACGGACAGCTGCCCGAGCTCGCCGTGTCCAGGGAGTTCCACCAGCTCATACAGGTAACATACCGCACAGGTGGCAAACAAGGCCGCTGCCCAAGAACGGGCCGGCGTGGCACGCGCTCCGCGACGGACAGCTGCCCGAGCTCGCCGTGTCCAGGGAGTTCCACCAGCTCATACAGGTAACATACCGCACAGGTGGCAAACAAGGCCGCTGCCCAAGAACGGGCCGGCGTGGCACGCGCTCCGCGACGGACAGCTGCCCGAGCTCGCCGTGTCCAGGGAGTTCCACCAGCTCATACAGGTAACATACCGCACAGGTGGCAAACAAGGCCGCTGCCCAAGAACGGGCCGGCGTGGCACGCGCTCCGCGACGGACAGCTGCCCGAGCTCGCCGTGTCCAGGGAGTTCCACCAGCTCATACAGGTAACATACCGCACAGGTGGCAAACAAGGCCGCTGCCCAAGAACGGGCCGGCGTGGCACGCGCTCCGCGACGGACAGCTGCCCGAGCTCGCCGTGTCCAGGGAGTTCCACCAGCTCATACAGGTAACATACCGCACAGGTGGCAAACAAGCGTACGGCCCGCTCGAAGGAAAGCGGTTACCGCCGCTTATGGATGCTTACAACTTCATTGCGGGTCCATCCTCGACCCCGTAGACTTTCCATCAGGTGATACTGAGGTAAATCGCCGGTCAGTTTGTGAATAAAAAAAAAAAAAATCATTTCAGGCACAAGGCGTCCACTGGACACATGCCTCCTCAATAGACTTCCACATCGTTGCCGTTGTTCAGTTTTAATAGCCTATCTTTATATCACTCATTGAATGAGGGTCTCATGATGACGACCTACTTGTGTCCGGGGCGTTTAAAATGTTTTATTTTGGGTATTTCTTTATAATATGATTTAATTTTTTGAGGCACACCAACTTATGCCCGCGGTATACCAGTTTACGGACAACATCAATATTTTTTTTTTTTTAGAAAATGATCGACCCGGACCCGAACCAACGGCCATCCGCAAGCAGACTCCGCAAACACCCACTGTTACATCCAGCTGGTAACAAGAGCAAGACGCAACTAACCAGAGAATTGGCTGCTGCTAAACTGAAAAATGAGCTGCTGACTAAGAAACTGGACGAATATGCGAGGTAAGACTAAGTCCTCCCCATTATCCTAATCATTCCCCTATCTCTCACTAAGCACTTTGGGTACGTGCCCAGGGCCCTCAACAGCTACAAAAGAGAGAGAGAGACTAAAAATAACATAACACATTAACAATACACAAAAACGATTACTTAGTCAAACATGAGGCAATGGGTCTCAGTCTCAGCGTGTGGGCAAAAAGTCCTGCGCTAGTTTTCAGACGGAGCCCTTTGTTCGTCGGTTGCAAATCAAATAAGAAACATACAACAAACCTATCGATCGAGTTAATTTAAAACTAACTATATAGTTTATCCGGAACTCTAGGATCAAATTTCATAAAACTGACACAAGTGAAAAACTACCTTAAATTTACATGTATACGGTTGTCTGCACCTCGTGCCAAACAGAGATGGGCAAAAGTTAATCGATTAACGATTAAAGATTAAGATTAACTTTTTTAATCTTGATTAACGATTAGTTAATCTAATCGTACGAGTTCCGATTAATTTAATCTCGACTACGTTAATCGTCGATTAATTTTAAGCGATTAAATGTTTAATCGATTAGTTAATTTGATTAATTTTCTCTCGATTAGATTAACTAATATAAGATAAAATAAGTTATTTTTTGTAAGTCTAAGCCCCTGCCTAGAATTTCTTAAGAGTACTGCACTATAAAAACCATCTTGTATTACTGTAACAAGAGGGAAGAGGGAACAGGGAAGAAGGAAGAGGGACGAGGGAAGAGGGAACGGTTGGATACAAAGGTATCCGAACCAAAAAAGTTTCTAAAGGAACATTTTCAGTCCATGGACAAGACATTGTATTTTCGTAAAAAGCACAAATGCCTTCCGGTGCATTAGCACCTAAGCTCAAATAACCCTTTTACACAGTACAACCCAATGTCAAAAACACATATTGTCATATAAACATAATTTCAAAATAGCCTAGTCTCTAAATACCAGAGTCCCAAAAAACACTAAAACATTAAAACCAAAACGAACATATCTCTATTATCTACTACTACCGAGATCACCTACTGTTATAAAAGCTGAAGCCCAAAACGAGCTATTCCCATAATATACTAGTCTTAAAATACACCATTTTTAAAATACAATAGTCTCAAAACACGCTAATCCCAAAATACTCTAAATGTGTCTGTGTAGTGGATAGTCTTGACAAGTTGAAATAAATGCAGTAAAAGAGAACCTTCAGCATTAATGACGGATATGAGGCAACTCACAGGCCACTTATAAATGAAGTGTCACTTTAAAGGTAAATAAAGAAATAGGTCTTGCTGTCATGCTCCACAATTTTCTCATACGTCGCAATGGCGAGTACGAGCAAGTTTAAATTTATTGAGAATCAAAAAGGGTACCCCTGTTTGCTCTACGACGGGCATAAATATAATTTTAGCCATACAAATAAAAACGAAAGTAACAACTGGAAATGCGTCAATCGTAGTGAATTTTGCTACGCATCAATAACGCTGAATAAAGACAAAGACACAGTCTTGAAGGAAAGTGCGCACGTTTGCAAAAGTCACCATGATCAAAATGTCCGAGATATATTTATATATAATTGTAAGAAAGAAGTGTGTAAGAAGATGACGCCTATAAAGAAGATATTTGAAGACAAATTGACAGAAATAGAAGATGATAATATTATAATGTGCTCATATGAACAAAAAAAAAATTCGTTGAACAGGGCAAGACACAAGTTTTTGGGCCAGAAAAACATCGAATTTACTCGCCTAGAAGATGTTCATATTCCAGAAATACTGGTTGATTCTTTTTTGGTTGTAGAAGATGGAAGAGAAGACAAAATTTTGATATTTGCAAGCGAAAGAAGTAAACAGTTTTTACGCAACACGGCTTCTAATGAGAAAATACAATTTTTTGGTGACGGGACCTTTAAAAGGGTTCCGAAACCATTCTATCAAATATACAGCATTCATGCTGATGTCAGTTTAAACAGCAAATCAACGAATGTTGTACCTGTTGTATTCGCATTGCTTCCTGACAAAACCGAAAGAACTTATAATAGACTATTTACATTACTACGAGAGAAAATGGGTGTAAACATACACAAATTTAAATCTGACTATGAATTGGCACAGGTAAACGCCTGTCGCTCGGTTTTCCCAGATTGCAAATTGACCGGCTGTTACTATCACTTAAATCGAGCAGTCTGGAAAAAGGGCCAGGCATTGAACATTGATGCGACCGAAGACGGCCGAAATATATTACGAATGTGTGCCAATTTGCCATTATTACCTGCAGATGAAATAAACGATTGTTGGGTGTCCATATTGAGTGAAGTACAAATCACAAATGAACTGTTGCTGTTTAAAAGATATATGGAGAAGCAATGGCTGAAATTAGGACCTGAAATAATCAGTTGCAGTCATGAAAAACATAGAAGCAATAATCCTGTAGAGGGTTGGCACCGAAGATTAAATATCCGCATGCCGCATAAACCTACTCTGATTCGCTTTCTTTACCGATTAAAAAGAGAGTCAAGATACCAAGACACTCGTATCAAAAATGCTCTTTTTAGTGGAGCTAGTAGACGCCGAAGCGATATCGTTTTCGATAATAAATATCGAAATCTATTGACAGAGCTGTACGTAGGCTATATAGACGCAATCACATTTTTAAAAACTGTGACCATTTTAAAAAAGGGATTGCGTTAAAGCAAAAAACCGAAAAACAAACAGATCGTGTAGAAATTTGATCACTTTTTTTAACCAATAGGAGATAATTTGTTTCAGTTTCATTCAGATTTTCATTCAAAAAATCTTTTTAAAGTTAACTTAGTAAGTGATTTTAGTTATTAAATAAATAATTTCACAAATACACAATTTAGTTTAATTTTCTCAAATAAGGTCCTCTTAAATATTTTTATTTAATGTAAATGCAACAGATGATTATTGTATATTTATGAAATTAGTATAAAGTTATCTAAAGATAACGTGAAATGGGGTGAGTAGGGGCAAAACCGAAGTTTAAACCTGGATATATATATATTATTTTATTTTGAACATTGATTTATATTATCAATTTATGAAACATGTAATGTCTCATTTTGTTTAATGTGGGTACACCACAATTTTATTTAAACTATGAATACAAAGATCAAAGCTTAAAGGGACCGGGAATGTGGGAAGGTGTAAAAACCTTTCAAATAAACAATGCAAAGATCCACACACAAAGCATAAGGAAAAATTTGTCAGGTCTACGTGGAGCGAGGGTAGCGAAGTGGCTAACGCACTGGACCGGTAATCCAGAGGTACCGGGTTCGATTCCCGGTCCCTTCCACCAGGTAGCTCCTTTTTCAATTTTTCTTTAAGCTTTGATCTTTGTATTCATAGTTTATTGATTTATATTCATAAAAAATGTTCCGGTTGTATGAATTTTAGTTTGTCAATGATCATTTGATGTTTCATTTTATAGTTTTAACGATAAACACATACTCGTAGTAGTAGGAAATCCCACCTCACCCCGTAGTTGAGGTTAGGAGGGATAGCAATTGGGCTTGGTGGGAAAATTACTTGAATGGGGAATGGGTAAACATTTTCGAAGTGTCTGAATATTTTTCTATGAGTAGGAATAACGTTCCTTATTCGCAGGAAAAATAACAGATTTTAGGGTACCGCCAGTAAATCAGGTTTAAAAAATATTAAAATTTATTTCGCGCCATTGACAGCTCATACTGCCAAAGACAAAAAAACATTGGTTGTCGACGGAAAGCTCACAGACAACCTTGGTCTAAAAACACCAACTCACCCCTCTATCGTCTCTACTCTCCCCATTCATGACCCAACTGCCCTCGCAATCCCTACTCACACCATTTTACGGTACACGGTTTAGCCAAAATATCAACCTTAAAAGGCTTTCGTTTTAGTCTATTAGTACATTTTTTCGGTACCCAGGTACCTAATATCGTAAAGTTAGGACTTAGGAATCAGGACCAAAAAATTTAGGGTATTTTGAGACTAGCGTGTTTGGAGATTATTTTATTTGGAGAATGGTGTATTTTAGGACGAGTGTATTGAGAGATTAATTTGTTTTGAGCTTCAACCTTTATGACATTAGGTGATCACGGGAGTAGAATATAATCAAGATAAAGTCGTTTTGGTTTTAGTGTTTTTTGGGACTCTGGTATTTAGAGACTAGGCTATTTTGAATTTATGTTTATATGACAATATGTGTTTTTGACATTGGGTTGTACTGTGTAAAAGGGTTATTTGAGCTTAGGTGCTAATGCACCGGAAGGCACAAATGCGCGTGTTCCAACTTTAACCTCTTGCCCGCTGAGCTCGTTGACTGAAAACTGTGTCTCACACGCCAAGCTGACAGCAGATAGTATGACACTGTATAGCGGCAAATGACGTCGTGGCGTCTGGGGCTTTTCGTTGACGTGAGTTCCCGTCTTTGGCGCTAAAAAGGATCGAGAAATTAATCGTGCTATTTAATCGATTAAAATGACGATTAGTTAATCGTTAATCGAAGACTCTCTCGATTAAGTTAATCTAGATTAAATTAATCGCGATTAATTTTGACGATTCACTATTAATTAATCGATTAAAAAAAAAATCGATTGCGTGCGTGTTGCGTGCGCGCGTGCGTGCGTGCGTGCGTGCGTGTGCGTGCGCGTGTGTGTGTGTGTGTGTGTGTGTGTGTGTGTGCGTGTGTGTGTGTGTGTGTACAGTCGAGTTCATTTACATCACGTCGTCACCAGTTGGTTGCCCCAAGTATGCTGTTTTTGCCGCGCGATCCTCTTCCATTCTTTGTAGGTGACCGAGCCAACGAAGTCTATGGGACTTTGTCTCTCCGATAATGTTAAGCTCGGCCACCAGCTCCTCAATCTCGGCGTTAGTTCGGATCCTAGACTAGACTAACAGGTAACTTTAATTTCAGATGTCTAAAATCCCTGACACCAGGCCGCCTAGTGACCCAAGACTCGGCCAAGTTGAGAACGCGCTCCGCAAAAAGGATGCAGAAACCGCGCGAGCACCTCGACGTGTTGGCGCACTCGCCCATACACCACGCGGACAGGCGGACGGACAGACGGAAAAAGATATAGTGTGAGTGTTGTTATTAGAGGGCTTTGGAAAGAGCTGATAGAAAGGTATATAGATGAGGTGTATAATGTATATTGAGATTTATTATAATATTTAAAAGGTCTCCCGAAATCGAACGCAGTCGCTGTATACTATTTGTTTAAGAGGCCTTATTCCTTCTAAAAAAAAAAAACATGTTATGATGAAATTGTGAGTTTCAACCAACTTTTATGAAGTGAATATTACTTTTCCCACAGTGCTAGGTAGTAACATAGCTATTTCATGCTTTCAATGCCTGCAATCGAAAATAGGTTGAAACAACTATTTATTTACAAAAATTATCAATGACAAACTCAAACTGTAGGTTTCAAATACAATTAAATCCCAATAGCCCTGTTCTCGGTAGTAACACCAGTAATATGTTAAGAAAAATGTTTGATCATAGAGAATAATGTCTAAAACAGTCGGCATTTTAAAAGTAATAAGGCCTCTAACTGAAGGTTGAAAGAATCACGTGGCTTGAAATAATCGGTTTTTCAAAGTTGTTTATATAGTCACGAGTTGTATCGTTTACCTTTCATTAAATACCAAAATAAATAATATATAAAAGTGACTGCAGTTTCGGAGGGCGTAACGGTCGCTACAACAACTTATGATATAATATTGATCAATATAACGATCAAAGGATATAATAAACAATTGATATAATAACAGTTGTTATAATTTCATATGGTATAATGATCATTTGATATAATACGTTTAAAAGCTACACAAACAAAAAGGTAAAACTGTAATAGAGTCATGGTTAGGTACGACGACGAGCGAAGCGAGGTTATCTTGCGAATATAAATGTTATATCAAATGTTTTTTATACTAATTGAAATTATACCCCATGATATTATGCTTATTGTTGTTATATCTGGTAAAATTATATGAAACGTTGTTATGTACATCGTTACATACCCGTTTCGGAGATTCACGGAACTGAGTCTGGAAATGCCCAGCCGATGACAATTTTAATTATCGTCGCCATTACGGCGTTTGACTTACGAGTTAATGAGTAGTTTTCAAAAAAACATGTGCTTGAATCAACTTTTAAGTGCACCTTGTTGCTATGGTTACGCAAAATTTGTCCCTCGGACAACCTAAGCATTTTTTCTATGAAACAGTATGAAGATGTCACTTGGACAACGGGGACGGAGTAAAAAATATAAAAAAGTTGATTCACCCTGGAACTATCCAATAATTATCTTAACCGCCTAACTTACTAAATACGAACTAAATGTTTTTATCGTGTCTAACATTTCTTCTGTAGAACTCTGTAAGGGTCGCGTAATCGACCAATCCCAAGAGTGAAGCGCAGCTGAGATACAGATTTCAACTCAGGTGATTAGTCTATTCCGGACGGCCTCGTTCCAATGGATTAAGGTACCTTAAGAGGCCTTATTCCTTTTAAAAAACATTTTTTTTTCATATTATGACAAATATATTGATAATTTGAACGAACTTTTAAAAGTAAATAATACTTTTCCCCGAGTTCTAGGTAGTAACACAGCTATTTCATGCTTTCATTGCGTGTAGTCGAAAATAAGTTGAAAAAACTAATTTTCAGCGTGAATTTAGACAATTTCGAATAGTTTTTGAAAAATAATATCAATGAATAATTCAAACTGTAGGTTTTAAATATATAACAATACATCCTAATAGCCTTGTTCTAGGTAGTAACATCAATAATATGTTAAGAAACATGTTTGATCATAGAGAAAAATGTCTAAAACAATCAGCATTTATAAGGAATAATGCCTCTTAAGAGTTATATTGAATTTCCAGAAATGTGTAGAAACAAGTGCACCCTGATTTTCTGTACTAAGCTTTTCGCATTAACGAATATTGTAATATAAAGTAAAGTGGAAAGGTTTTGAGTTGACTTGGCGGTAAAACAAATGGTAAGATATATGACGATTTTCTTTCTTAGTTCTATTTATCGTTTATTCACTAGATTAAAAAAAAAAACGATAACACAAAAATCTAAAATGAGACTAGCAACCATTCTGCTTTATCGTAGAATAAATACGCCTAGAAACCTTAGCTTGAAAGTGAAGCCAGTTTTGGTTAGGCACGAGCTAAGTTTCGTGCGTGTGCGCATCTGTCACAAGCAACACGTCGCTATGATTGGTTCGTAGACATGCACACATAAATCTTTCGTAAATCTGTTGTATGAAGACTCGTTCTAAGCGTATTTATTCTAAGGTTAACCGTTATGAAACTACATAAAGAGGTATAATCGCGAATCAAATATATGTTGATGGTTATTTGACAGTGTAGGTAAAATAAAATGGTTTATTGGCATTATAATTATAACAAATCTCTGTATTATATAGGTAACCCGATAATAGTCTATGTCGTCTATGTCGATAACTCGAGTATGTAATATTTGCCTTGTAAATATTCCAGTGAGTCATAGGTATAGATGGGTTACACTTGATCTGTTTCGGAACCCGTGACTTTGAAAAAAAAACAGTAGATGGCGTTCGTATTGTTATACAACGAATTTTCGCAGAAAATAGTAGTTTATGTGACTGTACATAATGAAGGGTATTAAACACGAGTGTGGGTTTATGAAACGAGCCGAAGGCAAGATTCATAATGTCATCACACGAGAGTTTTAATGCCTAATTATAATTATGTACAGTTACATACACTACTTTATCTAGCCACATATCATAAGCCTCCATGACGCATTCAGGAGTCGCAAATTATAACAAATATTACCCGGCAATGGCGGTAATGAAGTTTTCTGGCAGCTGCCATAGTTTTACAAACTAGAGTCAGACCCAACTATCATATCGTTCGATATCTTGCTTACGTGCGACGTTTGTCTAATTTGATTGCAAATTGAGAATTAATTTCGATCTAAACGTCATCTCGACTGATATTAGAATAGAGGTCAAATCAAATTTCTTTGTTTTTCAGATATGTTCGAAATTTGAATAAATAATAGTATCGAAATTGATGTTATTATTTAGCAATAATAACATTCATACAGATAAGAAATTTGTGCTAACAAAACAGTCTATTTTTACGGTGGTCATAATGTGCGGTTCTTGAACGCATCATGGAGGTTTTATGATATTTGGATAGATAAACGCATTTATTGACTAGACGTGGGCTGAAAAGCGACTTATCAGGCTATAATTACGTCCATGCCCTGTTAAATAAGTATAACGTATAGGTATACATCACTATGTGTACCTCCAATAATGAATTTTAAAATCATATCTCATTTCGATGGCTCACTCTGTATTATTCGGAAATTGAATAGGGTGGGTACAATTTAGACCATTATTTTTTTACGATATAGTCTCTTGTTTGAATCTACAAACTGATTTTTTTACGACGGTTTTCCAAAATGTTTTTATTTTAATTCTCAATTTGACAGTTTGCAATAAAATTGGCCTCGTAACCCAAAAGAGAAAAAACGGTCTATGGTTGACACTTGTCAACGTCATAATTTGAATGGTTTGACACTGACGTGTGTCAAAATTTCAACGGTTTGACATTGACAAGTGCTGGCCATCAACAATAAAATGTTATTAATTGAGTTTCGAAGGCAAAGCCAATGTCTGTCTCTGCTTTAAGTACGTATCTACTAACCTGCAGTTTGCATTACAGCAAGTACTATAAAAAAAAATGTGGTTAAAAAATTGTACACAGTCTATAGTAACTTTCGATACCAAAAACGTCCAATAAAGTCGTTTAAGACATTGATCCAATCAATTGATATGTACAGACTGTAACAAAAATCCAGGTTTCTACTTATTTCATTGAAAAAATATTGATAAGCATTTTCTTGGCACTGAACAAGTTTAGATTGTTCATACAGCAAATATGATCATACCAGTCCTTTTCAAAAACATGTACTGTAATGCCCAGTCAATAAGAGTCGTGTTCAGATATTTATGAACGCCTTATGGGCAAATTTTTATTTTGTTGTCGATTTCTTTTTTTTCTCCGATTTTAATAAAATTTGGTGAGTTGGTAAAGTTGCTTCTTCTGACCATGGTAAGCCCAATTTCACGAAAATCGACAACAAAATAAAAAATTGCCCTTATATGCTGCGATATATCTGATGGCGACTGTACTTGTGTACATTACAATGTACAATATTCATTTGGTGCCCTCTATTCGTCTAGACCCTAGAGACTCTTGAAAAAAATATAAAAATATACTAGTTGAGATGATAATAAAAAAAAAGAAAAACAAGTCTTGATAAAGAAATTAGGATCGCTTTCCATAGAAAACGGATTTTTCAATACAAATCTATAAACTCTCTAGAATGCATAACTGTTCACTGCACACTAAAAAATAAATAGATGTGGATTTTTGTTGATGTTCGAGTACTGCATTGATTGGACTACGATAGTGATCAAAACGTGCCCTTCTAACGAATTTAAATTGTATAAATATTGAATTTATTATTAAATAAAAATGTCCTAATCATTCTTCCATATTCTTCAATGTGATATTTATAATTTGAATATAGTTAATTATACGTCTTAGGTTTAATACGTTTTAAACTAATCAAAGAGGTTTCAAAGTATGTCTCCTTGGAATTTTGTTGAATGACAAATTCATTTAAAATACCAGTATGGAGGATATTTTCTGTCTGTTTTCCTCTTTGATTAGTCTATGATTAGTATACTTTTAAATTATGTCTAAAATTATAAGCGATAATGCTTTTAATATGGTGATAATTTAAAAGTATTTCATAATCTTTTAATCCACAAAGTAACATATGTTTGATGATGAAATAATGTATCATTTCACGATTGACCAATTATACCATGAGTTTAGTGAACGTACTTGCTAGGTACTGCGTTAACGGGGAATTGTAGTTGTAAAAAGTAATCGTTACGGGCGCGGTACTATTCTCCATACAAATCTTTTACGCAGTTGCTAGCGAGGACGGTAACGTAGACTCATGGTACGTTTTAAATGTTTGTTGCATTCTGCTGATATCACTAACTATGAAAAGAAAAGAATTATAAAAGTCCCAATCCATCCAACTATCCTCACATCAAAAATCTGTTGAAGGCGTTTTTAGTTATTTATGGTTATATATAGATGAAATATATTCGACATGAATAATAAAAAATATATCGGGCAACCTCACACAAATCGATCTAGTCCCAAATTAAGCTCAAGAAGGCTTGTGTTATGGGTACTAGACGACGATATACATACTTATACATGTTGCAGTCAAAAGTGTGAACTGGTCAAAAGAACTTTTAACCGACAAAAACAGGCAAAACTGCTTAAAAAACTAACCTAACCTAACCCGGCCGAGTCGGATTAAAATAATATCGAGATAAAGGGACGAATGTGCCTGCGGTCAAAAGGTAACAGTCAAAAGTACTATTAACCAATGATTTTCAGGCAAAACTACTTTTGACCAACACGCTCAGTCAAAAGCAGTTTTGCCTGTTTTTGTCGGTTAAAAGTCCTTTTGACCAGTTCACACTTTTGACTGCGACATACATATAGATAAATATTATATACTTAACATCCAAGACCCAGGCACAAATATTCGACTTCATTACTCAAATATTTGCCAGGATTCGCACACAGAGCCACCGGGTCCAAGGGAAAATCAATTCCCCCTTTTCTTTCATTTATTTCTACAATACAGATTAAAAAAATCAATCGTGAAATGATATCATTATAAATCGGCACAAAATACGATTACTTTTATTATAAAAATAATATTTTAGTTTTAGGCAGCTCTTAAGGAATTGTTCTGTCTTATAACAATCATTTATGTATAGATATGTAAAAGTTGAAAATGCTTATTGAGAATAATTTTAAGTTATCATACTTATATTATAATTATAATCGAATATTTAATTAATTTTAGTATTAAAGACGTAACCCGTATTAAAAATTGTTTTAAAAATATTAGTTTCTGAGGTACATATGCACAGATATACTAATAGACGAGTGATAACCATCCCCACGCCATATGCTTTTAGTTTTATATAAAAAGGAATTATTTTATATCAAAGAGTATGAAAACATAGAGCGGCAATGAGAAAGATAAATACGTGCTTTTGACGAAAACTCGATAGATGTCGTTAGTATCCTCAGTCAATTTCCGTAAGAATGATGCAAGATAGAGTAGTAAAAAATATCTAAAATGTCATAGTGGTCATAAAGAACATATCTTGTAAACATGATCCAACAATGCCATTGTCTTGATTGTACACTTTAGGACAAATGGAAGCAAGTAACAAAAACCCCAAACACATATGTGAAACGTTTTTTACTACAACGCCATCTCTTGATAAAGAGTTTCCCATAAACAAGTATTATTCTTAGGCAATGTCTCTTTAAGTATAAGGGTAAGTTTTCTCTGAGGCGACGCGGAGTGTTGCGGAATCGAATGAGTTGTTAGGAGTCCGCGTTGTCTCAGTGAAAACGCCCCTTTTCTTTCATACTCTGTACTTATCTTTAAGTTTAAAAGTTAGACCATTGCGTCAGCAATGTAACATATTATTATTAGTTTGTATAAGGGCCCGTTATTAAAAAGAATATTATAATAATTAATAATAATTTCCTACTAAGTGGGTGATAATTTTAGTTGTCGGATCTCAATTTTTCTTTTTATTATTATACGAATTTGTAACAGCTGTGCACTAGGTGGCGCTAGAGTGTCATTGTTGTCACCTTTCTCGCGACAAGTTTGTCATGACAATTATGACAATGTGATCAAAAAATCGTAAAATCTGTAATTATTTATGACAAACGTATTTGGATTTTCTTTTTTTGACGAATTGTCATGACAATTTAGCCGTTTTATTTAATTAGAACGTTTGGCACTTTCCACTGTAAATTTTGGTTGAAATTTCTTGTTAAGGAGAAAATGTTTGAATTTTTAAATGTTGTTTTTTAATGGCTGTCAAGTGGTTGACCAAAGGCAAGGTAAGATGGTATATGTGAATAAAATGTATGTATATTTGCTATTATTATATAATTGTAATAAATGTGCTTGTTTCAATTACTTTTGTATTTTATTTTGCTTTTTTTAACCCTTTATTGAATAAACACTAAATGAAAACGAAGTCTTTAAAGATTTGTGATTGCTTTGATGGCTCAGATAAAATACCGCCATCTGGCGGCACGGTAGTGCCCCCGCCAAGACGAACAAAAAAAGAAGCGGGGCACTATCTACCTTTTCTCGAACCGATTCATCTATATATAATACCAATATATAAAAACCATGGTGTTCAGATATTCATACTCGTTTATTAAGAAAATGTCAACAGTTTACAAGTCATTATTAAATTTTTATGAACATACAAATAGGAATTATAAAATTTATAGAATTCAATAATGTTTAAACAGCATTGGTTTTTAGCCATTTTTAGGGTTCCGTACCCAAAGGGTAAAAACGGGACCCTATTACTGAGACTTCGCTGTCCGTCCGTCCGTCCGTCTGTCACCAGGCTGTATCTCAAGAACAGTGATAGCTAGCTTCAACAGTTGAAATTTTCGCAGATGATGTATTTCTATTGCCGCTATAACAACAAATATTAAAAATAAAATAAAATACATATTTAAGGGGGGCTCCCATACAACAAACTTGTTTTATGGTACGGAACCCTTCATGCGTGAGTCGGACTCGCACTTGCCCAATTTTTTATGGTTTCATACCCAAAGGGTATAAAAGGGGACCCTATTACTAAGGCTCTGGTGTCCGTCTGTCACCAGGCTGTATCTCATGAACCGTGATAGCCAGACAGTTGAAATTTTCACAGATGATGAATTTCTGTTGCCAATTTAACCCGGCCAATTAATATGGAGAAGTATTTGTACGTAACCCTCGGTGCGCGAGTCAGACTTGCACTTGGCGGGTTTTCTTATTTTAGTATACTTATGACAAGGTAAGTTCAAAGTATTCATGGCAATAAGTCATGTAAGGAATTAATTTAAATTCAACGCTATAATTTCAAATAAATTGAAATTTGAATCAGTTAAGTGGCTTCTAAACGGGTCATGTTTTTCTGCTATTTGTGGCCAGCCATTGTTTGCATCTTGCTCTAGCGTAGGGTGTCAGAAAAGGACGTCCATAGTTGCCGGCAACAAATTGCAATAAAATATGGCATGTTTAGAAGCCCCATTACACATATTAGATCAAGGATTTTAGAACTAACAAAACAACTCAATGACAAGTTAGTAAATTCTTTCAGTTTGGTTCTGTACAACGCCATCTCTTGAACTGACTAAGAGCTGCGTTGCACGCTGATAGTAGATGATAGTAGTAGTAGTGGTAGTAACGCTACTCGTCGATAGATAGCGCTAGCATATCCTATAAAGAAAACTCATACATTTCAGCATGATTTCAGCATATTTCAGATGACTTGCCTTACTTTATTGACAGCTTAGTTTTTTTCGCGGATGGGTCGAAGACTACAACCATGGATCAAACATGCTACAACTCTATGCACATGCAGGCAGAGTTGTTGTAGATTTCGGTTATTTTATGTATTTTCTTATATTTATTTACACAGAAAAATAAATTCGAACCATTTTTAAAGGTGTACACGACACAATGCTCGCTCTATATGTCTATATTAATTTCCACCTGTTAGAAATATGAAATGTGGTCAATTATGGCGTGTAAAAAAGGAACACTTTTATGGGAGACTATTTAAAAAGTTTCCAGCGGTAAGCAGTAAAAAATAATAGTTCCATTGCCGCCTGCAGTAGGTGACAATAGTCAATAATACATGATAATACCATTACTAAACTAGCGAGATAGCATGAACCAATTCGAGTTTTAGGCGGAATGGAATTGATACCTTAGTTCACACTTGGACCATGGACTAATTCAATTTTTTTGCCATTGATATTTAAACCACATAGAGTTGTTACTAAAGTCCTAATTACAACAACTTTTCCCGAATAGTTACTAAAGGTACGAGTGTGAACTAAGGTATCGAATATTGTGTCTAGATGAAACAAGAAAATTTGGTAACCATCAGTAGTTCCTACTTAGTTCCTTTAAGTATATATAAACAGAACTCACGATGATTTTTACTTGGAAATTAATTTATAAACCTTCACGGTCACTTTTGGATATAATATAAAGATAATTCGCCTTTTCTACAATCCGTATCCGTACTTTGAATTACGAACAAATTACCTATATGAATAGTGTTCGCAGGAATTGCACGAATAATTCCGCTATCCCCGTTTCACCATCGGACAACCAGGCAAGGGGTGCGACTTCAACCTTATGTTGTCAGTTTACCACTCATTCGCACGAAGCGATTTGCTTTATCATTAAATGCGAACCGCTAAGGAATGGAACTCGCTCCCATCGTGAGTATTTCCTGTAAATTATTATTTGGATCTCTTTAAGACAAGAGTGAATACGCTAATGCTGAACCAGTGAGCTACATGGCTACATTTTCGACCCCGTAATCTTTTGTTAATGACATTTTATTATGTATCTTATTAGAAACCTAGATTCATTTACAAAAAATTCCGATATCCACAGTTTTAACACTAGAAATAAAAATAAAATTGCTATTAGAAAATTTCGTGTTCGTAAAGTAAGTAAATCATTTTTAGGCCAATGTATTCATTTTTATAACAAGTTACCTGATCATGTTTTTAAATTAGCCTTTCCATCTCTCAAAAATTATTTAAAAAAATCTCTATTGTCAAAAGCATATTATACAGTAGAGGACTATCTGACAGACAAAAATGCAT
This sequence comes from Apotomis capreana, assembly GCA_947623375.1. NCBI lineage: Eukaryota > Metazoa > Arthropoda > Insecta > Lepidoptera > Tortricidae > Apotomis > Apotomis capreana. The sequence goes on from OX392525.1 coordinate 3,277,047, forward strand.
GGCCTGAACCGGAAACCGCGTAGCTGACTCCTTCTTAGATTGTACCTAACTAGTTTAAGGGACACAGTTCTAATAAGAAAGCATATCAAACGTACATAAATTGTGATAAACCGTCAGGCTTTCTTGTAGTTTCTATTTTATTCTTACACTTTTCCTCACTTATGTCTTAAAATACACTTTTAATATGTTTTCTTGTAGAACTACGTATAGTTAAGTTCATATCATTGTAATAGTTAAGTACTTATGCTTTCTGAAAAAATGACTGACTGTTGAGTTTCTTTCGGCGTTTCTTCTCAACAGTGGTCTCCTCTTGTGAAATGCCGGTAGACTCAGACATGTAAAAGTGCCCTTGTGGCCTACTTGCAGAATAAAGTTCATTATTTCATTATTTCATTAATAATGACAATAATATTGTGACTGCACGCCATCTTATGGTATGATTGACAGTTCATTTGCTTGGAAGAGTTGGCGTGGTTAGACTCTAGTAGGTAACATAACATCAATTGTATATAACCTTTGTTTATGCAAAGAAATGATTTGATTGATTGATATTTGATTGATTGAGGTGTTACTGAAAACATTCGCTGGTCAGTTCATGAATTAAAAAAAGCAAAATACAAAATAAAGATAAAAAAAAAAAAAAAGTTCACCATTCACTTCTTATCTTCCGTCAGTAGAAGAAGGATATAATCACCATCAACCCAAGCACACCCATCTCTGGACGTAGGCTTCCCCTAAGAACTCCACCATGACCGTTACCCCAATTTGTGACCTTCACCAGGACATCAGTCCCCCTTGTTTGGTTCCTACCAGCGATGCGTCGGCTGTCGGTATTACTTACGATCAATTCATTATATCCATTATATAATTAGATATCCAAAAGACTTGTATTATTGTAATTTCCACCGATCCATTAGACAAAAAAAATACTGACTGTTGAGTTTCTTTTCGCATTTCTTCTCATTCATTCATTCATAGATGGGTCATGTACACAGAAATATATGCATTTGTGCAACCTACCTAACTGAACATTGATTTGGAGAATCTATATATCTCCTTTACGTGTATGTACCAATGTAGGTAAGTAGTTATAACATAATTTATGTTGATTGCTATAGGTATTATTAACGAAAAAATTACTTACTGTTGAGTTTCTTTCGGCTTTCTTCTCAACAGCGGTCTCCTCTTGGGAAATTGCGGTAGAATCATAAACTGACTTGTAAAAGTGCCCTTGTGGGCTACTTACTGATTAAAGTTCATTAAGTAGGTATTTAATCTTATTACTTTGGGGTGTTCCAATTTCTGTCGAAAAAAAAAATAATTTAAATTGTTTAATTACATCTGGAATTTAAGCTAGGTATTATATTTGTAGGTATCCTATGAAATAAGAAAAAGCGTGAAGCCATCATAGCCATTAAGTAATAAATTAATAATTCCCCTAATTCCGAACGCGACTTATGGTAGTGACAGTTGACAGCCAGCACATGGCGCCATCTTTTGTTCAATCCGTGACGCTCAGATGCTATTCGCTCAAAAGCAAAACAACCTAATACGCAATCAAATCTGTGTCATTCTGAACTTAAAATTATAATAGTAAGATTTAAATTCTAACGAGCTTTTTTGTGAGTTGCGTTTAGTTGAGCTTGAGATGTGATTAGACATGGCGATTTTGTTTTGTCATAATTGCATTATCTTTTTATTTATTGCAGAATGTTTTGATCTGATTTTATTTAACTGTATTCAAATGCGTTACGGGTTGAGATTTAAATTATTCGTGGATATTTTTTTAAATACTTTTGGTCATAAAATTAGACAAGATATTAAAACGGTCGTCAGTTTAGTAATGATAAATTTCATTAAATATTTCACGGTAATATAATCTTGAACTGATTATCTACAATTAAGCTTGCGCCTTGTTTTCTCCTTTTATTATTATCTTAATAGTTTCTTATAAAATTAAATTAATAATCCTTGTTAGTTATTAGATCATATACATAGGTTTGCACATAAATAAATCACCAAAATTATATAAATGAAATTTATATTATCAAAAACTATAAGGGGTTACTTGTTGACTCTAAAATAAATAATAAATAAATAAATATCAGACAACCTCACATAAATCAACCTAGTCCCAAATTAAGCTCAAGAAGGCTTGTGTTATGGGTACTAGGCGACGATATACAATACTTATATAGATAAATAAATACTTAAATACATAGAACATCTATGACCCAGGCACAAATATTCGTGTTCATCACACAAATATTTGACCTTGCCGGGATTTGAACCCGGGACCGTCGGCTCAGTAGGCAGTTGCTTAACCAAAATACATGGCAACATAGTAATTCAATTTAATTTTAAAATTTATTTCAAAATATATAGCCTGTAATGAAATTTTTTTTTTTTTCCATCAATTTAAATTTTCACACTTTTTTATTTTATGAAGAATAATTTATATATTTAACTAATATTGAGTCTTTGTCCCCAAATGGTTTTATTTTACATTTTGCTATTGTTTTCATTTATTTATTGTTTTGCAATCACACGCAACAGATAAACCAAATCACTACAATTATCAAATCAGCTGCCTCATTTGAAATTTGAACCCATCATATGCACCGACCGGCCCCAGTGCACCCTTTCCAACTGGCCGCGACGAATTGCACTAATTGCATAAATATGGGGACGCTGGGGACGGGGAGCTAGGATGCTATTTAACACCAACAAAATACTTACAAATATGTCTTGTCTGTCGGTCGTGTCAATTTGCTTTTTCTTAGGCCGCAGTGTTTTAATTTTTTGTTTTTGTTTTTGGGATTAGTTTTACAAAAAAAAAGGTTTTTTTTTTAATTGTGAAATATCATAGAATTCATAATTTTAATCCATTTCCCATGTGTGACGACGGCAAAGACAAACGAAATCATCAAAACATGTGTTACAATAAATCTCTTTCAAAAATATAATAAAACTACAAATCCATGAATATTGTTGACCGAGCGAAGCGTTTAAGCTTGACCCAAAAATTCTTTCGTATGACCGGATGTTAGGATGGCCAGATGCTTACCTATGCTCGGCTAGATCGCATTTCTCCACCAATTCTTAAGAAAAAGAGTAGATACTTAAGTTCGATGATTATGCCTACTATAGAATTTTTTGTCTTCGGTTTTTTATTTTTTTCAAAATGGCGGATATTTGGGTTTCAAAAGTAAAATATTACAAATTTCTGACATTTCGAATCAAACTCGCAAGGTCTACATCTCACAGAATCCCTTTTATGCATTTTGTATCGGTTTTTACATTCCCTATGAAAATACGTATAAGAATCTACACTGTTTAACAAACTTATCTGTATATACTGAAAATATTCTAAACTAAACCTAAAGTAAATGTAATAAAAACTTCAGGAGACCAAAAATGAGTTGGAATACGTCATCTCCCCCAAATATAAGTAACTGTGTCAATCAATATGCAAAAATTATTCACCACCCAGAAAAATGCTACTGCAACAATCGCGATACTAATATACACTCTAATCATTTATAAATAGAACCCAAAACAAATGAAAATAGATCCTGGCTTTTATGTCATTTCGAACGGAGCATCGCAGCCAATAACAATACAGTGGGTGTGGCTAATTTCAAAATTCGAACGATTTCTTTCTCGAAAGCGCGAGGCTTTCTTTTGTGCCAGTCTAGTCTATGGTTGTTTTTTTTCACGGATGGCCAAGGAGCTGTACTTATTATGCAATGTTTTTATTTTTATTCATAACGGTTATTATTTTGACATTTACTGCGTAGACAGGAACATTTATAATCGTTAATACTTTGTGCTAAATTTTTAATATTCATATGTTTTTATGGTAAACATAATAATGAATATTTTTCTATCAAATGATCACGTTGTTATACGTAAAGAAGAACGTAAAACACATCTAACATGTAGGTATCTAAGTAAACTAACACAGAATGAAGTACCCAAATGTCATTTCAAGAGGATAACTCTTAACAAAGAGAGAAACTCTTATCCCCCACAAACTTACGTCACCCACGCAGGTCTTGCAATAGGGGGGTTGGTAGGGTTTTTTTTTCATTTTTATTTTATAGCTATTTATTAAACCTATCTTAAAAATATGAGAAAAAAACACTCTTATTTCAATTTATAAATTCCATACAATAATTTTAATTTTCATATTTGCTGCTTAACCGCTAATTTCTGTTCCCATATCATATATTTTACATAACACTTTTAAATAAGGTAAATAATTAAGTACAAAAAATAAAAGATTAGTCATGGTATACACAGGTCAAGCGAATTAAATAAAATTAGAATTAAATAATAAACATAATATACTATTTTGAAAAAAATAATACCTATGCGTTTATTTTCGTTTGGTGTCCACCCCTATAAATAAATAATAAATAAATAAATAAATATTAAGGGACAATCATACACAAATCGAATCGACGAAAGCTTGTACTATGGGTACTAGACGACGATATACATAATATATAAATACATATATAGATAACATCCATGACCCAAGAACAAATATTTTGCACAAATATTTGCCCCGGCCGGGATTCGAACCCGGGACCGCCGACTGAGTAGGCAGGTGTCTACCAACCGAGCCAAACGCGTCGTCATGAACTTGTATTTTCCAAAGCAGTTTCTGCTTTGAGAAAAAAATGGTAGGTACTAGAAGTAGTTAGTAGCAGTTCGTAGAGGTGCTACGAGCGATGCTACGCCTCGTAGTACATCAATTGTATGTCAAAACGTTTTTTCAGCATTTCACAGTAAAAAAAAAATACACAGTGATAGAGCCTGCTCCTTTTTAGGGTTCCGTACCTCAAAAGGAAAAAACGGAACCCTTATAGGATCACTTTGTTGTCCGTCTGTCCGTCCGTCTGTCAAGACCCTTTTTCTCAGGAACGCGTGGACGTATGAAGCTGAAATTTATATCAATTACTCAGGTCTACTGTCCCTTGAAGCTGTGAAAAAATCAAACTTCTAAGCCAACGCAATCAAAAGATACAGCCGTTTATGCCGCAAATTTTCGACACTTGCAAGGGAATCAAAACCTACAGGGTGCTTCCCGTGAACTCAGAATCTTGAAATTTGGTACGAAGCAACGTCTTATAGCATAGATAAAGGAATAATTACGAAAACCATAAAATTTTTTTTTAATACCTAACTTTGCACCTAATTTGCAAATTTTCGACACTTGCAAGGGAATCAAAACCTACAGGGTGCTTCCCGTGAACTCAGAATCTTGGAATTTGGTACGAAGCAACGTCTTATAGCATAGATAAAGGAATAATTACGAAAACCATAAACAAAAATTTAATACCTAACTTTGCACCTAATTTATATGGGGCGCTATACATACCAGGTGCAAACTTAACTTAACCACTTAGGGATGGAAAGTGTTTGTACGGAACCCTCGGTGCGCGAGTCCGACTCGCACTTGGCCGGTTTTTTGAAGTAAGTTAACAAAGGAGCTAATATTTTATGGCTCTGTGACCTGTAGAACTCGCGGATTCGTTTTGAAATGGCTGTAATTGTTTTTTTTTTTACGTTTTCAACCAACATCTCTTCGCCATTTCGAAACTTTCGAAAAATTTAAAAGAAAAAAATACTATTATGCTTATCGAACTCACATATTTTCATGATCGGTTGAGAAATGCGAACTATAGGGAAGAACAGACGGATATCGGGACAAACGGACATCCAAACGTCCGAGATACTACTAGGTATGTACATAATTTTGGACTTTATACTTTTTTATTTGACGAAACTAAGAAGAGGATGTGTTTTCATTTTTTGACGTCACAAGAAAATTCATTCTAAAATATTGTTTTTGACATTTCATAAGAACCTTGCTGATTAAAACTGTCATAGTAACTACAGATAAAAAAAATACAAGACGATCTTTAATCTAGCTGCACACTGTACAATCTTCTTTAATATTACGTTATTTAACCAAAATACACCTGAATAAAAACATTACGATACCGTCATAAAAATAAAAAGCAATCTTTATCCAACATCATTAAAATATAAATATAATTATCCCAAATAGGGTCTTTTGCCAGCCGTCCGTTGAAGGTTAATATAAAACGATTTTTGTCATGAATACGACTTAGCGAAATCTATAACAACACACTTACACCCGTTCGTTATGAATAACCCCATACATATATAGACTGTCTTACGCTAACATATAAAAGAGGGCAAAAAATATACTACATTCCCTAACTTCATAGAAATGAGAGCTAGTTTTGTCTGAAAGCGACCTCAGGGGAAAATTTGTAAGTTTGAGTCAGCCAATATAAGCTGAGCTCTAACCCTCCATAGAAAAGCAGATTCTATAAGGCGTATTTGCGATGCAAACGGGACGAGGGAGCTCTTTATGAACTGGATGGTTAATACAAAAGCGCGCCCAAAAACGCCCCTTTCAAAACCACTCCTCTTTCGAGTTAGTTGCTTCTTGTATTTCGAACGCGGCGAACGTATTTGAAAATCGAATCCGATGACGTTCGATTTTTGAAATTTGAATTTTAAGTGTTTCGTTTTTTATTGCGTTTCGTTTTTGCTGTAATAAGATTTGTTTGTTTTTTGCGTTCGGTTCGCGTTTTCTAAGATGATAGTAGCTTCCATATAATGTACCCGAATGATAGGAATGGGCCGCTGAAATTAAATCCGTTTGTGAATCAAAAGCTGGACCACAATATGTTGAAAACTATACAGAACTTGTGTTACAACAAGTCAAATGCGCCTTTTAATATGACTTCCCCTTTCCTAGTGGACAATATCTTGCACCACCAAAAAGTGAACTTCCACAACCAGTACCTCAACCAGCAAATCGAGAATTACGTAATGCAGCGTAACTACGAACGCTCCAGAGAGACCTCTCCAGACCTCGAAAAGCCCGAAGAAGACAACCACAAACTCGAAAACGACAACGACTCCAAAACAGATGACGAGGAATTCACAAAAACCGAACAATATTACGATTACAAAAACGACGAAAAGGAAGTGTTAAACATACCTAATCTGACTCGGCGCTGTCAAAATTGTAACGGCTTCGAATGTTCGCCATTCGCTTGTAAAAAATCTGGTATCACCAGATTAGAAGAGTTGGAGAAGCGATTCAGCATGAGTTACCAGGATGCGTCTGATGAGGATGGGAGGGAGAAAGCTTATACTGACGAGCTGGTTCGGTGTGAAGAGTTGGAGAAAAAGCCGATGCTTAAATTCAGTGTTAGTGCTATACTGGGGGACCGGGAAGAGGGTGGGGCCAAGAATAGTGTTAACGGTAAGTTACCTAACCTGAACGTGACGTTTATACTTAGTAGGTAGAGTTGTTATCCGCTGTTTTCTAACATAATTGTGCGCATCGATTTACAAGCATGAAATTTCTATTACAGATAGAGTGTTCCTCGGTGATTATTTTCAGATGTGGAGCGAAGTCAGATTCGTCCCCTGTGAGGCGGGAGAGCGGAGTGAATAGGACCAAAGTATAGCTCTTTTCTTTCTTTATTGCTGGTCAGTTAAGTCTACTAGGACTTGTCTGGTATCGTTTCCGTGTAAAACAGATATCAGAAATTCATTTTTTATGTTAATTTTATATAGTTCTGTATAAACATATGGGTGTATGGCCGAAAAGGTAAAAATCACATCAAGTTTTTTTATTCAGTGAGGTAAATTAGTTGAATTTCGTGAACATTTTCAAATCATTATAATTAATTTAAAAAGCTCATTTAATCTGGTTTTTAAAAATGTATACATATTGGGCACATCTCATACGAAAACGATGCCGCACAAGCCCTAATAGCCTTAACTGATTGGTAATAAAAAAAAGAAAAATAGCACTACTTGGTGCTATTCACCCCGCTCTCCCGCCACGCAGGGGACGAATCTGACTTCCCTCCACATCTGAAAATAATCACCGCGTAACGCTCTATGTGTGGTAGAAATTTCATACTTGTAACCCGATGCGCACAATTTCGCGGCTTAGCAACTCTACTATTACGGATTCTACGACTTTGATAGCAAGCGGCCAGCGAGCGGTGTTAGTAATGAAATAATGAACTTTATTCTGTAAGGGCACTTTTACATGTCTGAGTCTACCGGCATTTCACAGGAGGAGACCACTGTTGAGAAGAAACGCCGATAGAAACACAACACACTGCGATGTAATTAATGTAATTGCAAGCGTGATGAATGAATGCAGAAAGTTCTTAGAACCTTCTTAAAATGTATTTTACCCTATATCTAGTTTTATATATATACCTATTTGTAGTGTTTAGAATAAGTTTCAGTTATGTTACATGTTAAATGGGTGTTCTTTACCCTTAGATTTAATTATTTTAGGTTAAGATCTGTAACGCGTTGGCTTTAGCTGTAAGTTATAGATATGTTATGAATAAATAAATAAATAAATAAATAAATAACAGTCAGTACTTTTTTCAGAAAGGATAAGTACTCAACTATTACAGTAACTTGAACTTAATTTGTACCCATCTTAAGAATTTAGGCTTGCATATACGTAGTCCTCGAAGAAAACGTATTAAAGTGTATTTTATGATATAACTAAGGAAACTGTCAGAATAAAATGGAAACTACAAGAAAGTGTGATGGTTTCTCACAATTTATGTACTTTAGATTATGCTTTCTTATTAGAACTGTGTCCCATAAACAAGTCAGGTACAATCTACTTAACACGAATTAAGGAGTCAGTTACCTACTTTATTTCTGGTTCAGGCCATGCAATTTTGTTTGCTAGATAGTCCTCTATTGTATGATATGCCTTTGACATTAGGGATATAAGAGTGAGCGAGACGCCGCGCCGTACTCTTACCTTCCGCTCCCACCTATGGCCGACGCTCCTCCCTGCCGCTAGCCGCCGGATTGTACCAGTGGTTCTGAAACTTTTTTGGCGATTAAACCTTTTAGAAACCTTTGATTTACAGCCCGAAAAAGCTAAATATTACTTAATGTTAGTAAACTAAAAATAAGGTCATTTCTCGACCATTTTGATTGCGGAATCTATTTGCGTATTAATACATATAATTGTTCGCATCCTATGTATTAATAAACCTTTGTGAGTTTTTACACTTTTAACCATGTGGACACCCATGTTGAATAGTTCAATTAAGACTGCATTTTAAGTTATAAAAGCAAATGCTTTATTTTTGTTTTAAATAAATTTCGTCATCTTTTGTCGTTTGTGATAAAACCTTTGTGGATCGTTAGTCAAAATTATGATCAATAGCAGGCTACGATTCGCCAAAAACTATCACGGATGCCCTAAAAAGTAAATATGTTTATTTTAAAGTTTACCATAGTATGATTATTATTTTTTACACACATTTGACACATCACAGGACCCATTCGTAGACGAACTAACGTCACCGACATAGCAAACAGGGTTAGCAAACTGAAGTGGCAATGGGCAGGGCACATAGCTCGAAGAACCGATGGCCGTTGGGGCAGAAAGGTTCTCGAGTGGAGACCACGTACCGGCAAGCGCAGCGTAGGACGGCCACCCGCAAGGTGGTCGGACGACCTGGTCAGGGTTGCGGGGACTCACTGGATGCGGGTCGCTTCTATTCGGCCCATGTGGAAGTCAATTGAGGAGGCCTGTGTCCAGCAGTGGACGTCCTATGGCTGAAATGACGATGATGATGATGAGGACCCATATAACGTTAATCTGCACAACTTATTGGATTTCATAAAAAAAACAAGCAATGTTATAGTGGTTTTTCTAGTAGGTATCTATAAAAACGTTTTTTACTTTCTATTTGATACAGTTGAGTTCATGTTATATTTTTTCGTATACGTACATAAACAGTTACGTATGCTTTTTTTTTAAAAGCTGTGTTGTGACCAAATCTTGCGTTTCGATTCATATCTACTATTTCTGTAAATTGGTAGAAATCGATTAAATCGATAAATTGATGACTTGAAGGAAGAACAATAAAACAAATAACTATGTTACATAGAAAAGCTCCAGTTAGACCAACGGCTCGTAGCTCAAAAAAATATTGATTTACACAAAATAAAGAAAAATATATGCAGGTTTGTCGATAAAATCGATTCGATCAACCAGTCATAATCGTTAGATTTAGCAAATAATATGTCTTTGCTACATCACTACAAACATCAACGGAGAACTGTCAAATATTTTTTTAAAACAATAACCAAACTTGTAGCGACCCGCCCTGGCTTCGCACGGGTGCAATGCTGATAAATTGTGCATGTATTATACATATAAACCTTCCTCTTGAATCACTCTATCTATTAAAAAAACCGCATCAATATCCGTTGCGTAGTTTTAAAGATCTAAGCATACATAGGGTCAGACAGCAGGAAGCGACTTTGTTTTATACTATGTAGTGATAGTACTTGTACTATTATGTATTCTGTGGTGATAGTGATAGCTTTGATGTGCCAGAAGTGTTAATGAATGAATGAATGACCTTTTATTGGTACTCCCCTAATTGACCTAATAACGCAAGTGCTAATATTATTACACCTATCAACGTTAGCTCTAATTTTCATTAGCCCTAATGTCTTTTCACCTAATTTCTATACCCTAATTAGTTGTTAGACCTAATACTCAAATACTCTAATAATGATTAGTACTAATTGTCAACAATACTAATATTAATATGAAATAACCTAATACTTACCACACCTAATGATTATTACACCTAATCATTGGTGACACTAAACATCAAGAATAATAAAGATTATTTAACCTATTTTTTTGGACAAATATGGAATTGGCTGAACCCCGAAAACCGTAGGTTAGGTTAGGTTTGCATTGTGACCACGTATAGCGGAGCGAGCGAAGCGTCAAAATATTCCCATGTAGGTACATCCACGTTTACGATTACGAAACTTCTATTTTTAACTATTTAACGCGTGAACACTAAACTTAGGGCAGTCGCATCTCCCAGCAACTGCTTTTAGAATGCTGTTGGGACTTTGCCTCAGACATGTTGATACAATCCATTTCCTGTAAAAAAAACAAAAAAAAAATGAAATACTTAATAAATTAGATTACCTAAATGTATTCATACCTTTTGTTTAAAGTTATGGGGAGTTTTAATATTTAAATCGGTTTTTCGACAATCAGTAACAATTTCGATTGTTATTTTTTTAATGTAGGGGCAAGTGCTGTACCTGTGGACGGTTTTACCTGTGGACACTACTCATACCAAGAAAACGAATAACCATAGACCAATAGCAATCACTTATTTGAAAAGCATTTTTTTCATATGGCAACACTAGCTAGTCGCCATCTTTAAGGATGGCAGAAACTGAGTGTTTTGTGGCTGCCGAAAGTTTTTGTGACAAAAAGTAAGTTTTTTTCCTTCTTTTTAAGTATTTTTATGCAAAATCTACAAATGTTACGGGTGTCTTTGCAGTGGAATATTAATTTATGTGGTGTAGACGTTATTTCTACAAGATTTCGTTGGTCGTAGGTAGCATTAATAGTGATCGGTATGAATTCAAAATAAAAACCGCCAAAATTGTACCTGTGGACACCTCCGTAAATGTACCTGTGGACTGTCCACAGGTACAATTATACTGAATGTACCTGTGGACTGTAAAATTCATATTTTTGTTTTATTTAGTGGCTCGTAGTAAAACTGGGAAAAAAGAAACAAGATATGCCTGGACATTCTGACTTCAGTAAGGAAAGCCATAGAGACGTTTAAAATCCCAAATTCGAAAATCTTTAAATACAAAAAAATTAATTACTGTCGAAATATTGGTGAAGATGGCTTAGAACTCCTCAAAAATGATATCAGGAGGATCTTTAGCAATACTGAGGAGCAACAGCTGTATGATTACTTAAAATCATATTGTTATTGATTGTTGATTATTTTTCATAAAGAAAATGAGGTTTTTCCTTAAGAATGTAAAGTGTCAAACGATAATTATGATACTTCTGCTGACTATGGAGGCTTTTGAAAGTCCCATAATTATACTTGAGATTCTGCTAAGAATATTAGATTTCAAGAAGAAAAAAAAGTAATTATGATATGCAGAACAACTTATAAATTCTGTTTCAAAGAATGTTGCTGATTATTGTCCATAGGTACGTTACCGTCCACAGGTACGTTGTTAGTGTCCATAGGTACAAACAGTAGATATACCTATGGACAAAATGAGTATTTTTAAACAAAATCTTTTATCCGCCATCTCCGGATAGCTAGCGTAGAAAACATATGTGGACTTTAAAGATTGTTTAACTGTGATTAAAACAAAATAAATAATTTATTGGTAATACGCGTAGTTTTTGTCTAACAACTGATTAAAGGTCAAATTCTGGAAAGTGTCCACAGGTACAGCACTTGCCCTACCTATAAAGTATCGACTATGACAGCACTCGGGCGTGCGAGCCGCGACGGCGACGGACGGCGAGGCAATAGGGACATATGAGGACCAGGCATTGGATATTCGGATCGATATTTACCTAAAGTTACAAAATCCTTTTGCTATCTCACTCATACGTCAAACAAAGCCGCCTATACCTACGACTGAATAACAAAGCCGCCGCCAAAGTTTAGGTAAATATCGATCCGAATATCCGATGCCTGATGACGACTGATGTTAAATTCTACAACATACTGTAGTTATATGAATATAATTACCTCAATATGCCATTTACAAAGAAAAAAAAATATATGTATTTTTTATCAAAATATCAGTACTTACCTAACTTCAAAGGTACTTAGGGGAGACCGGGTATGGTTGTCTCATTTTTTCTTTTTTTCATTTTTAGTACCATTGTTGTTAAATAAGAATAGGCAAATGATATATCGATGGATAGGGTATTTATTCTAGTTTGTAAATAAATGAGTTTTCTTTCTCTAACGCTATACGCGGAGAAGATATTATTGTTTTTATGAAAAAAGAAAATTGTGACATTTAACCCCGTGTCAGGGATGGTTGTCACAGGTGTTGGGGTACGTAATCACATAGTAAAATAAGAGGGATATACAATAATACACACATTTATATCAAACGAACTTTTTTCTTTTTAAGATAAAAATGTTTTATGTAAGTTACTGTAACGGAAAATAACGAAATATTCGTAATTAATAAAAAAATCTCAAAAACAATTTTTTTTTTCAGCTAGTAACTTATATAAACATAAATGATGTATGTAAGTCACTGTGACCAGGAAAGTAACGAAATACGTATTCATAATTAATAAAAACACCCAAAAACTAAATTCGCTTTCAGCTAATAAGGTAGTCACACGTGACTACCAGCCCCCGTCGACCTGAGACAACCTGCCCCAAAACACGTTTTAGAAAATAATCTTACAATATAAATTCAAATGAATGTTTCCACTAAAAACCTTATAACAATATGATTATACACAAGTTCAACTTAAACAATACACGAAGAAGCATATTAATATCCAAAATAAAAGTGTACCTACGAGATTTAACACAGATGCACAAAAAAATATTTTTACTGGCGGAAAAAAGTAAACGAATGTGGCTCCGTCACAACATACCGGAGCCGACTGAGGTAAAGTATGGAGGGGGGTTTAGCTCTCGCGATCCTTGGACACCGGTCGGTAAACTGATTCGTGCCTTTAGTTGTCAGTTATGGCCGCTGTGACAACCAACCCGTGTGACTTCCATACCCGGTCTCCCCTACGCAAATTTAATGTTTTTTTTTTATAAATTTTTAAATTGTTATTAGAATCCACATAATTTAAAAAATAATAATTGTATGACAACCATGAACTGAAATGCACTGTTTCACGGTGAACATGGCAAATTACTTATTGACTCCATACAAATATTGGTACCCATAACATATAATGACGTCACGATTAAGAAGTGGCCATTTGCATGGAGCGTTTTTAGCGCTCCGTAGGAATGTTGAACTTTGACGGTCATTTCTGACTTTTAGAGCAGTCTAAGTGTAGTTAGACCCATATAGACATTTGATCCCAACAAAAAATTGAATCGATTGACATCCTCAAGAATATTTCGTTACGAATAATTTCAAATAGATTTCAACAATTGGGCAAGTGCGAGTCCGACACGCGCATGAAGGGTTCCGTACCATAATCTATAACAAGTTTGTTGTATAGGAGCCCCCCTTAAATATTTATTTTATTTTTAGTATTTGTTGTTATAGCGGCAATAGAAATACATCATCTGTGAAAATTTCAACTGTCTAGCTGTCACCGTTCTTGAGATACAGCCTGGTGACAGACGGACGGACGGACAGACAGCGAAGTCTCAGTAATAGGGTCCCGTTTTTACCTTTTGGGTACAAAACCCTAAAAATGAGTCAACCAGCCTATGATAAAGTCATATGTTATTTGCGTGGCTCGGTATAATCGATCGTCAAAGGGCTGAAAAAAACACACCCTCAACGGGTTGAGAGTGCTCTCACCTATAGCGCCTCCCCTTTTAACACCTAGACAAGTAACAGAGGGCGGCACTCCCTAGGTATAGTAGGTATAGTAGGTATAGGTATGTAGAGTCCTATGTGCTAGCTTTGATGTAGCGCTATTCAGTATTCACATCCTTCTAAATAACTAATTTGGGCCAATTTTTATCTTGCTGTTTTTATTTTATTTTTAGGGTTCCGTACCTCAATCGGAAAAAAGGAACCCTTATAGGATCTCTTTGTTGTCCGTCCGTCTGTCTGTCTGTCAAGACCCTTTATCTCGAGAACGCGTGGAGGTATCGATCAAATTTAAACCATAATATACTTAGGTCTACGGTCCCCTTGAATTGAAGCTGTGAAAAAATCAAACTTCTACGCTAACGTGAAAAAAAGGTACAGCCGTTTATATGTCGCAAAAAACGTATATTTCTCAAGGGAATCAAAAATGATAGGGTAGGTACTTCCCGATGACCTAGAACTATGAAATTTGGCAAGTAATATCGTCACATACTACAAATACTGAAAACTATACAAATGTATATATATACTCCTTTTCAAACATCATATTTGGAGAACTCGGTTGCGTTAAGTTTGCGCACCTCGTTTGTATGCGGCGCCATACATTTCAGGTGCAAACTTAACTCAACCAGGCCAAGCTCCTCATTTTTTACCAAGTTTTAGAATGAATTACGTAGTGTATAGTTACGTTATACATTTTGTGTAACTCAATGGAAATTGTTGTAGGACACAGCGTGAAATTGGGCTTACCATGGTCAGAATTAGCAACTTAACAAACTCCCCTGATTGAAATCTCAGTAAAAAAATTCGACACAAAATAAAAATTGGCCTATATGACTAAAGTCTAGAATAAATTAAATACAGCTAGAATAACTCTAAAAAACTGTACCCCATGGCATGGTTCCGAAGACGCTGGCAGCATTTCCCGAATCGCAATGCTGATGCGTTGTGCGAGGAAGCTGCCAGCTCTTTGGTCACCAGTAGACTCAATGAGCCTGCTGAGTTCTTTAAAAAGTTTGCGGGTATTAACATTATATAAATGTAATTGAAGGATTTCCACACAGAACTGCAATAGTCTACCGAGTAGAGTATTGCATTAGAGTCTACTCTACGCTCTGTAACTGTCAAAATTATCAAGCAAATGCTCAAAAGAACACATTCAACACCGGGAGCCCGCCCTGTGGGCACTGTGCTCGTAGCCAGTTTTCGCTACATACGCATTTCCCCGTGTTCGATAACACGGGGAAATGCGCGTAGCGCTACGAAATCCTCGGTGACAAAAAAGTTAAAAAAATACGTATAAGTAAAAATTAAAATATTGCGATTGCACTTTTAATAAGTATATATAGTTTAGTAAATAGTTTTTACTATAATTTACTAAGTGCGCCGCGCGGTGTTACCCGTCTAGTTTCTATATAATTCGTCAAAGGACTGAAAAAAGCACACCCTAAAAGGGTTAAGAGTGCTCTTACCACCGCGCCTACCCTTTAAACACCTATAAAAGTATAACAGAGGGCGACACTCACCCTATGTGTTTATGTAATACCTACAAACCTAATATATTTTGTTAAAGACATATTTAGTACTATCAGAAGGTGCAACTTCGTACGCGTATTTTTCAATATTTTTCTTTTTTTTTATAACGGCACAACATAGTGGCTCCACTTCGCCTGATGGTAAGCAAAAGGTGGAGCCCAAGTCTCAATGGCAACTGACGAGAAACCAACGGTGCCAAGTCAGTTGACACTGCCATGCTGGCCCGAGAGATGCTTCTTCACGCTTCGTTTGAAGGGTCCCAAGTTATAAGAATGAGGAAACACATGATAATACCTTAGTCGGGTAAAAAGTACCCTATAACCATCTTTGGGTGTCCAATCCTTGTACCAACATTGGTTAAAATCTGTCCAGCTGTTTAGGTGAGATGCGAGGACAAATTATGCCAAATAGATGGCGCCACGCGCCAGAGCGACATGGCGCGCGCTCATACAAAACAAATCAAAATAGTTTATTTACCATAAGACATGCTATTACGTATTTACAGGTATCAGTGAGCTCCACACTAGGCAATGCCTGTGTCGTGGAGTTAAATTTCAGATAGAATAACATACAGTGCGGCTTAAGATTAATGGTACTTACAAACAAGTTTAAGAAGGTGTTAGCTTTATATTTAAAAGGATTATCAGCCTATAACAACTAATTAACTATTACACATTCACTATAATATGCATGAGTGCTTGTGTGTGTGCGTGTGTGTGTGTGTGTGTGTGTGTGTGTGTGTGTGTGTGTGTGTGTGTGTGTGTGTGTTTCAATTGCAATTTCTAGAGATCGGACGGCAATATACCGTCCACTACGATTGCACTAGAAGGATTTCCTCAGCTGTGCTATAGCCCCAGGTTAGCAAAAGTTTTAGAATTTAGCTTTAGCCTCCTTACCTAGACAGTACCTAATATCACGCTATTAAGACTTTTCCTGTAATCATGACCTCTCTCCATAGAAAATTTATTTTCTGTACAAATGTAGAATTTTATAATAGTATAGATTTACTATTTACGCTTAAACATACGTATACTAGTGGCTGAGCTGTATAACACCTCGCGAGTTTGTTTTAAATTGCTGAAATAAGTTTCTGTCAAAAAATTCATTTTAGTGACAAGCTTTTTAACCGTCTTCAAAAAAAGGAGGGGGTTCTCAGGTCGGTTGTATGTTTTTTTTTTTTTTTTTTTTTTTTACCTCAGAACTCCGTCATTTATGAGTCGATTTGGAAAATTCTTTTTAGGTTCATGAACAGACATCTCAAGGTTGGTCCCATAAAATTTTGGTGAAGATCGGATGACAAGATCCATGAGGAATCGAAGGAATTCCTGAAATTTTATAGGCACTTATAATATTTTTCACATATTATATAAAACTATTTAAGTATTTGCATATGGTAGTCATCATCTTCCAATGCTGAGCTGATGATGGAAGGTACAACTCCTCAACGGTTAGGAGTTAGGAGATAATTCAAACGAGATGCATGCCTTCAAGACCTCCCTGATCACCCTGCCATAAGTGTTTTTAACAATCACTAAAAAGCAAAAAAAAAAAATTTTTTAACAAAAAATAGAACCGACTTCAGTAAAACTAAAAAGCCAAAAATAACCCGTTCAAGTACAGATTACCTTTGACTCACCCTTTGAAGTCGGGGCCAAACCTCACGTAAACTATAAAATATAAATATAATCTGAGTGGTTTGGGATCGACTTCAAAGGGTGAGTCAAAGGTAATCTGTACTTGAACGGGTTATTTTTGGCTTTTTAGTTTTACTGAAGTCGGTTCTATTTTTTGTTAAAAAATTTTTTATAGCTGACTGTACTTTTCTTTGGATATCAATCAAATGCTCACTGAGACGATTCTAAAGAGCCCAAACTCGGTAGGATTGCTTTTTCTATTATAGAGTTCCTATGGCCAGCTTCCGGCTCCATCATCATATCAGCCCCATGGTACCATATTATTGTATTGTCATCAAAGTTAAGTAAGTATGCAAAATTTCGGCTCAATCGGTTGACGATATCTGCTTCAAAATTGAGTTGCAAGATTCCACCTGAACAAACATAAATACTTACCTACATACAATGCAAGTTAAATAAAAGCTTGTAATTTGTAATTCTTTACTTTTTATAACATTGAAAGTCATTGAATGTCACTGATGTAAACAAAGAGGAAAAACGACTAAATCTTCCGTGAATTCAAAATAACTTTCGGCCAAGACTATCCACAGCGATACTACTATTCAATATTTCAGAAGAAGAACAAAAGATTGAGAAGCATTTCTATAAACATATTTTGAAATTGTTTGTGGTCATCGCTACTGACATTTAATAATGAAAATATATGACGTATGCACATTATTGCCATATGAAAGCTGTTTGTAGCGCCACTATCCCAAATCCAAGCCGCAACGTAGTAAATACAAAATATTATATATTTGTTAGTCGAAGTCCCGTGTTTCTTTGTTTATTTATATCTGAAAAATACCTAAATAAACAGCATAAACCTTATAAGCGTGTTGTATTTTTAATATACAACAAAATGGTTGTAAAATCGGCATAAACTGTTATCACTCTGCAATATGTCCATCCAATAAAATACCTTAATCGCAATTTTCCTCGAATAACATCTTTATTAATAAAGATATATCCTACATCAATAATAAAATACTAAGAGCTGCGTTAAGAAAAGACATATTAATTCGGATCGGACACCCTCTTCGCCTGTCTCTTTCAAACAAAGCAAGATACGTGTAAGTCTGTCTCGCTCTAGCCCCTTCGCTTAAGTGTCTGAACAGATGTTGCCAGTTTTATTGAAAAAGTCAGCCATATTGCGACTTTCTGTTAGTAAATTAAGATGTCGGTAGAGGGAGCCGCGCGTAATAGCCCGTTAATGGTTAGTTGTTCGTTATTAACTTTCGGTTGGTTTTTATCGGCGCGTTATTGCCACAGATAAGAAATTAGTGTGTTTATAGGAGATGGATTATAGTTTGACGTTTTCATTAAAAAAATGCATGCTTGTTTCTAGATGGCATAAGAAGAGAAGATAATGGGCCGGAAGTCACTATTAATAAACATTTAATTTCTTAATATTTCATTTGATTTGACTGAGAATAGAACATAGAAGTGCTGACATTAGGTACCTTTCACTGAAATCAAGCAAGTTGGTACTTGAACATAAAATTGACACAAACTTACCTTTAACATGTTTTTTTTCGTTGCTTCGCTGAGCAAGTTTTTTAAAACTACACCATGCGGCAAAAAAACTATCTCTATCCAAAGAACACGTTGGTTCATTCCATACAGGGGGGGTATTCGACCAATTTTAGAGATATAATGGAGATCTCTCATTTTCATCGCCATCCGTCACTTTTGACGTGTGCCTACTTGACAAGTAGCGATATCGCAACTTCGTCAATTCGGACGCGCAAAATTTTCGTTTCCTTTGTATGTGACGGCATAAATAACAGGCGCATACTTTAAATTGACCGCATAGTACGTGAAATTGGTCCGTTACGTTTCGTTCAAAACAGAAATTTATATACATGAATAACATTTTTGACAATCATTATCGCCTTCGTATTTCCAAAATTGAGATGAGATATGTCACTTTTAAGCTCATCGCATTTAAATGACAGTTCAATGGCGATATAACTGTTATCTAATGGAGATTTGACGTTTGGAGATATCTCCAACGGCATTCTCGAATTGGGCCCCTGAATTATGGAAAGGAAAATCAGCAAACACATTATTGCTATTAAATACAGTGTAAGGAAAAGATACAATCAGCACTTAATTGTTTTTAAACAAAATTCCTTATGAGACTTTTCGAACTCCGCATAATAATATTTTAAGAATACCCATTTCGGATTATGGGCGTGATACTCTCATTCAAAGCCACTCCTCATCCGACCCCTATAACAATACGGCACCTGCATTCCACCATTTTCCTTAAATTCCCTTTTATTTCACAAAAAGATTTATCCAAAACGACATTTCCACTCAGTCTTTACGATTCACAAAAAAATATCGTAATATAGCATACAAATTTCGAAAATTTCTCCGTGATTGCTCCAAAAGCCATATTACGTGAACTTAGTGCCGGTTTTCCTTTATCTAAACGTTTGACAACTGTAACACGGACCATATTCTGCCAAATGTAAAATACTGTCCTCCAAATTTACCTTGAAACTTATTGGTAAGACTTAGAGTCCCTTTTTTGTGAATATCAGTTTGACAACGGAAAAGGGAAACGCCGTTGGAATCGAATTCGATATTTGAATATTATCGCAGTATGGCGTCGATGACATGTTAATATGGCCTGCGGAGCCGATATGCATAATTTTATAGTGCCAGTACGATTTTTGATTTTCTCGTTCATTTCTGTATGTTGGTACGTGACTTGCTTTTGCTTTGGAGTTACGTGGCGAGAAAATGTTTTGAATCTGTGGCATGGAATAGTAAATATGTGGAATCGATAGTTTTCTGTGAGATACTCTTATTATATAAAGGATAAGGCATGTGAAAGATGGAAAGTAGGTATGTAGGTACAAAGGAAATGTGTTTATAAGGAAGCCGCTTCCTCAATGACTACGTTCTACGTTAACTTTCAACGTATTTTAATTGAGGCTCGTGCCCTTGGCTTACTTCTAATAAAAAGACGATATGTAGTTGAAAGTAACTGAAATATTAGCTTAAATAACTGTAGGTTAATAATCCACTATTTCGTATTACAATCAGGTTTACAGCTTAACTACATAAGGTAAGAAACGGTAGTAATAATTACGAACACAACTACTAGCAACATAACCGAAACAACAGATTAAATAACCACGCGTTAATATGCCACTAATTCGCAGGTGTACCAACCTATACGCGACGGTTAACGCGACCGCAACGCGCGCTGAATTTAAACGAGTGGGAGTGTTCCAAATTCGAAATCTGAGGTCGAGTCCATTTGCCGACGGTGAGTGACGAGAGTGTTTTCCTGGATATTAACGACCGTTATTTACCACAGATAATGAAAATTGTTCAAACTTTGATAAAAAAGCAACATGATATTTTAGGTATTCTTAATAATTGAAATTGAAAACATACAAACGATTTCAATATGATGATGCGATTTTTAAGTAGTTAAATTTACGATTCCTGGCCATTTGTAATTCCTGATGGACAAACTTTTTAATATCTCTATTATGAATGTTTGAAATTGAGCGCCAAGATTGAAAAACACGTGAAACATTGACGTGTCCATATCATTGTTTAAAGATTATACCTGTAAGCGCATTTTTAATCCGAAAATCATTACAAACAATGCAAGTGATAAATCAAACAACCATTACTTTTTTACTATACGCCAGCGAAAGTGACAGATGCTTTATTACATAGGTATCTATCGTGCGATAAACGCGTCTTCGATGGCCTTTACTTAGAAATTCAAAACGAGTCGTTGGGAAATTTTTAATTATGCATGTGTTATGCTTGACTGGTGGATAATGACATTTGGCATTAAGTCCGGCATTTGTACTGACTTTTGTTACCTCCGCCTGTTGTTTACCCCTAATTGTAATTTCTTGCGTTGTATTTCTCCTGTATGTTTTGTGAGGGCTGCAATACTAATGACTTGTATTGTTTTGTTTTGTATTGTGTATATTTATCTAAACCAATAAAACATACATTACATTACACATCCACGGCAAAGGCAAATCGTTTCTTAACCGTCATCGGATCGCGATCGGGCTCGAGTCAAAAACATTTAGGCATGATTAATGGGACAAAGGCGATATATAACGCGAGTGCCCCTGACAGCCAAGACGGGGCTAAAGTGTTGAGTTAAATTCAAAATTCACCGCAGTCCGGTGGGGGCGGCGTACTCGGGTATACGGGTAGGTTCTATGCAGTTTGGTTCAATATATATAACATAAGGAAAGTTGTATTTTATGGCTTGATTTATATACCAATAGATGCTTTCTACCAAGCTTCTAGATTGTTTCTGCAGCTATTTTTTATGCTACGGCGAGACGGAAACGGGACTAGAAAGTGTCGAGTTAAATTCTAAATTCCCCGCAGTCCAGTGTGCTGGCGTGTACTTGAATATAGTGGTAGGTTATATACAGTTTGGTTCTATATAAAACATAAGGAAGGTACTTTATGTCTTGATTAATTTACCAACCATGCGGTCTGAATTAGATCGAAATAAATGGAGAGCGATCGTCGTGATAAACATAGGTCAGGATCAGGACTCTCAGCAATGAGGAATACGACACAAGAACAATTTATCAACAGATGTCTTCTACCGAGCTTCTAAACCTGCAGTTATGACCTTATCAATAGCATCTGCATCGTAGCTATACATTTAAGTTACTCGAATCGTTTCGCTTCTACATTTAATTTAAATTCACTTTCCAAACGTTGTCTGAAAAAGATCACTCTTTAGCGATAAGACTGCCTGTAGCCTACCTCTATTGAATTTTACGTGTAATCTGTATTTGAGGTGTGCAATAAAGTAGGTATAAATATTCTATTCTAATCTATTCTATTTATCTCGTGAAAGGCTAGAATATGGAATTCCTTCCCTATGCCAATATTTATATATTTGCCCACTTAAAATTATAACCTGCACATTTGAGCGCCACAGACAAAGGCAGCTTTTGGATGCACTCAATTTATAAAGACTTCACCAATGCTTACCATCAGGCAAGCTTTTTAATCAAGAAGCAATCTCAACCAAATAAAAAAAATAAACGAACAGTCAAAACATCAGGAAATATCAAATAAAACCTCTGACATTAATAAACTTTTCTAATAGAAAAAGACGCCACTATTAAAAAGCGTAATTTCCAAATCTTAGCGCCCCTTCGTCGGGGGCGTTACCCGGAAGTTTACCCTCGGGCTTAACGACTTACCCCGTAATTGTTTTAAGCGTTTTATCCGGGGGAGGTAATTAAATGTTTTCTTGAGCACCTCCGGGCTTATTGTCATAATGTAAGGAATAATATAAAGATATTTTTACGCTCGATTCTAAATAAAAAAAATTACGATACTATACAATACAAGTACACCTTATTGCTCACCAAAAAACATTTACACAATAAATCAAATGTAAGCAAATTAAACACGGTATACAACAGGTGGTCTTATCGCTAAAGAGCGGTCTCTTCCATTCAACCTTTGGGTAGTGGAATTGATGCTAAAAATCATATATGTAGGGACACATTGTAAGATATAGCTATCTAAAATATAAGTACTTAGATATAAAAACCTGAATATACATAAATACACAAATTAAGTGATTTTTAACGATTTTCGGCTATTATATAGTTGAGCTGAGTAATACGAACAAGTTGCCATTTGATTGTAAATAAAGCTTATCACTAAAGTGGATATCGAATTTAGTACCGGCTAGCTGAAATTTTGTTCCCATAAAATTATTACAGTAAGCAAAATAGAAAATTTTAACCCTCCAGTTTGCATATTTTATCGCCTGACTTATTTTATTATTGAAATGACTGAAAACGAATGAACTGAAATTGTAATGATGTGGTGTAATTTTTTTTATTATATTTTATGCAAAATACGGAACCGATGCCACGGAAAATCTAGTATAAGAATATTGACAGAATAAAAGTAGGCGTGGGCATTAGCCATTTATTTCTGTCTATTCTAATATTTAAGTCCCACAACAGAAACAGTTAATAAAACATAATAAAATATTGCTAATATTATTTTAATATAATCCCTTAACAAAGTGGGGTAAGTAAAAAACACATAAAAACGGTATTGTGCGCGGATCAACATAACTCCCATTTTTAACATTATCTGCGGCTGGATTATCTATTGTTGTGGCCCCATTGTAAAAGAAGCAAGTAAGGATTTCGTGTTTTTGTTTTCTCAAGTGTTCGTTCTAATTGTGTGCGAATTTATTAAAAATGCACTTGGATCTTTTGTGGTTTGATTTTTGCTTTTTTTGAGACGTACATATTATTAAATTAAATATTAACTAGATTTGCCCTCTATAAACTGTATTGTATTACTAGTACTAGTACCTACCAGTTTGATTATATTTTTCGTCTTTAAGAAATAAAATTTATGAACGATTTAACTAAACTTCACTTAAAGCTATTAATTATCTAAAGCTACGTGAGTAAAATTACAATAATGTCTTTTTTCTAAGTGTTCACATTTTAATTTCTTCAAATTATAAATAAATAAATATCAGACAACCTCACACAAATCGATATAGTCCCAAATTAAGCTCAAGAAGGCTTGTGTTATGGGCACTAGACGACGATATTACATACCTACTTATACATACTCGTATAGATAAATATAATACTTTAATACATAGAACAACCATGACCCAAGCACAAAATATTCGAGTTCATCACACAAATATTTGCCCCGGCCGGGATTCGAACCCAGGACCGCCGGCTCAGTAGGCAAGTGCTTACAAACTGCGCCAAACGTGTCGTCAAATAACTAACATGTATCTGATGTATCCCGCTCAACTCACTGGAACACTACATTTGTCGGGGTAAACCAGGGTGTCAGCTACCTTCATACCAAAATTTATTAAAATTGGTTCAGCCGTTTGAGCGTGACGAAGTAACAAACATAGACACAAACGTTCGCCATTATAATATTAGTGTTACAAATGAATTAAAATATATAAATTTGACTAAAAAACATACATAAATTAAAAGTTGAACGCAGAAAAACGCCTCTTCATTCAAAATCACCTCCAGCACCAACATAACGAACTTAAAGTTGACCAAATTCGTTCTCAATAAACGTTCCCCTCGAATCAATTACTTTCGCACTTGGCGCGTAAAAATTGGCGCGAAACCAATAACGAAGTTAATTAAATAAGGCTATCGGGTCTGTGGCGACATAACGGGTGACTTTAGCGAGCTCGCATCGCGAATTTACGATTGGTTTAATATGAACCTAAATATAAATGCGATACAGATGTTTTTATTTATAGCAATGGTAGGAGATGAGATGAAAATTATTGTAGTAATGTCTTGTTGGGATTTTGCGTTATTTTCGTACCTTGATTCCATTGAATAAGGTATTTTTATTTAAAGGGTTAGGGTTTTTGATGATTGTATTTGTATTAGCACTTAGATCTTTGTAGATTGGCAATACAAGTTCATGGCTTTGATTTAGGAAAAAATAATCGTTCCTTAATCCCTTCAAATCGGTACTCAACGTTCGTCGAGTACATTATTACACATTGGATCCATATTTTTTTATTTCCTAACATAACCACCTCGTGATTACTATCAGTTTACGTTAAGTTTTGCACCTGGTAACTATGGCGACGGATACAAATGAGGTACAAACGTAACACAACCGGCTTATACAATTTGTATCCGGCGCCATACACAGGTGCAAACTTAACTTAACCCGGCCAGTTAAGATGGACAAATGTTTGTACGGAACCCTCGGTGTACGAGTTGGCCGCACTTGGCCGGTTTTTTTTTCATTTCCACGCGAACAAAGCCACGGGCTGCGCAAAGGTTGTAATAATCCGGGATAGGATTTGGTCGGCGCGTTCCTGAAATAATGTAGTCCACAAACATAATAATGTCAGCGGCACGCGCCACCGCAGCGAAATGAGAATTAGCTGGACATTATCTGCTTCATATTTACATCGGCTATGTTACTCTTTTTGCATTCCCAATGAGTCCTTTGTAGCCTTTTTTGCTATCTATAGTACACTTAGCGACCAGCCACGGCATCGCACGGGTGCCGTAAAAACCTTCCTCTTGAAACACTAAGTATTACCTATTAAAAAAGCCGCATCTAAATCCGTTGCGTTTTAAAGATCTAAGCATACATAGGGACAGACAGAAGGAAGCGACTTCGTTTTATACTATGTAGTACTTAATTACTGCAGACGCCTGGAAAGAAGGGCTTGCCGGGCGAGTAGGTGTAGACGGATAGTGATACGAAGCCGGCAAGCCCTTTTCACGGCTAAGGCATGTATAGTGCTTTTCTCAAACATATGCAGTGAAAAAAAAAATACACCTTTCATCAAAAATATCAGCTGTTTAGCCTATTCATGAACACAAACGCCATGTTTAAAAAAAATACTTCCCGGCCTAGGTCTTCAATTTTGAACTAAATTCCTCTCGAGTTGTTCTGCCTGAAACGTGATACTTCGAAGCCTGTTATAACGCACGTTATGACTACATTTCATTGCATGTTTGAGAAAAGTATAACACTCGTGCCAAATATGCCCGATTAATCAGCGCCCTGACAAAAAATTACGAAGGTCGCTAGTTCAATCCTTCGTTAAAGTAGAATAGATAATAAAATTCTGGTTCTAAAATAATGGAAAAATATAGTCAAAGAATTTTTTGATCCTCCCATACACTGCCAAATTAAGGGTTAAGATATTGCCGTGATTTTTCGTTTTTTCAGCCCACTGCCACATAAGTCAAGCACACAGACAACCCCCACTAGACGGAGCATGTAAGGCGACCCGCGCGCACCAACGATATGGTACGGCAGAACATATTCAAATTATTAAAGTACCAACACGGCGGCCACCGTTTAGTTGCGTCCATGTTTATGAGGTGTCTCTACACCACTTAACACTACAATTTACCATGTTATTTATTTAATTTCATTTTTCGTTGACGTACGCATGGATCATAAACAAGGACACAACTAAACGGTGGCCGCCGTGTTGATTCTTTAATGTTCTGCCGTACCATATCGTTGGTGCGCGCGGGTCGCCTTACATGCTCCGTCTAGTGGGGGTTGTCTGTGGTCAAGCAATTTCCCATTTCCATAGCAATTTTGTATCCTTTTTAGCCCCCGACAAAAAAGAGGGGTGTTTATCATGTGTATCTGTGTGTCTGTCTGTGACATCGTAGCGCCCATACGAATGAATCGATTTGAGTGCGGTTTCTTTTAATCGATAGCCTGGTTTATCCAGATGGTTCTTAGCATTGTTTGATGAAAATCGGAGCTCTCATGTCCAAGATATTCAGCTTATAGTGAAACAAGCGACTGGCTCTCAGCCAATATTGAAGCTATTAAGGTCCCAAATTTTGTTTTTATGTTCAGTTTTAGTAGCATTTCTATCACACATTAAAACAGGTTCTCATGATGACCAGGTCTTTGTGTCGCAGGCGTTTTAATTTTTCAATTTAGGTCATCACTACATAGTATAAAACAAAGTCGCTTCCTACTATCTGTCTGTCTGTCTGTCCTGTCCCTATGTACGCTTAGATTTTTAAACTACGCAATGGATTTCGGTGCGGTTTTTCTAATAGACAGAGTGATTCAAGAGGAAGGTTTATATGTACAATACATGCATAATTTATCAGCATTGCACCCGTGCGAAGCCGGGGCGGGTCGCTAGTAATTATTAAAGATGTCGCACTAATCAATAATATTATCCATTTGAGTGTCTGTGTATGCACATTATTGACGTAAGTCTTTTTCCAGATTACCGCCAGCCTATGATGGCGCCGTGGCCCATAGCCAAGCCCATCGCCAGCCGACCAGTTCCCGTTCAGCATCAGCACCTCCAGCATCTGCTGGCGCACTGCCATCACCCCTATCTAGCTGGTGAGTTACCAAGTCCATTCGAGATGTGCTCAGTGTTGCCAGATGACATTTACTAAAATCTGTAGGGTGAGACAAAAAGTTTGTGTAATTCCGTAGATCGTCGCTTGAAAAATCCAATGCTTTATTTGACTATACTGAAGTTTCTAAGGTTATTTCTTTGCTGGGAGTCTTCTCAAAATTTTTGGAAAAACTGATCAGCAAACGTCTGGTTAGTTTTTTGGACAAAAATAACATTATTTCTGAACATCAGTATGGCTTCCGTGCGAAGAAATCGACTGGCGACGCGGTTGAACTTATGACTAAGTTAGTATCACAATACCTGGACAATGGTGAGGCCTGTCTTGGAGTTCTCTTAGATCTCGCTAAAGCGTTCGACACCGTTTCTATCCCCATCTTACTAAAAAAGATGGAGCTCGTCGGTGTTAGAGGAGCCCCTTTGAGCTGGTTTCGTACTTATTTAACCGGTCGAACCCAAAGAGTAAAGATTGATAACACAACAAGTAATCCAAAAGAAATTTATTACGGGGTCCCGCAGGGCAGCATTTTGGGGCCAACTCTTTTTATCCTTTATGTTAATGACATTACTGATATTGATGGTATACCAGCAGATATTATAAGTTATGCAGACGACACCGCAATTATCTTTCATGATAGCTCTTGGACTACAGTTGCCAAATCCGCAGAGAAGGGCATGGTGGTAATTGCTGACTGGCTTGGACGAAATCTTTTAACTCTTAATGTTGCTAAAACCAAATTTATTTGCTTTCATAAATCAAAAGCCTCTGCCCCAATTGATTTATCTTCTATTACAATTCACTCGTGTGACTCTACAGGTGATTCATCGGTGCCCTGCGCTTGCGAGCATATTGGCAGATCTTCCGCAATAAAGTGCCTGGGGGTGGTTTTGGACGAGAAACTTGACATTCATCAGCATATATTAGTCACCGCAAATCGTATTCGTAAACTCATCTATGTTTTTAAAAGCCTCCGAAACTCTGCGGAAAAGTCACTACTCAGGACAGTATACATTAGCATCTGCCAATCTGTTTTATCGTACTGCATATCCACGTGGGGTGGGGCCAATAAAACTAGTATGCTCCTACTGGAGAGGGCCCAACGAGCTGTTCTTAAGGTTATTCTGAAAAAGCCATATAGATATTCTACGCATCTTGTTTACAGTGACCTGGACGTTCTCAATGTTCGTGGCTTATTTGTTTCGAGTGTAGTTTTGAGAGAACACGCAAGAGCTTTGAGGTGTTCTGATTTCGTTTCTCTTTGTCAGAAACGCAACTTTAGGGTACCCGTGCCCCCAACCAGAACCGCTTTTGCGAAAAAAATCGTTTCCTTCCTTCAGCCCTTTTTGTACAATAAGGTAAGTGCTAAATTCACAATAAAAGATCGCACAGTCAAAGAATTAAAGAAAACAATGAAAGCTTGGCTCATTAAGCTATCTTACGAGGACATCGAGGACTTAATGAAAGCTATTAGATAACTGGACACACACACACACACACACACGCACGCACGCACGCACGCACGCACGCACGCACGCACGCACGCACGCACGCACGCACGCACGCACGCACGCACGCACGCACGCACGCACGCACGCACGCACGCACGCACGCACGCACGCACGCACGCACGCACGCACGCACGCACGCACGCACGCACGCACGCACGCACGCACGCACGCACGCACGCACGCACGCACGCACGCACGCACGCACGCACGCACGCACGCACGCACGCACGCACGCACGCACGCACGCACACACACACACACACACACACACACACACACACACACACACACACACACACACACACACACTTTCACACACCCTCACTCTCTCACTCATACACATTCACACATTTTACTTGATCTTGTTTGCATATAAACACTCCTGCGCACTCATACTCAATACTTAGGAATAAATAGGTAAAATTAGACTTATTTTGTAAATACTTTATTTTTCTGTTTAATTTTTGTTTTGTACTTTATACACTACATTATATTACTTTGCGCCATGTACGTGGATTTGTTGACCTTTCGCAATTTAACAACGCATGTCAATTTTCATTTTGTCTTGGTTATCTGCGAGACAGGCTGTGCCTAGTGCAGAAACCAATATAATATTTATAAGCATAATATATAAGCGCTTGTTTAGTCGTAAGTACCTAATCTCTTTTCTATGTAAAACTGTGTAACTATACATGTGCTTGCAAATAAACTTTACTTTACTTTACTTTACTTTACTATTAAATGTTAGTAACTTTTGCGAAAACGTAGGTGGAAAAACAATAAAAATCTAATATTTTTGAACACCTATTGTCCATAGTTTATTTATCGTTTTGGGCTGATAAGAACATTGTTCGCAGAAAAAGCAATTCGGTTGCCGCTATAACAACAAATAAGATAGGTTAAAATAAAATAAGATGAGATAAGATAAGATATTTATTGAATAATAACTTATTTTACAGTAATAATAATTATAGCCTAAGACATTATAGGTACTTGGCAAATACTAAAAAACCGAATAAAATAAATATTTCAGTGGGGCTTCCATACAACAAACGTGATTGTTAGCCGTATTTTTATTCGATGTTACGGAGCCATTCGTGCGCGAGTCCAACTCGCACTTGGCCGGTATTTTCCTGTATTTTTGAATGTGTGTTTAGGTGTTTAGAGTGAGATTTTTTTGTCACTATAGCCATCTATAATCAAATATGATGTGTTGGCAATGACATAAATCTTATAACATTATAAGCGGAAGTTGTCTCAAACTGTCATCGCAAAAGACAAGAAAACACGCCTAACCTAAAAAAACTTAAATAAACACCATTATAACTCACTATAAGCTAATAACTTTTCACATCGGGATCAACGCCGCAAAAAAGCAATAACTTTTATTGATCTGCCAATATTTTTATTGCAAACACAAAAAATACAATACAGGACTATAAACACGTTCGCGCAAAAGAAAAAAAAACTTATTGTGTTCCGTTGACCATTTTGCCACCGTTCTCAATGTTATTGGATTAAATAAAAAAGTGAACTCGAATTATCTATGGCCACAAAAGGCTATGGTGCCGCTTTGTAATCCCAATGGATGTAGTAGGTTGAAATACGGTATTTGAATATAATGAAAATAAATTGTAAAATTTAAACGACTAAACGCACATTCAAAACACGCGGAACCAAATAAACTGCCACTAACATTTCGACATTATATTATTTTTAATTGGACAAAAATAAAAATAAAAAAGTGTTTTGACTGCTCATTTTTATGACGTCACAAGCCAGTATCTTCATAGAAACTTTATACTAACAGAGCGTTTTTGATATTTCATAAAGAGTAGCTGATTTAAGCTGTCATCAAATACTGTTTTGGGTCATAGGCAGCTCAAAAAACAAAATTCGTCCCTCCGGTGGTCAACAGTTAAGAGCTTATATCAATCTAGGTTATGTTGCTATTACATCGGATTATAGAAGAGGGAACGTTCTTTAAATTCACAGGCATTTTATGAGAAAATTAGGCCCTGGAATCCTTAATTTCGCAAATGTCCACCGGAAAGACACAAACCTAAATCTGACAACGACCCTTTTACGTGTGAATAGCCGTGTAGTTATGCAGAAATAAAAGTAAAGTAAAGATCGATACATTTGTAGAATGGAAGAAAAATGTCGCAATCGACTTTATAGTTCATGTACGACATTAAATTGCTCAATAAGGTGTTTTTTCAGACTATGCCATCTGGCGGATTTCTAGTGGTACTAATTTATTTGACTGGCAACGACAAATGTTTGGTAACTGTCATTAAAAGTCGGTGAATGTCACTGATGTAAACAAAGAGTAAACACGACTAAATATTCTGCAATTTATAAGTATTTTTTGCAAATTAAAGCCGAAACTATTTATAGTGATGGAAGTCAAGTTTTTTTTCAATAGGATTCAGTATCTATTTAGCCAGAAGAACGAAGGAGTGAGCAGCATTCCGGTAAACAATGTTTTGAATGTGGTTGATGACAAAATTAACACATCCTTGACTAATCGTTACTGACGTTTATAATTAGGCATCGGAAAATCGCATGCTTTTATACCTAAACTTTGTCGGTGGCTTTGTTGTTCAGTTGTAGGTATAGGCGGCTTTGTTTGAGGTATGAGTGAAGCAATAGGATTTGGTCAACTTTAGGTAAATATCCACCTGAATTTCCGATCCCTATTTATAATTCAAATAAATGACGTATATGCACATTATTGCTACTTGAAAGCTGTTTGTAGGATCACTATCCCTGGGCAAGACAGACGCTTGTTAGGGTATAATCTAAGTTACGACGTCAAACTAAAATGCCGCTAGTCACCCCCTATATAGGCGTCATTTGAAAAAAAATGGGCAAGTGCGAGCCCGACTCGCGCATGAAGGGTTCCGTACCTATACATATATATAATCTATAACAAGTTTGTTGTATGGGAGCCCCCATTAAATATTTATTTTATTTTATTTTTAGTATTTGTTGTTATAGCGGCAATAGAAATACATCATCTGTGAAAATTTCAACTGTCTAGCTATCACCGTTGTTGAGATACAGCCTGGTGACAGACGGACGGACGGACGGACGGACGGACGGCGAAGTCTCAGTAACAGGGTCCCGTTTTTACCCTTTGGGTACGGAACCCTGAAAAAAGAACCGACCAAGTGCGTGTCGGACTCACGCACTGAGGGTTCCGTTCAAGTAAATAATGTTAATCTTTTTTTGTTTTCTGTATTTGTTGTAGCGGCAACAGAAACACATCGTGTGTGAAAATTTCAACGGTTCATGACATACAGCCTGGAGACAGACGCACAGAGGCTAGTAGTATAGGGTCCCGTTTTTACCCCTTTGGTACAAAACCCTAATTACGAAAACTAAATCGACACAATTTTTGGATTTCACGAGAGTTTGTTGAGAATATCCAATTCTGAACAACTAGACATCTACATATCGGCAAAAATAAACATACCCAAGCTGGAACGGACTCACTACGCACGCTCAGTCAAAAATGGGGCATCCAGATGCAACTGTATACATAAGAGATAACCGTATGTTTGTGTATCAAATTGGGCGAATAAAGACCCTTTGTGAATACCAAACAATAGACAAATAGGAAAGAATTGCTTTTTAAACCGCGGTTACTACGAGGTGGTCCTTTTAATTGTAACATTTTAAGAATAAAAAAGAGGGTCATGTGATTGGTGTTTTTATTTTTTTGGTTTTCCAACAGATGGCACATCGCGCTGTTAAGATTTTCTTTTAATTAACCCTCTCCATAGAAAACTGATTTTCTATACAGTTAAAGCACTTTATACAAGTGGCTGTAATTTATGATTTTCCCCTTTTATGACCGGCATTTTTAAGAATTGCGAAATTCTCAATCCTAAAATACGAGAAACAACTATACGCATAATTGTAAACACTACATTTTTCAATTGTTTCTCTTCATTGCATTACTTTTTTTACTACGCCAGTTAAACTTTAAGAGGCCTTATTCCTTTTAAAATTTATCTTTTTCATATTATGACGAATATATTGATAATTTCAACCAACTTTAAGTGAATAATACCTTTTCCGAGTTCTAGGTAGTAACGTAGCTATTTCATGCTTTCATTGCGTGCAGTCGAAAATAATTTGAAAAAACGAATTTCCCAAGTGAATTTTGTCAATTTCGAGTAGTTTTTCGAACAAAAATTATCAATGAAAAATTCAAACTGTAGGTTTCAAATATATACCAATAAATCCCAATAGCCCTGTTCTAGGTAGTAACATCAATAATATGTTAAGAAACATATTGTTTGATCATAGTGAAAAATGTCGAAACAATCAGCATTTTAAAAGGAATAAGGCCTCTTAAGTAATTAAATGTGTTTAGGTATTTAGTATTTGTTTTGTTGCAGTACGGCCGTCGCAGGCGCACACGCAGGTGTTCCCGCTGCCCGGGGCGTTTCCCTGGGCACACAGTTCGAGAGGTATGCACTATTTTCACTTAACTTATTTCATCCCCTCGGCGCACAGTTCGAGAGTTGAGCACAGTTTTCTCTTATCTTATTTCATCCCCTCGGCGCACAGTTCGAGAGTTGAGCACTGTTTCAACTTAACTTATTTCATCCCCTCAGCGCACAGTTCGAGAGTTGAGCACAGTTTTCTCTTATCTTATTTCATCCCCTCGGCGCACAGTTCGAGGGGATAGCACTGTTTTCAATTCATCCCCTGGGCGCACAGTTAGAGAGGTTAATAGCTCTGTTTTCACTTATCTTATTTCATCCTCTGGGCGCGCAGTTCGACAGATTAGCGGGGGTGTCCTCGCTGCACTGCTGGGTACATCAGTGCCCTTAGCCGTAGTGGAGGAGCCCAGCCTACCCTAACCTAACCTGCAGTTTGCGTCTTATCGCTTAGGGCCACATAATTCCTAGTTTCGTTTCTCTATTGCTACTGGAAAAAATAAAGTGAAAATTAAGCGAAAGCGAAGTTTGACGACACGTGACTGGAGACTGGGCACAGTCAGCTGACAAATTGAGAATGCAAATTGACATAAGCAGTAGTAAAATTGACAGTTACTTTTGAAGCTGTCTGTACCTATAAATTTCCTGTTCTCAAACATGCAATGAATATCGCCGTAACGTGCGTTATAACAGGCTTCGAAGTATCACGTTTCGGGCTGAACAACTCGAGAGAACTGTAAAGGAATTTCATACAAAAATGAAGGCCTAAGCGAGGAAGTATTTTTTTTTAAACATGGCGTCTGTGTTCATGAACAGGTAAAAAACAGCTTTTTGAGAGGAGTATTTTTTTATTTCATATCATATATGTATGAGAAAAGCATGACATGCCTAGCCATGAAAGGCTCGCCGGCTTTGTATCACTATACCTACTCACCCGGCAAGCCCTTATTTCTCGGCGTCTGCAGTGTACTATATCTTAATGTATTTCTCAGGGAAACCTCGGCGCGGCATGATGCGGCGGGCGGTGTTCTCAGACCTGCAGCGCAAGGGTCTGGAGAAGCGGTTCCAGGTCCAGAAGTACATCTCCAAGCCCGACAGGAAGAAGCTCGCTGAGAAGCTGGGGCTCAAGGACAGCCAGGTCAGTCAAATAATAAATATCGGTCACACAAATTAATCTGCTTTGCCTGAGGTTAGTAGAGAATGCCTTATGGCATTAACGCAGTAATTTATTCTGGTCTCTAATTAAAAAAAAACGAACGACGTTGTGTTTGACACTTTTGACGCCTTTTTGTTTCGCAGATAGGTCGAAGACTACACTCTATGCAGGCATAGTTGTCGTAGATTTCGGATAACTTGTGTATTTTCTAATATTTCTTTACATACAGAAAAAAATATTAAAAAATATTTTTAGGGTGTGCACGACCCAAACTCTCTCGGTCTCTTTATTAATTTACAACTGTTAGGATATATGTTTTTCTTCCGTGAATCCCGAGAATCCATTGAAACTTCTTTTCTGCAATCAAGAGCCTTCTAAAATGTGAATGTGTCTGAAAATGTCTGTACAACTAAATCGCTTGCTAATAATCAAATGTAAATACGTGACGTCATAAAACCCTTTTTCTTGAAATATTCATCGCTGAAACGCCTCACGCGTTTTAACATTATAAAAAAAACTGTAAGGACATTTAATTTATTAAGTATCAAATATAGCCGAATGTCAACTGAATTAAAAAACACCATCGTATTAACAAACAATCGCGTTTAACACCCCAAAAACGCCTCTGCAAAAGGCCCAATAATTCCTAATCAAACCTCCGCCGAGATCTAAATATCGTTTTCAGCAGTAATTGTTTTAAACCTACCCCCGCCTGCGCGTGACAGCCCCCTTGAGGGTAGCTTTTTTGTAACACCCCTACCCCTATGGGGTGAGTTGGAATAACTGTTTTTTCGAAGGATTATTTTGGAGGAGCGTTTTAACGGTGTTAAGTCGTTGTTTGTGTGGGTTGTAATTAATCTTGTTATTGATTGTGGAAGGTTGTAATTTAGAAAATTAGGAATTTGGCTTTGCAGATTTTTTAAGGTACTTATGAGGCCTTATTCCTTTTTTTCATATTATGACAAAATATAGTGATAATTTCTTTCAACTTTTTTAAGCGAGTAATATTTTTTCCTGAGTTCTAGATAGTAATACAGCTATTTCATGCTTTCATGGCATGCAGTCAAAAGTAAGTTGAAAAAATAGT
The DNA here is from genome assembly GCA_947623375.1 of Apotomis capreana. NCBI lineage: Eukaryota > Metazoa > Arthropoda > Insecta > Lepidoptera > Tortricidae > Apotomis > Apotomis capreana. Next base: position 3,312,844 of record OX392525.1, read on the forward strand.
TTTCTACGTGAATTTTGTCAATTTCTGTAGTAATGTAGGTTTCAAATATACATATACCAATAAATCTCAAGTCCTGCCCTGAAGCCCTGTTCTAAGTTGTAACATTGATAATATGTTAAGAAACATGTTTGATCATAGAGAAAAATGTCAAAAACAATCATTATTTTTGAACGGATAAGGAGCCTTATTTATGGTTATCCTTATGGTTGTGGAATCATGCATTTTTGGATGAAATTACATTATTCTACATTTTCGCTCGAACGAGCGAAGCATCTTCGTTTCAGTTTAGCCAAAAACTCTTTCGTATGTCCGGATAAGATAAAACGATAAAAATATCCCGATGGTGGGATGTTCGGCTGTTCTTGCCTTTAGGTCGCATTTCTCAAACGATTCAAATGAAAATTTGTGAATAATCGACAAAGATTTATCAACTTTTTTCAAAATGGCGCGACAAGGGGGACGAAAACGAAAAAATAACGAATTTCAGCCGTTTAAAAAAACACAAGAGACAGCTCACAGAGCCACTTTTATCATAAAAATAAATGAGCAATTTTTTTTCTTTCTCTCTCTCTCTCTCGGTTCTCTATTGGTCATTTATTTTTAAATTCCTTTCTTCGGCCTATGATGGTTGCGTTTATCACGTGGTAAAGAAGTGACAAAGCATCTGTCACTCACACGCATTTTATCAAAACGTGACGGGTGCTTTGTCACTTATTTATCGCGTGATAAAAGCAATCATCACAGGCCTTCAGTTCGTATTTGTGCTACGACTCGTAGACGTGCTACGGTGCTACGTAGCGTCGTAGCTTGCTATAAAATGATAATACAATGGGGACTGTATAAAAATGTTCCTCATTCCTAAAAAAAGTAACACATTTTTCTAAATCTAACGGTATTTTTTTGTCTAAAAAGGTAGAAAGAAAAACATATTTCTTTTAAAGCTTACAGGAAAATCTGTAACATTTCTAGGAAGGAAGCTTTTAGGAAAAAACATCCGTTCCCGTGAGTTGAAAATTAATAACTTTACCAAACGTAATACACATAAAAAATACAACAGGAATGATTGTGTCCAAATCAATATAAAAGTTATTTTGAACTTATGATCTTCTCCGAATAATATATGAATATGGATGATATCCCGTAATAGTACATTACATACGTAGAGCGGTGAATTCTTGAATGTCCCAGATTGCAAGTGTTTGTGCGCTAAATATGCGATCAGGGGCGTTACGAATTACCGCCCGTGGTTTGTCTAAAGCTTTACGTCTTGCCTCGGCCAGGAAGTGAGATTTTCTCCCCGTAGTGGGCAGAAAACCACACTTACGGCTTAGGGTGACGTAAAAAACTTAAAAAACACAGCTTACTTAGTACCTACCCAAAGTCTGGAAGAGATAACTCTTTAGCGATAAGACCGCCTGTTGTTTACCTCTAATTGTAATTTCTTGCATTGTATTTCTCTTGTATGTTTTATGAGGTGTGCAATAAAGAGTACTTGTATTGTATTGTACTTGTACCTACGTCACAGTTATTTGAAGTCAGTGAATCAGATTTTTATTCAACTTTTATCTTATTTAATCCTTTTCCTTAAATATCAAAGACGCCCTTTGGCCTTGTCTTATCAATTTAAACACAACGGACTTGAGGTCAAAAATTATTATTTCCGCGCTCTTTCCTGTTTTCATTTTTCATTTCCGACATTAAAATCCGTCTACGTACCTACTAGCTTTTATGTTTTAAACCAACTTCAAAAAAGAGGTTCTCCAAATTTGGAAAAACATGTTCAACAGTAGGCATCCCAGATAGATAGACAAGCTTTTCATTTATCCTACAGATATTTATTTTTACATTTAAAAAATATGATGATAGTGGATTATACCTGATTCTTACCGGCTTGCCCACTTCAGGGTGATTGAGAACCAATATTTATTGCTACTGAAGAAAAATAGCCCAATCTACACCAGCTTGCCTAAGTTTTCGTTTGACGCCACGCGACTTCAATATACAAAGCTTACAAAATCTTTTTTTTTATAATTAAGTATCAAAATGGTTTTGGGTGATGTTTGGTCTTAACAATACAATTCAAGTCAAACAATACAATTCAATTACTCTTTATTGCACACCTCATGAAGCAAACAGGAGAAGTAGGTACAACGAAATTATGACTAAAGAGCGATATTTTCCACTAACTATAGTTGTCATTGTAATCCCAAAAATAATACGTCTTACTTATAACATTGCACACTAGAAATACCTTAATATTATCCATATACGATACTTTAACAACCATTTATTACTTCCAAATAACATACACTCCTATTTCCATCTCAGATCTCGAAATAAAATCGGCCACCGCAATCGTATCGGCATTCCGAATAAAATACCCCATTCTTTTTACAACCAACTGAGCATTAGCAAAATCTGTCGGCAAATCACCCGCCAAACGCACTCCACCAACATAATAAAAAAAATTCGCGAACAGTGACATAACAATAAAATATACAAACGTTCTTAAGACAAAAATACGCCTTTGCCCTCAACCCGCAGGCGAAAGAGAAGCGTATACACAAGCATCAGGGGTTAGAACGAGACCGCTATAACGTTAGAACGGCGTCTTAAACCCCCTTTCTATTGGACGATTTGTATCGAATAAAAGTGTTCCCGGTTTTCTATTGGTTCGCGCGTTTGAGTTTTTTTTTCATGGCTGCGTTGAGTTTTTTTACGATTTCTGATGTTTATGGACCGGTCGTAAGCAGGTTTTCGGTTTATTGAATGTTTTCGAGTTATTAAGTTGCCTGTTTGGTTTCGTTTGAAATTAGGGTCTGTTTTAGATTAGGTTAGTTAGGGTGGTAGTGCACTAGATATGGTTGACTTATTTTTTTATTTTTTTAACGCATGCTATTTAATTAAAATAAGGGGCTTCAGAAATCGAATTCTCTTGTTATCTATTCTAGTTAAGTAAAACTTGTAGGTACTGAAGAAGGAAAGTCTGTTTTTTATGCGAATAATATCATATTTCCAAAAATAAAATGATAATGTTAATAATAGTTTGATAAAACTATATGATAATGTTAATAACAGTTCATTAAACTTTGAAGAACAACAATAAAATATTTACATTTGATTCTTTAAGCTTATGTACATGAAGAAAATTAAACACACAATTTATTCGTATTATTTTTATTTTCAAACAATGTGGTTGTAGCACGAAGCCAAGTTGCAATCAGCCGATTCTTTTTTAATTTGCACTCAGCCGATTAATTTCTTCATCGCGGTATATTTAATTTTCCGTCCCACGTTCAGAAAATGTGTTAAGTATTATTAACTTAACAAGTTAATTATTTACGTATGTTCGCGTCGTTATTGCAGCCATGAAAAGTCGACCACAGACACCAGCTCAATTAAGCTTATGAGCGAATTATCTTAATTGGCTGGCAAATTAATTGCTAACTTCAAAGCTATCTTGCACAAAGGAGCTTAGATCCGCAGTTAACGTATGTTTAAGTTAAATACTTGATAAAATAGTGCTAGTCTGGCTCTAAGTCTTTGCTTGTGTTTCATGATACAATATTTTTCACCAACTTCCAAAAAAGGAGTAGGTAAGCAAGCGATGTAAGCAACAAAGTAAGTAAACACTTTATTGTACACAAAAACAGTTAAACATACATCAATTACTAATAACATAGGTAAAAAGGCGTACTTATCCCTATAAGGGATCTCTTCCAGTTAACCTTTGAGCAATTGAGTGAGAAGGTACGAGAAGACGGTAGATAAACTAACATCGAAAAGGTATTACAAATAATATATACCTATTTAGGTTATTTAATCCTTTTTCATTAATGTAGGTACCTACTTAGGTACCTACATTAATGAAAAAGGATTTCGCAATATTAACGAAAAAGTAATTCACAACACTAATGAAAAATTATTTCACAATGTTTCTCTGTATTTTTTTTCATGTAGGTATGTCCACCGATAGTTCTGCCAATTGTAAACCGATTTTTAAAATTCTTTTTTTATTTGAAAGAGTAAACTCCTGATGCGGCTCTATTGTCACCATGTCGGGATCTGATGATGGGAATCCCAGCAACCCTAAAATGTTATACGCACTAGCAATGTTTTTCATGTAGGTATTTTATAAAGTTATTCAGATGCGTCTGGTAGTCATCATCTCATCATAGTGAGCTGATTATGAAAGATAAACGAGATACATGAAAACAAGACCTGCCCGATCAGGTGGTGATCATCCCTTTATTTATGTATTTTTTTAATCACTAAACTAAAATTAAAAGAATAATTTAAATAAACAACGAAACTACATCAAATAACTTGTAAAGCCAAAAATAACCCGTTCGTGTACAGATTATATTTGAATCACCTTTAGAAGTCAGCTATAGGTACGCTAAGGGACTGGCAAACCTAACTTAAAATATGCTTAATTTTTTCGAAAACTATGCTCTTAACTGTGCGAAATAAGTAGGTATGTGTCATTTGCTGATCCCATTAAAAAAATGACGTTAACCAACAATACTCCAACAGACCCATTTTATTTTATAAGGGTTTAAAGTAATCAAATCTTACGAGAAATATAGAAATCTTAATTTAATACCGCATCTCAAACCCATTGTGCTCTAAGAAGCACTCTGAACCGTTTAAAAACCTCCAATAAAAACCCAATTTATCCAGAACCATATAAATTCCCCGCGCGCTCAGTTCTGCCAACATTACAGATTATCTCAGTTTAATTTATAAATCGAACGGCAGTCTTGCCTTGCCGGTTGCGTTTGACGTATAATAATTGTAGGGCGCAAGGCGACGGGTAGACAGGGCACGATACCTTTATGTTTATTTTTTTTATTTTGTGTCTGGCTGAATGCTGTAAGCTGAAGTGAAAGTAGGTTAAAAGTTAAGGTATAGATTCTATGGCAATTCAACTAACCACATTTCATTTTTTTAATCAAGCATTTTATCGATATTATTAAATAGGAATAAAACACGAAACATTAGTCCAATTTTTGCATTTTCGATAATATCCCAATTTGTGATTGAAAAATTCATTTGAAAAAGTTCCTCATTTTAAAAGAGTAAGCGACCAGTCCTAGTTTGCCGTGTGTCCAGTAGGTCACAGCATAATTTACAGTCACAGCGCAGAAAAACATACAGTCGGACACTACTAATTTAGTATGAAGATTGTACCACTGTGATTTTTGCATGTTGTTACTATCAAGTTTTCCACGACGTGACGTCATTTAGGTAAGTATAGAGCGCCAATTTTTAGATGCCACTGCTTTCACATTTTTTTTTATATTTTAAAAACTAGTCGGTTTAATCAAATAAAAATAATATATTTGGGTTCTATGATAATATAAATTAATAAAATTAGTTTAAACTGAACACTATTTGCAAATTTTCAATATTGTCAATTAATGCCGTCATTTCTATCTTTCGTAGCTCTGTCTCTTCTCTTCCCCAGAGGGTGATTTTTACTTCATGCCTCCAGATTATCCCTAATCGGCGAGGGGAGACTGCGGCTATTATATCTCCGATCCAAAAAGACTTAACTCACAAGCATTATTTACCGTTATTTGTCCTTTTAAAATATTTAGAGATTCAGTCCACAAGTGCAGGACCGAAAAGACTTAACTCACATGCTTTATCTATTCGATGAGTCGTTTTATATATTAGGAGACTGTTCAACGCAATGAGGTTAAATTATAATAAGATATGTAATCGAGTATTGTTGGTATTTATGCGGTAGACAGTGTAGGTATGTAAAGGTCATTGACCGAGCGAGCGATGTGTCCCCGTTTCGGCTTAGCCCAAAATTATTTCGTGTTTCTGTTAGCAATATGGCGAGAGCAAATGATAAACAAATAAATAATTATATATAGTTCAACCTCACACTATAATCGATCTAGTCCCAAATTAAGCTCAAGAAGGCTTGTGTTTGTGTTATGGGTAGGTACTAGACGACGATATACGTACTTATATAGATAAATATATACTTAAATACATAGGACAACCATGACCCAAGCATAAATATTCGAGTTCATCACACAAATATTTGCCCTGGCCGGGATTCGAACCCGGAACTACCGGCTCAGTAGACAGGTGTCTACAAACCGAGCCAACCGCGTCGTCAAACAAATCAAACAAGTCTTCAGTCAGAGATAATATATCAGCGTTTATTCATTAAACACTAGTACATATTATTGTCAGGGATTACATTATTGAATTGATTAATAAAATGATTATAATTGGACGAGCACAAACACTTACGACATTATAGGAGGCTTTGTTCGTATTAGAGAGAACGCTAGTCTATGGTACAGTCTTTATATACTAAGGGAGCACAGACAACAATAAAATATAGACTTTTCAACAATATCCAGATGTTTGGAAGTGACGACCGGACGCTTTCCTGCTTTTCTCGCCTAGAGCTCGCATTTCTCAACCGATTCTCATTTTGTATATTGGTTTGATAAGTAGTATATTGTTTTTTTTTGCGATTCAGTTTTCAAAATGGTGGAGATATAAAAACGTTTAATATGACATTTTTTACAGTCGTTTTTTTTTAGAACACTCATTTGACAGTTCTCTGTTGATATTTGTAGTGAAGTGATGTAGCAAAGGCATATTGTTTGCCAAATCTAACGATTATGAATATGATCAAATCGATTTTATGGACGAACTTTTTTTCGAAACTGCATATTTTTTTCTTTATTTGGTGTAAATCAATATTTTTAGAGCTACGAGCCGTCGGACTCACTGGTGAGTTCTATGTTAGTAATTTGTTTTATTGTTCTTTCTTCAGGTTATCAATTTATCGATTTAATCGATTTCTACCAATTAACAGAAATAGTACATGAATCGAAAAACAAGATTTGGTCACAAAAAAAAACAGTTTTTAGAAAAACAAAGCACGTAGTACGTAACTGTTTAATATGTAATGATTTAAAATCAACATCTATGCTTGTCTAATTTATTCTTGAAATTATTGACATTATTAGGTGTTGAGTTTACATCCTCGGAACGGATTAAACACTCCTTCCTCTATGGTTTTGGGAGTCACCAGGCGATATTAGCGCGATATTTAGCATCGTCTCGTAACTAGATGCCTACGAAGTTTTGAAGTGCAGTGACAGAAATTGTAGTGAGTTTTGGCAAAGATTAAGCCTTACTTGTTGTGACTACTTAGTCGATATTAATGTGATTATTTAGCATCGTTTCGCGAGTCTCAGAAATCTCGGGTCCCTTGCCCGGGTTCCGCAATCAATTACATGTTGACCGCGCGACAAGCGGCGGCAGCTGTCGCCGGCCCTTTTTAGGGGTCCGCAGGCACAACTATTAACGGAACAGATATGTTTTGATAAGAATATGTTGAGATATCATATATATTAGTGGCTCTGTGAACGGTAGACTACGCGAGTTTGTTCTGTTTATCATTTTTATTTCGGTTTCACACTACTTGCGAGGTTAACCGAAGTTTGGTGGAAATAAGACCTGTAGTTTCCAAGATATTCAGCTTTGATTGGAACAAGTGACAAGATCTCAGCCAATAGTGAAGCTAACAATTCCAAATTTTGTATTTATGTTCAGTTTTAGTAGCATTTTCTATCTTGCATTGAATGAGGGTCTCATGATGACCAGCTACCTACTTGTGTCAGGGGTGTATTACATTTTTAATTTATTTGGTAGGTATTATTAATAAAACAACATCGCATCGCATGAAGAATTTTACTATAGGTATCCCAATGTCTCAACTTTGTCTATATACATTTATCAACTTTTTCATGCAAATCGTCATCTGGGCCAACAGCAACAGTAGTAGGCGGGGGCTAAAACGAACAAAAAAGAAGCGGGGCACTATCTACCTTTTCTCGAATTACATAATCCACTGCATAAATATTTTAGTTTGACCCACGACCTTCATATTTTTAAGGCAAAAGTGAACACGCAAATCACATCAAATCCATTATCGATGAAATCGTTGAGTTTATCCATCGATATCGACGTTTCGCGCCCCTAGTGAGGGGCGAGACGTTAGGATTTAATTACGGGGACGTATCAGGCATCACTTTTATCCCAATTCGTATCCAATGAAGAAATATTATGTTGCGTTGATTGAGGGGGGTGTATTTCAGACACCTACACTCACGGCTCGGCCAAGGTTTACAGAAAATTGTTTTACCGAACGTAATGTTACGTATATTCAGTTCGCATTATTGGTATTATAATGAAACCATTAACTTTTCTAGAAAATATAAAAACATGGGTGCCGACAGCAATGGGGGAGAAAAACAAAAAAAAAATAGTGCGTGGAGGCCCTCCGCGCGGAAGAAGTGAAACTTCGTAATGTGGAAATGAAAATAGGAAGGGGTAGCAATTGTAATTTCAAAAGAGAAAACCTAATAACAATCAATTGATATTCACAAGAGTAACTTGACATAACCTTAAATCCGTCGCATTGTCCGTGGGATTGTTGCGTTGAACGTTTAACGCAACAGTGCTTTCCTACCCTCTCCACGGTAGCGTTAAACGTTAGACGTTTAACGCAACCTTGTTGGAAGTCGCATAAGTTTCACTTCAAAAGGTGGCGGAGGGGGAGGTTGGTTGTAAAATCTTGCTTAGTATAAAATTCCTGCTCCGTCTTACCAATCGAAGGCCTTGATGTGTCCTAGACTCCTACTAATAGCCTAACCTATCCTAATCTACCAGAATGCACTCTAACACATTTAGAAAATCTATTTTCCGTTTCAGCTACAGAAACTTTCTGCGAAATGAGCATTATGCGAAACATTATTTTCGGTAAAACAATTTTCTGCCAAATGGTAACCCCTCGGCCAGACAAGCGGTGCGGCCACGGTCATCACACTAACTAATATTATAAAGGCGAAAGTTTGTGAGTGTGTTTATGTGTATGTTTGTTCTTCACGCTCAAACGGCTGGACCAATTTTAATAAATTTTGGTGTGAATGTAGCTGACACTTGGAATTAACAGATAGGCTATTTTATAACCCGGAAAAATTTAGTGTTCCCGTGGGATTAGCGGGTAACACAGCGCGGCGCAGCTAGTACTTATATAATAACTCCTAGCGTTACTTTATTATTAGTATTGAAGCTATCCTAGATAAAGGTCTGTTGGAATCTATCATTTTGTAGGGATCACTAAAAAAATCAGAAGTTTAATTTATCCGAAACCATAAATATTCCGAATATTCAAAATTCCGAAAGTGAAACAATGCGAAACGATATTTTCTTCCATGGTTCATATTATGTTACATACTAATATAATTAGGTTAGGTTAGGGTTATGTGTTATCCCAAAAAAAACAGAACGTGGCTTTCGGAATTATGAAAATTCGGAACGATGATGCATTCGTACAAATGAAACTTCGGAATATTGTATTGTAGTATACCCCATTTTGTAGAATAATTGAATTTATGTGACGAAATGCGAATTATTTCGAATTAATTTCGTGTTTAGGTACCTACTGTTCCACTGCAATACTGGTGGCGAATAAGTTTCAGCTATATTAAATGGGTTATACTGGTATAGAGTGTTATAGCATCTGTGGTGGGCACTTTCTATAATCTATGCCGCAGAATACGGCTCCCTATCGCACCAAAATAGGCATTAAATTCATAATAATAAACACGAAATTCCCATCACAGTCCACGCAACCAATGAATCTAATTTTCGGACGGTCGGTGCTTCGAAATTTGAAATATTCATATTTGGAATGAATATTCAAACGGAGCCTGTTTACATTCACGGCGTTCCAATTTCGAATGTTGAATTTATTTATTTTGCCGCGGTTTTTTGGCGGGAGTTTTTCGCTATGATTGACAGCCGGCCATGTTTTGTTTGCGTTCCGTAGTCAAATAGTGTTTTTTAATGTTTGGCATTCAAATTCGTTGTTGTGTAATTGTAAACGTGTTGTAGTACACTTATTTAAATTTAAATACTGATGTTTACTTAACCCTTCGATGATCCGGGTTGACTTTCATTGTAATGCAAATTATTGTCATTGATGTAAGTTTTAATATTTTTATTGTAGTATTTGTGTCATAGACAATTAGATTTTCTATGTGACATTGAAATACAAACTTTTTATTTGTATTTAATTGTATTAAACTTTTTGGGTTTAATTAATAATTATGGTGCAATCTATATGTATAGCCGCACAGGGAGTGTTACAATTACAACCCAGTCCATATTGCGGATATTTAGTAGTACTAATTTATTTTACTGGCAACGGTTTTTTTTGTAACTGACGATAACGTTGAAAGTCGGTGAATGCCACTGACGTGCACAACGAGGAAACAGGGCTATCTTCCCCAAATTTCAAGTAATTTTGCACAATAAAGCCAAAACTATCCACAGTGATGAAAGTCTAGTTTTTTTCATTAGGATTCAGTTTTTATTTCGCAAGAAAAACGAAGGATTGAGCACTATTCCGGTCAAACAATGTTTTGAATTTGGTTAACAACAGATCCTTGGCCCATTCCAGCTATTGACGTTTAATAAAGCGAACATATGACGTAGGTACACACATTATTACCATATTCTGAGAGCTGTTTGTAGCGCCAGCGCCACTATCCCTGGGCCGGTCTGGACCGACACTTGCTAGGCTATATCAACAGCACTATACATATTTAGTGTTATGGCTTTGTTTAGCTAAAACATTGACGTCCAATTAAAAACGACCAAACTCATTGAATATTTGTTTTACATCAGCTGTGAAGACTGCCGAGCTCTAACGATGAAAGAACTTCGGGCTCGGAAAATATTGCCAAAGTTTTGCCTCATTAAAATGTAAGCTTTCATAAATAATGGGAGGTACACAATTTATTGAATTTTTAACAATTATAAATGGTACTCCAAGAATTAGTGGTTAGAGTCTGCTTTGTCACTGAGACGGTTTTTATTATATCTGAATAGTTTATAGTAGATTTCTGTTTCTGCGTTATCATTTATCATTGATATTTAATTATATTTCAAGCTAAACTGCATATCTTATATGTTTCATTTATCAATTTTATAATTGTTGCAAATAAATGGTTTTGCGGATTTTTTTGGCTTTGTAAAGTTTTAACGATTAAATAAATGGTTAAAAGTCCTTGGAGATAGTTTAGTAAAAAGTATCCCACCAAAAACATTCTTTAAAAAACTAGCCAAGTCTCGATGGAGCTGCTTGTTTATCTCTAAAAAGTAATGAAATCTAGACAAAGTCATACCAAGTCTAAAGTTCCTTACTGCGATTTCTTTATTATTATAGTTAATGCTGTGTGACTAGGCCGTTGAAGGGTACACCAGTATGGGCTATTATCTCGCTGAACAAACATAGGTAGTTACAATTACAACAGATATAACATTACGTGTAAACAAAATTGACTTATAGCGGTTCTGGCCACAGATTGGTGCAATGGTGTCATGGAGCACCTGGTTTTGTACCCTTGTGTACCCTTCAACGGCCAAGTCACACAACATTATCTATATAATAAAGAAATCGCAGTAAGGAACTTTAGACTTGGTATGACTTTGTCTAGATTTCATTACTTTTTAGAGATAAACAAGCAGCTCCATCGAGACTTGGCTAGTTTTTTACAGAATGTTTTTGGTGGGATTTCACTTCTTTTTGTAGAAACGTGGGCATATTGTTTTATAACAACCTGCTAATTAACTTTAGCAAACCTCACGAAATAATAAGCGAAATCAACGAAATGCAAATAATCCCTCCTAATCCCTAGCAAACGTTTCCAAGTGCAGTAGAAGAATGTCGTAAACGACTGTAACGCGGCCGGTTGCCACTTCGCCATGTAAGATTATCGGAAAAACAAACGACGGCGCGTTTTAAAATACAGTCAGCGCCATCTAGCGACGTGTGCGGGTATCACCGCCACTCTTAGTCCAATGCATTATATTTTGACCAAATTTTGAGCGAAATTAATATTTTGGTGTAATTTGTTTATTTAATTTGTGTAATGTTCGAGTAGAATAAAGTTAATCGTTTGACTATTTCTTTTTGTAAACTTGTAAGTATAGGTAAGTAATATAAAAGCCACTCTAGTCTTGTCCAGAGTTTTCCTTTAATTTTATTTATATGCGTATTAAAAGCAGAAGGGGAGGCATTCGCCCAGCGGGTGCGTATTACAATGCCGAAGTTCAAAATACCGAATATCATAAGACCTATGGACGGAAGGCCGAAAATTAAAATGTCGAATGTTTATTTGACCGAAAGTTTAAAATCCCGAAAGAACGTTTGATCGAAAGGATGAACTATCGAATATTATAATCCCGAAGACTGTAATCCCGAAGAATGTAATCCCGAAGACGGTAATCCCGAAGATTATAATCCCGAAGACTATGATCCTGCCTGAAGGTTGTAATCCGGAATATTATTTAAACTCTCGAGAATTATCTCGTATTTCTGTAGTCTTACAGATTCTAATGTTTATTTTATACAAAGAATATTAACCTAAATTACGTAACCTACTTGCCTACTACTATACTTACTATTTATAAGTGAACTCTTCTGTGGAACCGATCTGCTCCGGCGCTGCGGGATGTGCAGCCCCTCCGCCCTAGTACGTTAGTACTCTTTATTATACTGTGGCCCTAGCGTAAGTGCGGGCATCAAGCGAGTCGCAGCGGCTGAGGCTGGTCGCCGAAGGTGACTAAAAAGCCGAAGCTGCGGAGGCGAGCGTTGACAGCTTCGGTTCCAGACAAGTTCGGTTCGGTTGGCAGTCCATGACAGAATATTTTATCATAATATCGAATATTTAGTGTCATACTTAATTTCCCACTTTCCCGGACTCTTTCCTTTTCTTAATCGACTTGCCACAGAACCGAAGCTGTCAACCCCGATTCCACGTGGTTTTGTCTACCCCTAGAATGTATATAAAAGCCCGGAGGCGCGAAGGGAGGGCAGCCCCCGGCCTTCGGTTTTTTGGTCACCTTCGGCGACCAGCCTCAGCCGCTGCGCCTCGCTTGATGCCCGCACTTTCTTACGCTAGAGCGGAGGGGCTGAACATCCCGCAGCACCGGAGCAGATCGGTTCCACGGAAAAGTCAGATTAGTTTAGTGTCCTGACCTGACACTTTTAAAGTGCTCATTGACTTTCGGGATTATAAAACTTCGAGATTTTAAAAATTTCGGGATTATGAAATTTCGAGATTTTCAACTTTCGATTTTCTGAAAATAGGTAATTTGGGCTTCGGTTTATCGAATATCGGCTTTTTGAACTTTCGGTATTTCAACTGTAGGTATTATGAACTTTCGGGATTTTAATACGTAACCCGCCCAGCTGTGGGACGCTATAGGTTAGATTAAATTAGATGTATCCCACTACGCTGGATTTTTGCAATGACAGACGATTTTTTTATGTACCAATAGTAGAAGGGGGCATTACCACATCTCTAATACAGCTGAGACCAGCTGAGGGTTCTTCATCAAATAAATAATAAATAAATAAATATCGGACAACCTCACACAAATCGATCTAGTCCCAAATAAAATTAAGCTCTAGAAGGCTTGTGTTATGGGTACTAGACGACGATATACATACTTATATAGATAAATATATACTTAAATGCATAGAACAACCATGACCCAAGCACAAATATTCGAGTTCATCACACAAATATTTGCCCTGGCTGGGACTCGAACCCGGGACCGCCGGCTCAGTAGGCAGGTGTTTACAAACCGAGCCAAACGCGTCGTCAAAATACTTCAGACCTTGGATTTTTGACATCAAATAAAGCAGCCCACCAAGTTGAATATTAAAATACTTAAACGGGTTTACTCACGTCGTAGAAATCGAATAACGCTCGACATGTTTCGAATCGGTACGCGATCCATCATCAGGAGAGACGATCAGTCGCGACGGCGGCCAACCGAACACAACAAGTTGAATAGTTTTTGTAAAGGCGGTATGTCGATCTCTAATAGTTTGGTTGGGCTCTTTTGTTTTCTAATCAGAGTACTCCAGATCTTCGATTATCCTAGTTTTTAGGGTTCCGTACCCAAAGGGTAAAAACGAGACCCTATTACTGAGACTTCGCTGTCCGTCCGTCCGTCTGTCCGTCCGTCCGTCCGTCTGTCACCAGGCTGTATATCAAGAACGGTGATAGCTAGACAGTTGAAATTTTCACAGATGATCTATTTCTATTGCCGCTATAACAAATAATACTGAAAATAAAATAAATTAAACATTTAAGGGCTCCCATACAACAAACTTGTTTTATGGTACGGAACCCTTCATGCGCGAGTCGGACTCGCACTTGGCCAATTTTTATAGTTTTCGCTTTATGTGGCCATTAAACCCTAACTCTGTACCAAATTTTAGCTCTCTGAATTTATGGGAAGTACGACTTCTTTACTGATGATCATGAGTGAGTGAGTGAGTGAGTGAGTGTCGTAAATGCGAAACTTTGCTTTCGCTTAACTTCGGAACTAAATGACCTACAGACTTGAAATTTTGGATTTTAAGTAACTGATTATAGCTTACTGGATGACGAAAATTTCTGCGTTCTGGTCTTATCCAAAGGTGCTCAAATAGGGGCCTGAAAATGCGGCGAAATGGTTCCAGTAAAGGATGGTACGGCAGTGTTTGCTTCGCGCTCGACTTGGCGGGGGCACTGCCGTGCCCCCCGATTCCGAATTCAAAAATAGATCATGCAAAGTGAGCCAGTTTGTATGGTTTGACAGTTCATTTGCTTGGAAGAGTGAGCGTGGTCTGACCACAGTCTGACTTCAACGTCAATAAGAATGGGAACGAATGAAGGAACTAAAACACTTATTTATGGCAGACCTTCTGTAAAGTTTTATCTGTGGCAACAGAAGAGTTACTCCGGTGTTCGAAATTCGAACTTCGTATCGTGCCGTCTTGCTCATTCAAATATTGTTTGACGCGAGATCGAGAGGAATAGCACGGCTCAAATTTCGAATTTCTATTTTCGGAGTAGCCCTCAGTACTTACTAGTAAGCGAAAGTCTATCGTTCTCCCGCTGACAGCCGATGCGTGGCGCCGACAGATTTGTAATTGGTAACCGTCAAAATGGCCGGCGGCTACTTTGAGGGGATAGTGTCGAGCAATCAAGGTGGATTTAGTTGGCACAGTCCTAATTGAAAGAGTTAAACGACGCAGTTGGCGCAGTGGTTAAGCAACTGCCTACTGAGCCGACGGTCCCGGGTTCGAATCCCGGCAAGGGCAAATATTTGTGTGATGAACACAAATATTTGTGCCTGGGTCATGGATGTTCTATGTATTTAAGTATTTATTTATCTATATAAGTATGCATATCGTCGCCTAGTAACCATAACCATAACACAAGCCTTCTTGAGCTTAATTTGGGACTAGGTTGATTTGTGTGAGGTTGTCTGATATTTATTTTATTTTATTTTTATTTTATTTTAAACTCGGCGTGACTGAAGCTTATAAGTTATAGCTAGTTAGCTCTATTTAAAATTACCACAGTATACAAGACTACAGAGGGTTATATCATATCTATTGATGTTTGCAAAAGAATCCTGAGAACTGTATTTCATTGTTCGTTTATGTACTTATTATACCTACGCAATGACCAAATGATTATAGTCAGTTCATCTTTTTAAGTAAAATGAAATGAAATATATTTTTATCGAAACTTATGACATAATACTTCATGAGATATCCAGCGGGCCCCAAACTAGGCTGAGCCTGTGCCTTGGGACTCTGTGAGTCGGTTACATTAGATTACGATAAACGTACCTGCAGAGATGCAATTTCCATAGTCAAATCCACATGTTAAATAGATTTCATGGTATTATTGTTTTACAAAGACTGTAATAACTGTAGTACCACAGTGTGACAGCACTCCGTACCTAGGATCAAATTAAAAAAACATAATCATATGATATTAATCACCAGCAATATAACCCCGAAGCTAAAAAAATAACATTAACGTACAAATCGAAATCCCATTTCGAAATACGAAATCTAACTGTTATTTTTCTTTATGGTGGCAAAATTCTAACAGTTTTTTGGAATAAACAGCGTGTCCAAGCATTGTGCGGCTGACATCGCTTTTATTGATGGCTGTTAGGCGTGGTCGCCGTTGCCCCGAAAAAGAAATGCGTTTTGGCGGCATTGTCGTTGGATTTTTGTATTTTTTTTTCATAAAAATATGGTTTTAATGGAATATTATTGTTTTTTTATCGGGCAGGGTTAAGGGGTGGATATATGATGTCTATTGAATCGGAATAAAGGAATTAAAATCAGTGATACGTCTGGACATTTTGTGAGAGTTGTTGCTACTAGTTAAAATTGGATATAACCTATAATTTAAAATTTATTTAAAAGAAAGTGGGAGAGTTTAGAAAGAATATGCCTATACAAAGAATACACAGCCTTCAGCAAAAAAAATTGAAAATACTCTTAATTAGTTTCATCGTAAATATTTTGCCTCTATGAGGTTGGAGTTATTATTCCTTAAGCGCTGAAGTATGTACTTACATAATACGTACGTTCGTACGTACGTTTCGTAATCAACGTAGTCATGCATTGCATATACATTTTCAAAGCCCATTTATGTATGACATTTATTAATTTATCCCTAATCGAGTACCAAATATAAATTTTGAACGATACATTTATAGATTGCGTCTCGCTATTAATAGAAACTGTATATTTATCAATTCGCTTTATTCACCCAGTCATCGAGATATTGTCGAATCTGCGGTCCATTCATGGGCAGATGCTTTCACGCCCGCGCCACATGATGAATCACTTTATCCACTATTAAATGACATGTCACTTTCGCCATAGACAAACGTTTTTTCGTCAACACTGGCGCGGAAACGCTTAAAAAACAAATTTGATTTTCGAATGACGAATAGCGCTCGACGATTGGCGTAGCCAATCAGTTATTGATAGATGTTCGATATTTGAAATTTTCGACGCCATTTGTCAGTTTTAAATTTGGAACGAACGTGAAATCGCGTTTATAATTGATTTTCGGGAAGGATCATTAGTGTTGTTGACAAAGACGTTAAAAATTGACGTGTAGTTATTTTAAGACGGATTGGCATCTGTTTGCAAAGACCGTTACAATTACCTACTAAAAAAGATAGTTTTAACATTATTCTCATAATATGCCCTGAAGCGAGCATGGCCTGATTATAGAGACACTATGTTATAATACAGTCTTATTCCAAATAGATGCTCTATGTATCCACATATTTACACAGTATCGTCATCATCTAAGATTAAAAGTTCAATGCTGGACTGCAGGCCTATGATCGTTGCTTTCATCACGCGATAAATAAGTGACAAAGCGTTTTGACGAAATGCGAGTGTGAGTGACAGATGCTTTGTCAGTTATTTATCACGCGATAAACGCAACCGTCACAGGCCTCCTGGACGCGTCTTTACAAAGCCTATACTGATAGGGTTCAGATGCGAACTGAACCAGATTAGCTTTTGTTTGGACAAAACTTAACAAAACCCTAAACTGGTATAGTACAGAAATTTACTGAAATCGTATAGACTTTATTAACTAAATTCATACGGATATTGCTGGTACAAATGCTAGTCTGTTGCGGTCTATAACTTGAATAATACTTTAGTAACGACTCCGATTGTATTCAATAAATTACCGTTCATGCCAATGGCTAAGCATTTTTTTAACGTTTAGAATTATTTCAGTTGATAGGTACTCTTATTAGGCCATATTATTTAGTGTGAAATCGTGATAAAATAGTTGAATTTATATCAGGAGGCGTGCTGTTGTGGTCGCAGTTCTAACCAAACGTAATTTACTGGTAGCAAATCGTTTCTGGCGCTTCCCCGACAGCTGCCGCGGTACACTCGCTTCGCTCGCTCGGCTCGCGCGCTGTTGTGGTCGGAGTTCTAACCTAACCTAACCCATTAATCTAGTTTACTGGTAGCAGTTTGGTTCATGCGCTTCCTCGTCCACTACCGCGGCACGCTTGCTCCATATAGACGTTACCAAACTCGACTAGGTTTTTGTCGTGAATAATACTTGAAAATATGTAAGCAAAAAGCTAATACATTTGAGTGACTACTTTTTACCGTAACGGTATAGATATTGTTAACTATTATGCACAAACAAAAGCTCCCCGATTTGAATCGGAATCGTGACTGAAATAGTATAGGTTTTGTAAATTCGCCTCCTGGACGCACACTAAAAATGCTACTTTCATCTTTAAAACCGAGCAAAAATGTTTGCCTACATACATTTACCGTATCCTATCTTCTTTCCTCACCGCAACCATTCTTCCTCAGGTGAAGATCTGGTTCCAAAACCGTCGCATGAAGTGGCGCAACTCCAAGGAACGGGAGCTGCTGGCTTCAGGTGGTTCCAGAGAACAGACCCTACCGAACAAGAACAATCCCCATCCGGATCTGTCTGATGCTGAGGTGGACAAGCAGAAGCTGTCGCCGATCCCTGAGGATGAGGAGAAGAAGATGTTTGCCAGTACTTCTGGGGAGTTCAGAGGTAGATCATTAATTTATCCCCTTAGCATTATAGTTATAGCATCCAGTTAGAGTCAAACCACGCTTCCTCTTCCAAGCAAATGAACTGTCAAACCATACATAGTGAGTCAGTATGGTTACCATACTGACTCACTATGTATGGTTTGACAGTTCATATGCGTGTAACTTGCAAGAGTTAGTGTGGTTTGACTAGCGTAGCGTTAGGTAGCGTTGGAAACACAGAGATGGGCGAGGATGCGTAGCGAGGGATGTTTTTGTTAGCAATGGAATAACTTCATTTACTTATCCTCGCTCAGCTTATTGGTTAACAAAAACACATCCCTTGCTCTCGCTACGCATATTCGCATTTGTGGAAACGCAGCCTTAACATGCCTAATATCTAAATAGAGATGATGTCTCAGATCACTCAGATGTCTGATGTTGAATTCTATAACATCTCTGAGAATCATTTCAAAAATGGTTTTAGTACCCGTTTTGAATTTTTGATACAGGTGGACATCAATTACTATAGGATACTTTTTGCACGACTACTGTACAGAAACAAGGAGGATTGAGTGATCAAAAACCGGCCAAGTGCGAGTCGGACTCGCGCACCGAGGGTTCCATACAAACACTTTCCATCCCTAAGTGGTTAAGTTAAGTTTGCACCTGGTATGTATAGCGCCCCATATAAATTAGGTGCAAAGTTAGGTATTAAAATATAAAAAAAAACTACTTACTAGATCTCGTTCAAAACAATTTTCGTTGGTAGTTTTTATAGTAATGTACATCATGTTTTTTTTAGATTTTTCATTTTCTTATTTTAGAAGTTAGAGGGGGGGGGACCAACTTTTTTCCACTTTGGAAGCGTCTGTCACGCAAACTATTCGGTTTAGAAAAAAAATAGTTTAGAAACCTCGATATCATTTTTGAAGACCTATCCATAGATACCCCACACGTATGTGTTTGATGAAAAAAAAAATTTTGAGTTTCAGTTCTAAGTATGGGGAGCCCCCAATATTTATTATTATTTTTTTATTTTTGCATCAAAATCTTAATGCGGTTCACAGAATACATCTACCTACCAAGTTTCAACACTATAGCTCTTATAGTTTCGGAAAAAAAATGGCTGTGACATACGGACGGACAGACGGACAGACAGACATGACGAATCTATAAGGGTTCCGTTTTTTGCCATTTGGCTACGGAACCCTAAAAAGGGTCTATATTGACTCCTAGAATTATTTTTCGTCGATTGTTTCATTTGGCAGAAAAATGATTTCGTAGAAAGCATTTTTTTTTGCTACCGTAAAATATTTGAGATTGTTACAAAGCAAACCTAACCCAATCAATAGATGACATTTGCAAGAATTATAAAAAGAATATGACTATAAGGAGGATTATAGGGGAGGTATAACAATTCTGCGAAATTATTTTCATGCGAAATGAAATAAGTTTATAAGAAGCCAAGGGCTCCCGATTAAAAATACACCTCAATAGAGGCTTAGGGGGGTCGACGCGCCATCTCCTAAAAGGCGCTTTTTTAACCAGGTAGGTCTGCTTTTAGTGTCGAGCTGACCGTCGGTGCGGATTGCTCCGTGCCAACCAATACGTATTAACTTAAGGGAACGCGGGCGGTCGTCCGCACGGACCCGTCAGCTTCATTCTAGCGCTCCCTCAAGTTAATACATATTGGTCGGTGCGGTGGCAATCCGCACCGACGGTCAGCGCAACACTAAAACCAGCCTAGAGCCCCTAGGGCACCAAACACTCATATTCAATTAAGTACTCTCCTGGAACGCCTGTATGGCTAAGACCAGCTTCTATAAGTAACGACGGCTCTTCTCTTCCAGGTTATGAAGACAAGATGGCGACGCCGTTCTACCGCGAGCCTTTCGCGGCCATGGACGAGGGGGAAGACTTCGACAGCGACAGCGCCAGCGACGAGGAAATCAACGTGACATGACGTGTTTGCACGTAGACTGTACATAGGATAGGTTAGGCTTAATGTGATTGTTTAAGAAGGATCCTCTTTTATTTTTAGTCGGCTTGTGCAGACTGGCCATGACTTTGCGTGACAGCAGTGTAGGTGTGTCTCGCTCACTCGTAATACCGCCGCGCCGAAGTATATATAACGTAAAAAGAAACGACAGCGACACTTTTGTGCAGTAACAAAACTCGCGGCTATGTGTGCTTGTCGAGAGGCGAGCGCGGAACGCGCGAGGTGGGGAAAGGCATTCACGTGAATGCCTTGCCGAAGGATTCGGCATTACAAGGTCACCGACGACGCCCGAGTTACACCGATAGGCCGCTGTCGCGCCTGTGGTCGCGCTCGGATTTCTCGCTCAACTGCTTGCCGCGTCGCTGGTCGCGCTGTCCTGGCATCTCAAAGTCTATGTCAGTCAATGTCTATGGTCCATGTTTTAAAGTTAGTCGTTGTCACGGACGATACGGCATTTAACGGATGTCATGGAAAAGTCAAAGTCTTTCTTTCTGACCAACATATTTTTTGTAATGGGATATCCTACCAAAATATCTCTTACTTAACAGTTATGGTAGCTATAATAGACTGTCTACATAAATAAAGTATATACTTAGAGCCACTATACACTACCAATGCAAAAGAAAAAAATTGGATTGTTAGGATTATTAAAAGAAAAGACAGATGTGTTAGGGAAAATTATAGTTAAATGGGTCCTATATGTTATTTTTAAGAAGCTATGTATGTTTCATTTAACAATTAGATCCTTTTTAATAATCACATTAAAACAATAATATATTTTACTTTAATAGTTGTAAGAAAATGTAAGTATTGTAGACTTAAACATAGGTAGATCAGTTTTGTCATTACTTAAATAATGCACGAAATATAATACAATCAGAAAGTTAGGACTACTGGTAAATACAAACAAAAATAAACAACAATCACTAATTCAACAAAATGAGGTTCAAATAGTATTAACAGAATGTTGATAATTTTTTTTATCATAAAATAGGTACAGGAAAAGTCTAAAATTATTATTTTAACAATACATTTCGATCCAAAAACGGATAACATAGGTAGTACCCCTATTTTATCCCGTTTTTTGTGGTTTATCCACATTTTTAAATGTAAGTGACGATATGTATTCGTCAAACAACAAAACTGTAATTAAATTCATAATTATGAAATTCGGAAACATATTTTCATGGTCACGGGTGTATTTAAAAGCAATATATTAAATTAAAAATATTTCCGTGGATACAAAGTAACTCTAAAATCATTAAATATATGTAAATAATTATATTGTACAACCAAGCAAATTTTTATTTATGATCTGTCGTATGTTTATTTTTCTTCGCGTAAATTACTTGAATGCAGAACCTTTAATATCATGTTTTAAATTTAAACCCTAGGGACTATGTCCACGTATCCTCGCTTTGCGAGGCTAAAATACTAGACGTACTTTTCAAGCCGGAGAAGTGATAGACCCTTTTTTATAAGTTTGTTCTGAACCTCAACTCATTCCGCATTTTCATGAAATATACGTAGATTTTAGTTTCCAGATTTTATTACATTCATAATTAAGGGATTCTAAATATTCATAAAAAAATATTAATCGATGACAAACACTGTTTTTTTTATCCATCTCATTAGACTCCGTTCGACTCTATTTACGTATTGCATATTGTAAACAGGATCTTATTACAGTAAAAAAAAAAACTTTGTTACGCTCAATCTGAGGAAAATGAATGAATGGCAGTACAGTGAATGAGTTACAGTACAGTCCAGAATGATGAACTGAATTGACAAACAGACATCCAGTAACTGTTGTCATAGACTGTCACGACTTTAAGGTCACCCATACATGGGAAGGCAAAACTGATCAGGCCGATGTGATTGAATCGCTTCAGTTCATCCGGCCGCCGTAAAGCGTGGTGACCTTAAGGCCGTTTCATTCATACACGGTACGGATTCAAGTCCGATCAGATGGAACTGAAGGTAAACCTGGTCATGTATGGGGGCCTAGTCTTAGTCATTATATAAGGTATGGCACTACAGAATGACAGCGAGACTTTTGACGTTATTGGTTGGTTCTGTTGCGTATTATATTTTTAACACTTTGCACGCCGATCACGAGAACCACTCGGTACGCATTTTTTTTTCAATTCGCCGGCCATTTTAATAACTGCCATGTCTAGCTCGCCGATGACGAGTACCACTCGTGACACTTTTTTTCTTAGAGTCGCGGATAACGAATAGTACTCGTGATCAGATTTCATACTGTTTGTATTAAAATATCGAACACAGTTCGTGATCCGCTTAATAGCAACGTGTAGAAGAACGTTTAAGCTACCCGCACACATACAATTTATTAACGTGAGGGTTGGGGGAACGGCATGACGATGCGTCGCCCGCGCTGCCTCGTCAGTGCGCTGCGCGGGCTACCTAACAAATCCATGTTAGAGTTTTTATTTTTTCATAAAACGAGTTCTTTTCAGCGACAGTTTTAAAATAAAATAAATATTATAAACACATTGTTCTATTTTTATCATTATAAAATACTAAAGCACCTCTTAAATAAAAAAGAAATTATTCCTGTATCTACGCTAATTATTATTTTGTAAATCTTACAATATCACCAAAAATCGCCGGCGAACCAAAGGTGGCACCTTAAAAAATGCGCGGCGTTCTTGGGAAAAAGAGCATCACGAGTGGTGCCCGTGATCAGCTGTTGGAGCGCGGTACCGATTATAACTTACGGCGTGCAAAGTGTTAAGTGGTGGGGTAAATGGTGGGGTATTATAATTTTTAATACTCCCCGATTCCCTTGTTACCTGTATGAATCTCATAAAATCGTGTTTTAAATCAATGATTACGACAAAATACAAGTTAGTCAAAGAACATGGCCATCGTTATGCCTAAATACATAATTATTATCTTTGTACGACTGGCGGCAAACATTATTTCCTCATAATCATTTTGTTAACATTTATTATCGGCAACTAATCGGTGACGTAGGTGTCATACCTTTTTTTCTTGTACCATGATCTCAGTTAACCATAAGTTATAGAGCGACCAACTTTTCTGTGAACTGACGGATGTCGCCACAATCTTCAAACACAGAGCACTCGAACCCAGAGACACTGAAAATCGTATGACAGTTCAGCATGACATTCGTAGTTCCCAATTACGCCGTTCCACAGATAAGTTGCGCTATAACCGTTATTTCTGTCACTTTATTGTCATATCTTGGGCCTATTTTTCGATTTGTCAAAGAGTAAAAACCCTAAAGCCCATATAGATAACGGTAGGTATTTAAGTAGTGTAATTTGATACGATGCACCAATTGTATATAGTAGAATGTAAATCAGTGATCTCTTCAGTATATAAGCTTGGCTCCGTTATGTATTATGTCATAAATATGTGGAAATAAAAATATGGTAAACTTCAAAATACTTTTATTTCAAACCATTAGTTGTAGTTGCTTTAGTAAATATGTACATATAAATTATGCCTCACTTATCATTAAATGCTATATTTAACTGACTTCAAAAAGAGGAGGACGATCTATGTTTCACTGTATGTATAATTTATTTTTCAATATATACTGAAAATATCTAAGTATGTTCTCGTACGCTTCTGGTCATTTTAAAAATAAGGAGGTCAATTGACTATGTAGCATTATCTTATCAATATACATAACAGATTATATCATACGAAATAATCTAGACGAATGATAGCAAATTATACTGCAGTTTGCATTAAAATGGCTCAATAAATTATGAAATATGAGACTTTTAACCTGCGAAATAGTCTAAGGAATACAACTTAAAATACTTACAATAAAACTATACTAAAAATTAAACAAAACTCAAACATAATAATAATAAACTTAAACTAAATCTAAAAATGGCCCCTGCGGCATAGTGCCAAAGATGCTGGCGGCATTTCCTCGCTGAATCGCCAAACTGATTCTTTGAGCGAGGAAACCGCCAGCTCTCCGGTCACCAGTAACATCAATAAGCCTCTTCGAAATATCTACCTGCGAAAAATTGTCGATTTTTAAAACTCGAAGCAAATTAGAAATTGTTTTCAAACCTCATAATTAACAAAAGCAATTGTATTATGGACATTTGAAGGGTTTGTGATCTGTTTGTAAGATCCATGATGTAAGCAAGGGATATCTAGGGCTGCCATCCGTACGGGTTTTCCCGGATTTGTCCTAGTTCGGAGGCCGTCCGGAGGGTTTTTCAAAATGTGTCCGGGAAAAACCCGGATACTTTTTTATGTGAATGAAAAATGAAGCGTTTGTTTTTTTTAGAGGGCGCCAACGCGTTGTCTAGCTCTCTCTCTCACTGAGCGTAAGCGTCAGCGAGATGGAAGTGCGTGCTCGGAAGCGCGGAAATCATGTTTTTTGAGTTGTGTCATAAACGTGTGCATTTTATATTGAAAACAGTTTTACAGTTTTTGAGAACTTATAATTGTGCATCTATTAAGCTAAAAAACATTGTTAAAAACGGAAGGGTTTTAAGGATCTAACCGAAAATATCTAAAAAAGGGAGATTTGAGAGATAAATCGAGAAAATTATTACCAATCGTGTTTTCACGTTGACAAGATTGAAGGAAAACTGTTTAAGTTTCTTATTTCCAAGGGGCAGATTTTTAATCACTAAGGATGTTGGGATCTAGGATCATTCCTGACGAATTTTGCATGGGTGGGCTCTTAATAATATCATTTTCGGACTTGTCCGGGGAAAATGGAAATTGTGCCAAATGACCGGGTTTTTAGGGTTCCGTACCCAAAGGGTAAAAACGGGACCCTATTATTGAGACTTCGCTGTCCGTCCGTCCGTCCGTCCGTCCGTCTGTCCGTCCGTCTGTCACCAGGCTGTATCTCAAGAACGGTGAGCTAGACAGTTGAAATTTTCACAGATGATGTATTTCTATTGTCGCTATGACAACAAATACTAAAAATAAAATAAAATAAATATTTAAGGGGGGCTCCCATACAACAAACGGGGTTGGTTGCGTTAACTTTGCGCCTCATTTGTATGGAGCGCTATGCATACCAGGTGCAAACTTCAGTACGGAACCCTCGGTGCGCGTATCCGACTCGCACTTGACCGATTTTTTATTTTAATCTTTGTCCGGGTTCGGCGACTTTAGAGATGGCAGCCCTAAGGATATCTAAATAAACAAGCGAATACAGTTTCGCAATGGGTGAGAATAGGAGTTGTACTATTAGTGTTACCCCTAGTAGGGAGTGTGTCGGTGACAGTAGGTAGATTAAATACAGACGGCCGCGTGTCGGTGAGTGCGGCCGAACTGCATCGAAACGGGGCCGTTAATATGCAAGCGATAATAAGGCCATGTAATCACTAATAAACCATTGATACAAAACATAAAAATTGTGGTGGTGGACCCACATAAAAAGAAATACATTTCATAAATTTATAATCCATACTCTTAATATTATAAATGCGAAAGTGTGTCGGTCTGTCTGTTACTTCTTCACGCTTCAACCGCTGAACCGACTTAGATTAAATTTGGTATGGAGATGGTTTGAGACCTGGGAAAGGCAATGGATACTTTTCATCCCGAATAAATTTAGTGTTGCCGTGGGATGAGCGGGTAACACCGCGGGGCACAGCTAGTCACTAATAAACTAAACATCCCGAGCATTTTTAGGGTTCCGTAACCAAAGGGTAAGAACGGGATCCTATTACCTATTAAGCATCCTCTGTCCGTCTGTCACCAGGCTGTATCTGAACCGTGATAGCTAGGAAGTTGAAATTTTATTTTCACATATGATGTTTTTCTGTTGCCGCTATAACAATAAATACTAAAAAACAGAATAAAATTATTATTTAAGGGGGCTCCCATACAACAAACGTGATCGGTTGCGTTAACTTTGCACCTCATGGTAACCATACATAACAGGTGCAAACTGAACTCGGCCAGTTAAGAAGAAAGTAATAATATAAGTGTTTGTACGGAACCCTCAGTGCGCAATTCCGACTCGCGCTTGGCCGGTTTTTTACACGTGACACTCCATAATATTTTCTTTAGAAATGGTGGCAGCGTCTGTGCTTTTTAAAAGCAAGCTTAAATTATAGCTCAGTTTTTTATTGCAACAATACATATTTAGCTCAACACTTTATTGACACAACGAAAAAGATATTAAATTCGTCAATAACTGGTGGTTTTAATAAGATATATCATAGTTACGCGCGCTAAAAATATGGTTTTAACAATCATAGTATTAAATGACCCGAAAATCAACGAAAACAAAAACCAAACCGAAATTGGAACGCGCTAACCGAAAAGAATAAACAATATTATATTTTTTTAAAGGCGAGGGTCCGGCCAGTGGGCGGCGCGTTATAAATATAAAGGTGTGAGCACACGTCAGCGACAGACACTAGCCTGCGTTTATTTTGTTGTCACCTCGTGTGTGGGCGTCTTTACTTCCATTTTGGAGCGCGATCTACAAAAAAAGGTGTTAATTTATATTCTGTGAGCAGGAAAAATATTGGCTGGTTTATTTATAGTTTGTACTGTAATTTACTAAGCTTAATTCCAACCCCTTTTGAATCGTCAAATCAGATGAAGTATCTACTACTACTACTACTGAGATTTTGATAAGTGGACGAAATAACGAGTATACAATTCTGTTATACTATATATCTATGATTACACTAATACTTACCCGGAACGTCGAATTTTGTATACTTTCCCTTTCGCACATTCTAACCATTACATTGTTATAAGACCTTATAACAATGTAATACTCTGGATTTTATCATGTCCGTGCATTAATTTCATTAAATACTATAATTAAGTCAAATAAATCTCTAGACTCTGGAGTCTCTGGCGTTATCCAGCGGGACAATGATAGTTTTGCTTATCACAAAATAAATAGGTGACTAATGACAGTGCCCGTAAAATTTCGAAAAACATGCGGATGCGAGACTGTCGGATGTTTTATCATTTTTTATCGCGGTATAATACAGTTAGGTAACCCACACTACCTGACCAGTCGGACTTGGTGTGGTAGTACAAATAGTACAAACCCACTAACGGGAATATCTCTACGCCACAGGAGTGATTAACCATCGCGTATAAGACACACATACAGACAGATAGAGTATAATAACCTGTTTATTTTAAGTTTGTAATTCATGTGTATGCCGCGCCATAGATATCAGGTCCAATCCAAACAGGTAGAGGTGTTGTTATGGACGACACAATAATAAATTAATAATTAATGTACCTATTCCATAATTGCAATTGATAAATTCTTAGGAATGTGCCTATTTTTAACATATTTCACAAACCAATTAAAATTATTCTTTGACAAAAGTCAAAGTAGTCAAACCACGCTAACTGTTCCAAGCAATTGAACTGTAAATCATACAACCTGACTTGCTTTGTATTTAGCGTGGTATACAGATTTGATGTTCTCGATTTGAGATTTAAAATAATTAAATCCTTTATGCATTCAAATACAGTAAACTGAGCCCCCTTTTACAATAACTCAAACATTTCATAAACGGTCATAACTCGTTATCACCCACTTATTTAAACTTCAAAATCACAACACTTTGATCTCGAAATCACAGATTATACAAATCGATACCAACCAGATGTTGACACGTGGCGCCGCGCTCCCGCCAAAACTAACGTCAAACGCACTCGGTCCAAACGAATGTCTCGCCACCCTTAGAAGCGCAGTGCAAATATAAGAAAGCCGACACCGCGGCGCTACTATCGCTAACAACACATAGATTTTACATGGCGAAACTTTAGTTCCAAATTTCGCCGTTGTTTATATAAGTTGGCGGTGAAAAGTCATTACATACGCTTAGCTACGATTAAGATTGGGGACTTCAGCGGCCATTCCGAGGGGTCGCGCTCGCGCCGTTTAAGTGTTTACTTATTTATAGAATTACGAATATGTTTTTAGTGGTAATTGATTTCTCTGTTGGAGACGATTCTTTTATCTGCAGCATTTATTTATTTACTAATCTTATGTGACTATACACATAAGACATATACTTTAATTGACAACATTTAAAATTTTCAAATAGTGTTAAGTTAATAATTTCATTACTTTACTATCACAGAACCTTGAAATTTTGAAAAATATAAAAAAGGTGAAAGAATCGTCGTCTCGCACTCAAATGACTTCACCTGGTGAAAAATTTAGTCGTAAACAACAAAAAGAACAGAAGTATAATTTCCATTCTAAATCCGTCTTAGTAATAGTCCGACTGTATGATTTATTACGATGTGACCAATTACTTGTCGCCTCAGCTCTTCTAGAATGAAGAAATGGTTTTTTTTAACCATAAATTGGGAAAATGACAAAATATTTCATTTATTATCCTTTAACTGACTTGGTAAAAAAAAAAATTCTTCCTTTGTAGCACCTCTTTATACTTCAAGAAACGTATTCCAGCGCAGCGTCTGTTGTATATCGAAGTCAAGAGTCATGTCAGAAGTGGTATTTCAATACTGGGCTCTAATTCGAGTATACTTTGAGATATCATCAAATCAGCGATGTTTCAGGTATCATCGCATTTAACTGTAATTGAATCATGATGTTTACGATTCAAGGTGCATAAAGTAACATTTCACGTTACTATCCGGCCAGGCTAACTTAGCCTGGTATCTAAGGCGCCACATATAAATGAGGCGCAAACTTAACGTGACCGGGTTGGCGAAGAGGATAGTCAGAGATATATAATGGAACAAGGGTCCTGTTTATGTACCTAGTTCTAAGGATTTTCCTTCTGACTGAGTTTAACCACATATGTTATCCCCTATTTTTAATCGATTACAACAACCGAATCTGTTGTAATCGTATGCAAAGCGATCAAAGGACTGCGCATGACGCGCCCTCCGGGTTTATAGAATATCTTCGGTACTTCAAAAGATATGAATCAAGATGTGTGTTCCGATGGAGAACAATCGTTGGAAGATAGTAAGGGTTGGTTTTAACCAACTTTAAAACAGGAGAGCACCAAACGTAAACTTCTTTATCCAAGAAATACTCGTATTCTATAACCGAATAGTGTGGAGGGGCACTTCACTGTGGAAACCCATACTTCGGCCGACTTCGCCTCGGCCAACTTCGCGGGTAGTGTAGAACTAGGGTAATAATTGAAGGCCTAATAACCTTCATGCATGTGTGTGACATTGGAGTTAATAGTACTAAATTAATGGTTCGGCACTGACTTCAAAATGTGATTAAAACGTAAACACGCACATAATCGGATTATACAAATACAAATAATCTTTCTTGCACACCTCAGACATCAAGGAATTATACAACACAACATGAGATACATTAAAATAACTTATCGCTGAATAGCGATCTCTTCTCTTCCCTCTATACTCCGTGAGTGAGTAGATGGAACTAGACTTCTAATTATTAATTGTATATTTGTTACTGACATTTGATTTGGTACCTATTTTATTTTATTTTGTATTGCGACGATGATTTTATTTTGTATTATTAGGAGACTGTTTGCTTTGTTTTAGTTTAATGACAAGTTGTGATGACGATCCTTATTGGGAGATTATATTGATTATTATTATTACGGTTATCATTTGTTGTGCTTGACATTGTTATAGTTAGTTTTATTATTATATTTTTATTTTGACGATCATGATGTGAATACTTATATTTTTGAATATTTAATGCAAATGTATACAGTTATTTTCACATGAAATAAATGAATTTCCTTTAGGTAGCGGAGTAGTATTATTTTAGGGGTTTCCGTTAATTTTTGAAGGTTTAACAAACAAAAAAAAACAATAGTTGTGCACGAAGGCGAAGTTATCGCTGTGAGAGATTTTGGCTACGCGACAGTGAAGATTGGGTTATTCCATGTTTGTTTATTTGAAAAAAAAAAGGTAGACGTTACATAATACATAACACTCTTTATGTTTCATATCGCTATTATAGTCAAGTCTATATTATGGTGGAAAGGTGTTTGATGGGCGTTAGAAGATCAAGTTTCAAGAGAGTTGATCATGGCTTTGATGATTTTGGTGTAGGGACGCCCGGCCGGAGACAGGCGGGCTGTCGATCGCCTGACTGCGTTTATTTAGCCCAAATCCCAATTGGAGCCAACAGTTACTGTCCCGGCGGCGCTCCCATCCCTCTTCCTCGAATCTTCTTATTCTCCTGCAGAAGAAAAGGACATGTTTTAGGTTAATGTCCTTCCGCTCTTCCACTCCTATTTTATACTTTTTGAAGATGCTATAACATGCTTACTTGTCTCCTCATTGGCCACAGTGCGAGCAGTATGAATTACTTTCACCACACCCATAATGTTAGGGTGTCTGTTAAGGCTATTATTTCCCGCGATTATGCCTGTTAATAATCTGAGATAATTACCTAGTTCCAGGAGATTTCTTATCCTATTTCTGTTTATATCTCCCAAGATCATGTTCGATTGTCGACAGTCCGTTTCACGCCATTGTCTATTGGCCTCTTATCGGACGGTCCCGCTCATTCAAATATTCATGGACATAAGATCGAGGGGGATGGGATGGTTTAAACTTCGATTTACGATCCTTCAGGATACCCGCAACCAAACGTGCCAAAAGACATCAAGCTCGGGCCTTGCTCACCGCGCGCAAGCCAGTCTTACATTTGCCATACCCAGGGTCTTGTGTGCCATTCTCGTATTGGCTTTCATAGCCAAGAAAATCGTTGTTTTCCTACATGACACTGTTTGTATAGTCTGTAAAAGTCTGAAAGGCGTTTCATTGACTGATATGTAGCTATGGACCAAACAATGAGACAAAACAATCTTGTATTTTTCGGATCATATATCCCCCCTTTGAAATCAAATCAAATTAGCTAATTCTGTCTCATCCATCTGCCACCAGTTAATCCCAAGTCCAATTGCGAATTAAAAACAAAACTTCTCTCCCTTTCCTCCGCATGCTAACTATTCTCTCTCTTTCCGACGCCATGTGACGAAAGCGTGGCGGTCACGTGACTGTTAACAATGTTTTACGCATTAATGCCTTTATTTTATTGGTTTTGGTTTTATGTTTGATGTCTGTTTATAGTGGGTTTATAATGTCGGGAAAGATCGAGCGATAAAATTAGGTTTATCGACTTTTTGGTTATGCTTACAACATATATGGCATAGTATACTGCCTTTTCGCAGAACTATTTTTGGTCGATATTTTCATTTCGCCAAATTTTCACTTCGCAGGATTTTTATTCCTCTGTAGTCATGAAATATTCCTAATTCTTGCCATTATCATCCTATTCATTAGGTTAGGTTTGTTTTATAGCCCCAGTTGTATACGGTTCCAGAGAAAAATGTTTTCTACGAAATGACACCTCTGCGAAATGAACATTCTGTGAAAGATAATTCTGCAATGATTTAGTGAACTCTGCCCGACTACTGAAACACATCTAAGAAAATTAACCAATGAGTCCGCGTCTTTTTGAAGCTCAACATAAGCGCAATTAAATCTCACTGCTTCCTTACCTCACACATTTCTAGCGGTGGAATAACTATTTTCAAATATGCAATGAAATGTAGTCATAACGTGCGTTAAAATAGGCCTCGAAGTGTCACGTTTCGGGCGGAACAATTCGAGAGAACTGTAAAGGAATTTCATACAAATTTGAAGGCCCAGGCCGGAAAGTAATTTTTTTTAAACATGGCGTCTGTGTTCATAAACGGGGTAAATAGCTAAATTATGTTTTTTTGAGTGGTGTATTTTTTTATTTCATTGCATTATGTTTGAGAAAAGCATGTATGGTGCCTAGCCGTGAAAAGGGCTTGCCGGCTTCATATCACTATCCGGCCTCCGTACGGTCGGCCGTCTATAACGGCCGTCTAACCTAACCTAACCTAACCTACTTACCCGGCAAGCCCTTATTTCCCGGCGTCTGCAGTAATGTACTATTATTAATTAGGTCATCGTTAGTAATTACTAATTACCCTTTAGTAACCGTCATAATAAGTAGCTGACAATTTTACTATTGGCTTATACCTAATTCCTACGCTATTGTATGACAAAAAAGAGTAGAAATTAAAAAGTGGCAATACTATACTATCGTCCCCGTTTTCTTAAATTGATTAGAAAGTTACGACACTAATACAGTATAGCCATTTTTTGAATTTTTACTCTTTTTTGGCAGACGTGTAATTAACGTCTGAGTTTAACGTTTAAAAAACACTGAAAATGAAAAGGCTAAACCAATCCCATACTACATAAATTAAGTTATTATTTACGTAATAAAAATAAATAAATAATATACTATATATCTTACTTCTAAGACGGGAAGTGCTTTTCTCCTTGTGGCTTTCACATCTTGCTGGTCTTAGCAAGACGGTAGTGTTTTATCATGGTTAGTAATTTGAATTTTTACCCGGGTGTGCCTAAAAATTACGTCCAAGACTATCGCAGGATGGGTACTGTAGGGATGTAGGCCGGTTATGAAGAAGTATTTGGTTTGGTTTGGATTATGTCACTGTCAGGTGAACGACATATTAAAAATAATAGATTATTCCTCTACAAGTCACCACCAAACAACCATATTTAATGTCTTTCGGGCCAAAATATATTCTAAATTAACAAGTAAAGTGTTTCCCTGAGCCTCCACCCCACATATGGTGGAGGTGTGGGGTATGGTGGAGGTGTAGCGATGTAGGCTGATTATAAAGAAGTATTTGATTTAAATAGAGATTGTCACTGTCAGCTGAATGACATAATAAAATATTATGATTCCTCTTCGAGTCGCCACGAAATAAACAACCATATTTATGGTATTTCGGTCATATTAAAATCTAAATTATCAAGTACTTAGTTTCCCTGAGCCCCCATCCCACACTTTGAGGTGTGTATGGCTCCTTATCCTTTAAAAAATGCTGATTGTTTTAGTCATTTTTCTCCATGATCAAACATGATTCTTACTTACTACTTAGAACAGGGCCATTGTATTGGTATTTGAAATCTATTTTGAATTTTTCATCGATAACTTTTGTTCCAAAAACTACTCGAAATTGACAAAATTCACGCAGAAAACTGTTTTTTCGACTGCACGCAATGAAAGCATGAAATACCTAGCTATGTTACTGTCGAGAGAGAAAAATAGTTATTTTTTAAAAAGGAATAAGGTCATTAAAACACCTACGTGCGTTTGACAGCTGTCAACTCAGTACGTTTCATAACCTAAAATGTGATTTATTTAGGTTATAAATGTACTGAGATTACAGGTGTGACAGACACAATGTTATAGAGGCCTACCAATTCCCATAGACATTCATATCCGTGAATACATATTATAAGTAGGTATTACGTATCACGGCATCACGTATTCAGTTAATAGTCCTGTTTAACACGCCAGCAATCACGCTCGAATAAATTCATATTAACTGCACTATACGTCAAACAGTGCGGGAGTCGTGTCGAAACTTGTAGTGCCGTCATGAGGGATGTCACCACCTGTTGGTTTAAATCCAATGGAGCCATATTTGCTGAATTAATTAACAATTTTCATGGTAATAGCATATTGGCTTGGTGTGTTTTAATGTTAATTTGTAAATGTTTTATGATTTGAAAGAGTAATTAGTATTTCGGTACGAAAATTATGTATACCTACGTTACACTGGAAATCAAAGAGATCCTTAAGGTGAGTCAGTTTGTCTGGTTTGACAGTTCATTTGCTTTTGAAAAGCGCACAGTTGTGGACTGCCAACTATCTAAGTGGTGAGGATAAAAGGATTGTCGCGTAGAACGATGGCGGAAAGAAGCGGCAGGAATCAATCCGAACAACTCCTCGGAGCACTCCCCGTTATACAAGCGATAAAAGATGCAGAGAGAGGCTACATCTCTACGTAGCGCCAAGGAGTCAAGCCGATCTGAAGTTCGCTGAGTTAGCGTGCTTTGACTCTAGTCGTTTCATTTATCTGAATGTAAAGTGATTGTTATAGCGGCAACAGAAAAACATCATCTGTGAAAATTTCAACTGTCATCACGGTTCATGCGATGCCTCGTGAAAAAACAGCAAAAACTATCACGTTTATTGCATGGAAGCCTCACTAACATTTTTATTTAAGGGTCTGTCTGTCAGACGGACATACAGTCGGACGGACAACGGAGGCTTAGTAATAGCGTAAATGCCGTTTGGGTACGGAGCCCTAAAAGTTTATAACTGTTTACTCAATTCTAGTGTACCCTTACCATGAGTTTACAGCTACCGTTATCGCGAGCGACTGCGTAAACGATTGTTATTGGAGAATTGTAGTTCTACAAAGTAACCGCTCGGGCGCTCTACTATTTTCCATACAAATCCCTTACGCTGTCACTAGCAAGTACGGTCTCGTTATTTCATGGTAAGGGTAGTGATTTATCTTGTCTATCTCCAAAATGTCATTGTATCGGTAGGGAAGCTTCCATATTTGTGTGCTGCTATCGATGATAATGTAAACACTAGACACGCCTCGAGTTGACATGCACAGAGACGGATTGCACTGAATTGCAGCCACTAGTATTATACTTAAAGCCTGACCAGAAATACGAGTATATCGCCAAGTGACAACCATAACTCACAAAAAATTCTGTCAGTACTACTTAAAGTCGGATTTTTAATTAGCCGGAGTAAACTGACGCAATCGTTTACGAGCGCAATTTGATTAAGTTTAATTTGGTTTCAACATATCACATTTTATCAATAAAAGTCAATCTAATATCAGCAATTACATGTTTTCTCATTCATTGTTTTAAGAAATAATTTCTGAATAACGAAAATATAAATTACGACATCTGTCAAATCACTTTGGCTAATAAAAAAAACAACTTTAGTTAATTGACACTGAGATACGAACTGTTTTAAGTAGGTATTTATTACTTAGTGAGTTTTAGTTGACAACTGACGATAATGAGAATACGCCATATTGCGGAATTTCACTGGAACTAATTTCTTACAATGACAATGATTTTATGGTTTGTCAGCAATGTCAATGTCATTGTTTATGTTACTTTAATAAATAAAATAAAAATAAAAATATTTGTTTATTCAGGTAGTTAACCCATCACATTAACATTAATACATTAGGTAATTAATGAATTATTATTAAATTGAAATAAGACAATAAATTAAATTAAATTTAGTACATTACATTTAGATTTAGTATTTAATTTCAATGGATATTTTGAAAATTAAATAGTAATTCTAAATATTCAAGACTGACTTTAATAGACGAATATTTTAAAATATCCTAACAAAATGCCGAAAACAATTCACAGTCGTGAATGTACTATTATAAACAGTCTACACGTGTTTACTCTAACACACAGTTAACAGTAGGTATCTCCGTGCACTACAAACTGTGCCAACCGCGTCGTCAAACGAAAACGGAACCCTAAAATTCGCCCCCATTGCAGCCCTGTCCAATCGCAACATATTACGTTGCAAAGCAATTTGCGAACATTTGATATCTCCCTCAGCTTTCTTTGTCGTAAACTTGTATCTTTTACTACATGTCTTTATCGTGGATTGTTTTGTTATGCGCCAACCATTTGTTTCCGTAGTTTATGCAATTGTTACATAATGAGACCTTAAAACACAAATTTATGTACATTTGCATACCCAATGATGTTTTATAAAAGACTAGCTTTTGCCCGCGACGACGTACGCGCGGAACTTGATAAAAGGGATTATTAAAAGCGCCTAAGCAAATGTAAGAGCAATTGTGCTTTTGGTCTAATAATTACATTTCCTACAGGGTCACCGCACCCCAACAGAAATGTTCACTCACTTTTCAATCTTTTTAGGTATAATTTCCAGGATGAAAACTATCCTATGTCCTTCCACGTATCTTAAACTATCTCTATGCCAAATTTCATCAAAATCGATTCAGCGGTTTAAGCGTGAAGAGGTAACAGACTGACAGACACACTTTCGCATTTATAATATTAAAGTAAGTAAGTATGGATACGTTATTTTTATTTCATACAAAAAAGAGACAGCTAGAATTTAACTTGACACATAATAAAAGCGTTGCCATGACAATAGACATGTTGACTGATGTTGAATTCTACAGCGTAATGTAGTTATATGAATAAAATTAGCTAAACTTATCATATCATGAACAAAGAAAAAAATCCAGAAAAATAAATCTTTTTGGAAATATGTGACTTCAAAGGTACGCAAATTTTATGATATTTTTTTTAATCCAAAAGAAATTTTGAAAATGTCTTCAGGGTCCTCATAATTTTACAAAATAATAATTTTATGACAACCATCAACTTAAACGCACCTTTTCACGGTGAAAATGGCAAATTTCTTAATATCTCCATACAATTATTGGTACCTATACCGGCCTGTGACGTCACTAGCCTGGACGCCAATTGTATGGAGGGTTTTTGCGCTACGTAGGAATGTTGAACTTTGACGGTCATTTCTGACTTTTAGAGCAGTTTAAGTGTAGTCAGTCCCATATAGACATTTGATCACAATAAAAAAAAGAATCGATTGACATCCTCAAAAAAAATAGTCAACATGTCTATAGGGCAATTTTACACCAATTAAAAGGCCTTATTCCTTTAAAGATTTTTTTTTATTCTATGATAAGGTATATTTATATCAAAAAAATAAATATTAAAAAAAAAAGATTATAGAGCGCTAACTAGTGACATTGCTTGTAATTGTAATAAACCGTGTCAAATTAACTGTCAACTCATACAAAATGACTCGCTTTGTATGATTTGACAGTTAATTTGCTTGAAAGAGTTAACGTGGTTGACTAGTATATGTAGAAGAGTAGTGCCTTTTTTTTGGGCAACTGTACCGCATGTGAGTGTAACAGTATTCCTTACAGACATCACACCGGACAGTTCCCATCCGTCAATGTTTTTAGGGTCCCGCAACCGGACACCGCAAAGTGTTCCGCAAATATTTGCCGGGTTTCGTTTGCTCTGTTGTAAGTGAATTTAACGATCATCGTTCGTTGTCCGTTGTTTGTACTGTGGTATGTCTATGTTGTCTTTGTTATGTACATAACTACTCCCCTTAACCAGGCGTTCTGTGATTACGCCACAGATGCAAGATTTTAAGTCTTCGGGCCCCGGGGAACCCGTAAAAATCCGGATTTGAAAGCCCTAACAACTACCTAAGTATAGGTACAGTCAATATCAAAAGTATGACATACGTGTAGAGATGTTTTTGAGTGATGATGTTCTGTTATTCTAATAACTAGTGTAAGGTTTTGTTATATTTGGACAAACATTTTAAATTAAAAGTAGCTGTACTGACCATTCTGGTGACGTCATGACCGACGGCGGGTATAGCGAGTGGGGTGAGTTGGCGCGCACGGGCATTCTCGGTCGGACGGTGAAACCGGACGGACATGTCCATCTAGTTGTGATTCGAGGATTTATAACCTATTGTTCCAACATAAGTTATCAGTAACTGTGAAATATACGTTGTCAAAACTAAAAAGTGTTCGTTATTTCCGAGGGTGATTACACTAGCGACCCGACCGGCTTCGCACCAGTGCAATGCTGATAAATTATGCATGTATTAAACCTATAAACCTTCGTCTTGAATAACTCTATCTATTAAAAAAAACCGCATCAAAATCCGTTGCGTAGTTTTAAAGATCTAAGCATACATAGGGACAGACAAACATAGCTGGAAGAGAAGAGACTGTTTTATACTGTGTAGAGATATTATTTGATTCCACCGTTCATTTAATGAATTTTGATTACCTACTACAGCAGTTTTGGTGAGATTATCAGCAGGTAACGACTTATATTCAACATTAATGCGTAACATAGTAATTGAATGTTTGGTTCCCACACCCACACGTGCAAATAACATCAAAATCCACTTCAAAAAACATTCTTCGAAGGATACAAGTTAATCCCAACAGGCCACACACAGTTTAAAAAAAACTATAAACATTGCGCTCACCCCTTCGAATTAAAAAAGTAAAAAATACGCTTGAACGCACCCAAAAGATACAATAGGTGACAATCGTAAAAATGGCGACTAATTTGACGTTTAAAAACGCGCCAATTCTATTGTCACGTAATTTATTGATGTTGTGATGACAAAATGTGTTTTATTAATGATATTTTGTAGTTCTTTAGAAAGTTTAAACCATAAATAACGCTTTTATGTTTCCGCTACAGTTGATTTTTGAGCTAATGTTTACGAATTGCGTTGTAGAGAACTGGTTTGAGTTTTTGACGTCTTAATTAAAGATTATTACGCTACATAAACTCCTTGAGAGTTTTCGTTCATTAAAAACATTAGTTTGGCGTGGTTTTGAACTTTTTAGATGGGTTCAAATTTGCTACAGTCCAGTACATACCTACAACTTGATATTAAATCTAAATAGGTAGGTACTTAGTAAAATTGCTGCCTGCAAACTAAAAGGCAGTTAAATGATGATGATAGGATGGCCCATATCTCAGCCATTTAGGAAAAGTTGGAAAAACTTAATCGACAAAAGAAATCTATATAATTAACGAACACACACATTTTCATGAGATTCGGTCAAGAAATGCGACCACTAGGCGAGAATAGCCGGAAATCTTGGCGAAACTGAAACAGAGACGCTTCGCTCGCTTGGTCAAATTATATTACACTATAGCGTGCTGAGATTTTATATGAATGTACTTAATTAAGCATAGTTTTGGGACTATCCTAAGATAATAATAGCTATGCCCTGACTTGACTATGTAAAGGACACAGACACTATAACGATTATTACAACCTAAGTCAAAGTTGAAATAGAAAATTCAAAACATTATATCCCATTATAGCCAGTATAATCTAACTAAGTACATGGTCAAAATTGCAATAGTAAGCAGACTTAATTACTAAATACTCATTTTAATATGTAGGTAAAGTAAATAGTCAGATAAATATGTTCAGTCATACGCCTTATAGTTACGTACTTCCGGAATCTCAGATGGTCGTTATTTTTCGACTACCCCTACACTTTCCATGAAAATTCCTTACAATAACAAACGGGAAACATTTCAACTGCACGTCACCCACAGTTCGTATTTTGAATTTAGACTTCTCAATCATAACGGATCGGACGTGGCAGGCAGCTGCCAGTCCGTTGTTTAGGTTTAAAAAGTTTGGAACACTTTCGAAAAAAAAACTCTTCTACAGGCATTTTGAAAATTCAAATTCAAATTCGATGTTACTATTTTATTTATTTTACCCCGTTGCCGCATGTCTATACTAATATTATAAATGCGAAAGTGTGTCTATCTGTCTGTTACCTCTTCACGCTTAAACCGCTGAACCGACTTTTATGAAATTTGGTATGGAGATAGTTTGAAACCCGGGAAAGGACAGGATACTTTTCATCCCGAAAAAATTTAGTGTTCCCGTGGGATGAGCGGGTAACACCACGGGGCACAGCTAGTACTATATAAGCTCACACGTAAAAACAATTGTTTATAGAGAGAACTTTCCCGACTAACAAAATTTGAGAATTAAAGATATAATTTAATTTTTATATTAATTTTTGATATAATCTTAGAAAACTTAATATAAGAATTTAGGATGCAAAATGTATGCTTTTAAAAGAAATAAACAGTTAATATATGTATTTTTATTTTTAATGAAGACTTTAACTTTTTATTAAAATCGTAATATTACGCGAAATAAAAGGCTAGTTTAAATAAAAAATCGAATTAGAACTTTGACTCGTGTCAATAAGGTCGATATTATCATCTGCCACATATTGGCTTCGTAGTTTGTATGCAGCAAAGGGTTAAGTTCTTGTGATTGAATTACTGGATTGGTAAACGGAAAATAACATCCACGGACAACCAATCATCCAAATATCCGAAGCTTCGCCCGCTCGGCCTATTACTAGGTACAGTCGGGTTCATTTACATCTACACACTTACGAGAACAAAAATATCTGAACACGATTTTATGCTCCTGACAATAGGGTCGTGTTAAGATATGTTTGTTCTCTTAAGTGTTTAGATGTAAATGAACTCGACTGTACCTATGTTAGAGTCAAACCACGCTAAATCTTCCAAGCAAATGAACTGTCAAACCATACAAAGAGAGTCAGTTTGTGTGGTTTGACAGTCCATTTTCTTAGTTTCAAACTGACTCACCGTATGGTTTGACAGTTCATTTTCTTACTTTCAAACTGACTCACCGTATGGTTTGACAGTCCG
This sequence comes from Apotomis capreana, assembly GCA_947623375.1. Taxonomy (NCBI): domain Eukaryota; kingdom Metazoa; phylum Arthropoda; class Insecta; order Lepidoptera; family Tortricidae; genus Apotomis; species Apotomis capreana. Next base: position 3,353,511 of record OX392525.1, read on the forward strand.
TTTTCTTACTTTCAAACTGCCTCACCGTATGGTTTGACAGTTCATTTTCTTACTTTCAAACTGACTCACCGTATGGTTTGACAGTCCATTTTCTTACTTTCAAACTGCCTCACCGTATGGTTTGACAGTTCATTTTCTTACTTTCAAACTGACTCACCGTATGGTTTGACAGTCCATTTTCTTACTTTCAAACTGACTCACCGTATGGTTTGACAGTTCATTTTCTTACTTTCAAACTGACTCACCGTATGGTTTGACAGTCCATTTTCTTACTTTCAAACTGCCTCACCGTATGGTTTGACAGTTCATTTTCTTACTTTCAAACTGACACACCGTATGGTTTGACAGTCCATTTTCTTACTTTCAAACTGCCTCACCGTATGGTTTGACAGTCCATTTTCTTACTTTCAAACTGACTCACCGTATGGTTTGACAGTTCATTAATAGGGTCCAGGACGGACAGAGTAGTCTCAGTAATAGGGTCCCGTTTTTACACTTTGGGTACGGAACCCTAAAAAGTAGTGGTTCCGAACCTATATCGCCTATTCTGTGAGGGTAGCAAAGAACCGAATAATTATGACCTATAATCTTCATGTCCATACCTCAGGAACTTGGCATCAAGCAGCGTCTATCTGCTCTCGTATAATCACGCATACTTAAGTTCTTCGCGCAAGTGTTGAGGCGGAATAGTGATTCAATTGAACGCCTAGTTGTTCAGAGGAGAGTGGAGGGTACGAGACCACGTGGTAAATCACCAATGCGATGGAATGACCAGTTAATATCTGCTCTGGGCAAACCATTGCATGAATGTACCAGAAGTGCTGCGAACCGGACGAGATGGCGGGACATCGTCAGGCGGGCGACAGCAGCCCCCAACCCCTCCCTCATGAATACCACGACCGCTCTGACAAGAGCGAAACGAGGAAGAAGAATCTTCATCGATGTCAGTTATTTTTTCTTATTTCCAATAAAATATTTAAAAGTATTTTATAGCATACAGTCATTAATCAAAATATCAAGATAACAGCGTATTGTCATTACGTTTTATTGAAAGGGGTTGCTATTTTACGACATATTAATGTTGCCATATGCGGGGTCGTAACTAACGCGATTAAATATCTGTTTAATAAATATATGGCAACATTTCACGGGTCATTAGATGGGATTGATTTATTCTTTAGAGATTAGTTATTATTTAGAACTTTCAATAACTTAAAAGTTCGAGTAGCTGGTCTTGGAAATATGGGAAAGTTAAAGGGTTGTTGTTGTCTATTATTACAATGATTATACCTGAACGTCGACTAGATCTGTCATTAGAAGTGGTTAGTATTATTACACTACATATTTTTAGGGATGTTTTAATTTAAATGCAACATATTTTGGTATTCGTAATAATTCAAACTTTCTCGGAGTGCCACTGAATTACTATGCGATGGACTAAAAAAAATACTGTCATTTTCAATTAATTGAATGTACGGAAGACCGAGTAATTATATATATTTGAACTCCTATTTTTAAATACATTTCCGCAAGAATGTTTATTTTGGTCATCAACAAAGCGATAGGGCTTTTTAGAGTTCCGTACCCAAAGGGTAAAAACGGGACCCTGTTACTGAGACTTCGCTGTCCGTCCGTCCGTCCGTCCGTCCGTCCGTCTGTCACCAGGCTGTATCTCAAGAAGGGTGATAGCTAGACAGTTGAAATTTTCACAGATGATGATGATTTCTATTGCCGCTATAATAACAAACACTAAAAATAAAACAAAATAAATATTTAAGGTGGGCTCCCATACAACAAACTTACAGATAATATACGATACGGAACCCTTCGTGCGCGAGTTCCACTCGCACTTGGCCGATATTTTTACGGATTGTTGTTGTGAACAACCCGTCAAAAGCCCTATCGCTTTGTTTGAAAATATGATTGTTTCAGAACGAACGTTATCAGTCGGACATGTCAAGACAGTATTTTTATAAATACCTATAATCCACGGTAAATAAATATTTACGACTCTGAACAATCTTTCTTATCATATTACCAAAAGATGTAACATGAATTTACTAAATTTCCCTCGATTTACAAGCGCCAAATTAAAAAAACCATCCTGTCAAAATCAAATGGACCTTCCTCCAACGGAAACAATTACGTTTGATTGACACTACGCCCGCGGCCCTGGCCGCTCTGATAGGCGTTCGGGCATTTCGAAAATGGAATTTTAATTGTTCGCCCTATTTTATAGTCTGTGGAAATTGAGATGTTGCCAACAGGAGAGCCTCCGATCACGCTTGCACTCTTTTTACAACTATTGTAAAAAAGTTCATATCTTTTTTGAAGTATAAAACATAAAGATGTCTCACGATAGTTTTAATAACATTATAAAACATAGCTGTAAATTTTACCACTGATTAATGATTATTAACATCAGCGATATGAATTATAATTTACCTAGGAGTAACCTAAGTAAAAAATCATGCAATGAGTGATTGGAGTGATATAGAAAATGCTACTAAAACTGAACAGAACTACATTACTTGGAATTCTTATCTTCAATATTGGCTGAGATCTTGTCACTTGTTCCATTTAAACCTGAATATCTTAGAAACTACTGGTCCTATTTCCACCAAACTTAGCTAAGAACCATCTCAGCGGACATTTCTTTCGTTTAAAATTAACCGCACTCAAATTGATCCATCTGCTTGGGAGCTTCGATGCCACAGACATACACACAAATACACAGATGTATACACATGTTAAACTCAACACATTTTTTTCGTCGGGCGTTAAAAATGGATCATCCGTTTTGGCGTTACGATGCCATAAACAGATTCACTCATACAAAAACATTATGACTAACTTATTACTATACCGCGCGACTACATAAGTATCACCTGTTTTGCTCACACGGTATTGAATGGAATGTGACGAATAGCATTTAGGGCGCGAAAAAGAATCGCGTCTCGCATTTATCCTAGGGGTACTGTACTGATATCTAGGTGATAAAGGGATAAACGATAAACATAAATAAGTACAAGATAGTGATAAAAATCAATTGTACTTAACGGTGATTATGGCAGGTTAGGTACGACAAGACTAGCGGGTCTATGATGTTTGCGTCTAATGCGCAATAGATAAACATACGATAAATGATAAAGCTCCTGATATTATCCGACACAAGAACATGAGTGCGATAGTGACTGGTGTTTTATCATTTAGAGTCAAACCACGTTAACTCTTTCAAGCAAATGAACTGTCAAACCATACAAACTCTTTAAAACTTTTATCGTATGTTTATAGACGCAAACATCACATGATATTACGATGTTAACATTGCCATCTATTGGCGAGTAGATTAACCAAGTTAATTATCAACGCTACTGCCATCTATTGCTGAGTAGAACAACATAAAGCTTAAGATAGGTACCTACAGATGGCGCTGGATTTATCAAAACAGCGTTAGAAGATCAGAGCTAATAGGAAACAATAAAAATGGGCAACCGTTTGAATACCAAGTTTTTTGGGTTCAATATTAAAAAGAATGAAACTCCCTCGATGCGACTCTTATTTGTCAGTTTTTAGGTGTTGTTTATTTCAATGCTACTTCTCCCCTCTAGACTCCATAGTCCACGAGATGAACGAAGATTAAAATGCATTTAGCTTCCAAAACGCTGAACAACATGTGTAGGTAGAGTTCAGTTACAGTAGAACCCGCTTAATATGATATTACTGCACTAATCGAATTAAAAAATTAAAAAACCCCCGACACACTTACCTGGTCATCATGAGACCCTCATGCAATGAGTGATTGGAGTGATATAGAAAATGCTACTAAAACTGAACAGAACTACATTACTTGGAATTCTTAGCTTCAATATTGGCCAAGATCTTGTCACTTGTTCCAATTAAAGCTGAATATCTTGGGAACTACTGGTCCTATTTCCACCAAACATAGCTAAGAACAATCTCGACGGACAAGTCTTTCGATTAAAGAATCCTCAAATTGGTCCATCCGTTTGGGAACTACGATGCCACAGATACACAAATAAACCCCTCTTTTTTAATAAGGGATTAAAAATAAAACACAAAGTTCACTTTGGTAAGCGGCATGTTATTACAAAAAATACCTAAAAATGATTACACAAAAATATCACTAAAAAACTTAATTATTTTGCCCATCCACTGCAACAGTGGTACCCCCTATTAATTTCAAGAATAATAATAGAATAAAGTCCAGGTGCAGTAATTTTTAAGAATAAAAATCCTGTCAATGAATTGTGGGTAAATAGCCACAATCAATCATTGCGAAAAACATAATTGTCTTTATAGTACCTACATTTTTTTTTAAATTAAGCTCATCCACTTAATATCTCAATACCATTGAGTGGTTAACCACAAATTAAGATAACGAGCTCGTAGTAAAAGCAGATTGTAACCCCCTTGGAAGGTTAATATAGATTATCGACTCTATTTCCTTGGACATTAGACTACAAAATATACTAACAGAATAATGGTGATAACTTTTTTGGAATTTTACAACCGCCCGACTCTCAACAAGAATGTATTCTCTAGAAAAAGGACTATGAACTCTCATCATCAACCATTTCAAACCTATTCAACAAGGAATAAGGTTGAAAATTCAATATCCACGCCATGTAGTTCTAACCTTTTTTTGTAAGTAAATGGTTGGCGGTTACGAGAACAAAAGCAGATAGTGGGTGGTGGTAAGTGGATGAGCTTAGTTTAGATAATTTCTACTATAAAAATAAAATATTTTGTGTATTTTTATTTTACAAGAATGCCTTTTGGATGAGTTGAGGGCGCCGCAACCGCGGTGAATAGGCGTTTGTGATGACACGAGTACATTACGAATCTCTTGGTAACATAATTACAAATACATCACAGCCCGCACGTGTGAGGCTTATATCATGGTTTGTCGTCTCCATTTATTCAACCATCATCATCATCATCAGCATGTATCAGGCTGGTAGACCACACATATCACGCCTCTGAGCTAATTTTCCGCTGTCCTCGAGTTACCACTCAGCCCTAATGTCGTCGCCCCACCTTGTTACAGGACCCTTCCCATGAATCGTAACTCGTTTACGCAGTGGCGAGCGAGTACGGTCACTGTAAATTCACAGTAAGAGTACAGGGCGCGAGAGGCGATTTCTTCAAAGCATTTTAGTATTGAAGGGACACGAAATAGTCGTAAGTATTTCAATTCTTCGCCCAAATTCTCCCTTTTGCTGTTCTCTCGGCTATAATTATGAAAAACTGGAAACAACAAACCTTGATAATAATTAAAAAAATAAGATATTATGAACGCTATTTTCCCATAAAACTCAACCGCCCCGCGGCTTCGTCTATTGGTCCAGCTCATTAAATTTTAGAATATAATTTTCTTTTATTGAAAATTTAGAGAAAACGTTTGGAGAAAAGAAAGTCATCAATCAATACTTTGGAAAATAGCGTACATAAAAAATATTTGTATAAATTAACATTGATCGTCAAATGAATGGACAAAACTTATTTGAAGCTTAGTTTGTCAAAAATAAAACAGGTACGAAAATTCTAGCACAGTCAGCATCAAAAGTGGCGACGGTCCTGGGTTCGAATCCCGGCCGGGGTAAATATTAGTATGATGAACTCGAATAACCGTTCAATATATGTATTTATATTTTATGTATATCGTCCTCTTGTACAAGCTTTACTTGTTTGGGACTAGGTCGACTTGTGTAATATTGTCTATTATAAAAATAAAGCGTCAGTTTTAGTACATCATTTGACATAGGCCAGTAGGAAAAATGTTGACCTACTTTTGATGCAGACTGTACAATACCAAGATTATATAAATATCTTGAACATAGGCATTAATAATGAGACAATGATTTCGTTTCGTACAATGCTTTTGAAAAAAGTACAAAACATGTTTATTTTTAAAAACAATGTTTTAGCGCCAAATTTTTATTTTCTGTTCGTTGTCATTGCAATGATATACGCATTTAACGCATTCACTGCTAGGAGACGTGGCCTAGGAACAAATTTGTATGAAGGTAAACGCATATGTATGCGTTGCTGGCAGTGAATGTGTTAACGGATATAGTTACATTGTATTCAACATAATTCAGTATTACATAAGCAGTAGTATACAACCTCGCCTGGCATTAAATCTTCTCTTATATTCATTAACAATATTAGGAACGAATCAAGATTCATACTTAATCCATTATCGCTATATCACAAAAATAGGGATGTATGTATTTGCTCATATATTGTTTACCTTCTTCAGGTTGGTAGCATTGTTTCCTGGTAAATCAAATCAGCAACTTTTTTATAAAACGTCAAATAGTATGAAAGTTATAAGAGAAACTATATGGACAAGTTACCAATAGTTGGTTTTCGTTAAATATGCGAAAGCTTTTGTAATATGATTGTTCCGCGTATATTTTTGAAATATTTAGTGGTTAGTGACGTTTATGTCGATTAGTTAGTATTTTCTTCAGGAAACAAGCCTATTACGTATAATTTAATGGCTGAAAACACAATTATGAGTCACTTGTTGTTCAAATACAGATAGATTCTCTTCATTGTACACATCAAACATTAAGGAATAGACAAAATAACATGAGATACATTAAAATAACAGGCAGAGGTAAACAACAGGCGGTCTTATCGCTAAATAGCGATCTCTTCCAGGCAACCTTTCACTTATGTTATAGAACATGGAGGTTTCCTGACAGATCAAATCAGCTGCTTTTTCAGAAATGTACAAAAATATAAGAAAAACACGAACAATTACATCATCGTGTAGTTCGTTTATTATATAAAAAATTGGGCAAGTGCGAGTCCGACTCGCGCATGAAGGGTTCCGTACCTATATATATATACATATATATAATCTATAACAAGTTTGTTGTATGGGAGCCCCCCTTTAATATTTATTTTATTTTATTTTTAGTATTTGTTGTTATAGCGGCAATAGAAATACATCATCTGTGAAAATTTCAACTGTCTAGCTATCACCGTTCTTGAGATACAGCCTGGTGACAGACGGACGGACGGACGGACGGACGGACGGACGGACGGACGGACGGACGGACGGACGGACGGACAGCTAAGTCTCAGTAATAGGGTCCCGTTTTTACCCTTTGGGTACGGAACCCTAAAAAAGAACATTTGAAAATATAATAAGACATGACTGCAAAATATTTTAGATTTGTATCAATGAGTTAATGACTGCAAAGTTTAAATATATATTTTTAAGGTTGATATCTTGCATTGTATTTCTCCTGTATATTTTCTGAGGTGTGCAATAAAGAGTACTTATATTGTATTGTATTGTATATCTATTAATTTATACTGACAATTCGACAGTATTATTTTATATAACTTTTTCAATGTGTCTCATAATTGTGCTTCTAGCCATCTATATCGTGATACTTTGGCCCACACCTAAATAATTCGTTGTATAAAAAGCGTTGTATTTTATACTTGAAAATATATAATGTGATGAATCCCAAATATAGCGCACAGTCTGTTTGTGAGCTTAGAAACGCAAACTTATATATAATTTGCACTGAAATTCATATCTTATTTAATAAAATAATCCATCCAAATTATTAGACTGCCGGTCCAAAGAAGCAGAGCCGAACATAGGCACAAAAGTTTAGACGTGGGCGTTATTTCACGTCACTAGTTACAGTAACTAGTTACGCGACATGTCACCGAATCACTAGTTTCGCGTCAAATAACAAGTAGTGATTTTTGTAAATGCGTTATTTTATTATTACTGCTATCTGTGAGGCGAGTAATCGAGCGAGAGAGAGCTCACCTTCTGCACCGGCCACAGCCAGCCGAGTGAGCGAGAGCGAGATGTAGAACGCGCGCGTGCCGTCGCCGTCCCGGCCAGCCGAGCGAGCGGGATGGCGATCGCGCGCGAGTCAAGTTTTGCAAACAATCACAGTAGCAGAATAAAAATAACCAGTTACAAAAATCACTAGTTATGAAACGGGTGACGGCGAACGAGTCACTGGTTTCGTTACGTTTCTTGAAAACGACGTAACGACCCACGTCTACAAAAGTTGTGACAAAACAGATAGGTACAGAACTCAATCTACATACAAGCGCGCCCGAGCAAACGCACACATAGACATTGCTCACGGACACGTCAAGCGAATGGCACTCGCGCTCGCACTGGTCCGAACTGGTCCGAGATATCGTGTCCGTGAGCAATGCCTATGTGTGCGCTTGCTCGAGCGCGCTTGTATGTAGATTGAGTTCTGTACCTATCTGTTTTGTGGCATATGTGAATATAACCCAACAGGATTTACAACCCATTCCATATTGCGGATTTTAGTGGTACTAATTTATTTTACTGGCAACAACAAAAGAAAGAATTCTTTGAACACACGTGTCACTGGAGACAAGCATGTCAATAGATTTCTTTTAACACCGTTTTATCTCCTTTAATTTGGATGGATTCAGGAAACATTCCAGTTTATAAAGTAAATTACATTATCAATTGCTTCTTTAAAACTGGAATATCAACATAATTTCAAAGTGCTCATTTAAAGTTACATATTTACAATATTCATACAAACTAACAAACAAATATCGAGTCAATCACAATGCGAAACTAGATGGCGCTAGCTTTGAAACTAATAATTTCAACAATGTAATTTTATGGAATGCAGTTCTAGACTTGAAATTGATAATTAATTATGTCAACATAATTATTGATTCCTGTTTTCCCCTCTCTTGCATCTCTATCTTTTATATAGACTCCTTATGAGAGATACGAAGCGGGTTAACTCACGTCGACAACATCGAAACATGTCGATACAAATTCGACTAAACTACGTGAGTAAACGCTTCGTATGTATTTTAGTATCTCTCTCTTTATCGTACTATTTAGGTGTTTGCAATTTCTTGCGTATAACTGTAGTTAGTTTTTCTCTTCCATTGTACATGTCGCTTGGTTTGTCTACCATTTACATTGGTATTTATCACTAATTTACTCAAAGGTTGTAAGAGATCTCTTAAGGGGATAAATTCGCCTTTGTCCATGCTCATTCTTTTGTAATGAATGTTTACATACAATACAAAGTTTCTACTAGCACCATCTAATAGTAACCTAGGAATGGTAAGCACAAACATACAAATACTATGACACCACCATTTTTTCTTGGCACTCAAAGGAGTCCTTTTTCACACTCAAATTCTGTATCAATTCATCACTTTCACCGGCTTTAACTTCACATTCTAAACTTTGCACGACTTTGTCACCTTCAAAGCTTTGAATAGCACCGTGTTTGAACTCTATATGTTTATCCAAACTGGATTTTTGCACACACTTGTACGGACACTGCGGACACTTCACAGACTTCTGCCTCGGCCGGTATGGTTTTGTCTGAGTTTTCAAATCAACTTTTTCTCCGTTCTTCTCATTCAAATGCCTCTGTTTATGCTTAGTCAGATTCGTTTTCTGGACACAACGGTAACTGCACATATCACATGAAAAAGGTTTTTGATCCGTATGGAGATACATATGTTTGACTAAGTTCGGTTTCTGAACAGTCCTATAGTCACAGTAAGGGCAAGCGAAAGGTTTGTAGCCAGTGTGAGTCCTCTCATGAACAACTAAGTTATTCTTCTGTGCACATCTGTAGTCACAGTATTGGCACCGAAAAGGTTTCTCTTTCATATGCACCAGGATATGTTTCGCCACATTATTTTTTTGTCCCGATTTGTAATCGCAAAACGTGCATGAAAACGGCTTTTCACCAGTATGCGTTCGCTCGTGGATTTTCAAAATCGCCGGCGATTGACATCTATAAGCACATTGCGAACAACTAAACTTCCCCAGTTTTTCCAAAGCCTCGTTCACCTCTGTACAACTCTTGGCGTGTTGCTTCAACCCTCTTTTAGACGAGAAAACGTCATTGCATTTGTAACACGAGTACTGCCCCTTAATATTCATAGACAATTCTTCCGTTATTTTATTTTGCGCGCTCGAATCGTTTTCATTCTTTTCCGTATCAACAAATTCGTTTTGATAATTTGAATATAGAATTTTATTAGTATCAGTTGGTTTTAGATTTTCTTTCGGTTCTTCTATCTTTTCCTCTTTCGAGCCGTTTTGGGGGCCATCTTGTCGTAACTTTTTAAATTCTTCAGCATAAGGACTAGTGTTCTCGAATTGTCTATGCACAACCAAGTTCTCTGGGTTTTCTCTTACGTTGCTAACGTAGTTTTGGATATAGTTTTGAGGTCTCGCGTAGATATCTAGGGAGTTTAATGCTGGGATGTTTGTTATATGATTATTGTACACGGCGTACATTTGATCCTGGTGTATGGTTGGTTGCGGGTGTTCTGGGTGTACAGGAATGTGACCTGAAAATTTGAAAATGAATTCGTTAACCAAATTTTCAAGATTTATGTCCAAAAATTTGCGTCAAAATCTAATTTGATTATTATAAAATTAAGCCCACAGATCGCCAGTATTATGTCAGAAATAAACCTGACTACTAAGAAGGCGTAAGAAAAGAATGGAAACAAGTTGATGATGATGATATATGCGGATTTCTGATTTACCATTCAACGCATTGACGTTGCTCAACCCCGGGTTGACGTTTTCGTAGAAATATCCATCGTCGTCCTGCTCCGATTTAATGTGAAACGGCATCGGTAGGAGGTGGTCGTCCAGTCTCGACTCCGTTTCCATCACTAACCGCTGATCCAACCTTCAAATAGATTACACTTTTAAATTCTCCGATTTTATTTTCGATGATATTTAAATACTATTTTCTCAAACATGTAACGAAGTATCACGTTTCGGGCGGAACAAATCGAGAGAAGTGTAAAGAAATTTCATACAAAATTGAAGGCCTGTGTTCAAGAAACATGCTAAGCAGCTGAATTAAATGTTTTTAAGTGTTTTTTTTTATTTGTAATGCGTATATTGGACTACAATTAGTGCTCTATACGTCAGAAATGATTAAAGACCCTCTCTATATACCTCTTATACCATTTTTTTTTGGCACACTTAATATGCTATACGCCTAAACTCATAGGTACAAGTTAGGTTAAGTTCATAACTTCATATTACTGAAAAATTTAAACGTTAGTTTGCTCGTTTGCCCCCCATGACATAAAAAAAAAAAACATATTTTCTGAAAAAATGTTTGTCGAGTTTCTTTCGGCGTTTCATCTCAACAGTGGTCTCCTCTTGTGAAATACCGATAGACTCAAACATGTAAAAGTGCCCTTGTGGCCTACTTGAAAAATTAAGTTCATTATTTCATTACCAAAGATGGTTAGATTAATTTTGCTAGAGAAATTAATTAGTAATTGTATGCGGTAACATTATTGTTTTATGCAAAGAGTCAGAATATCATATGGATATGTGATATAACCTTGCATCCATCCTAGGCTCCATCATACCATCCATCCTCCGGTCATCAGACAAATGCGCCAAGCCCAAATCATGTCCAAGCTCCATCTCCCGCCCCAAATTCTGAGGCAATTCGCTCAACCTCAACTCTTGGTTAATCCTCGACAACTCCTGCTCATTCAACTGCAAATTCTGAGCTAACCCATTATGTAGCTCAATATCATTTAATCTCAAATTCAGATTCTGATTGATTATATCTTCACTCCTCATTTGAGATAGATCGTTAGTCAGATTTTGAACTAAGTCGATTTCATTCATTCTTTGAAGGTGTGCAGGTATTTCATTGAAGTTTCGGTTGAAGTTGGTTTTGAGCATTAGTGTGGATATCTGCCTGGGGGAGAGGGGCAGTTGGAAGTTGTGGGCTATGGTTGTGTTGATGGAGGTCTGGATTTGGTGAAGCTGTTCCATGGAGATGGCGTGCTGGTAGTCCGTTGTGTCGATCTGATGGGATTTCTGGAGCTGGAACAATTAAGTAATGTTTACAATCATTATATTCACAAGATTATTTATAAGCTGAGTTTTTTTATGAATTTTTCAATCACAAATTGGGATATTTTCGAAAATGTTAAATGTGGTAATATTTAATTTTTTATCGTCAATTTGATAATATCGATGGCAGAGATCGCTATTTAGCGATAAGACCGCCTGTTGTTAACCTCTGTTTATTTTTTTACTGTATATCTCTCATGTTTTGTATCCCTGTGTATTTGAGGTGTGCAATAAAGTGGATGTGGATTTGTATTGTATTGTATTGTATTGTATCGATTAAATGCTTGGTTAAAAAAAATTAATGTTGCCAATTCAGTAATTAAAGTACTCTGAAGAAAGGGACTAAAGTTCGAGTTAAATGTAATGAAATCTTTATTTCATGAATCATGATCGACTTTTGTATTCGCTTGAAACAACAAAAATGCTGACATATTGTCATTGATTGACCTAATACCCATCAAACAGCGGTAGCAACCACAATAAGGAAAGGAAAACAGTTATTGATAAAAACACAATATATACTGTGCAATGAATGAATTTGAAACCTCACTTTTTATGTTAGATTAGATCCCCATGTTGATGATGTTGACGCTGTATGCCACTCATTTCATTGCAATTAAATAATATTTTAGATAGAAACTTGAGACACAGACCTGAGATATATTTTTATTATGTTTTAGTGTGATTTAATCTGTTGGTAATCCATAAAATAAATAATTATAGTCACATCTCACACGTCTGACTGACATGCTCCTGCCGTTTTAGTTTTATCAGTAACTGTCTTTTGTTCAATTCTACAGCATATTGTGTTATATGGGTGGATCAACTTATTGATGTTGTTATTCTATCCCATTACCCCGGGGACAATAGTGATGAAACTTCTTAGAAGTGTTGATAATTTGTAATTTTGGTATTTTCAAGTCTAAATAAGAACGGGCTTATAACTTAAAAGTTTTTGTTCAATATTGCCGCCGAAAATCAAAGTTTTAAAGAGTGATCCAGGGGACATCGCCATAGAAACAAGCAACAGAAAAATAATTTTGACCCATATAAATAAAATTAGCTCAATATGTAAAGAAACAAAGAAAAAAAATTTTTTTTTGGAAATATGTGACTTCAAAGGTACGCAAAAACTTGACGATTTTTATTAATCAAAAAGAAATTATGAAATTGTTTTTAAAATCCGCATATTTTACCAAAACGTTAATTGTATTTATAAAATATACTTAAACGCATTTCTTCATGGTGAAAATGGCAAATATCTTATTATAACAAATACTGACATCATGATTAGGTGGCAATTGTATGGAGCGTTTTTAGCGCTCCGTAGGAATGTTGTCTAAGCGGAGTTAATCCCATATAGACATTTGATCCCAATAAAAAATAGGATTGTAACACATCTTAAAAAAAAACATCATGCTTATGTTGTGGTTTTCAGTGCTTCCTAATTTTAGTAATTTTACTATTTCTAAAAAATGGTACCTTTTATTTTATTCATCGTCACATTTGGTCATCACCATCAGTGCAAAACAGAGACAGAGAGATTTAGTTTTAAGTTATTTAATACCAAACAAAAATTATCATTTGCAAATTCATTGCCATAGTTAAGATTACTTTATCTAGAGAATTAATATACAATACCTACCTACACAGATTGATCACCTACTACTTATTAGGGGGTTCCTTTTAACCCTTTATAAGGCAGCGGGAATATTTTTCCCACCACACTTTTTTGGTATTTTTTCGGAAACGAATTGAGTGGTCGTTTTTTTTTCTATGGCAACAAATTGTTGATTTCTTACTAACAATTTTTTACCGAGGATTTATGAACGGTCGTCGTACATTTTTTTTAGTCCGTGGCAGTTACAAGCAGCATATGCATCTTCAAATTTTGCGATTTTCAAAAGGTAAGTTGTTATTAATCTTATTCTCTAATGTATATTGTATCTAAATTCAGTCAATTTTTTTATTATGAATTTACGACTTTTTTTTTACACGCTTTTGTTGTGGTGGTAAATATGTTCCCTCTGCCTGTGTGGTCATTAGGCTCTTCATAGTTTTCTAGAATCTTTTGAAGACTCGCGGTACTGTACTGAACCTCGTCTTCATCAGATTCCAAACCATCATCAGATACATCGGGATCATCAGGGAGACCAAATATTATTAATTTATTCTAAATCGTTGAGTATTCTTCTACTCCTACTCATTTTCCAGATAATCTGTAATAAGCAAAAAAGAAAATATGCACAACATGCCCACACCAAACATGCCCACGGGCAAAGGGAATATTTTTACCACCGTGTTTTTTTTTATTTTTTTCATTTTTTTTTGGATTTTGTGAAAACCAATAAGAAAACCAATAAAAAAACCAATCTAGAAACATAAATAGTTTTATTTTATCATCCCTGGATGCTTATGCCTTATAAAGGGTTAAATAATATAAAACTTATTTAATACAAGCTGAATGGAAAATGGAAAGCAAATTAGGTAGGTAATGGGTAAGATGGTATTGTGGCTACAACAATACAATACAAATCCTCTTTTCTCAATTACAACACGGCTACAACAATACAATAGAAATACTCTTCACACCTCAAAACACAGGGATACAAAGATAAGAGAACCATGAGAGATATACAGTAAAATAAACAGAGGTTAAAAACAGACGGTCTTATCACTAAATAGCAATCTCTTTCAGACAACCTTTCGGTAGCAGTGTAGATCAACAATTGTTTGAATGGAGTACTACTCCATCATGAAATTAAACATTTTTATACATTAATTTCCATTGAGACAACATGTTCAAAGTGCAACTTGCTAAAATATTAACTGGATTTATAACGATGGTGACAATTTATATAAAAATTTCATTCATTTTTAGTTATATTAAAGGCAAAATGCTTAGGGTGTTGGAACATCCTAAGTTATTGTTCTTCATGTGTGCAAGACTAGGGCCGAAAGAATGTGCGAATACAGTGTATTTTTTATGTAAGATTTAATTTTAAGGACTGATTATTGTTTCAATTATCCGACATCCCAAAATAATTGGCAGACAGGTGGTTTGTGGTTCCATGCAAAGGGCAGCACATTTGATCCTTGACCGCGCCAAGAGGAGGGACATTACTGTTGGTCACGATCAGTCATGAGGGAACAACTAAGAAGCAGAATTGATTCAATTGACTACAATCTAATCAATATTGTTTTTTTACTGTAATGTAATATTTTTAGAGAAGCTACAGAGTATTAATACTCTTGTTTTCAGTATAAGATACGCCTACAAACTGCGGGGGATAGATTTAACGGCCGTTGAGTTTATATCAACATTTTCTTTTATAGTTTCTTTTTATAATTAAGTACTCACGTTCTCCATGTAAATCTTGTAGTGGTCATCGTCGATTATAGCTTGATCCTCCCGTTTTACGAAATCCATGCCTTGTTGCGATGAAACAAAGAGAAGTGCGATAAAAAACTGTTTTTTTCCTAACGATCAAGAGCTAACCTCTCAGCCATTCGATCGTAAAGTTAATACTTATTACACACTTTCCAAACAAGGTATTAATTATAATGATTTATAATGTAAAAAAATATTTTCAGGAGAAATAGTTCATAGCAAATAATGTGATTTTATAAATCCATTGTCGAATAAAAAAGTTCCGAGTTAAAGAAAGGAAGCAGCCCATAAACAATGTAGATTTTCTATCAACGAACATCTGTCGAGCTTGGCTCACTTGGCTGTTTTTAATTTGCCAGAATTGCCAGACAATAATGGTTTATTCCCATAATCCCCACTCAGGTATCATGATACCCGTTATTTTAATATAAATGTTTCTGGACAAAGAAAAAGAATATCCTACAGCGAAAAACGCTCTGAAGTAACAGCTATATACGCATAAGTATTTGACTAACAAAACCTTTTGTTTTTCTCTAATTAATGGAAAATTTCTTTGTTTGGCAACACAGTACCATAGACAAGTGTCGTTTTCGTTCAGAAATGGTTTACAATTTACATTAGAACTTGGACCTTAGAAAGATATAATCAAGAAAAAATATATAGAAATCATTCTTATTCATACGTAATATTTAACGTTACGTTGCAACTACTGCAACGGTCAAGGTTATTTAGTGACATGATTGCATAATAATAACATAATATCAATATCTTAAACCCGGCTTATTTTGACCTTTAAAAAGTTACATCTGTCAAATTTTAATGTATTTAGCCCGGAAAATTCTCTTGCAAACAACATCTGTTTTACCGAAGTTCGTCGAAAACAAACTGAACAAACAGGTTGTTGCTTCAATTGGATTTAGCAGCTTCGAGAAAAGGTACTCAACAATTTATCATTGTTACAATTCTTGATCAATCTACTTTAAAAATAACTCATAGATAGACCCGGTCTAATATAACAGGTTAATTATTCATGAAATTGTAATTTATCTGTGAATATTACAGTTTCTCGTTTTCTATAGCAAATAATTATTAACTTTCCTGGAATATGAAAGTCATCAGCCATAAATGTTTGTCGGTAAAGCTTTAGAGCCTCAAGTTAACAAAGTATAAAACCCTTCGATTCATGCTCTAAACATGATTCCTTCATTAGGAACCTTTAAATTGTACTTTTAACAACAGGACTGAATCGCATTCAAAAAGGTGTTTACCCAGACGTATCGGGTGTGATGTTATGTCCATGATTTCAACGGGACTGAAAAAATAAAATAAAAATAAAATCCATTCATTTTAGACAAAGACAACAGAATTCATATTTTGTTATTATGAAGAGAGGGCATTAACATCTTATTATTGTGTGAATATTTTGAACTACCTGCACTTGGTTAATGTTTATAAACCCAAGATCAAACACTTAAAACTAAACCTAGAAATAAAACTAACCTAGAACACAATAAAGTTAAACTAAATTTTAAAATAGCCCCTGAGGCTTAGCTCAATGATGCTGGTGGCATTTCTTTGCTCAAACGCCAAACTGATTTTGATAGCAAAACAAAATGCAGTGGCACTACCTATATAAATCTGCGTTCCTTCACTAGGTTCTATTCCTGCAAGATGTCGAAGACAGCCCTGGTAATCCTGGCACAAGGAGCCGAGGAGATGGAGACGGTCATCACAGTGGATATGCTGCGGAGGGGTGGGGTAAGTTATCAGAGGGAATATTAAAAATAATTTTTGCACCATTGGTCTGTAAACATTTTTCCCAAACCTTTAATCCTTAATTTGTCAATGTCCAATATACTGGACAAAACCTATGACCCTGTTTGTATTGTTTTCTAAACCACAATCATTTGAACTTTTGAACTACAAATTATGGAACTTTAGTGTTTTTTTCCAAATGAAGGGTTAGCACCATAAACCAACATCAAGTTGAATAAAAATTTAAAGTTCCTTGTGTCATGTGTGAGGAGCACGACAGACCCTGACCCCTACCCTGCCGACTCGTAAAAATTATCACCTCAAAACATTTCATATTTTTTTTAAGGCTTCTTCTTCTTCTTCCGTGCCTTATCCCTTTTATTATTTGGGGTCGGCCCTCCTCGTTTTAAGGCGCCAAGTTATTCTATCTTGGGTTGTCTTTTCTTTGATTTGTGCCCGTTCCATGTCCTTGGCAACGGTTGTCCACCACGTGGCCTGTGGTCGCCCTCTACCCCTTTTCTTCTCTGGCACAGCCAAGGCTTTCCTGACAACGTACTCCTCATCCCGCCTCATCACGTGCCCAAACCATCGCATACGACTTTCGCACATTTTATCTACAACAGGGGCGACTTTAAAAGAGCCTCTGATATACTCATTCCGTACTCTATCAAGCCTCGTAACCCCCGCTGCCCACCGCAACATCCTCATTTCATTTGTGTGCATTTTCTGTTCGTGGGGTTTCTTGACAGCCCAGCACTCGGCGCCGTACATCATGGCTGGTCTGACCGCAGTTTTATAGACTTTGCCTTTGAGCTGTATCGGCATTTTGGGATCACATAGAACACCTGAAAGACTTCTCCATCTAAGCCACGCCGTGTTGACTCTATGAGTCACATCTATATCGACACTAGCATTTGAGGCAAGCATGGATCCTAGATATTTAAATTGATGTACTTGGGGTAGTGGTTGTCCATCGATAGATATCGTTTTATTGCTCGGCGCCGGTGGATCGCATAAACTGCTAAAATTGCACTGTAAGTATTCCGTCTTAGATCTGCTGATACGGAGGCCGTTACCTTCAAGAGCATGTTTCCATTTCTGAAGGTTAGCTTGCAGCCTCTCTGCACATTTGTCTATGAGGACAATATCATCTGCATATAGTAGGCACCATGGGAGGCACGTTTGGATATGCCGAGTAAGGTAATCCATGGACAGATTAAAAAGAAACGGGCTCAGTGCCGAGCCTTGATGCACTCCGACTTCTACTTTAAACGGTTTGTTAAAAACAGCCAGACTTCTTACTTGTGTGCTGATGCGGTCGTACATATCTTGCACTAGGTTCACGTAGTGTTCTGGTATTTGTTGAGCCCTCATGGCTTGCCAAACTAATTATTTTTATAACTAATTTTTTTTAAGGCTAAAGATAGATAACTGTTTTCTATAAATGAAAAGGTACTCCTATCAATAAACAAAAATTCAAGATATTTGAAAATTTTCATCCATTCCACCTTTGACGTCGGGTTAATACGCCATAATTTCAGGTGACAGTAACGATGGCGGGGCTGGATGGCAGCGCGCCGGTGCTCTGCTCGCGGCAGGTCACGCTCGTTCCCGACAAGTCCCTGGCGGACGCGCTGGCTGACAGTCTTCAATACGATGCGGTGAGTTCACCTTGATGGGGCATTGTCGTGTGATCGTAATGTGATTTGACCTTGAAGAGGCAGTGTGATATGACTGAAGAGGCAGTGTGATATGACTGAAGAGGCAGTGTGATATGACTGAAGAGGCAGTGTGATATGACTGAAGAGGCAGTGTGATATGACTGAAGAGGCAGTGTGATTTGACCTTGAACAGGCAGTGTGATTTGATCTTGAAGAGGCAGTGTGATTTGACCTTGAAGAGGCAGGGTCATTGGACCTTGATGAGGCCACAGAATTTGACCTTGATGAGGCAGTGTGATTTGATCTTGATGAGGCAATGCGTTTTGGCGTTGATGAGGCAGTGGTTTATTATTTATTATTTATTTATTTACACACACAACTGTCCTTACAGGCTTACCTAATTCGACAGCATGGAATATTTACAAAATAGACACAAATACAGGCATAGTACACAAACACAACACTACACGTCAACTATTTATACTATTTACTATACAGCATAACATAAAACATAGAGTGTGGCCCTTGTGAATTCGCTCAAAGAACAAAAGAAAAGATCAGATACGTTTGCTACTCGATTGAGAGTGCGAAGCGCTCTGGTAAAGGGTGCTTGGCGCAGCAATTGCGTTCTGGCTTGAGGCTCCGCGAGCAGGCTGGGCCGCCGCCGTCGCCACACGTATTGCTGCGGCACGTACAAACTGATCTCCGCTAGGACTCCTGGGTTGAATACCTTGCCCCGCAATAACTTAAAAATATATATTGCTAACCCTAATTCCCTTCGGACTTCTAGTCGATTGTATCCAACCATGCCTAGTAAAAATAACGTAGGATACATTAGCGGGTAAAAAGGATACACCCCGTACATCTTTAAATATAAAAATCTAATAAATTTGTTCTGTATGTTTGACCTCGGTGGAGTCAGTGTTATTAGACCAACCACACTGACTCCACCGAGGCACAAGCAGCGAGAACAACGTGCCGCACAGCTCATACTTTTCAATATGTGTGATGGATTCACACATATTATAACAAACTAGCCTTTGCCCGCGACTACGTCCGCGTGGAACTTGGAAGTATGGAAGCAACCTCGTACAACACGATAGATATCCACCTAATCACCTTAATTTATAAAAGGGATTATTAAAAGCGCCTAAGCAAATGTAAGAGCAATTGTGCTTTTGGTCTTATAATTACATTTCCTACAGGGTCATCAATGTCATCATGAATTACTTACTCACTTTTCAATCTTTTTAGGGATAATTTCCATAATGAAAACTATCCTATGTCCTTCCTCGGATCTTAAACTATCTCCATGCCAAATTTCATCAAAATCGATTCAGCGGTTTAAGCGTGAAGAGGTAACAGACAGACACACTTTCGCATTTATAATATTAGTATGGATAGTATGGATGTAGGCACCGCAAATCTGTGCACTAAGATTGGCAACCCTAATTTTGCCACCAATCGAAAATCGTTAGGTTATAAAATGTATTGATAAATGTACTGTGGGGTGGTGGCTCAGCCGCTCAGGGAAACACTTTACTTGTTAATTTAGAATATATATTAGATCGAAATACAATAATTTATATGGTTGTTTGGTGGCGACTCGTAGAGGAATAATCTAATATTTTTAATATGTTGTTCACTTGACAGTGACGGAATCTTTATTTAAATCAAAAATACTTCTTGATTACCGGCCTACATCCCTACAGTACAGATGACAGGTGTCAGGGTTGGCCTCTTACCAGCGGGCCGCTATAGTGGCTAGATGTGTGTGTCAGTATAGAAAGTTGTCGGACAGGTGATCCTGCCCGGAGGCCTGGAGGGCTCCGACAGGCTGGCCAAGTCGGCCGTCGTGGGCACGCTGCTGAAGGATCACGAGAAGGCGGGGAAGGTCGTCGCCGCCATCTGTGCTGGTGTGTATTAGTCTAAGATCCGAAGCTAAATCGATCTTCACCGAGCTGATAATATAATGAAACATATTTTATAATGAATTTAGTATAGGGGGAAGTCCCCTAACGCCGGACGGCACCTATCGCCGGACACTCGAACTATCTCGGCAACTAGCAACGCGAGCGAATCAAGGACAAGTGGACCCCCGCGCCCCTTCCACTTGCCGAGTTGCCGTTGCCGAGCTTCCAGTTGCCGAGATAGTTCGAGTGTTCGGCGTTAGGGGACTTCCCCCTATTAGAAAATATATAAAAAATGGCCTGTCCAGGATATTTTTAGTGATAGTCATATGTGAAGGTCGATGTAGGTTCGGATCTCCTTCTATATAGCCTAACCATGGTATAAGAAAATGAGGTATCGTCGATGCGCTTTACAAAACTGATATGTGTTAGATTTTAATTAGTAGAAATAACACCTTATGTGCAATAGGCTAGACTGATGTCAAATTGTATTAAACTAATGTGTAGAACAATGAATTTACTAT
Organism: Apotomis capreana; assembly: GCA_947623375.1. Taxonomy (NCBI): domain Eukaryota; kingdom Metazoa; phylum Arthropoda; class Insecta; order Lepidoptera; family Tortricidae; genus Apotomis; species Apotomis capreana. The sequence goes on from OX392525.1 coordinate 3,374,690, forward strand.
ATATGTTCTATCTTAACTCGAGGATACTTGGCGTGCAAGGTCGTCCTTATGTTAAATAAAATGTCCTTTATATATTATTCCGTGTATTCATTACAAGTGGTCAAGGCGGACTGTCGGGCGCAACGCTCTGCGATCTAGACATACGTATCCACACGGCAGCGTATGACTAGTCAGCAAATTGTGTCCCTACATAATGTTTATTCCGTATAGTATTTAGCAAAGGAAACCTAAATATATCTTTTTCAATTCATAAAAGTGAAAGATGGCTGAAAAAAATTAATTTGAAAATTTGGTTTTTAATCTGTATTTTGAAATGTTTAAAACGCTGTCCGCCATTTTTGCTTATGATAGTGACGTCATCGGTCCTGTAAAGATAACTGAAAGTCTACTTTGACGACTTCGAATAGTGCCGTCCCTCGCGATCTCCTGTCAAAATATATTGGAGTGAGTGGAATGGCACTATACGACGGTCGAATTTCGAATATTTACAGGTAATTCTACGTCACGCCACAGATTAGCAAAAGGCAAAAATGGCGGACGGCGTTTTTGACTGTTCATGAAATTTCTAATTTTCAATTGCTAAAATTTAGCTTTCTAGCTTTCACAAAAATACAAGACATTTTTTTCAGAGCTAGTAAGATCATTATTAACCATTTCATATATATTTTAAAACTGGGTCTATTAGCGTGTTACTAAGACATTAATTTTATTAAAACAATTGATACACATATCAGATTTGTAAGCGCAACGACGGTATGATAGGCGAGACTTGACGTCATCTCGCTATGATTGGTTGGTTGGTCCTGTCAATCATTTGTATGGACCCTTTTTAGGGCTCCGTAGGAATGTTGAAATCTGACGGTCATTTCTGACTCTTAGAGCAGTCTAAGTGTAGTTAGTCCCATATAGACCTTTGATCCCAATAAAAAATAGAATCGATTGACTTCCTCAAAAATTGTCTACACGCCTATTCGTCAAATTGCAGCTCCCACGGCACTGGTCGCCCACGGCATAGGGGTGGGCAAGCGCGTGACGTCATACCCCACCACCCGGGACAAGATACCCGCCGCGTACTCGTACGTGGAGGGCGAGAGGGTCGTCGTGGACGGGGGCCTCGTCACCAGCAGAGTGAGTAACTATAATAGATTGTAAGGGGCTGGAATACACTCGTCACCAGCAGAGTGAGTCACTATAATAGATTGTAAGGGGCTAGAATACACTCGTCACCAGCAGAGTGAGTCACTATAATAGATTGTAAGGGGCTAGAATACACTCGTCACCAGCAGAGTGAGTCACTATAATAGATTGTAAGGGGCTAGAATACACTCGTCACCAGCAGAGTGAGTCACTATAATAGATTGTAAGGGGCTAGAATACACTCGTCACCAGCAGAGTGAGTCACTATAATAGATTGTAAGGGGCTAGAATACACTCGTCACCAGCAGAGTGAGTCACTATAATAGATTGTAAGGGGCTAGAATACACTCGTCACCAGCAGAGTGAGTCACTATAATAGATTGTAAGGGGCTAGAATACACTCGTCACCAGCAGAGTGAGTCACTATAATAGATTGTAAGGGGCTAGAATACACTCGTCACCAGCAGAGTGAGTCACTATAATAGATTGTAAGGGGCTAGAATACACTCGTTACCAGCAGAGTGAGTCACTATAATAGATTGTGAGGGGCTAGAATACACTCGTCACCAGCAGAGTGAGTCACTATAATAGATTGTGAGGGGCTAGAATACACTCGTCACCAGCAGAGTGAGTCACTATAATAGATTGTGAGGGGCTAGAATACACTTGTCACCAGCAGAGTGAGTCACTATAATAGATTGTGAGTGGCTAGAATACACTCGTCACCAGCAGAGTGAGTCACTATAATAGATTGTAAGGGGCTGGAATACACTCGTCACCAGCAGAGTGAGTCACTATAATAGATTGTGAGGGGCTAGAATACACTCGTCACCAGCAGAGTGAGTCACTATAATAGATTGTAAGGGGCTGGAATACACTCGTCACCAGCAGAGTGAGTCACTATAATAGATTGTAAGGGGCTGGAATACACTTGTCACCAGCAGAGTGAGTCACTATAATAGATTGTGAGTGGCTAGAATACACTCGTCACCAGCAGAGTGAGTCACTATAATAGATTGTAAGGGGCTGGAATACACTCGTCACCAGCAGAGTGAGTCACTATAATAGATTGTAAGGGGCTAGAATACACTCGTCACCAGCAGAGTGAGTCACTATAATAGATTGTGAGGGGCTGGAATACACTCGTCACCAGCAGAGTGAGCCACTGTAATAGATTGTAAGGGGCTGGAATACACTCGTCACCAGCAGAGTGAGTCACTATAATAGATTGCGAGGGGCTGGAATACACTCGTCACCAGCAGAGTGAGTCACTGTAATAGATTGTAAGGGGCTGGAATACACTCGTCACCAGCAGAGTGAGTCACTATAATAGATAAACCATTAATACAAAGATCAAAGCTTAAATAAAAATTGGGCAAGTGCGAGTCGGACTCGCGCACCGAGGGTTCCGTACAAACATTTTTCATCCTTAAGTGGTTGTTTGCACCTGGTATGTATAGCGCCCCATACAAATGAGGTGCAAAGTTAACACAACCAACCCGTTTGTGTTAGTATTTGTTGTTATAGCGGCAATAGAAATACATCATCTGTGAAAATTTCAACTGTCTAGCTATCACCGTTCTTGAGATACGGCCTGGTGACAGACGGACGGACGGACGGACGGACGGACGGAAAGCGAAGTCTCAGTAATAGAGTCGTTTATACCCTTTGGGTGCGGAACCCTAAAAATTGAAAAAGTTGGAGCTAGGGTAGCGAAGTGGTTAACGCGCTGGACCGGTAATCCAGAGGTACCGGGTTCGATACCCGGTCTCTTCCACCAGGTAGCTCCTTTTTCAATTTTCCTTTAAGCTTTGATCTTTGTATTAATGGTTTAAATAACATTGTGGTGTACCCGCATTAAAAAAATGGGACATTACATGTTTCATAAACCTATATAACTATAATAGATTGTAAGAAGCTAGAATAAGCCATTGTGACACGTGATTAAAAAAAATAAAAATAAAATTATTTGGACGAGCGAGCGAAGCGAGCGAGCACAAATGTAATGTGAGTGTCACAATGGCTTTTAGCAGAGTGTTAAGCTTTGCTCGTCACTTTGAGAGGAACAATAATGATTGAAAGCTAAATTTAGAAATTTTTACACATTTAGTTGGGTTCGGCGCTTTCTGCGCTTTCCGAGGGCTTTTTATATAAATTATTATTAAGAATTAATATTATTTAAACGCTAGGGCTTAAAACGATCAAATTAGCCCCATTTTGCGAAGCTTACTTACGATTGTCACCTTCTAAATAAAAAAAAGCATTGTTGTAAGAAGAAAATAATAATTTTATTAAAACTTTCGTGAGACATAATTAATTATTGTATTAAGCGGTTTACACTCATACGAGTTCCAAACATGTCGGGCCGTTCCTGACAATTTCACGTGAGTGTAAACCGCTTAATACAATAATTAAAATAATAACCGTTATAAAACCAAACTACCTTAAGTTCTCTTCGGCGTTTCTTCTCAGCAGTAGTCTCTTGTGAAATGCCGGTATATTCAGACATGTATAAACCCTTGTGGCCTACTTACAGAACAAAGTTCATCATTTCATTAATGTTATAACATTGCTTTGTCCAGGGTCCAGGAACTGCCTACTGGTTCGGTCTGGCGCTCATCGAGCTGCTGACGGGCAAGGAGAAGGCTGACCAGGTGGAGAAGGGCATGGTCATCACTGCCTACTGAACCCTGGACACCTAGAAACACGCAAAACCAATCATTCAAACATGTACACTAAGCCTCACACAAGATTGGCAAAATGTAATGTAATTTTGTATCTCACCACCTACTTTTTTATTGTTTATTTTTTGCTCAATCCAAAAGTTGTCTGGAAGAGATCGCTCTTTAGCGATAAGCCATTGTCTACCATTTATAAATTCCGAAAACAACTCCTTTTGGCTTTGCAGTTATGGGGTAAAAACGTTACCCAAAATACTTCCTGCTTAGGTGCACAGTTCACTATTCTGGAAGAATATCGGTTATCTATAAGTGTTATTCGAATAAATATTTATATCGATAAGTAAGTGCATGTTTTATTTAACCCTTTGAGCGCCGAGCGGCAAAGCAATTCACCGTGCCACTGACGCCAAACCAAAAAAAAAAAAGTGCTCCAAAATCAACAGAGGTTGAAAAACACAGATAGTGGTTTGAATTAGCATGTTTTTGACCACTGAAATTTTGACGTCAATAGACGTCGTTGGCGTCAATGGCACGAATTCCCGATGACGTGATTTGCCGTCTTTGGCGGTCAAAGGGTTAAAAATCGATTAAGTACCTACTCTTTATTACACACCTTAAAGAGGTCACATACAGCACACAATCATAAATAATTATGATTGTGTACTGATCGGAATGAAAAACATCTGAGAACAACACTTTTCACTACATATTCGCATCTGAAAGTGACTCCAAGAGTGCTTTAATCCTAGCACGTTTCTGTTTCAAGGCAGCTACTTACTCTGCTTTTTAACGTTGAGTCTTCGGGTTCATAATATGAATATGAATAAAACAAAATGGTCAACATTTCATCTTTAATTAACAACAGACACAGACTTCACTTTAATCATAAGACAAACACTGACAGCACAATACATGTTCATCCAAGCGAATATTGATGAAGCTATCGCAGATATATTTCGGGTGATTTTACTGTGTTGAAGCTTGTTGAAGATATACTTTGTGAAATTAGATATATCCATATTGTAATGTTAATGTCTCAACGGGGTGTCATAACCCCTTTGTAATAGATGATGATTAATATAAAAAAATATACACCAGATGCAAATAATGCAGTGGGATAACCTGAGCATACGATTCATAATTCAGATATTTTAGAGGATGTATTTATTTAGCGTCTTTCAAAAAAGTTTACTTGATTTTTTTTAAGAAAATTGATTTTTAGGCTAATTTTACTGAGACTCTAGAATCTCCATAAAAAAGCGTCCCAAAATTTCGTGACAAATCATTACTTTCCCAATGCGTCACGTTAATAAAAATGTTATAAAACATTCATACGAAAAATGTGACGATCTGGAATGGAAATTCAAACGATTCTGAATGCGAAGAGCCTAAAATTCATTTCCTGAAAAAAAGGTCATGTAGACTTTTTTAAAGCGCTTTTTTAATGGCATGTTGATTGTAGATCCTTTAACGGTTATTGTAGATTCAACTCGGTTCACTGTCTGAACAATTCAAGTAATAATTTTCCCTTTTAATCGCTGTTTTAGAACATCAGCCATATCTGTAATTTGAGATATAAGTTTATCCTCGTACATAATCACTCTGCTCCATTGCTTTTGAGCACCATTAACAATTCCCCACCAAAACGATTTCGTTTGCTTATTCCCTCGTATTTTATATTCATATCCCACGGATCGTTTCCTTTTTCTAATATTAGGATCTTTCCTCTCCATATCCCCGAAATACGTTAAATGTTCCAAGTATTTTGTGATAAACTCTTTGAATACAACGTTTCCGTTATTTTCATTTGTATCGTGTAACGCTTTATGAATGTTTTTATTATTTACATTCTCAAGATCAGACTTCGTTTCCGTAACCTCGTCAATAACTTTACCTCTAGTATCATTACCTAGTTGCTCTTGTGATGTATTGTTACGATTAATACGCGGTAGTTCTTTATCCAAAGTTGTCTCAACCAACTGGTTATTAAATTTAGAACTAAGCTTTTTGATGATAATGTTAAAATCATCCAACAATTTACGTTCCTCGCGGATTTCGTCATGGCTTCTTTTCTTTCGGCTTGGTAGTCCAGAGTCATCGTAATCATTCTTCCTACTGTCTTCGTAATTTCGTCTGAGGAGAAATCGCATATGAGGGCGTTTTCAAAACTACTTCAAAAATACTGGAATCCCTGTTTATTCCAGACCTTGACTTTTTGGGTTCATCTTAACCAGAATCGATTGCATTTTCAATGTGAAGAATAAAAAAGTGTCCTACATTTGTCCGTTCCATTACGTCACGTTTAAAAATGGACTATTTTTATTTGCACGAGCGTTACGTAAGTAGTTGAAACTAAAATTCGCATACAAATTTTGGGACACTTTTTTTATTATTCACATTGAAAATGCTATCGATTCTGAGTACGATTAACCCAGAAACGTCAAGTTCTGGAAGACACATGGATTCAGGATTTTTTTGAAAACGCTCATCAATAGTAATGAAGAAAGAAAAACAAAATAAATACGCCTTCAATTAGCTTACTTAAGGTAATTATAATTAAATAACTAATATTGTCTTACCTAGCAAACTCTACAACAATTTTTTTTTTTTTGTTTTCGAGCGAGAATTGTTTGCTCTATTCGACCTAACGAGACTTGAACTATCGACCTTCGTTAAAAAAACTAAATTCTGTAAATTTTGTAGCACAAACTCATTGGCTATGCCGATAATCTAGGGCTATTGGCGCAAAACAAATGGGACCTGAAGGCCATGGCACAGTTGGTGGAACAAGAGGGAGCGAAAATTGGTCTCAGAATCAATCACCAGAAAACAGAATATCTCCTCCATGAAAAGGTACAAAGACGTCAGAGCAAAAAGAGCGGATTTAGCAGTAGGAAAAACCATCTACAAAGGCGTATTAGATAGATTTAAGTACCTTGGTTGCATAGTTACCGACACCAACCACAGGGCGGAGGAGATTGATGTTCAAATTCAAATTCAAATATTTATTTGTCCAACATAGGTATGTAAATTACACGATGTTACATTTTCGTTTGTATCACTATGTGGTGCCTTGGGTTGAGGCATACAAATTTGATTGCAAGCTTGCTTGCTAACATGCAACATAACTAATTTTACTGATTAAAATTAACATGCATGAAGTCCAACATTCCAACAATATTTTAAAATAAATTAATTAAAGTCAAATTCAAAATAGTTTTACAATAATTCAGTTTCATTCAGTAACAATGTAAAAGAAAGTTAAAAGATGTCTGTATTTAATTTCTAATTAATCTAATTTTTCCGTCAAAAACTCATTAAATGAGTAGTATGCCTTTTTAATAAGGTAAGCTTTGGTAGTTTTCTTAAATTTACAAATGTCAGAAATTGTTCTAAGGGACTCGGGTAATTTGTTATAAATTCTGGGAGCCATGCCAAGAATGCTCTTCGATAAGAGAGCAGTCTTAGATGGGTGTGCACGAATTTTGTTTTTTAAATGTTCGAATCTAGAACGCCCTAAGATGCTCTGCAGCACTCCATAGACTTTTAGTGTCCAAGTTGATCAGTAGACCAACCAAGATTCGCGTCTACAAATCGGTAATCAGACCAATCCTGATGTATTTGGTGTGAAGCTTAGACACTGACTCAAAAGGAAGAAAATAAGCTCTTAGTGGCGGAAAGGAAAATCTGGCAAAAGATTGTGGGACCAATAAGAAATGAGGATGACAGCTGGAGTAGAAGAAAGAATAAGGAGTTGGAGGAGCTGGTGGCTACACCCAAATAATTGGCGCAATCAAAGCCACACGACTCCCCTGGCACCTGGAGAGGATGGGAGACGATCGGGCCGTAAAGAGAGCCTTTCAGGGGCGACCGAGTGGAAAACGTCCGGTCGGCCGCCCGAAATACCGCTGCAATATCCCTAACTGGCGGGAAAACACATGGGGATAGAGGAACACACAATCACTTGCTTATTTAGTTACTTACCTCGGGGCATCTCCAGGCCTGGCCGGCACGGGCGCAGTCACCGACGGATCGAGGTCCACCTCGTATTCGAAGAAGCCTGCGGTGGTCGACTTAGCTGGGGCTATAATTGAAAACAAAGTTTGAGAATGCAGTGTTAAATATCTGAAAAAAGTGTACATGATTAAAATTAATATTCTTAATAATATGAAGATACGGCCGAACTCCGAAGTACGAAGTATGGAGACAGCCGCTATGTGACGGCACCGCTATCCTAGGAAACCAGAACTTTAAACTAATCTTACTCCGAATCAATCATTTGTACATTCAAAGCTCATACAAAAAAAAGTGTACCAAAATGTCCAATCCCAATCGTCACGTTTTTGTACGAAAGTTTTTTTTCTATGAACGTCACGCACGTACAGTCATCATCAGCTATATCGCAGCACATAAGGCGTTCATAAATATCTGAACATGTACTGTAACGCCCAGTCAATAAGGGCCGTGCTCAGATATTTATGAACGCCTTATATGCTGCGATATATCTGATGGCGACTGTACAACGTTTGGGCTCAACAGGAATTAAGCCGTACATGTTGGTCCTTCGAGCCGGATAGGAAGTGTTGCTACCTGTCTACTGAGGCGGTATGGAGAAATTTACCTAATCATTGTCTTTTTCACAAGGACGCAGCCAAATATCATTGGTCTATTTTAAACAGCTCAGCTCCGCTGAAATGGACAGGCGGGCATTTCTAAAATTATAAGACGGGGTTTTCTGCATATTCTTCCTATACGTGGTTGCCACTCAAGAGCCCAGTAGCTCCAATGGTGACTACTGGGCACACCAGGCCGCACATGTTGGCCCTTCGAGCCGGATGAAAAGTGATACATTAAGGTGAAGAATACGTACTTCTAGTGGACCTTTCCAGGTTTTTCCTATTTCGCTATAAGCCGCACATGTTGGTCCTTCGAGCCGGATGTGAAGTGGTACCTTAAGGTTAAAAATACGTACTTCTAGTGGGCCAGCCGGCAAGCTGGCCGGCAAACACGGCCTTACTGGGCACATTTGGGCCTTACTGGGCACAACAGGCACATGTTGGTCTTTCGACCCGGATAAAAATTTATACCGTCCTTCGCGCCAGATGTGAAGGTCAAGGTTACGTACGGAACTTGTAGGACGGCGCCTTCTCCAGGTTCTTCCTATACGTGGTTGCCACTCAAGAACCCTATAGCTCCAATGGCGACTACTGGGCACAACAGGCACCAGGCCGCACATGTTGGTCCTTCGAACCGGATGAGAAGTGATACCTTAAGGTGATTGACACGTACTTCTAGTGAACCTTTCCAGGTTTTTCCTATACGTGGTTGCCAGTTCTAATGGCGATTAATCCTCACAACAGGTATTGAGCCACACATGTTGGGCCTTCGAGCCGGATGAGAAGTGGTACCTTAAGTTCAAGGTTAAGGATACGTACTTCTAGTGGGCCAGCCGACGAGCTGCCCGCCGAACACGGCGTCACGGAACTTGTAGGACGGTGTCTTCTCCTGGACCTCGTCGAACCGCCTGGCGTTCACGTCGGACCCTGGGAAGTCGGGGTCGCGGGCCAGCTGGTTGAAGTATTTGGCGTATTTGTCCGTTGTGGTGGACTGAAATGTTACATTGTATGGTAGCTTATAATACACTGTAATCAAACGTGCAATGAAATGTCATAACGTGCGTAACAGGCTTCGAAGTATCACATTTAAGGCGAATCAACTCGAGAGCACTGTAAAGGATTTTAATGGTGTATTATGGGGTACGTATCAGAATGTCTAAAATTAAAAAACTAACTTCATATAACCTACGTTCAAAATCCCTAAAATCTAAATACCTAATGTTTTAAAATACCTAAGCAACTAACACCTACCTGCGAATAACCTAAGTTTAAAATACCGGTTGGACCAAATATCTAATGTTTAAAATATCTACAGTTATAACCTAAGTTCGATACACCAACATTTGCATTACTAAATGGTCAAAATACCTAAAATGTTGCACTTGCGAGCTATTGGTATGAAGTTGTAGATCAGGTTCCGCGAGCGTAAAATAGGGTAGATTGATAAAATTATATATTGAAATGCCAAACGCCAAAAACGTACCCGTATTTTGTTATTTCATTACATATGTTTGAGAAAAGCACTATATGTACAAGCCTTAGCCGTGAAAAGGGCTTGCCGGCTTCGTATAACTATCCGGCGTCCCTACTCGACCGGCAAGCTGTTCTTTCCCAGCGTCTGCAATAATGTACTATACCGACAGTCGAAAACTTATTAGAACTATAACAAGTCGGTAAAATTGGAAGAGTAGTATAGGCGTGGTGTATGTACGTATATATCATACTAACAAAGTGAGGGATCGCTAAAATGATAACCTTTCCGATGCGTTAACAGTTACGTGACCTATACGTATTCTGCCGTGCTACGGTAAAAGGGCGTATTTTACTATGGCATCCGTATAAAGATACGACCTTTTACCGTAACACGGCAGTGTTACATACCGCGTCCATCCTCCTGGCGTCATGTATCTGCGCGTTCTGCTCGATAGCCTTTATCCTGGCTGACGCGTCTTCGGGGATCGTGGCCGTGGCCAGCTCCACCCTCTTCGCCTCGTGGTACTTCGCCGCCGCCTGGATTGCTCTCAGTCGATCCATGGAACCTTTTACAGATAATACACAAACATAGGTTAGGGTTCATCTACAACTGCCTTAATTTTGATTTGTTCTTAACCTCTTTTGACTTGATTGTCTATGGCGAAATGGCGGGAACATAGCTGTCAAGTGATTTAAAAAGAAAAGAAGGGATCGCTGACGAATTGCAACAGAACAGGGTATAGTCAGACCTCAGACCACGCTAACTCTTCTAAGCGAATCAAGCGATTAAACTGTCAAACCATACAAAGTGGGACAGCTTGTATGGTTCGACAGTTCATTTGCTTGGAAGAGTGGGCGTGGTCTGACTCTAGCTAGAGTCCGTCATTTGTACTAGTTTGATCTGTGCAATAAAGTATAAGTAATTCAATGAATGACCAACCTCCTGGCAAACTGTCAGCCACCGCCAACAATCCGTCCACTACGTTGGTGGTGGTTTTCGGCGTTGTGTACGGCGGTTCTGGCTGGAATCTTCGTATCGGCAGCGGATTCGGGGACGACGTCAGCCTCATGAGGGAGCCTTCAAACCAGGAAGTATAGGAAACCGTTGATACAAAGATCAAAGCTCAAAGAAAAAACTGGACCGGCAATCCAGAGGTACCCGGTTCGATTCCTGGTCTCTTCCACCAGGTTGCGCATTTAAATTTTTCTTTAAGATTTGTATCAACGGTTTAATATAAAAATTGTGGTTCATAAAATTTACATTACCTACATGTTATAAATTTAGGAATTATAGGGTTCACAAACGTTTCGTTGAATTTTCATTTTATCGAAAGCTATTTTTTAGGGTTCCGTACCCAAAGGGTAAAAACGGGACCCTATTACTGAGACTTCGCTGTCCGTCCGTCCGTCCGTCCGTCCGTCCGTCCGTCTGTCACCAGGCTGTATCTCAAGAACGGTGATAGCTAGACAGTTGAAATTTTCACAGATGATGTATTTCTATTGCCGCTATAACAACAAATACTAAAAATAAAATAAAATAAATATTTAAGGGGGGCTCCCATACAACAAACGGGTTGGTTGCGTTAACTGCACCTCATTTGTATGGGGCGCTATACACACCAGGTGCAAACTTAACTTAACCACTTTAGGATGAAAAGTGTTTGTACGGAACCCTCCGTGCGTGAGTCCGACTCGCACTTGCCCAATTTTTCTAAAACTATTAAATATTTTGGAATGTGATAACCGATAACACAAACCTAACTTAACGTAAACTATAGGATGATATTTTGAAGATTTCGGAAGACTAAGATGATTTCCGAGGAAAAAAGAGGCGGAGCTCAATTTGGTTTTCTTTTTTGTGTTTGTTACCTCCGGTCATTTACTATCCGATTTGGCAAATTATTTTTCTAGGCACTCGGCATATGAGGCCCCTCCCCTAAAAGAACATAAGTATGTTGCAAGTTCTGTTTCTGGGACTGGTGCCCCTAGGCTGGCTGGGCCCCTAGGCCCGGGTCTTATGGGTCTAGAGGCAAATACGGCAATGCTCATAGAAAGGGAAAGCCAGCTCTCGTCAAGTTGAAGAAAGAAGTCGTAACGGAGAACCAAGCGTCAGCGTTATATATATTTAATTCAGTTTATTATTGTAATTTTATATCATTTTATAAAAATAAGGATTCATTGTTGTTTCAACCTTGGCTGTAACTGTTCGCGCCGTTGCCCAATCAGGCTGACCAATCACAGCGCTGGCATCCAGCTGATGCAGCGTTGTGATTGGTCGACACCTGTGGCGGGAAAATAGAAATATAAGACTTTAAAAAGTAATAAACAGAGGTTGGAGAGTTTTGCACGACGATCTCGTTAATAGACATTGTAATATTATTTTATGGCGTTATTAAATGCGATTCGGTGAGTTAATTGTATAACAAGTGGAAATATAAACTGTAAGTAACAATTATATACGTTTCATTTCTATTCTACCGCCTACCTTAGCATATCTAGTACAACCAAAATTAGCAATTAACTTTTGATAATCTAAGTGGTTGAAGTGCTTAAGCGTATATGCTGTGATTACATCTTCAAGTCTTACCTTCGTATTTATTCTCTCCTTCCGACTCGAATATGGATTCCCCCCGCGCAGCCGCCTTGGGCTGTCCCCCGGTCCTGAGCGCGCCATCCTTGTACGAGATGTCGCTGTCCTTGCCGGAGCGGCGCCAGTCGAAGTCGTCCGCGATTTCGTCGTCGTACACACCACGCTTTATGTACACGGAGATGTTGGTCTCTGGAAAAATAACAAATATGGATGACGGCTCGCGGTAGTCCGTGTTTCGTGTACCCGTAGGACTGTGTTACACGGCACCGTTCGGCACGTGTACTAATTAGGCTCCGTGTAATTAATATACGTAGCTCCGTGTTATACAGAGATCCGTTTACGAACGTATTATACGGAGTATTCCCGTCTTATACGGAGACACGTTTACGTTATACGAACCCCTCCCCTTATGTACCCACTAGCTGTGCCCCGCGGTGTTACCCGCTCATCCCACGGGAACACTAAATTTATTCGGGATTAAAAGTATCCTATGTCCTTTCCCGGGTCTCAAACTATCTCCATACCAAATTTCATCTAAGTTGGTTCAGCGGTTGAAGCGTGAAGAGGTAACAGACAGACAGACAGACACACTTTCGCATTTATAATATTAGTATGGATTAGTATGGAAGTATGGATACGTAATTTATGACTGGCCCCAAAAGCGTTACATCTCTGATTAATCCACATCTGTGATACCGGAAAAAGTACCTAAGAAGTCCCACGATTACTTGTCGAATGTTGAATACACTTACCTTTCAGATCAATATATTCAGCAAGTGAATAGTTGTACCCCATGGCGACCCCTGCCAGTGAGGCAGTGAGCAGCAAGCAACAGAACGAGGAACTGATGAGGCACGCCATGAAAAACACCACGACCCTGTGCGAGGCATCGAAGCACCAGGCCATCCAAGTGAATATGCAGCACATTTTGAATGGTTTTCACTGATAATTTTATCGAATACTTCTCCTATTTAGGCAGCCGTCAGTGAGACAGTCGAATCCAAGGTAAAAGGCTATGCACAACCATAATCCCTTGGTTCTGTGGAGCGACTGACAGTGAGAAGAGTAGGGTTGATCAGGTGTTTCAGACTCCTCTTGGTCTGACTTAATCTGGTAATTACAAGAAATTTCTTCACTATACTATCCAATCGCGCATGATTCAACTCATGTGGATGGTTTCTGAGAAAGTGTGCTCATCGCTCTTGAGTCCGTTCCATGTAGACGGATAATTTTATTATTGTGCGTTGTCTACATGTCATTCAGCGTCAAGTGTCGACAGATGGTAAGACAGACAGATAAATGTTATGACATACAGCCAGTATCGTCATAGACTTTGGATATGCTTTGGATATAGTTTTTTCAGAGTATTCCTTTTTGCCAAATGCAAAGAATCACGAATCAACTAAACACGGACTACCCGTGTTAAATACAGGGCGTCGCTAGACTATGGGACATCAAGGGAAAGTACCTTGAATATCGTAGAAAGGATATTTTGCTGAAAGAAGACTGTCATTTTTAATAAAAGTTAGTAATTCTGCATTTAAAGATTTTCTAAGAATGACTTGCTTCGTGTATTGCCACTTTAATTCCTGCACTTTCTGTTCGAACTGTAAGTCAGCGTTTGAAAGTGAAGCCAGGTTTGGTTAGCCGCGGGCTACAGACCGACTGTAGTGTCCTCCCTTTCTAATCAATATAAGAAAACGGGGAGGAGACTACAGTATTGCCACTTTTTAATTTCTACTGTTTTTGGTCGGATTGTATGTTTCGTCCATGTGCGCATCTGTCACAACGTCAAGCTCACAAGCAACACGTCTCTATGATTGGTTCGTACACACGCACACATACAACCAAGAGCGGCTTATTCATTCGCAAATCTGTTGTATGAAGACTAGTTCTCGGCGTACTTTTTCTAAGGTTAGATTAAGAAACGGGATTTTTTCAAAATCTGGTATTATGGGGAGTATTAATACGTTCGTCTCACGTGTCACAACATATGTGGTCGAAGAATTCTTACTTCCATGCCGGTGACACCCCGTATGTGTCTACTGAATTTAAAATCCATAAAGACATTGAAGACACACCACATGTGTCCATGGAATTTGTACTCCTATGCCAGTGACACACCACATGTGTCTATGGAATATGTACTCCTATGGTACTCCTATGCCAGTGACACACCATATGTGTCTAAGGAATTTGCACTTCTATGCCAGTGACACACCACATGTGTCTACGGAATATGTACTCCATGCCAGTGAAACATCATATACGTCTACGGAATTTGTACTCCTATGCTGTTGACACACCAAATGTGTATTCGGCGTCTGAGGCACAGCTAGGCGACGCGATTTGCCGTCATTGGCGCTCAAGTTTAAGTGCTCAAAAGTGATTATTTCGTCGAAACTTAATTAGATTCATACTTACCTGACCTACCCGTCAAGACCTCCGTTTCTCCCATTGACCTAGAGCTGAAAATTTGATTGATTGACCGTCTGTGAGAAACCCGAACCAGTTATTGTGGCGGTTGCTTTTTTTTAATACAACCATCTTTTGTACAAAACCAAAATCTCTCCACAAGTTAATTTTTTCTTGTGTTACAATATTTGCAACCGCCTTATGCACTGACTTCAAAAATATATTTTTTGCCGTTGCTTTTTTTCGGCGTACAGTTCTTTTTTAATATTCTTTACAATGTACAGCTTAAGTCAGATACATGATTATAAACTAAGTTAGACTAAGTTACAGTAAGCGAATATAATGTACATGGAAAGGTGTGCCTCTCGCTCACACTTACAACGCGTGAACAAGATGGACTGAGGTCTTACATGGGTAAGTAACTTCGGCCTAGTTTTTCAAAACATAAGATACATATTAGTGAAAGTTAGTCGTCTACATTTCTTATGAAAAAAAAAACCGCTGAAATTAACAATCAAAGAAATTAAGTTACCAGAGGAACAATTATGATGACATTGATAACACATTAAATTGTTTATTAAGTTACTTAAACTATATTGAAAAATCAGGCCTCAGCACAAAATATACAAAACTTCAAAAACGACCTCAACTTTAATTACAATGTTTTTTTTTAAATAACCTCTCCATGCACATATTACAAAACTCCATTAAAAATATTAAAACAAGAATATATACAATTTTGGTGTCCCGATTCCATCGATGAGTCGATTTATAAATCAAATATTTAATCTGTAAATCTGACAAATACAGTCGAAACTAACCACATAAGTAACCATTGTTCACTTTAAAATATAGATATAATTGGTATAGTAGTTATTTTCATTGGAGCTGAACCCATTAACAGTGACACAAAATATGTGTTCGAATAATTCGTACTGCTATGCCTGTGACACACCATATGCGTCAATAACATATATAATCCAGTTAGTGGCACGCATTGGTGGCAATCATTCCATTCGGGCGGGATAGCCTAAGGGCTCAGTGGAGTAACACTGTACAGACGAAGAAACAGTTCATTATTTTTATAAATATTGATACAGAGGTTATATGAGTACAAAATTGTACGTTTCAGGTGGGGATCGAACCCACGACCTCTACTTATCCGGAGTAGTGCTCTGACCACTGAGCTACTGCGAGGTTACGAACATCGCGTGAGGATTATTTTCCGACAGCTTTATTCGGGCTTGCTGACGTTAGCAATTCGAACAGAAATTGAACAATTGCATTAATTTTGTTTCGTTAATGGGTTAAGCTCTAAAGATATGAATTGGTAACCCCTAAAATATGTTGTAATACCATTATATTAGGTGACAAATGTAGGAGATACTAGGGGTATTTTTTGATGTGAATTATACAATAGTTACCGATGTGTCTTTATAACAACATCGAAGGACCAATATGGTAGTCAAGCTTTAGAACGTCAAGCGATGAAGCTATTCACGACTGAAGCGGTGAAAAGGTTGAATATCGTGATGATAACACTCGACATGTCGTTATAATAGGTTTCCACTGTATCGCTTCAAAATTACAGGCGAAGTTAGTCAACCAAATTATCGTAATCTAACAATCTAACAAAATAAACTAACACTAGGTTAAGACAAATTAACAATTATAAAAAAATGGTACATATGTAACATTTCTGTGCTAATGTAATGGGTATTGCCCAGGCATGCCAATAGTTACTGATGTGCTTAGTAACTACCACTGTATGTTAAAATTAGATCTTAAACTGTTAAATGCCTACCTTCATCTTCAAGCAACATTAGTGTATAGCCTGACCATTAGCAATATACCCCTGGTATAGTGGCGCTACAAACAGCTTTCATATGGCAATAATGTATATTCATAAAATAATATTATTAATCTATCGTGAGGCATCTTTAATTAATATAGAAACGATTTAAAGTCACGTAAAAATTGTGAGAAACGACCCGACATGTTTCGAACTCATATGGAGCTCGTCATCAGGGGCATCTATCTAGACAATTTTTACGTGAGTTTAAACCGTTTTTATAATAATTATATTCATAGAAATCGGTTACACGCTCAATCTAGCGTCAGTTCAGTCCATCAGTCTAGTCTGATGACGGGACAATGACCTTGTAACTGTCTCAGACTGACGAGCGACTGATGAAAATGAATGACAGTAAACTAACAATCCATAATGACGAGCTCAACTGGCGCCAGAATAGAGATGTGCCGTTCTCGTACGTTTCCTGATTTTTACGTTCTTTCCTCATACAAATGAGGAAACGTTATTGAGAACGGTACATCTCTGCGCCAGAATGATCGCGTGACCTATGTCTATGAATTTGGCGTTATCTGAAAGTGCCTCCCAGGACAGAACACCGATTTATCCTACCTTAGACAGCCTTGACATGCCTGTGCATACCGCCTTATGTCCTAAACCGTATTGAAATAAAAAAAAACACTCGGTTTTAATTAAGATTGTAAATCCAAATTCAACACAAAGCCTCCATAAATAGTTAAAAAAATATCGCAAAAAGCGACACTATAACCTACGATAATTTTCTTTATATTTAACGAAAAACAGCAAAATGACTAAGCGCCTATGGCGAACTATATACAAGTAATGTACAACGTATTATCGACGTCAATCACGTGAAGGCTGTGTCCGATCAATAACCCGCGTTTACCTCAACGTTTCGGCCGTGTTTGAAGGGATGCAAGCGTACTCGCACCCACCAACGGGAATGCCATCCGCGGCCGCTTACAAAATCGTGTCATTTTCATTCGTCCGCACCTCTATAGTCCCCAGATAAAGCCCATTTATTACCACTAAGGCAAATGAGGACATGAATACCCATTTTTCTCTAGTAATCACTAAAGTGATATAATTCTCAACTATTACCACTTATTTACCTCATGAAGACATGTATGGTCTGTTCCTTTTTTTATCCTGAACCCATTAACGTAACACCATAGTTTTATAGTCATCATTCATTAGTCATACCTGACTCAAGGACTCATTTTGTATAGTTTGACAGGTAATTTGCTTGGAAGAGTTGGCGTGGTTTGGTCAGCGTCACATAGTAGTAAAGCCAAATACATAGTAACGCATCCTTATTGCTATCTAAATAAAGATATTTACTTTAGTCGCTACTACTTACTGTACTAAACCAGGGGTTCTCAACCTTGCAATCTGAGAATCAACCCAAGCTATCATTTAGTACAAAACCATGGAGTATCGTTATGGGTTTAGCACGAAAAAATTCACTGACCATACACGCAAAATGGTGTCCATATTAGATGTCGTTTTTATTATTAGTAAATCCCCGAAAATGGATAGTTATTTTAAAATGGTGATCCTTTCAAATATGTCCAATACTCAACAACCTATTCCAATTTTAATACATCTCGCCCTTCATCCTGCTACCAAAAGGAACTAGTGACATACATACTACACCGTAAATAAGGCAGTACATTATAAGCTATTAAATACCTCACTATAATGATAGGTACGAAAAGTGTGTATTCGTTATTTAATTTGTACTTTTAAAGGATATTATTAAGTTAATAAGTGCCTAATGGGAATCAGAAACTATGGAGGTAAAAGTAACGCGTCACACGTTTTGTTTCAATATATAATTTTTAGTTTCACAGTGACTTAATTTAAGACCGTTATGCTGTGTAAACTAATTTAAATCAAATAAATCCCGTCCAATAGATGGCGTTGTGATGCTATCATATACATATCGCGCTGTTATATGGCTAATAGAATTTTAAATTTTATAAATGCATAGATATGTTGCGTAATATTTCGTAGTCTGGATGCCACCAAACTATTTCGTTGACAGTATTTTAAAATATAAATTCCGCAGTCGAAGTACTAAATAAACCCTAAAAAGTAGACGTCTGGCCGGAGATTAAGCAGTAGGCTGTGAAAGACAAAAACGCCTCTTGAATTGTTCCACAGTACCCTAAACCACGAAAACTTAGAGATGAAACCATTAATTCAAACATAAACACGCGTTCTATGTGTTCACGTAAACACATTGGAGATGAGTTCAGTTTAAATTTATTTTCTAGTTTCTATTATTAACACGATCGGCTGCAGACACAACATATGTGTTCAAAGATAAATTACTCCCACGCCAGTGACACACCATATGTGTCAAGTGTCAACGGTATGCACTATAAGAGTCCTAATATGGTTCTACTAAGGCAAAAATATTTCTTGATTCCTAAAAACAAGTAGATATCTAGAATCCCGTGTATATTCATATTTACGCTCTATGTCTATAAAATAGTATATTAAAATAGAGTATATTATTGCTTTTGATTGGTGTTCCGGCAGTTTCTTGCTTTACTTTCGAAAACATAATATATTACCCCTGATAACGTACTTGTCGTCTGCATTTTTGATTTTACTAAGGGTTTTTTTAATGCTTGTAGAATATTTAGCATTGTTTTTTTTTTCATTGTTTACATCAGTGACTCAAGATTCAATGACTTTCAACGTCAGTTACCGAAGATAACATAAGGATGTTCCTCCTTCAGATAACGAAGGATTTCGTTTGGTGTTGTGTACAATCCACTTAAGCAAAACAATACTATTTAGTGTTTAGGACCTCACTATCGTCCGTCATAGAAGAGAAGCATGCTAACTAGATGATCATGGGCATTTTGGTGAATTATCAACTCTTAAGGCTTTTGAAAAGAGTTTAAATTACTCTAACCTTTTCGACGTCAGACGGCTGTGGCCGACAGCGGAAAAATGCTCCACGCATGCCAACGTCGGCCACAGCCGTCCAATTTCTAAGATCAATAACTTTGTAATTCAAACCGCTAGCAGTATTTTCAATCCAATAATTTTGAAACACCTTTTTATTTTGCTGCGGCGTCAGGGGTGCGGTAAATTGCTTTACCGCTTGGCATTCAAAAGGTTACTAGAAACGTTCTACACCCCTGGCGTTTACATGACTACCTGGATTCATGTAAACGTCATTTCTATCTATCTCTTAGAAGGGCCAGACACCCTTTGATAGAGAAAGATAGCCTTATTGCGATTCCTATAAGAGGAACTAGAAAGAAGTGTAATGTTTTGTCCCTATCAGCGACCGAGCATTTTTTCACGGTCGGATAATGCACACTTTAATTTAAAGTTTATTATTATATTCCAACAACCACGTATTCTCATATTTTCGCCATTTCGCTTGCGGTACTGTATAAGTTTAGTTAGCGAGTCAAAATACGGAATTCGAGTACTTGGAATGTTTCTAACCACTTTTTGGGGATTTTTTGCGACCATGGCGACCCCACATTTTGATGTCTTTATATGTAAAGTAAATCTATAACTACTATACTATATCTATGATCTCTTAGCACTCTTCTCTTTTATAACCGACGTTCTCTTACTGGCAAGTGCCAGTAAAATAATGTACCACCAAATATCAACATGGAGAGGGTCCTAAAGTAACATATCGGGCTATAAATTAATGCATTTGTTACATACAGTACGTGTGATTAGAACATTCGGGTTCGGGTGAAAACTGCGAGGTTCTGATCTGGATCGCGTATGAGCGAGTGAGACAGAAATAAAACTCGAATGTTCTGTGAATCTCACGTACTGTAGTAACTTTTATTTACCGATTTCGAAACGACCATTTAGGGTTTAAATTGGATTAGCCATAGAATAAAAGGACGTGACGCGTGTCTCGGCAAGAGTGTACAGCTGGGCTTATGTCATAGCGAGTTATAGGACTTATAGGAAGCTAAGTATTACCTAACGCGGTATATCTACAAACGTACCCTCTAAACACGACACATAAAAAGTTACGATTCGAAAAGTTCATTGTATATATTGCTTTGCGATCTGTCTTAAGTAAACAATCTTTTCCTTAGTGATAAACATGCTATCTGTTCCGATTTTACGAAGCGCGGTTAATTTTGACGACGCGGTTGGCGCAGTGGTTAAGCAACTGCCTACCGAGCCGACGGTCCTGGGTTCGAATCCCGGCAAGGGCAATTTGTGTAATGAATATTTGTGCCTGGGTCATAGATATCATTTGTATTTAAGTATGTACTCCTATGCCTCTTTGATCTATTATAAGTATGTTTATCGTCGTCGAGTGTCGATAACACAAGCATTCTAGAGCTTACTATGGGACTATAATATGTAGATAGATTTGTGTGAGGTTGTCCGATAAAATAAAAAATTAAAAAATTTAGACTTATTCAAGCAGAAACTGTAAAAATTATTGAATAGAAAACTAAAAATGATCTACCTTGAACAGGATTCGAACCCGCGACTTCAACGTCTCTTCGGGGAACACGGGCGGCTCACCACTAGACCACCGAAACTGTGATCGGGCTATTTTTTCAACTAGTCTCTTCATTATTACATACCCCTAATATTATTTTACGTGATTTTTTATCCATATCATCAATCGTATCTGATCT
This sequence comes from Apotomis capreana, assembly GCA_947623375.1. Lineage (NCBI taxonomy): Eukaryota > Metazoa > Arthropoda > Insecta > Lepidoptera > Tortricidae > Apotomis > Apotomis capreana. The sequence goes on from OX392525.1 coordinate 3,396,085, forward strand.
GTATTTTTTTTATTATAGTTTTAACTAAAAGCCTCAGATCGCATGATTATCACCCTCGTCTTCGGCTCGTGCAAAAAATACCAGCGACCTTTATTTCAACGCCCTATACGTGTAATGGCATAATATTAACGCTAATATATCCTTTGTGTAATGCCTACGCCTATTCCGTACCGTATCAAGACGTATATTTAATTAGATCTATATAAAATATAACATACATATTTTATATGTAACTTCATTTTATAATCTCTAAAATCCGCGCCGATTATATTACACTTGGTTTTATGATTTTCGTTTTAAGGCAAATAATGCTTGGGAACAAGTCCTGCTTTGATGAGTTTTCAAGTAAAAGATTTTTTGTTTGTATGAATTTGTACGACCCTAAGCACACGCTATGATACAAATTATTTGGTGCGCGGCCACAGGTGTGAGCGAAAGGTCCGAACGTGGGGTCTCGCTCTCACCGATGGTCGCTCGCCGCTAACGGGACCGTTTCCAAGTAAATCGTTTAGATCAACGTTATCAACGTAAAGAATCACGGCACGATAACATGACGAGAAACGTTGTATCAACGAGCCACGTTATTACATTTTTTTTTCAATTGCCAAGAAACTTACTAGGTTTTAGCAAATGTATTTTTCAGTGTGTGAGTATAAAGTTTAAAGTTCTGAAATTAAAGTTATGTATAGCATTATACGCATGTACCTATAATAATCATGTACCATAGCAGTGTGATTTGGATAGCTTCACCGTTTTCGAGAATATTCTCAATTTTGCATAGGAAATGTTCTCGATCAGCACAAGTCTAGATTAGGAGAATAGTTGTAAGGTTAAGGGTAAGGTTCTAGTCTTGCCTTAAACATATAGGTACCTAACTATCGTGCGATTCGCGGCCAACTCAAGACTATACTACCAAATCCTAAAATTTAAATTGAGTACCAATTATAGATGGTAAATTTAACGGTCATTCAGTAAAGTATTACCTAGAACAGAAAATACTTATGTAATATAAGACTCTATTTAAGAAAGTTTAGTATTTAACAAAGGGCGTTTAAAAAAAAATCTCGAATCTCTATTTTTTCAAGAACTTGACGTTTTTGGATAAGTCTTACTAAGAATCGATAGCATTTTCAATGTGAATAGAAAGTGTTATCGATTTTGAGTAGGATGAACCCAAAAACGTTCTGGAATAAACAGGGGTTTGGGGTTTTTGGAAAACGCTTTGTTAGGGAGTGATATAAAAAAAAAGAGCACTGAGCATTAATTATTGTATTGATCGGTTTACACTCACGTGAAATTGTCAGGAACGGCCCGACATATTTCGAACTCGTATGGAGCTCTTTATCAGGGTTACCCCTACACCGGTGCGGTAGCTGCGTCGGGCCGTTCCTCGATTTCACGTTTTTAACCGCTAAATTCAATAATTAAATGTCTCACGAAAATGTTAATAAGATTAAACTGAGCACTATTATAAATGTAGTCAATAATCCGACAATACCAGTAATATCAATTATCGACACTTTTCTTAGAATTTTAATCACAATTATCCCCTGGGTCACGGACAGAATAACAGCAAGAAAAAGTCGATCCACCCATGTGAGGAATAAAAAGACTGTCGTAAATTAGTCCGTTCCATGTTACGTTTGAAAATGTTTGAATAGTGAATGAGAGTTAGCCGCTAACCGCGATAGGTAAAGCCTGACCAGAAATATATGAGGATGCGCCATATTGCGGAATTTCACTTGAACTAATTTCTTACACTGGCAATGATTTTATGATGGTTTGTCAACAATGTCAATGTCATTCGTGGTGGTTTCTTTAAAAGACAAATATTTAAAAGTATTCAAAGAGAATGCCGAAAACCATTCACAGTCATGAACGTAATATTATAAATAAAGTGTACACGTATTCGCTACATGAAAAACAGTCAGGAAAGAGCACTCCTTTAAATGATATTATGAGGTTAACCATACGAACTGACAGGTATTTAAACTAATGTCATTATAGTGCGGTTGCGATTGGTTGCAAAATTGTTACCATATAAATCTTGTAAATAGCGCCCTCTTGACAATCCATACTAATATTATAAATGCGAAAGTGTCTGTCTGTCTGTCTGTTACCTCTTCACGCTTAAACCGCTGAACCGATTTAGATGAAATTTGGTATATAGATAGTTTCAGTCCCGGGGAAGGACATAGGATACTTTTCATCCCGAATAAATGTAGTGTTCCCGTGGGATGAGCGGGTAACACCGCGGGGCACAGCTAGTCCTCTTATATTTCTGGTCAGGCTTTAATTTCGCGTGTGTCCCGCTAGGCTGCTAGTAGAGTGGACCGTCGCTAGAGGCGCCGGGCCGGGGGGCGCGGCGACGAGGCGGCGCGTCAACGGCGCCACGAGCGGTCCTCGTCCTCGTCCTCGTCGTCGAAGCGCAGCAGCGCGTCCACCGCCGACCCCACCGACTGCTGCACACACACACCAACATTAATAACATACATCGTTATCGCGGGGACAAAATCAATTGACATCACTACATAGTATAAAACAAAGTCGCTTTCTCTGTCCCTATGTCCCTTTGTATGCTTAAATCTTTAAAGGCTGATTTAGACGAAGACAATTTTGAGACGCCTAAATTACGGCGCCTCGAAAAGGCACCGTATAAACACTTTCCGCGCCATTTTTTCGCGGCATGCCAGCGCTGGCGCGGAATAGAACACGAGCCTATTTTTTGGCGCCAGTGATCCCCCCCCACCCCGCGTGACGGGTACTGAAAAAAAGCACTGTGTAAACACGCCTGGCGGCGAGATTTAGGCGGCTGAACATAGTCATTGTCTAAACGGTCGGAGGTGTGCTGTGCGGTAATCACTGGCGCCGTCATTTAGGCGTCTCAAAATTGTCTTCGTCTAAATCAGCCTTAAAAGTAAGCATCGGATTTTGATGCGGATTTTTTTAATAGATAGAGTGATTCAAGAGGAAGGTTTATATGTATAATACATGCATAATTTATCAGCATTGCACCCGTGCGAAGCCGGGGCGGGTCGCTAGTAACACATTGTATAAAACAAACTCGCTTCTTGCTGTCTGTCGGTCCCAATGTATGCTTACATCTTTCAAAATACGCAACGGATTTTGACGCGGATTTTTTTAATACATAGAGTGATTCAATACATGCGTAATGTATAATACATGCGTAATATAGTAGAGAAACACTGATAATTTTAAAGGTTTCTAATCGCACCCGTGAGAAGCCGAGGCGGGTCGCTAGTATACAATACAATAAAACGATTCTTTATTTATTGCAAACCAACAAGAAAAATGTTACAATTGAAACCTTAATTTAAGGGATCTTATCGCTAAAAAGCGATCTCTTCCGGACAACCTTTGGATAGAGGACAAAACAAAAAAATAAACAATAAAAGAATATGTGATGAGATGAACAAATTGAGCAACATAAATAACATACTAATGTATCATACTAATACTAAAATAATTTAACTAGAAAGTAGGGTAAATCGCCAATTACTGGCCACCGTTCAATAACTGGCCACCTCATACTGAACTCATTTTAGTATATCCTGGCCAGTTATTGAAGGTTGGCCAGCAATTAACACCTTATACTAAAATGAAATATATTTGTTGGTGAACAGAGTTCATTTTTAGTACGAGGTGGCCAGTTATTGAACGGTGGCCAGTAATTGGCGATTTACCCTATACTCTTTCAAACAAGAACATCTTCGTGAAATCGCGAAAAAAATTATCCCAACGAACCTGTTCCGTTTGTGACGACATTACAAAACAGGTTTTTTTATACTACGACGGTGGCAAACAAGCATGCGGCCCGCCTGATGTTAAGCAGTTACCGCCGCCTACGAACGCTTGCAACGCCAGGAGCATCACGCGCGCGTTGCCGACCCTTTCAGAGCCTATTGACTCCCCTCTTGAAGAACCGCATGCTGTAGCCCCCGGGGACCTCGGCAGGAGCTCATTCCACACGCGGAGCGTTCGCGGGAGGAAGTTCCTCTGGAACCGGACAGGTTGATTGAGCAACATGAGTGGTATTAAAATGGAGTACCTCTTGCGTGTTGTCGGGCTCCGGCGCGGGCGCGGGCTCGGGCCGCGGCGCGGGCGCCGGGTTGGAGAACGCCTTCGGGTTCGCCACCCACGTGATCTGCCACACAACAATAACAACATAACTTTTTCATCACACTTTGCTCGTAAACAAGGGCTTACATTTAAATAAAACAATTTAAACGGATTATATCGCGTATATTAATTATTTGAGCCTCCCTGACGTTTCAGTACCTTTACAGATACCGTTAATACGCGTAATATACGCGATATAATCCGTTTAAATTGTTTTATTTAAATGTGTGACAGTCGCGGAAACCGAAGAAAATATTAAGGGCTTACATGCTAGAAAAGCGGGCGGTAAGTCGTAAATTACGCCCTAGGGCGGTAAGTAATTTGTATCACAATTTAAGTGATTACATGCTAGAAACCCGGGCGGTAAATCGTATTTTACGCCCTAGGGCGGTAAGTAATTTTGGTACTGACTACTACTACTTTTGTTTTATTTCCTCCAAAGTTTTATGAAAAACGTCGTACGTGTCTCTGGTGACAAAGGAATTCCTAACTCGTGTCATTAAAGCCCTCGCCTTCGGCTTCGCGCTTCTAATAGATACTCGTTTGTAATTCCTTGTTTACCACCCTTGTTACGTAATGTACTATTCCTTCTTACACCATTAATCCGTTTTAGTATCTATATGCTGTTACAAAGTCCAAAGTGTTTGTTAAATATTTCACTGTATCCGGACGAACTCAAGCCCCTAAGGCACAGGTTTATACCTAGTTCAGGGGTCGAAGCTCTATCACCTTACTTTGTCTTTCTTGAACAAACCTATAAGGATTTGTAAGTCTTGTAATGTAACGCATGTACAATATATGTTTTTATTTATTTATTATTTATAAGCATGTCTTGATTAACCCTTAGGTGCATGACGCATGTACGTAGTATCAAAACGATACCACAGAAATGACACACGTTGAAAATCAACTCATTTGTCAAACTGAGTCTCCAATTCAAAACTGACATGGATTAGATTTGTTATTCAAGTCATTTCGGAAGTAAAATATGCTATCATATTAACAAAAAGTTTCTAAAAATACGATGAACATAAAGATTGGTTGAGCGCGCATAAACCCGGCATTTTGACTCATTCCTTGTTTATTTCGAAATGGATCTGCGCAAATCTGCTGAATATGTCGAGTTCAAGTGACGAATCAAAAAATGTAAACCCGGAAAATGTTATTCATGTCATGAAGCACAATATAACGGCCTCTGACCGGCGAAATCCAAAGAAAAAGACTATTTTCTAACGTATAAAGCCATCGTTACATAATTTAAATACTGTTTATTTCTTCGCACAATGCATAGTAAAACGTTGTATGACACATGTGTGTAAGACGATTTTCGCCTCGTGTGCGTGTCGGAGTAGCATACTTGGCAGAGTACATTCTTATTCAAATTTTTCAAATACAAATTCGAAACTTTGTTTATTCTTTTACATGTCAGTTTCTAAGTTACATAAAAAAAAAATTACAAAAATAATATCACAGTAGTAATGCAACAGAAATAACAGGGAATATTTTACAGAGATATGTATATTGTCTCCAGGTCTATTAAATTACAATAAACTTAACATACACTTTCAGAAATGTAAAGGGTCAAGATTAAAATAAAATAAAAATAAGCTTATCACTAAGTTTAATGGAGATGTAGAGAGTCTCCGTGGTCAACAAATTAAATTCGGAAATGTAAAAGATCTCAACAGTCATTTTGGAGCTGTAAAGCGAGTCCAAACGTCAAAGACAAAAAAATACTTAATACCTACCGGGTCATTGTTAGTAACTAAAAAACAAAATTACTCGTAATTGTCCTTTCGGTGGTCAAAAGTTAAAAGTTTGTATGAATCTAGATGATGTTGCTATTACATCGGATTATAGAAGAGGGAACGTTCTTTATTCTGACAGGCATTTAATCAGAAAATTAGGCCCTGGAATCCTTAATTTCGCAAATTTCCACCGGAAAGACTCGCACCTAAGACAATGACCCTACTATGTTTTTCAGTGTGAACAGAACATACCGTGAGCGTTCTGTCGTTGTAGTGTTTCCCTTGCGCCGCCGCCAGCTCCGCGTGCGCCCGCGCCTTGTACACCACCACCAGCTCCGGCACTTGAGGGTTCAGCTCCTTGCTGACGATCTCGCCGAATTGCTGCGGAAGGTCTCAACGTTAATGTCTTACGTACAGTCGAGTTGCGCGCGCGCACATCGAAGTATCGCAAATCAGTCGCCGTGTTAGGCATAAAAATTTATAACGCCCTTCCAACGGACTTCAAAAATTCACCGAGTGATGCAATCTTCCTTAATAAAGTGAGGAAATATTTATTAGACAATGCTTTTTATAGCACTGATGAATTCTCCCACAAAATATCATCTCATCACTAACCCAAACAAAACATTAACAAAAATTTTATGAACAATCAAATACCTAAATATATTATAATGTAACACAATCTTTAGATAAAATTATTAAAATGACATATCCTACTTAATGTATATGTACCTACTTATTGTTGACATTGACTTGTAAAATGTTTATTTTTACCAATAAAGAATCTGAATCTGAATTCATTTACATCTAGCACTTACGAGAACAAAAATATCTGAACACGACCCTATTGTCAGGAGCATAAAGTCGTGGTTCAGATATTTTTGCTCTCGTAAGTGTGTAGATGTAAATGAACTCGACAGTACAGATAAAACAGGGGCGCCCACTGTTCGGATTTCCATGGAGGCGAAATATGTTCGCATCTTTATCATTATCAGGTTGGTAACTGTCAACGCATCGTCGTTATGGAAACCCAAACAATGTGGCCTTTTACTAAACACTGTGACATATGTATGTACTCGTAATCGTAGTATTCCTCAAAGGAAAGCTGATAACCATAAGTTATTTTTGCGTTTCCAGCGTTCAGCGTTGGTTGCGCTTAAGATGGAGCATGCTTGCCTAGAAAATGCCTATTATTCACTCGACTTGAAGATATCCAAAAAAAATGTGCGCAGGAAGAGAGTTTCACCTTTGCTGATGATGATGACGCGGTTGGTGCAGTTTGTAGCGCACCTACCTAGCGCGGTTAACGAGTGCTCACCGAGAAATGCTGCGAGAGCGCCTCGGACTCGTCGCTCTCGAAGCCCGACACGAGCAGCGCCCGAGGGCGGTGGCCCACGGACTGGTTGTGGTTGACGAAGGCCGGCGCGCGTGTAGCGGTCCCTGCTGTTGACGTTTGCTCACCGAGAAATGCTGCGAGAGCGCCTCGGACTCGTCGCTCTCGAAGCCCGACACGAGCAGCGCCCGAGGGCGGTGGTCCACGGACTGGTTGTGGTTGACGAAGGCCGGCGCGCGTGTAGCGGTCCCTGCTGTTGACGTTTGCTCACCGAGAAATGCTGCGAGAGCGCCTCGGACTCGTCGCTCTCGAAGCCCGACACGAGCAGCGCCCGAGGGCGGTGGTCCACGGACTGGTTGTGGTTGACGAAGGCCGGCGCGCGTGTAGCGGTCCCTGCTGTTGACGTTTGCTCACCGAGAAATGCTGCGAGAGCGCCTCGGACTCGTCGCTCTCGAAGCCCGACACGAGCAGCGCCCGAGGGCGGTGGTCCACGGACTGGTTGTGGTTGACGAAGGCCGGCGCGCGTGTAGCGGTCCCTGCTGTTGACGTTTGCTCACCGAGAAATGCTGCGAGAGCGCCTCGGACTCGTCGCTCTCGAAGCCCGACACGAGCAGCGCCCGAGGGCGGTGGCCCACGGACTGGTTGTGGTTGACGAAGGCCGGCGCGCGTGTAGCGGTCCCTGCTGTTGACGTTTGCTCACCGAGAAATGCTGCGAGAGCGCCTCGGACTCGTCGCTCTCGAAGCCCGACACGAGCAGCGCCCGAGGGCGGTGGCCCACGGACTGGTTGTGGTTGACGAAGGCCGGCGCGCGTGTAGCGGTCCCTGCTGTTGACGTTTGCTCACCGAGAAATGCTGCGAGAGCGCCTCGGACTCGTCGCTCTCGAAGCCCGACACGAGCAGCGCCCGAGGGCGGTGGTCCACGGACTGGTTGTGGTTGACGAAGGCCGGCGCGCGTGTAGCGGTCCCTGCTGTTGACGTTTGCTCACCGAGAAATGCTGCGAGAGCGCCTCGGACTCGTCGCTCTCGAAGCCCGACACGAGCAGCGCCCGAGGGCGGTGGCCCACGGACTGGTTGTGGTTGACGAAGGCCGGCGCGCGTGTAGCGGTCCCTGCTGTTGACGTTTGCTCACCGAGAAATGCTGCGAGAGCGCCTCGGACTCGTCGCTCTCGAAGCCCGACACGAGCAGCGCCCGAGGGCGGTGGTCCACGGACTGGTTGTGGTTGACGAAGGCCGGCGCGCGTGTAGCGGTCCCTGCTGTTGACGTTTGCTCACCGAGAAATGCTGCGAGAGCGCCTCGGACTCGTCGCTCTCGAAGCCCGACACGAGCAGCGCCCGAGGGCGGTGGCCCACGGACTGGTTGTGGTTGACGAAGGCCGGCGCGCGTGTAGCGGTCCCTGCTGTTGACGTTTGCTCACCGAGAAATGCTGCGAGAGCGCCTCGGACTCGTCGCTCTCGAAGCCCGACACGAGCAGCGCCCGAGGGCGGTGGTCCACGGACTGGTTGTGGTTGACGAAGGCCGGCGCGCGTGTAGCGGTCCCTGCTGTTGACGTTTGCTCACCGAGAAATGCTGCGAGAGCGCCTCGGACTCGTCGCTCTCGAAGCCCGACACGAGCAGCGCCCGAGGGCGGTGGTCCACGGACTGGTTGTGGTTGACGAAGGCCGGCGCGCGTGTAGCGGTCCCTGCTGTTGACGTTTGCTCACCGAGAAATGCTGCGAGAGCGCCTCGGACTCGTCGCTCTCGAAGCCCGACACGAGCAGCGCCCGAGGGCGGTGGTCCACGGACTGGTTGTGGTTGACGAAGGCCGGCGCGCGTGTAGCGGTCCCTGCTGTTGACGTTTGCTCACCGAGAAATGCTGCGAGAGCGCCTCGGACTCGTCGCTCTCGAAGCCCGACACGAGCAGCGCCCGAGGGCGGTGGTCCACGGACTGGTTGTGGTTGACGAAGGCCGGCGGCGCGCGCGTGAAGCGGTTCATGCTGTTGAAGCGCCCGCCCCTGTGGACAATACAAGCATTTATCACATTAATATACTTAGATATATTTCTAGCGGGAACAACAGGTGGCTATAATAATAATATCATCGAACCTGTTATCGATAACCACCACGTTGATGTTATTAAGGAAATCCAAAATCATAAAATCATTAATAAAAATAAATAGACCTATTTAGAACAGCGCCATGTGTCTCGCAGTCTTCACAATTGCTGTAAAGCAATGGAGGCAGGGGATTGTGTGTGTAAAGCGCACATCCTAGGGTATGGCTAATGCGCATAAGCATTATAAACACATATGACGCAGAGGGCGCTCCAGTGGCGTGGAATTATGGAATGAAAGATTTGGTGTGATTGACGTAGCGATCTAATAGCTCAGTTGGGAGTGCACTATGCCGGAAACGTAGAGGTTCGCAGGTTCGAGTTCTGCTTAGATTGTAGTGGATCGCATTATATTTTTCATTCATAACTTATCTTTGTGTCAATATTTATTAACACTTTCGACACCAACAACCCGGAGGCCGGGCGGTCGTAAACTTTGTTCAGATGCCGGCCAACTCGATAGCCGGGTTGATGCTATAAAAGTCGGCTCGGCCGGTTTCTGGGATATGTCTTACTTTTTTGTCTGGTTGCAAAAGTTTTAATAAAAATATTAACAATTTTGTAGAACTCGAATAAATGACACATTGTTATGTCAATTATTTAATGCAAAAACTTTGGATTACGAAACTTGTGTAAAGGCATTAATGAAAATGCGTGTTACGATTTTGCCAGTTACTTTTCCTATACTACGTTGAACTTGTTTTATTTTGTCTAGCACTAACACGTCCTTTTTGCTTGGAAAATATCCAGGTATATTTATGACATAAAATCAACGTTAACTAGTAATAATACATTACATACCTAGGCGGTGAATGTCGCAGATCGCAGGTGTTTGTGGCCCGAACCAAAGGCGAGGACCATAAATATGCGATATGGGGCTTTACGAACGCACGTGATTTATCTAAAGTTTAACGTCTTGCCTTCGACAGGAATACTGATTTGCTCCCCGCTTAGCGGGCAGAAAATCACACTTACGGCCTAGGTTGACGTAAATAAATGTTGCACTTACCTATGCCAACTGGAATTGGAATGAAATAATATTTAAGTCCTAATCGATACGATATACACTGTCCCATGATCAAGGAGATAATAATGATTGATTAAATTACTTAGAACAGTGTTGATAATTTTTTTATTGGAATTGCCAGGGGATAGTCTACATAAAAATATTATAATTATTGCTATTACAGTGTTCTTGGCAAATATAACCGTCGAAAATCGTAGTTTTAAAGAGTGGCCGAGCGGACGTGGAAACGAGTAATAGGAAAAAGTTGATTGACTCACAAAACAATATGTATGATATGAAACGGTTACTCAAGTCGAAATTTGACTGATGAATCGCGTACCGATTAGAAACATGTCCAACAATATTGGACGTGAGACTTAAGAGGCCTTATTCCTTTCAATATAACTGTATTCTGACAAATAAATAATTTTGATTTTTTTTTTATTAAAATTTTATTTATTTCATATTATGACAAATATATTAATAATTTCAAACAACTTTTTGGTGTGAAATACTTTTCCCCGAATTCTAGCGAGTGCAGTCGAAAATAAGTTGAAGAAACTAATCGTGAATTTTGACAATTTCGAGTTGTTTGTGAAACAAATATTATCAATGAAAAATTCAAACTGTAGGTTTAACGCGCAGTCGAAAATAAGTTGAAGAAACTAATTTTCCGCGTGAATTTTGACAATTTCGAGTTGTTTTTCAAACAAAAATTATCAATGAAAAATTCAAACTGTAGGTTTATAATGTATAACAATAAATTCCAATAGCCCTGTTCTAGGTAGTAACATCGATAATATGTTAAGAAACATGTTTGATCATAGAGAAATATATCTAAGACCATCAGCATTTTAAAAGGAATAAGGCCTCTTAAACGACGTGAGTAAAATTTCATATGGATTTTAATATGTTTGAGACTAACTCATTTACAATGTAAGATACTTATGTGTGACGTGTAAATATCTCACCTGAGTTTTCTCTTCACAATCCGATAGCTTGGAAAACATAGATAATACATCAATATGCGTGTAGACATTTTTTTTTTATTATTGGTATCAAATGTCTATATTGGACTAACGCTTACTCTAAAAGTCAGAAATTACCGTCAAAGTTCAACATTCGTACGGTGCGCTAAAAACGCTCCATACAAATGGCCTACATGTGACGTCATTTGAGGGTTGGGTACCAATATTTGTAAGGAGAAAATAAGTAATTTGCCATTTTCACCGTGCAAAAGCGGGTTAAATTTCATTGTTGTAATACAATTATTAGGGAGAGGCCTTTGCCCAGCAGTGGGACAGAATAGGCTAGATAAAAAAATATATACAATTATTGTTTTGTCCTCAATGTGTTCAAGTTTCGGTAACGTGCCACGGCGCGACGCCGTGACGTGATTTTATACGTTGCCCGCCGTAGATTTCCACGACACGACGTCACAGCGTTACACGATGTCGCAACGTCTATTTGTGTGCGTCGACCCCAATTATTTGATTCTACACGCGGGTCCCACGCACCTGGAGTGGGGTCTGCGCATGGCGGGGTGCGCGGGGAACTGCAGCGCCATCTGCCGCCGGAGCTCAGAGATCTTCTTCTGTAAATCCGTCACGTCCTGTCCCTCCTGCAAACAGTAATTCTCATTATAAATTTATTAAACATGTAATGTCTTCTTTTTTTAATGTGGGTACACCACAATTATATTTAAGGCGCTCTTTTCCCAGTAGACGCCGAACTCACTCATTTTGAAATGAGTCGTAAACATATTAAGCAGTGTTTGAAGATTATGAAAAACATATATATCATACTTAAGGATCTTGCGATTATAAAATCGTTTTCACCAACATGATTGGACAAATTTCGCTCGATAGAAAAGAATCCCAAAGTTACCTCTATTTGTAATATTTTTTCAGTGGCAAGGCTAAAATACGAAGTTTTTTTACCCGTTTTTTGCTTAAATGTTTGGATACTAACATTATCAATGTAAATTCGCTAGGATTGTCTCGATACAATTATTTATTTAATCACTAGAACTAAAAACCTGCTAAAAATCGTCGCGCGTCAGCGCTTAAAGAGCGTCAATTAGTTCCGCGCGACCACGGCCGGACAATATCGCCTTAAACCATGAATACAAAGATCAAAGCTTAAAGAAAAATTGAAAAAGGAGCTACCTGGTGGAAGGGACCGGGAATCGAACCCGGTACCTCTGGATTACCGGTCCAGCGCGTTAGCCACTTCGCTACCCTCGCTCCACGTAGGCCTGACGAATTTTTCCTTATGCTTTGTGTGTCGATCTTTGCATTGTTTATGGTGAAAGGTTTTTAAAAAATGTGGTGTACCCACATTAAAATAAAAAAATTGGGCAAGTGCGAGCCCGACTCGCGCATGAAGGGTTCCGTACCTATACATATATATACTTAATCTATAACAAGTTTGTTGTATGGGAGCCCCCCTTAAATATTTATTTTATTTTATTTTTAGTATTTGTTGTTATAGCGGCAATAGAAATACATCATCTGTGAAAATTTCAACTGTCTAGCTATCACCGTTCTTGAGATACAGCCTGGTGACAGACGGACGGACGGACGGACGGACGGACAGCGAAGTCTCAGTAATAGGGTCCCGTTTTTACCCTTTGGGTACGGAACCCTAAAAATGAGACATTGCATGTTTCATAAAAAAATTATAATAAATCTCATTGTTTTGACAATGTTGACAGAGTGGTAAAGCAAATGACACTGAGCCAGTGGTCCTGGGTTCGAATCCCAAGGGCAAATAAATCGCGTCGTCAAAAATTTTAATATTTTTCGACGATACCGACGTGATGATACATCCATGGTCTAGAACGGATTCCAATTCCGGTCCCTTCGAAACCATGGACAAATCATCACGTCCGAAACATCGAGGTAATTAAATAAACACACTTTTGAACGCGATCAAGCGCGGTTTTGTTATAAATACGTCTGGTTATACGGGGCAACAGCTAGGGATCGCCCAAAAAAAAAAACGTTTATTTGCAGTTAAAAGTAGGTAATTATAAGCGACAGGATGCTGATGTTTCCCATATACTAGCCACTCAACTGCTTCGAATTTTGAGTTGGACTCTATTTATACAATAAAAAAAGAGCGGTGACATGTAGTCGTAGTTACCAAATGCAATTGAGTGGCTAGTAATTTATCGACATATGCACGTGAGGTTCTATAAACCTTAATAAATTTTGCCCCATACAATCCGAGGTCTGCATATAAACAACTAAAATATCTTCAGCCGTACCTGTTGTTTAGTGAACATGTCCAATTCAGCGTCCAGAATTTCCTTCTGGGCTTCTTCTCTCGTCTTTGGTTTCTTTGCGTTCGCCTGGAGACAAAAATGTAATGATTAAGCTTCCTTATCCGTTCAAAAATGCTGATTGGTTTAGATATTTTTTATGATATATATCTTAACATATTATCTATGTTACTACTTAGAACAGGGTTATTGAGATTTATTGGTATATATTTGAAACCTACAGTTTGAATTTTTCATTGATAATTTTCTTTTCAAAAACTACTCGAAATTGAGAAAATTCCCGCATAACTGGTTTTATCAACTTATTTTCGACTGCACGCAATGAAAGCAAAATATAGCTATGTTACTTTCTAGAACTCTGGGAAAATTATTATTCACGTTACAGATGGCAAACAAAATTCAGATTTACGGTAGGTAACCGATCTTATTGTATTGATTTTATATTCATATTTTACACACATTTTTAAGTATTTTTAGTAAGAATGAACAAACAACTTCTGTTATTTTAGGGGGTCTAATTTATTTGTACAATACATGTTTATTTTACCGATGTTATATTAAAAATATATATGTTATGTATTTTGAAATAAATAAATGTTATTATTATTTTATAAAAAGATTTTACTTACGTTTTATTTTATACAAAGCGGATTATAGCTATATTAATCAACTGACATACAACACTACCAACCAAACAAATATTGTTTACCAAATTACCGTAGGATGAGGTGGAAATGACATACAATGTATGAATGATAATGAAATCAATACCTAATGATGAATTTGCTTTTAACCAATGTTTGAAGTTTTATTTAGACACATTGATAACTGTACATTTATAAACTAACAATATAACCTTAGTACAACGTATTTAAATATATTTTCAATAAATATTTATTCACAACCGAAAATTTTGTAACCATCACCGCATACAACTCAATATTTTATGGAATAAAATAATTGTACAAATTTTAACATTGTCCAACAAGTTCCCATCCCACTTTAAATGTTTCCATAACAAATTTTAGAAATTGATGGTTTTTTAACATTATTTATTTACAAATTACTACCATCAGTAATGGGCATGAATGGAATGAGTGATGAATATTAATGGATGAAGTATAATTTTATCTGCAACATGGTGCTATCTATACAAAATGGTCGATACAATGTACACATGCGTGGTGCAATGGTGTTTTTAACTCCGATACATTTTATACTACACTGAACTAATTAGGGCCATAATTCGCCGCTACAGGCGCTAGTGTCGAGTGAGGTCGTCAAACTACTGATATTTATGGACATATTTTCACTAAATTACTCATGATCAATCTGTCCCATTTACGTTTTGAAGTGGCGCCAAATGGATTTTTTTTTGGTTAAACGACTAGATTTCGCAGTGTGAGGCGAGCCACAACGCGAGCGCTCATATTAACGTCCTCGAATTGAACAGAGCACAACGTGAATAAGTTATTTATTATTGAAAGAAAACATAGTCCAAATCATTTTCTCCCAGTAGATGGAGTAAAACGTTTTACAGGAATTTAACATTAAAAAGTGAAGTGTCTATGATTAGATTAAATCAGATAGTAAAGACATCATGCAAAAAAACAACACAAACGATTATACGAAGAAAAAGCAAAACACGAAAACGTTAAATTTCATAGTTTCATGTCATTTATTACTAACTAAATAAATCAAACTTAAAAAAAAAGATGCACGAGTCTTACGAAACGCAATTCGTAAGGCGGAGAGATTTGGTTATGATTATGAGTATAAGGGTGCGGGTCCTCTGAACCGGACAAAAGTAAAGCGAAGTTGAGATACAGATTTCAACTCGGGTGATTGGTCGATTCCGCACGGCTCAATAGAGGAGCGTCCGCTTTAAAGGTTAAAAATACAGTTTTGCGATCACCCCGCAGACTATATGACGCTATATGTGACATATGTGACTATGTATGAGTGGATTGTATGGTATATACATCGCACAACGCATGCGTACAACGTGCCGGCCGATACCTGGGCGAGTTGGAGCCGCGACAGGGAGCGCGCCACCGTCTCTTCCTGTCACATCCGCACAGTTCAACAACTTGCATTTATAATAAATATTTATATTTATGAAACATGTAATGTCTCATTATTTTTAATATGGATATACACCCCTTTTTTATATTAACACGAAGGTGCATGAAGTATCAAGAGCGATACTACTAAAATAGCACGGGATCACTCAAAAATTCCTAAGTTTCATTTATTCAAAACTTTCCGAAAGTGAAATAACGCGAAATAGTAATTTTCGTCGTGGATCAATGTTACATATTATAATTAGGTTAGGTTATATGATATCCCAAAAAAAAACTTTATCAAAACATGATTTTTGGAATTATCAAAATTCGAAATAATGATGCTTTCGGACAAATGAAACTTCGGAGTATTGTAGTGTAAGTATCCAAATAACACATTGTCTTGAACAACTGAACGTCTATTGAGACTGTCAATCTGAGTCACATATTGACATGGTATTGATTATTATTTCAGTCATTTCTGAAATAAAATGTTATCATTTTTAATACTGTACGCATTTAAGAGTTAAACCATTGATAGAGGGATCAAAGCACGAAGAAAAATTTAAATGCGTAACCTGGCGAAAGAGTGCGGGAATCGAACCTGGTACCTCTGGATTACCGATCCAGCGTGTTAACCTCTCCACTAAACTAAGGTGTAAAGTTCAAATAAACAATGCAAAGATCGATACACAATGCATACGGAAAAAATCGAAAGGTTATTTGGCGTTAGGGTGGTGGAAAAGTGAACACGCTGGACCGGGTTCGATCCCGGGTCTTTTCAGACAGGTTACGCATTTGAATTTTTCTTTGTGCTTTCATTATTGTATCAGTGGTTCAAACTTATTATTTCTATTGCTTTAGTACAAAATAAAAAATGAATAAACAATATTTCGAGCCATTGGTTTTAATAATGGTTGAATCGGTTGTCAATTTAAGAGCTCGGATTTGGTTTTACAGTCTTTAGGTTTTGTTTCTAACCATACAGGGTGGTTTTTAGACAGTGCACACATTTATTCAGTATTGTATTGTATTTATCTTCCTGTATTGTATTGGTCCACTATGTTTTTATATCTCGAATGTATTTCTTAATTTGCTACGAGTACTTATTATGAATAGGGTGTGTCACGTTGCCTGGCAAGTAGAGCTGGGTCGTTACGCGTTTTCGATGAAACGAAACGTCACCGTTTCTTTTTGACAAGTAACCGTTTCGAAAACAAGTTACTTAAATAACAGTTTCTTTATGACGGCATTCGGTTTCATTA
Source organism: Apotomis capreana (assembly GCA_947623375.1). Taxonomy (NCBI): domain Eukaryota; kingdom Metazoa; phylum Arthropoda; class Insecta; order Lepidoptera; family Tortricidae; genus Apotomis; species Apotomis capreana. The sequence continues at coordinate 3,413,016 of OX392525.1, forward strand.
GTTACTAGGTGTAACGCTATTTCAAGAACCAGTTTTTCATAAAATGTTTAGTTAGCTATTCTAAAACGATTTCAATAAAGAATCGTTTATTTATGTCTTTCGAGCAAATTTCAAAGAAACTGTTATTGGATATGGCAAGAAACCGTCACTCCGTTTCTTTATAAGTCTACGGTCTGTACAAAGGTGCATTCTGCCCGTCAGCATTTTACGTCACGTAGCATTTATTCCATTACTGTAAGTTAGTGCACACCCGGCAACCGCGGAGTGCATTCATTTGTATCATTTTATTACTTTATCAATAAATCATTATTTCGGTGGAAAACTGAAGTGTCATCATTATCAACTATCAACTCAAGTGTGTGCGAGACTGTCCCGTACAATAAGAAACGGTTTCTCGAAACTGTTACAGAAAAAAACGCCCAGCTCTACCCCCTGTGTATGTATGGTAGGAGGAGTCATTGGTCGCTATTGCCAAGCTACGTGGCGTCGAGTATAGAAGCCACAACGCCGTGGAGTTAACCTCCATTACAAGTGCCCAAAGCCTTCGAGGATCGTCTCAGGCCCCAGTAGCGGCACGCACCTGCATCTGACGCAGAGTTCATCACATAAATAATTCCCCGGCCGGGATTCGAACCCGGGACCGCCGGCTCGGTAGGCAGTCTACAAACCGCGCCAAACGCGTCGTCTACATCATCTTTAAATATAAGATTAGAGTCTAAGTAGAAGTGTGTAGTAGACTTCATTGAAATAAACAGTTTTTTTTTTTTTATTTTTTTTTTTTTTACTGATGTGCACATCTACAGCCCGTACCTGCATCTGGCGCAGCGTGCGGTTGTACGCGACCAGCTCCTTGCGCAGCTTCTCGATGCCCTCCTGCGCCGAGTTGATCGCCTCCATCAGCGCCGCGCGCTGCCCGCCCGTCACGTTGCCTGCCAACAATGAACATATGTCACGTAAGAAAATATCAACATACAGTACAATAGAATAGAATAGAATAATCTTTATTGCACACCTCAAGAAGAAAGAAATACACATACAAATGACACTTAACATTACAATAGAGGCAAACAAACAGTAGTGTGGCAAATAAAAACATTTCCTTAAACTTAAACTGTCTTAAACTGTCGTCATAACGTCATAACGCGTGATAACGGGCTTCGAAGTATCACGTTTCGGGCGGAACAACTCGAGAGAACTGTAGAGAAATTTCATACAAAATTGAAAGCCGCCGGGAAATATATTTCATTTAACATGGCTACTGGGTTATGAACAGGCTACACAACTAAATTATATTTTTCTCAAACATGCAATGAAAAATTGTCTTTACGTTCCTTATAATAGGCTCGGAAGTATCGCTTTTTGGGCGCAACAACTCGAGAGGACTGTAAAGGGACTTCATACTGCTTTTAAGGGCCTAGGCCTACAAAGTAACTTTTTTTTGGTTTCAACAACAAGGTCATTCACACAGCTGGCTGGTTTGACAAAAAACAGGTTTTGTTTTTAAAGGTTGGTTGTTAGACTAAAATGTCCTATTTGTCAATTAATAAAATGTTGTTCTTTGAAGTATATTTTTTATTTCATTGTATGTTTGAGAAAAGCACTATACATGCCTCGTCGTGAAAACGGATTCCCGGCCTCGTATCACTATCCTATCGTACCACTATATACCTACTTGGCCGGAAATCCTCATTGTCCCGGCCTCTGATGTAATGTACTATTTTTCGAGTGGTGTATTTTATAGTCATCCGGGCTTGCCGGGTGAGTAGGTATAGGAGGCCGGATAGTGATACGAAACCAGCAAAGCCTATATACGTCTAAGGCTTGTATAGTGCTTTTGTCAAACATATGCAATGAATAAATACACCACTCAAACAATATAATGCAGCTGATCAGAACACAGACATCATGTTTTAAAAAAAATACTTTCCGGCCTAGGCCTTCAACTTTGTTTTAAACTCCGCTAGTGCTCTCTAGATGTTCCGCCGGAAACGTGATACTTCATAACTTCAGGTTATGACGACATCTCATTGCACGTTTGAGAAAAATATATTTGTTCCCCACTCCAAGACCAGTGTGTATCCACAGGAACACACACGTTTGAGTCTCGGCTTGGAGGTGCTCTTATCTGGCACACTTATGACTCAAGCGTCGCGCAATAAAGGCGGGACGGATCTAAGGAGCGTGCGTTCGACGTTCTCATCTGTATCGCGTGAGAGCCACGTCAGTCGGTAGACGTCCACTGCTGGACAAAGGCTGCAAAGTTCTCTGCACCGATCGGTCTTGCGTCGCCCTCTTTGTTTTACGTCATAGGGGGTAAACGAATAAACGGATCGCCTGATGGAAAGCGATTACCGTCGTCCATAGATACCTGCAACACCCGAGGAGTTACAAGTGCGTTGCCGGCCTTCAGGTGGGATTACGTTCTGTTCTTGAAGGTTTGAAGGTCGTCTCGATCCGGACCTACTGCGCCTGGGCTCTCTTGTGCGTCTCCATCCCCTGCTCGCTCTCCTCTGTCGGAGTGTGAGCTTCAGTGCCGCGTGTGACATGTACTCACCCCCCTCCAGCCGCTGTATGAGCAGCACCTGCTGCTGCAGCTGCGTCTCCAGGAGCGCCTGGGCTCTCTTGTGCGTCTCCATCCCCTGCTCGCTCTCCTCTGTCGGAGTGTGAGCTTCAGTGCCGCGTGTGACATGTACTCACCCCCCTCCAGCCGCTGTATGAGCAGCACCTGCTGCTGCAGCTGCGTCTCCAGGAGCGCCTGGGCTCTCTTGTGCGTCTCCATCCCCTGCTCGCTCTCCTCTGTCGGTGTGTGAGCTTCAGTGCCGCGTGTGACATGTACTCACCCCCCTCCAGCCGCTGTATGAGCAGCACCTGCTGCTGCAGCTGCGTCTCCAGGAGCGCCTGGGCTCTCTTGTGCGTCTCCATCCCCTGCTCGCTCTCCTCTGTCGGTGTGTGAGCTTCAGTGCCGCGTGTGACATGTACTCACCCCCCTCCAGCCGCTGTATGAGCAGCACCTGCTGCTGCAGCTGCGTCTCCAGGAGCGCCTGGGCTCTCTTGTGCGTCTCCATCCCCTGCTCGCTCTCCTCTGTCGGTGTGTGAGCTTCAGTGCCGCGTGTGACATGTACTCACCCCCCTCCAGCCGCTGTATGAGCAGCACCTGCTGCTGCAGCTGCGTCTCCAGGAGCGCCTGGGCTCTCTTGTGCGTCTCCATCCCCTGCTCGCTCTCCTCTGTCGGTGTGTGAGCTTCAGTGCCGCGTGTGACATGTACTCACCCCCCTCCAGCCGCTGTATGAGCAGCACCTGCTGCTGCAGCTGCGTCTCCAGGAGCGCCTGGGCTCTCTTGTGCGTCTCCATCCCCTGCTCGCTCTCCTCTGTCGGTGTGTGAGCTTCAGTGCCGCGTGTGACATGTACTCACCCCCCTCCAGCCGCTGTATGAGCAGCACCTGCTGCTGCAGCTGCGTCTCCAGGAGCGCCTGGGCTCTCTTGTGCGTCTCCATCCCCTGCTCGCTCTCCTCTGTCGGTGTGTGAGCTTCAGTGCCGCGTGTGACATGTACTCACCCCCCTCCAGCCGCTGTATGAGCAGCACCTGCTGCTGCAGCTGCGTCTCCAGGAGCGCCTGGGCTCTCTTGTGCGTCTCCATCCCCTGCTCGCTCTCCTCTGTCGGTGTGTGAGCTTCAGTGCCGCGTGTGACATGTACTCACCCCCCTCCAGCCGCTGTATGAGCAGCACCTGCTGCTGCAGCTGCGTCTCCAGGAGCGCCTGGGCTCTCTTGTGCGTCTCCATCCCCTGCTCGCTCTCCTCTGTCGGTGTGTGAGCTTCAGTGCCGCGTGTGACATGTACTCACCCCCCTCCAGCCGCTGTATGAGCAGCACCTGCTGCTGCAGCTGCGTCTCCAGGAGCGCCTGGGCTCTCTTGTGCGTCTCCATCCCCTGCTCGCTCTCCTCTGTCGGTGTGTGAGCTTCAGTGCCGCGTGTGACATGTACTCACCCCCCTCCAGCCGCTGTATGAGCAGCACCTGCTGCTGCAGCTGCGTCTCCAGGAGCGCCTGGGCTCTCTTGTGCGTCTCCATCCCCTGCTCGCTCTCCTCTGTCGGTGTGTGAGCTTCAGTGCCGCGTGTGACATGTACTCACCCCCCTCCAGCCGCTGTATGAGCAGCACCTGCTGCTGCAGCTGCGTCTCCAGGAGCGCCTGGGCTCTCTTGTGCGTCTCCATCCCCTGCTCGCTCTCCTCTGTCGGTGTGTGAGCTTCAGTGCCGCGTGTGACATGTACTCACCCCCCTCCAGCCGCTGTATGAGCAGCACCTGCTGCTGCAGCTGCGTCTCCAGGAGCGCCTGGGCTCTCTTGTGCATCTCCATCACCTGCTTGCTCTTCTCTATCGGTTTTGGGGCCTCCTTCTTTAAGTCGGTGCCGTTGGCTCCGATCGCGAGGGCCTCTTTCGCCTGGAAACAAATTGACTTTATAATGGAGAATAAAAGAAATAAGAGTTTTAATTTTAGAATAAATAAATAATACTATTTTATTAATCGTTGCACAATGAAGGCTCTTAAAGTCAAGTACCGAATTTAGGCGACGAGGCTTGCCGAGTAGCCTAAGGTACGAGATTTTAAGACCTAATTGTGTAACTATTGCATACAATACATTTTATGCGATAAAAACGCAGAAAATATTTTTTTACTTAATCGTCATTCCTGGCTGTGAATTTTTATTTTTGATGTAACCTTTTTCGCTCAACTCAAAATGACCTATTAAAAAAACACGACCGCGATGGTCATGGCGTCAACGGCATCAATAATGGTGAGAAGTACGTGAGAAGTTTGCAGCTTGGTATAGCTCATACTTTCAATATGTATGACAGCGGACTGACGGTGGTTGAAAGAACTTTAGAATCACCCATACGAGGTTTAGAAGGGCAGCGACAGATATAAGAGTGAGTTGTGGTCGTGAGCAGCGGACACTTAAGGCGATATCAGACGGTTCACTCGAATGAATGTTCACTAGAGTAATTGCTTCATTTTTCTTTCGTTCCATGTTCACACTGTTTAGCTAGAATGACATAGAAATGAACATTCACCAATCTTTTCTGACAATATGGCGTCGAATAGTCGTGTGTCTTGGGATAAGTTTAGTTTGTGAACAAGAACAATTGATCAAGGAGTTGACAAAAATAAAAAATAGATAACGGCCGAATCCGAGTGAACGTTCACTCTGTGTTCAGACCGTTCATTTTTCGTTCATTCGGAGTGAACCGATCCAACATTGTTGGATTGATTCACTAGTGAATTCATTCGGCACTTTCGTTTCACTCCGTGTCTAGACGTGTCACTTCGAGTGAATGATACGGAATGAAAGACGAAAATGAACGAAAAATGAACCGTCTGATATCACCTTTACCTTCTCGGCGGCCAGTGCCTGCTTGTTGTCGGCCGTGGCCTTGATGTTCTCGCGGTTGATGAGCACCTTGTTGTGCGACGTCGGCGGCTGACTGTTGTTCGTGGGCTTGTTCTGGCCCGCCGGCGCTGTGTTCTCCTGTTTGTTCTGTAAACGTACAAAAGGGTTTTGACTGATATTGATAAATACAACATACTGTATTCATCTGAATAAAATTTGCTCCATGTCATGAAACAAAGAAAAATTTAACGGATTATATCGCTTATATTAATTTTTTGAGCCTCCCTGACGTTTCGGTACCTTTACAGATACCGTGGTCAAAGGTTGACACCGAAGAGAATATAAAAAAAAAACATAAATTATCTCAGTATTTATAGGTATGACAATTTTTGACGTGATAACGTTTTATAAATCGAGGAACGCCGGCTGTACGCACAAAAAAGCATGACTCATTGTCTCGTTCCGCCTGAGCCGAGCGTGCAAGCGAGAGTGCGGAACAAGCGATAGAGAGGCACAATCGGCCCAAACGTTCGGCTTGTGAAATATGTTATCACGTAAAATTAACGTCCGTAAACCGACTTAAGGCCGTGTTCAGACCGGGCTGATAATTGAGTGAATAAAGGATTTTGACCTTACAAACGGTCCGGTAGTTTTGAATTTTTGATATGTTGTCTAGGATGGTTAGTCAGTGCTTAAAATGCAAAATGCACAATTCCCCCCCCTCCGTGCCCGCCGCCATATTGAAAAAACCGGCACTCTCTTCATATTTTTGCTCATATCTTCCTTTAGGAGCATTTTAGCTAGAAGAAAGCTTCGACAATATTATAGAGAGTTAAATTTAGTACATTTTCCATTTTATATTTTGTTTCTAGGACAGATAGTTACGGAGATATGCACATTTAAAAAAACTTAAGAAATTGCAATTTCCAACTCAAAAACAAACTTCTGGATTATATCTTCGTTTAGGAGCATTTTAGCTAGAATAGTGCTTGGGCAATTTTGTAGAGAATTAAATTGACTATAATTTACCTTTCAAATTTTGTTTCTAGGACAGATAATTACGGAGATATGTAAAAAATAAAGTCACGTTTTCCGAAAATGTATGTAAAAATGGACATGAGTTTTATAAGCAATTATATTTCCTACATGTTTTAATTTGTCCTAGACTAGTCCATAACTGAATGACAGCGTTCTAAACCAAGAATTTTGAGAAATTTTCGGAAAATTCGACTATTCCTGTTTTTTAAATGTGCATATCTCCATAACTAACCGTCCTTGAAACAAAATTTGAAGTTTAAATTATAGTAAATTTAATTCTCTACAACATTGCCCAAGCTTTGTTGTAGCTAAAATGCTCCTAAACGAAGATATAATCCAGAAGTTTGTTTTTCAGTAGGAAATTGCGATTTTTTACGTTTTTTTAAATGTAGATATCTCCGTAACTATCTGTCCTAGAAAAAAAATATAAAATGGAGAATGTAGTAAATTTAACTCTCTATAACATTGTTGACGCTTTCTTTTACCTAAAATGCTCCTAAAGGAAGATATGAGCAAAAATATAAAGAGAGTGCCGGTTTTTTCAAAATGGCGGCGGGCGCGGAGGGGGGGGAATTGTGCATTTTGCATTTTAAGCACTGACTAACCATCTTAGTCAACATATCAAAAATTCAAAACTACCGGACCGTTTGTAAGGTCACACATAGTACTTTAGTCTCTATTCACCGTATTATGACTGTCGGCCGCCCAAAGTGAGCGAACGTTACGCAGTTTCCATACATATTCACACATTCGGCGGCCGACAGTCAGCCCGGTCTGAACACGGCCTTACAGACAACCAATATTTCTTTTCATGTAAAATCGCGCCACGCTCGCTCGGTTAAAAAAAAGCCGGGCAACGTTTATTTTGGCCGGACACGCAATCAAATTAGTCCGGACGCCTGGCGACGCTATCTGTATCAATATATCTAATGTCACGTGTGTAGTTTATGTTGGACACTCACCTCAGGGTTGTGCCAGAACACCTTGATGAAGCGGTTGTTGAGGACGGCCTCCGTGCTCTTGTAGGCCACGTTGGCCTCCGTGTGTGTGGAGAACGTGATCAGCGCCGCCTCCGGGTCTCCCTCGAAGCACACCTGCACATATAATCAATAAATAAATAAATATTAAGGGACAATCATACACAAATCGACCTAGTCCCAAACTAAGCAAAGCTTGTACTACGGGTACTAGACGACGATATACATAATATATAAATACATATATAGATAACATCCATGACCCAAGAACAAATATTTGCCCCGACCGGGATTCGAACCCGGGACCGCCGACTCAGTAGGCAGGTGTCTACAAACCGAGCCAAACGCGTCGTCAAAAAGAACACACAAGAACTTCGTCCACATGGAAGAAACTCATATCATAACCCTCTTTTTCTGCTTCTCTGTAGTCAGGCAAAAAGTATCCCTATAAACTTCTTTGGATGTTTTGCTATCCCTGTACTAAAATTGGTTAAAATTGGTCCGTCATCCATAGACACCAGCAACGACAGAGGAGTCACGAGGGCGTTACAGGCCTTTCAGGTGGAAGTACGCGCTTTTCTTGAAGGTTTGAAGGTCGTATCGGTCCAGAAATACCTCAAACGACAATTCATTCCACAATAGGAAATAGAAAACATCCATGACTCAAGAACAAATATTCGAGGGGTTCATCCCACAAATATTAGCCCCTGCCGGGATTCGAACCCAGCGGGCCTATGATGGTTGCGTTTGCCACGCGATAAATAAGTGACAAAGCACCACGTATTGACAAAATGCAAGTGTGAGTGACAGATGCTTTGTCACTTTATCCCGTGATAAACGAAACCACCATATTTGACGACGCGTTTGGCTCGGTTGGTAGACACCTGCCTACTGAGTCGGCGGTCCCGGGTTCGAATCCCGGCCGGGGCAAATATTTGTTCTTGGGTCATGGATGTTATCTATATATGTATTTATATATTATGTATATCGTCGTCTAGTACCCATAGTACAAGCTTTGCTTAGTTTGGGACTAGGTCGATTTGTGTATGATTGTCCCTTAATATTTATTTTATTATCATAAGCCCCCAGGGCCGCCGGCTCAGTAGCCAGCCGCAATACTGCGGCAACATCGTCTCACCTGAATATTGACGATTTTGCCGAACTTGCCGAAGTGGTTGTTGAGGTGGGTGATGTCGTTGAGTCCGCGCGGGACTTTCTTCACCTCCAGCGAGCAGTTGCTGCCCGCCCCGGGCGCTGGCCGCGGCGGCACTGTCGACACGAAAATGGTTAATTTTTTTTTTTTCACCTCCCAAGCTGGGAATCTGAGTGTAAAAGTCTATTTTATCCGCTAGCGTGCAATAGTACATTACATCAGAGGCCGGGAAAATGAGGATTTCCGGCCAAGTAGGTATATACAAACGGCAGGTATATTCAAATTACTTTTCCTCAAACATGCAATGAAATATTGTCTTTACGTTCCTTATAATAGGCTCGGAAGTATCACTTTTTGGGCGCAACAACTCGAGAGGACTGTAAAGGGATTTCATACTGCCTTTCAGGCCTAGGCCTGCAAAGTAACTTTTTTTTTGTTTCAACAACAAGGTCATTCACACAGCTGGCTGGTTTGACAAAAAGCAGGTTTTGTTTTAAAAGGTAGGATGTTAGACTAAAATGTCCTATATGTCAATTAATAAAATGTTGTTCTTTGAAGTGTATTTTTTTATTTCATTGTATGTTTGAGAAAAGCACTATACATGCCTCGTCGTGAAAACGGATTCCCGGCCTCATTTTCCCGGCCTCTGATGTAATGTACTATTGCACGCTTTTGTAAACTGACAGTCGTTAGAATGAGCGCGTAACCGATGCGTGCGAGATTGCTGCGAGGGTGTTAGTGTTAACAACAGCGTCGTTGAAGTGTGTGTATACGTGGTACTCACTCCTGCCGAGTCGGGTGTAGTCGAAGTTCCTCTTGTTGTTGTTGTTGTTGTTGGTTGTTAGAATGAGCGCGTAACCGATGCGTGCGAGATTGCTGCGAGGGTGTTAGTGTTAACAACAGCGTCGTTGAAGTGTGTGTATACGTGAGTACTCACTCCTGCCGAGTCGGGTGTAGTCGAAGTTCCTCTTGTTGTTGTTGTGGTTGTTGTTGTTGTGGTTGTTGTTGTTGTTGTTGAAGTGTGTGTATACGTGAGTACTCACTCCTGCAGAGTCGGGTGTAGTCGAAGTTCCTCTTGTTGTTGTTGTGGTTGTTGTTGTTGTTGTTGTTGTAGATGTGTGTATAAGTGAGTACTCACTCCTGCCGAGTCGGGTGTAGTCGAAGTTCCTCTTGTTGTTGTTGTGGTTGTTGTTGTTGTTGTTGTTGTTGTTGATGTGTGTGTATACGTGAGTACTCACTCCTGCCGAGTCGGGTGTAGTCGAAGTTCCTCTTGTTGTTGTTGTGGTTGTTGTTGTTGTGGATGTTGTTGTTGGGGTGCGCGTGGCGCGGCGCCGCGCCCGCCGGCCCGCCCGGCGCCGAGTGGATCCTGTACACAACAATATACATCACTTCAGTTGCGTTACGGCTATAATTAGGTTAGGTGCAGATACATTTCAGGATATCAATCCATACTATAATATTATAAATGCGAAAGTGTGTCTGTCTGTCTGTCTGTCTGTTACCTCTTCACGCTTAAACCGCTGAATCGATTTTGATGAAATTTGGCATGGAGATAGTTTAAGATCCGAGGAAGGACATAGGATAGTTTTCATCCTGGAAATTGTCCCTAAAAAGATTGAAAAGTGAGTAAGTAATTCATGATGACATTGATGACCCTGTAGAAAATGTAATGATTAAACCAAAAGCACAATTGCTCTTACATTTGCTTAGGCGCTCTTTTATTAATTAAAGTGATTAGGTGGATATCTATCGTGTTGTACGAGGTTGCTTCCATACTTCCAAGTTCCACGCGGACGTAGTCGCGGGCAAAAGCTAGTTTAATAATATAGTCATGGATTATAAGGTCTCGCAGCCTCCCCATAAAAACCATTTTGCATGACCCGTTTATACACAATTATTATTATTACTTACATGCATTTTATTTTATTTTATATTACTGCAGCTCATATTTCATCTAAAATAACCCACCTATCTTGAATCCACAGTGCTAATTTTAATTTCAATTCAATTACGTTTTAGCTTTACTTTTTGTCACTACTAGTTATAATCGTGTTTTAACTATGTACGTATTTGAACGTGTCTAACTTTCCTTGATACTGTGAAGGTTGGACTTCACTCCCAGTGGTGTTGGCCACTGATTTAAAAAATAAATACGTTTTGAATATTGGAACGGACGCGTGACGTCCGTCAAATGTAAAAATGTATATTCAGTCTTAGTTTGGCCTCCGGGCAAAAAATATCTAAATCGTACCTCTGCTCTTTTAATAGCTCCATCTGAGTGATCCCCCACAATACCTTACTGAGTCCTGATCCTAGCTCAAGACCCAAAGGCATTAATCATTATGTTGTTTTTTTTTCTTAGGTTTTTAGGGTTGAAGATTCTATTTTAGGTTCATCTCCCTTTTAAAAGAAGTCACACACGACAAAATGCATCTTGGTCAATCAACTATTTTCTGGACTCGTTGCCATGGTGATGCCCCTGGGTCACTTTTTAAAACTACGATTTTCCGTGGTCATATTTACAATACAATACAATACAAAAATGCTTTATTGCACACCACAAAAAGTTTAGTTATTTAGCAAAAGCTTTGTATTTTAAGCAGTTATAAGCCCATTCTTATGTAGACTATCTCCTGACAATACCAGTAATATCAATTATCAACGCTTTTCTTAGAAATTTAATCACTATTATCCCCTGGGTCACGGACATAATAACAGCAAGAAAAAGTTGATCCACCCATTTGTACTAAAAGGGTCACGGTCACGTAACGATTCCAACCTAAACCTGCGCGTCTAGAACAACTATGCTTCGCGATTTGTCGCGCGGCACAGCATCACCTGTCACTCTCTCACAGTAGTGCACAGGAAGGGATAGGTAGTATTAGTAGTAGTTATGTTAATTATTTGATAAAGTGGGCATCATCAGTACCTGTTAATTAATTAATTATTAATATTTGTTAAATTATTTAAATGTTGACATTTTAATTATTGTATATTTCATTGTATTATCTAATTTTATTGAGTATAGTGCTGAGGACCGGGTATGGTGACGCGAACTGGGGAAGGCCTATGTCCAGCAGTGGACGACTCCGGGCTGATGATGATGATGATGATTGAGTATAATTTTTTTTTTATTAATCTGTTTTCAAACGCAATGTAAATTGTTAAATGAATAAATACTTATGACTTATGACTATATCTCGTGTGTCACGGTAGTGCTAGAGGGGCTGTAGTACGGACCTGGGTATGGGGATGAGCTCGCGCGGCGGCAGCGCGTGCGGCGGCGGGTAGGGCGGGTAGCCGGCGCCGCACCAGATGTCCGGCGTCAAGGGGTTGTATTCTGAAACACGCACACAAGTCATCATCCTCCTAGCCTTTGTCGCATTTTTCGAGAATGAATTCTCAATCGGGGTCGGCTACCTAAATGCCAAGATGTGGCGTAGGCACTAGTTTTTACGCAAGCGACTGCCATCTGATCTTCCAACCCAGAGAAACTAGGCCTTATTGGGCTTAGGTGGTTTCCTCACGATGTTTTCCTTCGCCGAAAAGCGAGTGGTAAATATCAAATGACATTCCGTATATAAGTTCCGAAAAACTCATTGGTACGGGCCGGGTTCGAACCCGCGACCTCCGGATTGAAAGTCGCATGCCCTAACCACTAGGCTACCACCGCTTGCTTTTCTCAACCATATACAATGAAATAGAAACACACACAAGTAACAATAGTAAATCACATCTGAAAATATCACTGTCCGTTAAATCACTTGAAAATTTATAAATATTGACACAAAGGTAAATTATGAAAGAAAAATGTAATGTGATCCACTGCAATGTAAGCAGGACTCGAACCTGTGACCCTACGTTACCGGCGTAGTGCTCTCCCAACTGAGCTATCACATCGTTATGTCATTTTGTGTGAGATTACCTGGCACGGGCGGCGGCATGGACAGCACAGAAGTCAGCGCGGCGTCTTCCAACACGACCGGGTCGACGCCGTGATCCCACTGGCACAGGTCTCCCCGCATGCAATATCCTTTCTCTGTAAATAACAAAGTACTTCCGTTAGATATGTACTATTGATGACTTACGGAACTGAGACATGGTTGTTTGCGTTCATATAAATTATAGTAAGCCAAGTGGCCGCTAGATGGCGCTGACCCGACAACCTGCTACGGCTGCATCACGCTATCGTTTTTTTTACTCAGTTTTATAAGATGTCGTGTGAATTAATTTTAATATAGGCTTTATACGTGACTTTGTTGTTTCAATATCGATCACTATAGAGGGCGCCCTTTTTTGAAAGTAGTACAGGTGCATACAATGGTCGTTCACAATGGGACTCATAACGCGGCTAAGAGTCACGCAACGTGCAATGGAAAGGGCTATGCTCGGAGTTTATTTGCGCGACAGAATCAGAAATGAGGATATCCGCAGAACCAAGGTAACCGACATAGTGCACAGGATCGCCCGGTTGAAGTGGCAATGGGCAGGCCATGTAGCCCGGAGAATGGACGGCCGTTGGGGCAGCTAAGTCCTAGTGGCGACCACGTATAAGAAAGCGCAGCGTGGGCAGATGGACGGAAGACGTCGTGAGGGTAGCGGGGAATCAATGGATGCAGTCTGCACAGGATCGCACTTTGTGGCGAATAATGGGGAAGGCCTATGTTCAGCAGCAGACGTCTGTAGCTGATAGATAGATTTACTATTGTACAAAGATCAAAGCACAAAGAAAAAAATAAGTACGTAACTTTCCCTTATTCTTTGTGTGTCGATCTTTGCATTGCTTATTTGAAAGGCTTTAGAAAAGCAGCGACAGAAGTTCCAGTGAGTTTTGGTCACCAGACGAAACATTTTGAATCTTGGGGCGGTAACGCATAATGCTACCTTTTTCTTTTCCGAAATAAATTTAGAAACAATGCAATGACTACTTACTTTTCTGTTTCACTGCAATAGCAAATTACAGTACATGTTATTCGTAAAAAATAAAATTATATTTAATTTAATTTTCAAAGCTTTTTCGCTGAAAAGAGCAGGTAGCATTGTCGACAGTCATACATCATATCATAACATTATCGAACGCAGAGTAAACGCAATCAAATGTATGAAAAGCAACAGATGCGTGTTGGTGTCATGTATTTTCCATACACGAAGCGCGTCAGCGTATTTCGAGCAGCGGTGTGGAGATCTTGCGGTAAAAACGTCACTGTGTAAACGCACTTCTTACCCATACACCAGATTGTCATTGTCACACCAGGACTTTCTTTCTCGTTTATCAAACTGATGATTTTTCCACACCATTTATCCCTTGTCATTTTTAACTAGTGCTGCTACAGTTATGCTAGATGGTTTGTTAAAATAAATAAAAATAAAGAAACCAATACTCGTATAACCGTTACTGTTTTTTGGCGGCGGTATGATCGCACCTTTAGGCTGCGTTTTTACCAGAGATGTGCAGCGAGGGATGTGTTTTTGTTAACCAATGGAATAACTTCATTTATAAGGGATTGATGCTGGTAGAAAATAAGGAGCTGACTGAAAGACGATTAATGCTAGTTCGAATAGAACCATCAGATTTCTGATTTGCACCCACTTCTAGTATCTCTGTTTGGCCCTATGGTTGACTGGTTCAAATAATGCAATGTTGGAAGTTTAAATAAATAAATAAAATAAATAGAATGAAATAAGGAATGTGTTTGATTTGACGTATAACAGAGAGTGTCAGACTATTGCATGATTTAGCTGAGGACAGATGTTTTGTAATAAAGATGTATATATTGTACACGTCGCTGCCCCGTCCCCACATTTATACATCTTCGCTTAGCCCAGCTAATTCTTAACATGACCACATCCTTCACTACCTATCACTGGTGGAAACGCAGCTTTACGTTAGACGTGCTCCACGTCTAGCATAACTGTCACACGCGACATTTCTCGCGCGAGACAAATGCCCGTCTCTCTCTGTGCAGTAATGTGAGTAGAGATGTACCTTTTCGGAAAATTTCCGGAAACTTTCCACATTTGGAATGGGAAATGAGGAAACTTTCCGGAAATTTTCGGAAACGGCACATCTCTAAATGTGAGAGCGCGTAGGTCTACAAGTAATGTATAAAGCGGACTTACCGTCGAAGTCTCGGCAGCGTCGCTTGTACTGGTCGGGCTCGCGCGCGCGCGCCGGCGACATAGAGTGTGAACGTTCGCGGGACCGCTCGCGCGATCTGTACGACAACATACTTATTTAAACCATGAATACAAAGATCAAAGCTTAAAGAAAAATTGAAAAAGGAGCTACCTGGTGGAAGGGACCGGGAATCGAACCCGGTACCTCTGGATTACCGGTCCAGCGCGTTAGCCACTGCTACCCTCGCTATTTATAACATACTTATTTTTATTTATACAAAAAAATACAGGGATACCGCAGGACGGCTACCCAAAACTAGCTGGCGGGATGACCAGTGCGCATTCGAGAACGCTGGACAAGAACATTCTCTTCTCCGAGACGACGGGCGAGGAGAGGTGAGGCTTGTGCCCAGCAATGGGACACACATACGAGGGTCATTCAATAATACTTAGCCTACAAAAAAATAATGAAAATTTAGGAAAAGTGGCGATTTATTTTTCAACGTAGTCTCCTTTTAACTCGATACACTTGGCCCAACGATACTCCAGCTTTTTCAACCCGTCCGAAAAATACGTTTTCCAGAGGTCTGCAAAATAGGTCTATGTGGCGGCGATGACCTCCTCATTCGACCCAAATCTATTTCCGGGAAGTGACTTTTTCAAGTAAAGAAACAAAAAGAAGTCGCAGGAGGCCTAATCTGGAGAATACGGTGGATGAGGCAGCAATTCGTAGCGCAATTCGACCAACTTGGCCATGGCGACGGTGGAGGTGTGAGCCGGCGCGTTATCGTCGTGAAACAGTAATTTTTTCTTCGTTAAATGTGGCCGTTTTTTCTTTAATTCGGCGTCGAATCGGCCCAATAAATCGGCATATCAGAGCCTGGAGATTGTTTTACCCTTTTCTAGGTAATCGATGTGGATCACACCTTGTGAATCCCAGAAAACGGTCGCCATCACATTACCGGCCGATGAAACAGTTTTGGCCTTCTTCGGAGCAAGTTCGCGGGCAAAGACCACTATTTCGACTGTTCCTTGATCTCTGGTATATACCAGTGAATCCATGATTCGTCAAGGGTCACGAAACGACGCAAGAACTCCGCTGGATTCCGCTTGAACCGCGACAAACACGTCTCCGATGCGGTCTCACGATTGCGCTTGTTTTCTGGTGTAAGCACACGCGGCACCCATCGCGCCGACAGCTTTTTCGTGCCCAGTTTTTCGTGTAGAAATATGATGTACCGTTTTTTCTGCAATGCCTATAGTCTGAGCTATCTCGCAAACCTTCAATCAGCGGTCTGCCAATACTAGATTGTGGGTATGTTTTACATTTTCCACCGTAGTAGCCGTTTTCGGGGCACCTGGGCGTGGCTCATCAAAAACCGACGTGCGGCCACGAACGAACTCTTTGAACCAATTTTTGACGGTCGCCATCGAAGGAGAAGAGTCACCGTACACAGCATCCAAGCGGTCTTTGATTTCGCTGCGCGTATCCCTTCCAAAAACAAGAATCGAATCACAGAACGCTATTGCTCTTTTTCCATTTTTGTAAAATCGACCGACACGCTCGCTTCCAAAGGGTATGAAAGAAAACAAATGAAGGTAATTGACTGAAAATTTGACAGTACATTCCAAAACAAATTTACTGCACGATGATATAACTATTTTGTAACAGCAGTGCCATGGTACGGTGAGGCTAAGTATTTATTGAGTGACCCTCGTACAGGCTAAATAAAGAAATATACATGAAGAAATAACAGCTTCAATTATGATAATAGAGACATAACTCGTAATACAGAGCCAATTATAGGATCTCACATTTAACATTAAGTTAACACTTTCAAGACCACAACAACCAACTTGGTGGGCGGACTCAGTTCGCCGGAGGAGTTTTCTGTACAAACGCCCACCTGTCGGGCTGTCTTAAGCCTTATGGACACCAAAGACGGTCTGTCTGTCTCATTGGGTACGGAACCCTAAAAATACATAAAATGCGCCATGACTAGACCCCGGACATTTGTCGCGGTGACGTCACAATAGGGTAGTTTGGGGAGTAAACGGACCGGTGTTGAAAATCCGGGGTCTAGCCAAGTAGCCATGACCATGACATAAGCTCACCTCTCTCTGTCTCTCGACACTCTGTCTCTGTGTTCTCTGTCGCGCGACATCCTGTCCCGCTCCAGCTCGCGCGGCCTCAGTCTCTCCCGCTCGCGGTCGTGCTCTCTGTCTCGCACCGGCACCGGCGACCTTGACCTGTTTATCAACAATGGAATAATTATAAAACAATGCTATAAATAAATAAATATCAGACCACCTCAAACAAATCGATCTAGTCCCAAATTAAGCTCAAGAAGGCTTGTGTTATGGGTACTAGAAAACGATATACAGTAGAGTTGCTAAGCCGCGAAATTGTGCGCATCGGGTTACAAGCATGAAATTTCTACCACACATAGAACGTTCCACGGTGATTATTTTCAGATGTGGAGGAAAGTCAGATTCGTCCCCTGTGTGGTGGGAGAGCAGGGGTCTGCTCTTTTTCTTTTTTTATTACTGCTCAGTTACGGCTATTAGGGCTTGTGCGGTATTGTTTTCGTGTTAAATAGATATCAGCTATTAATTTTTTTATAATAGTTTGATATAAAAATTAGGGGTTATTTCCGAAAAGGTAAAAATCACAACAAGTTTTTTTATTCAGAACGATAAATTAGTTATATAACCTAAATATTTACAATTAAAAAAAAATATTACTAAACAGCAAATTTAATTTTGTTTTTAAAAATGTATACATATTGGGCACATCTGATACAAAAAATACCTTGAAAAAAAATGTTGATATTAAGCTTAGCCTGCGTGTTCTAGTACATTTGGCTAAGTCGCGAATTTGTGGACATCGGGATACATCCACGAAATTTCTACCACAGATAGAGTATTCTGCGGTGATTATTTTCAGATGTAGAGGGAAGTCAGATTCGTCCCCTGTGCGGCGGGAAAGCAGGGTGAATAGGACAAAGGAGTCCTCTTTTTATTTCTATATTACTGATCAGTTAACGCTACTAGGACTTGTGTGGTATCGTTTTCGTGTAAAATAGATATCAGCAATTCATTATGTTAGAACGCGCACAATTATGTTAGAAAACAGCGGACTAACAACTCTACTATAAGGGTCATTGTCAGTTCAAAAAACAAAATTTGTCCCTTCGGTGGTCAAAAGTTAAGAGCTTGTATGAGTCTAGGTTATGTTGCTATTACATCGGATTATAGAAGAGGGAATGTTCTTTATTCTGACAGGCATTTAATCAGAAAATTAGGCCCTGGAATCCTTAATTTTGCAAATGTCCACTGGAAAGACGCGCACCTAAATCTGACAATGACCCATAAATAATTGTAAAACATAAATATAATGCAGTTACATATACCTTATGAATTCAAATACACAATAAAATTTGCTGGTAGGCAACCTTGGCTGTATTGAAACCTCCTTAGTCTGAAGTAATCTACGAGTGCGTACTATATTTTTCAAACTAAAAGTATAAGTCCCTCGGGAGTTAGAACAATATATAACTCCCGCGGGAACTATATAGGCCTTTGTCCTTCAGTACAGGTGTACTAAAAGACAAAGGCCTATATAGTTGCTCGTAAAAGGTGGTATTACATGTAGGTGCAAGTAATACCACCTTTTACGAGCAAATGTGATGAAATAGTACATTACGTAACAAGGGTGGTAAACGAGAAATTACAAACGAATGTCTATTAGAAGCCCGAAGCCAAAGACGAGGGCTTTAATGACACGAGTTTGGAATTCCTTTACCACCAGAGTCACGTACGACGTTTTTCATCACACTTTGGAGGAAATAAAACAAAAGTAGTAGTAGTCAATACCAAAATTACTTACCGCCCTAGGGCGTAATATTCGACTTACCGCCCTAGGGCGTAATATACGATTTACGCCCGGTTTTCTAGCATGTAAACCCTTAAAGTGGGATAAAAATTACTTACCGCCCTAGGGCGTAATTTGCGACTTACCGCCCGCGTTTCTAGCATGTAAACCCTTGTTTACGAGCAAGTGTGATGAAAACAGTGTTACCTGGAGCGCGTGTTGGGGCGGTCGAGCGCGGCGGGCGGCGGGCTGCGGTTGCGGAAGCGGCCGCGCGGGGACACAGAGCGCGACGCAGCACGTCTGTAATGTTACCTGGAGCGCGTGTTGGGGCGGTCGAGCGCGGCGGGCGGCGGGCTGCGGTTGCGGAAGCGGCCGCGCGGGGACACAGAGCGCGACGCAGCACGTCTGTAATGTTACCTGGAGCGCGTGTTGGGGCGGTCGAGCGCGGCGGGCGGCGGGCTGCGGTTGCGGAAGCGGCCGCGCGGGGACACAGAGCGCGACGCAGCACGTCTGTAATGTTACCTGGAGCGCGTGTTGGGGCGGTCGAGCGCGGCGGGCGGCGGGCTGCGGTTGCGGAAGCGGCCGCGCGGGGACACAGAGCGCGACGCAGCACGTCTGTAATGTTACCTGGAGCGCGTGTTGGGGCGGTCGAGCGCGGCGGGCGGCGGGCTGCGGTTGCGGAAGCGGCCGCGCGGGGACACAGAGCGCGACGCAGCACGTCTGTAATGTTACCTGGAGCGCGTGTTGGGGCGGTCGAGCGCGGCGGGCGGCGGGCTGCGGTTGCGGAAGCGGCCGCGCGGGGACACAGAGCGCGACGCAGCACGTCTGTAATGTTACCTGGAGCGCGTGTTGGGGCGGTCGAGCGCGGCGGGCGGCGGGCTGCGGTTGCGGAAGCGGCCGCGCGGGGACACAGAGCGCGACGCAGCACGTCTGTAATGTTACCTGGAGCGCGTGTTGGGGCGGTCGAGCGCGGCGGGCGGCGGGCTGCGGTTGCGGAAGCGGCCGCGCGGGGACACAGAGCGCGACGCAGCACGTCTGTAATGTTACCTGGAGCGCGTGTTGGGGCGGTCGAGCGCGGCGGGCGGCGGGCTGCGGTTGCGGAAGCGGCCGCGCGGGGACACAGAGCGCGACGCAGCACGTCTGTAATGTTACCTGGAGCGCGTGTTGGGGCGGTCGAGCGCGGCGGGCGGCGGGCTGCGGTTGCGGAAGCGGCCGCGCGGGGACACAGAGCGCGACGCAGCACGTCTGTAATGTTACCTGGAGCGCGTGTTGGGGCGGTCGAGCGCGGCGGGCGGCGGGCTGCGGTTGCGGAAGCGGCCGCGCGGGGACACAGAGCGCGACGCAGCACGTCTGTAATGTTACCTGGAGCGCGTGTTGGGGCGGTCGAGCGCGGCGGGCGGCGGGCTGCGGTTGCGGAAGCGGCCGCGCGGGGACACAGAGCGCGACGCAGCACGTCTGTAATGTTACCTGGAGCGCGTGTTGGGGCGGTCGAGCGCGGCGGGCGGCGGGCTGCGGTTGCGGAAGCGGCCGCGCGGGGACACAGAGCGCGACGCAGCACGTCTGTAATGTTACCTGGAGCGCGTGTTGGGGCGGTCGAGCGCGGCGGGCGGCGGGCTGCGGTTGCGGAAGCGGCCGCGCGGGGACACAGAGCGCGACGCAGCACGTCTGTAATGTTACCTGGAGCGCGTGTTGGGGCGGTCGAGCGCGGCGGGCGGCGGGCTGCGGTTGCGGAAGCGGCCGCGCGGGGACACAGAGCGCGACGCAGCACGTCTGGAATGACAACATTACTTATACTACTTTACTGGAAGAGATCGCTATTTAGCGACAAGACCGCCTGTTGTTAACATCTGTTAATTTTTTTACTGTATATCTCTCATGTTTTGTATCCCTGTGTATTTGAGGTGTGCAATAAAGTGGATTTGTTGTTGTTGTTGTTACTGCAAACGCCGGGCAGGAAGGGATTGCCAGGTGAATACGTGTACACGGATAGTGATACAAAGCCGGCAAGCGGCTAAGGCTCGTAAAGTGCTTTTCTCAAATATGCAATGAAATAAAAAATACAAACTTAATTGTATCAAATAGAAATAGAAAGAAACATTTACAGATAATTGAAAAACCACTATGTCATTACTTGTTTTTATTTTATGAAATTCAACAGTCGTACAGATTTACGATATATCGGGTCCTGTCATGTGTCAAATGTGTGCTTAAAAAAAACAGAGTACAGTCGAGTTCATTTACATCTACACACTTACGAGAACAAAAATATCTGAGCACGACTTTATGCTTCTGACCATAGGGTCGTGTTCAGATATTTTTGTTCTCGTAAGTGTGTAGATGTAAATGAACTCGACTGTACACTGTGTCGTGTCCTGACCTTCTGACGTCTCCGTCTCTGTCGGGTTCGCGCTGGTGTCTGCGCGCGCGCGCCCGCCGCTCCCACGAGCGCGAGCGACGCCGCCGACGCTCCTCGCGCATCTGTAACCATACGTTTAGAATCAGTTCGCGATTCGTCGTCACGAGCGCCGATTAGTCACGGCAGCGGCCTATCGAACAGCGTTGGCGCTCCTGGTGATGAATCGATGTTACGTCCAATAAGGTGGAACAACAGTTGACTAATAATGTTAAATTCTACAGCTTGAAGTGGATATACAAATAAAATTAACACAATAGGTAAAGAAACACTTTTTTTTTTTATACGTGACTTCCGAGAGTAATTCAGAATCCTCATAATTTAACGAAACAATAATTGTATAACAACCATGAATTTAAACGCACTTTTTCACGGTGAAAATGGCTAATTACTGTCTCCAACTCCATACAAATACTGGTACCATTGAGTAGGTGGCCATTTGTATGGAGCGTTTTTGGCGCTCCGTAGGAAGTTTAACTTTGACGGTAATTTCTCACTTTTGGAGCAGCCTAAATGTAGCTTAGGGTGTTTTATATTTCAAAAAGTTTGATTTTCATGTGACTTTGCTCAAATCCTTGATCGCACTTACCTAAAAGGCCTCTGTGCCAAATTTCAGCTTAATTGAACATTATTTAGAGGTTGCGCAACATTGCGGAATTTAAGAAATACGTAAATTTTTGAGCATTATTCAAATAAGGTATTTAGCATTTTTGGGTTATTAAATTTAAAAAAAACTTATCTGGCATAAAAAAGCGACGTACAACAAATTCAACGTTCAGTAAAGCTTCTTCTAATGAATTTCTATAAACATAGGCTCTTTCAAAGAAAAGTATAGTTTTAGTATACACTCATTATGACAAAAAAAAATAATGAAAATAATATCATACAATTATATGTCAAGATCTGGTAAGAACTTAAAGAAGAAAGGATGTGCAATATTTCTGTATAGAAAGAAAAACACAAAAGTACATTTTTCAGTTTAATTTTTGAGTGCAAGTACGATACGCGGATTGCTCATAAGTCATAATATAGAGCCATTATCACTTTGGGACATGAAGAATATGTTATTTTTGTATAGTATGCTTTACTGAAATGCATTACATATTGATAAACAACAGCAAATTATACAAATACATATATTTTCAGGCTTCTTAACTTTTTTTTTTGTGTATAGGTTCAGAGCTCCAAAACTCTACGATTTTGCTTTTGTGTATGTTATTTTATTCTATATTTTTGTAAAATATGATGTAATTTATCTCTCATCGTATTAAAAATACTAGACTTCTTCTATAGTGGGCTCAGTGCTCTGCGGGTCCACTTGACCACCAAGTGATTCTAAGTGATATCGAAAACGCTGATGTATCTGCTCTAGAAAGCGTTTGCTGTATTTTTTCTCTTTTTTCTATAAATGAAATGGTAAAATTACACGTTTCTCTTGAAGGCTCTGACTTTATAGAAATTGAACAATAGTTTAATTACTTACATTTAAACTTCTCTACGGGTATTACTCTTTACTTCCAAACAGAGATATTTATGTTTAACTTCGTATAAAATATAAAATCAGTACTTTAGAACTATTACGAATTTTAACATTTATTGTAAAAGTGGTTAGTTTGCGCAACCTCTAAACGTCCTCAAATTTTCTTGAAATTTGGAACAAATATTTACTTTATTATAGAGACTCGATCCCCAAGCAAAGTCATAAAAAATACACAGTTTATTTTTTTCCATACAAAGATGAAACACCCTAATGTAGCTAGTCCCATATAGACATTTGATCCCAATAAAAATAGAATAGAATGACATCCTAAAAAAAATCTTCATGGCTATTATTTTTTTGTGATAGGGGGCAAACGAGCAAACGTATCGCCTGATGGAAAGCGATTACCGTCGCCCATAAACACCTGCAACACCAGAGGAGTCACAAGTGCTTGCCTACCCGGAGGACGAAGATAGAATGCCTCTATGCTAGTAATTTCACCGGCTATCTTAATTATAACTTCAAGGGGAAAATATTGATAAAATTAAACGTGACAAGAGATGCAAAAAAAACACATAATAACTTACATTTTCTCTACGATCTCGTCTTCTGGGCGGTTGGTCCACTGGTTCTTCGAGTAGCTCAGTCAATGGTAAAACCTGGGAAAAAATTAAAATAAAAAAGTAAGCATCTGTACATAAGCTTAAAATTACACTTGTATTTTAAGAGCTGCCATTATGTAACAGTTGCATAATATTTTATCTTTTACATAATGAGAGGTCTTAAAACAAGAGTGTGTTTTTATGAACCGAGTTGAAGGCGAGTTTTATAATTGGATCACATGGATGTTTTAAGACTTAATTATATACCAGTGTAGCATTAAATGAGTACTGTGTGGGGACCGAGCGCTGTACTCTGCCGCCAGAACGAAAAAGGGCACATCTAACATTTTTTTTTAAATTGAGTTAGATACATATTCGGAAAGAGGAAAAAAGGCGCATCTGTCTGTGTTTTAAATTTTCAAAAAAAATGTTAGATGTGCCCTTTTTCGTTATGACGGCAGTACTGTCCCCCTCAGCACCTTGGCGGTGCGGCACACGACCACGCGGTGGCGGGGCAGCGCCGTGAGCGCTGTACTGTCCCCCTCACCTTGACTAGCGTGTGTTGGAGGGGCGGGTGGGGCTGCTGCGCCGGCTGCGGAGCCGGCGGCGGCGGGGGCGGCACCTTGGCGGTGCGGCACACGACCACGCGGTGGCGGGGCAGCGCCGTGAGCGCTGTACTGTCCCCCTTACCTTGACTAGCGTGTGTTGGAGGGGCGGGTGGGGCTGCTGCGCCGGCTGCGGAGCCGGCGGCGGCGGGGGCGGCACCTTGGCGGTGCGGCACACGACCACGCGGTGGCGGGGCAGCGCCGTGAGCGCTGTACTGTCCCCCTCACCTTGACTAGCGTGTGTTGGAGGGGCGGGTGGGGCTGCTGCGCCGGCTGCGGAGCCGGCGGCGGCGGGGGCGGCACCTTGGCGGTGCGGCACACGACCACGCGGTGGCGGGGCAGCGCCGTGAGCGCTGTACTGTCCCCCTTACCTTGACTAGCGTGTGTTGGAGGGGCGGGTGGGGCTGCTGCGCCGGCTGCGGAGCCGGCGGCGGCGGGGGCGGCACCTTGGCGGTGCGGCACACGACCACGCGGTGGCGGGGCAGCGCCGTGAGCGCTGTACTGTCCCCCTCACCTTGACTAGCGTGTGTTGGAGGGGCGGGTGGGGCTGCTGCGCCGGCTGCGGAGCCGGCGGCGGCGGGGGCGGCACCTTGGCGGTGCGGCACACGACCACGCGGTGGCGGGGCAGCGCCGTGAGCGCTGTACTGTCCCCCTTACCTTGACTAGCGTGTGTTGGAGGGGCGGGTGGGGCTGCTGCGCCGGCTGCGGAGCCGGCGGCGGCGGGGGCGGCACCTTGGCGGTGCGGCACACGACCACGCGGTGGCGGGGCAGCGCCGTGAGCGCTGTACTGTCCCCCTCACCTTGACTAGCGTGTGTTGGAGGGGCGGGTGGGGCTGCTGCGCCGGCTGCGGAGCCGGCGGCGGCGGGGGCGGCACCTTGGCGGTGCGGCACACGACCACGCGGTGGCGGGGCAGCGCCGTGAGCGCTGTACTGTCCCCCTTACCTTGACTAGCGTGTGTTGGAGGGGCGGGTGGGGCTGCTGCGCCGGCTGCGGAGCCGGCGGCGGCGGGGGCGGCACCTTGGCGGTGCGGCACACGACCACGCGGTGGCGGGGCAGCGCCGTGAGCGCTGTACTGTCCCCCTCACCTTGACTAGCGTGTGTTGGAGGGGCGGGTGGGGCTGCTGCGCCGGCTGCGGAGCCGGCGGCGGCGGGGGCGGCACCTTGGCGGTGCGGCACACGACCACGCGGTGGCGGGGCAAGGCCGTGAGCGCGGCGTGCGGGGAGCGCGCGCGCGGCACGCCCGAACGTGGAGGCCCGGCCTCCGCAGGTGTAGCTGCACACACAGACACACTACACGTCAACAGTGTAACACACCAAACAGTACTACGTCAGACGAGCCGCATGCTAGTTTGCCGCCATCGTAGTAATAAAAAAAAATTCACGAAGAGCGATACGTGAAAACAGACTAATAAGTCTATCAAAAATTTCATTTTTGTGATAAGCTTTTATAACTATTGAATTACTCATTGAAACGATTCTAAAGACCGTAATCGCGGTAGGATTGCTTTAGTCTATTAAAGAGTTCCTAGGGCCGCCTTCCGGCTCCATAATCAGGAGCACCATATTCTTGTATTATCATCAAAGTTAAGTAGGAATTGATTACTTCAGCTCAATCGAATGAAGATATTTGCTTCAGAATGCAAGTCCAGTTGCAAGATTCCACCCAAACAAACATAGTTACATACATAGCAAGTTAAATAAAAGCTTGTAACAAAAAAGGATGCCAAAGATCATACAAGGTGGGGAACTAGCTAAAAGCGGACACTGGCAAGAGTCGGGATAACACTAGATAGAAGAAAACACATAAAATCTTTTCTGGAGCAACTTCGTCCGCGGAAACCTTTTCCTTTACAATAGTCGGATAAAAAGTATTCTATCATTATCTTTGGATGTGATGGATGGGATTATCGATCCTGCATCACGCTATCAATATTTTTACATAAACAATTTATTTTCAACACATATCCTAGATTTTATAATAGTATAGCAAAACTAGCCTTCGTTTCGTTGTAATACCGTAATAATATCATGGAAGCAAACCTTAAATTACAAAGCTTTTGCTAAATACAACTTCGGAAAATCGTAGTTTTAAATAGTGATCCGGGGGACATCACCATGGCAACGAGTGGCAGAAAATAGTGAATTGACCACACTGATAGAAAACAGGCAAGTCAGCAATGTTGGAACCATTGGCGTATTTAGGGGGTGTGGCCGGGTGGTCCGTGCCCAGCCCACCCCAGGATTTTGGGTTACCCATACAAAGTCATGACTTCAACTCATAGGCCATGGCCAGGCCCCCACCCAGGCCCCACCTGAAAAATAATCTTAGATACGCCAATGGTTGGAACGTGAACAGGTAGGAAACAAGATATTCACATAACACAAATTCTCGGGCTCATTTTATGTCAGCTCACCATGGTTCTCCACCTTCTCCACCTCGGGTTCTTTCTCGGGCTCGGGCTGCTCGGGCGGCGGCGAGGGAAGCTTCTCCATCAGCGTCAGGTATTCGTTCGTCTCCAGGGCCTTGAACAGCATGTCGACGAACGGTTTCGTTTCTGCGAACACACATATAATATATGCTAAAAATAAGTTTCTGTCAAAAATGACATTTTAGTGGCAAGCTTTTATAGCCGACTGTACTTTTCTTTGGATATCCATCAAATGTTCACTGAGACGATTCTAAAGAGCCCAAGCTCGGTAGGATTGCTTTTTCTATTGTAGAGTTCCTATGGCCACCTTCCGGCTCCATCAGATCAGCCCCATTGTACCATATTATTGTATTGTCATCAAAGTTAAGTATGCAAAATTTCAGCTCAATCGGTTGACGATATCTGCTTCAAAATTGAGTTGCAAGATTTCACCCGAACAAACATAGTCAAAGTCAAAGTTCTTTTATTTGCTAGAATCATGGTACATGCGGACATACTTAGATACATAATACATTGCCAGTTAAATAAAAGCTTTTAATAAGTATAAGTAGTAGATCAGCGCTGGCTCTCTCGGGAGCTAGCATTACGCTGAGGTGGAACCATTTCGAGGCAAGCCTAATTTTGCATAAGTACTTAGTGTATAGATTGTTATTCTTTTTCTTTGTTTGTCACTATTTATCTGCGTAATTGTGTTCGTCCCTGAATACATGTTTTTCTTTCTTTCTTTCTTTCTTTTACAATTTTATCAACAATAAAATTGGTTTATCCGTTTGGGAGCTACAATGCCACAGACAGACACACAGATACAAATGAAGAAGATATACATGTTAAAGGCCGTTTCCGATTAAGGGAAGCAAAAATGCCCTTTAATATTATGACTTGGTTTTTTTTTCTACAGTCAGTTACGTCTAGTAGAGTAACTGTGTCAAATTTGGTTGCAAAATTCTTTGCGGTTCCGCAGAAAAAAAATAAAAACGGAAATAATGAAATATGGTTTTTCTCCAAAACTATTTAACTTTAATGTACTATTATTTTTTCATTCTGTAAAGCTTAGTCAAGTTCATGTTTTAAGTGAAAATGGTATCTCTATATCTAACGATTATGTAAAAAATAGGTAAGTCAAAATTTTAATATATATATTTTTTTACTTTTGTGAGAGATACCACTCTAATTGACATTTCTAAATAAGCCTTGGTTAACGTCCTGTAACACATATTAATTTGATGGATAAAATCGGAAAGCAACTGTGTCAAAATGAAATAAATAACTGGGTTGGATTTTATGACATTTTATTAGTAAGCTATTCTAACACTTCCAAATAACCAAGTATTATATTCCTTGAACCAAAGCATACCTACATCCTCTTTACAAATTAACAAGATTTGACAGTTAGTGACATTTGCCTTTTATTGCTATTGAAAATGTCATTATTTTTCTAATAACATAAAAACTATGCATATATTAATAATTTTTGCTATTTGGTATATAAGCTTTACTTAACATTATACCAGATTATCAATTTAAAGGTTCCGACACTAACTGTAAAATGGAAATTAAAAGACTTTTCGGGTATGACTTCATTATCTTGAAATTGTAATTACAAACTATTCTTTTTTCGCCACGCAATAATCCTCTTTCTACCGAAATTAAAATAAATACATATTATGACAGTAATAGAGATGAATTGTTTTTTAAATGTAACATGACATTTCAGGGACATTAGAAAGATAACTCGTCTTTACAAAATGAATTCTAAAGCGAATGCAATCAAAAAAATATTAAGAAAGAAACCTACATCATTATATCACCTCGCAATGATATAAGTAGCGATTTCGTATCTATCACAAAATTCTTAATGAAGATGGTTCGTTGAATTTGGAATATGTGAAGGAAAATTCTAATATACTGAAACTGAAAGTCCAATCTCGCCATATTTCAAAAAATATTTACAGATGCTTTATCGAATATGTCCCAAACAGCATTGGTGTTGGATCCATAAGGCGGCATTATTGTGGATGTGCCAACGGAATGCGAACAGTAGGGTGTTGTTCACACACTGTTGCTATTGTTTATTATTTATCGTACGCAAGATATTAATATATAGATATTAATATTTGTCCAAAATCGTTCGGCCTGCTGAAACTTTAAGTGGACTTTTTTGAATCACGGAATTCACGTTACTGTCAATGAAGATAGCGATGAGGATTAGAATAAGTGCATTTTTTTTCATTACGTAACTAAAAAGGTGACATTTTCTAGCAAATGTCACTGTAACTGTCAAATGTTGTTTATTTGTAAAGAGGATATTATGTTTTGGTTATTTAGCAGTGTTAGATTAGTTTACTAATTAAATAGTAATGAATTCCAGCCCAGTTATTTATTTCATTTTGACACAGTTGCTTTCCGATTTTATCCATCAAATTAATATGTGTTACAGGACGTTAACTAAGGCTTATTTAGAAATGTCAATTAGAGTGGTATCTCTCACAAAAGTAAAAATATATATATATTAAAATTTTGACTTACCTATTTTTTTACATAATTGTTAGATATAGAGATACCATTTTCACTTAAAACATGAACTTGACTAAGCTTTACAGAATGAAAAAATAATACGAGGGCGGTTTGATAAGTCAGTGACTTTTAGTAAAAAAAAAAACTTTTTCAATTTTTTTTATTTTTTTTTTCTACATAATCTCCTTCCAATTCAATACATTTCGTCCAACGATGCTCCAGCTTTTGTATCCCCTCGAAAAAATACTTTTTGTCAAACCCTGAAAAATAGGCTTCAGTTTCAGCGATGACTTCCTCATTCGATGAAAATCTTTTCCCGCCGAGCCATTTCTTCTTGTTTGGGAATAAAAAGAAATCACACGGTGCCAAATCTGGAGAATAGGGTGGGTGCGGCAGTATTTCATAACGTAATTCTACTAATTTGGCTGTTGCGACTGCCGACGAGTGTGCAGGGGCGTTGTCGTGATGAAACAGTATTTTCTTCTTTGACAGATGTGGCCGTTTTTTCACAACTTCTGCGTTAAATTTCTCCAACAAAGCAGCATAATAAACGCCAGTTATTGTTTGACCTTTCTTCAAGTAATCGATATAAATAATACCTTGGCTGTCCCAAAAGACAGTGGCCATTACCTTTCCAGCCGAATTAACGGTTTTCGCTTTCTTCGGGGCCCGTTCGCTAGCAGAAGTCCACTGTTTTGACTGATTTTTCGTCTCTGGCGTATAATGGTGAATCCATGTTTCGTCCACCGTCACGAATCGACGAAAAAATTCATTAGGATTATGTTTCAATTTGGCTAAGCATTGCTCGGAAGTTCTTACGCGAATTCGTTTTTGGTCGGCTGTCAGCAAGCGCGGCACCCATCTTGCGGAAAGTTTTTTCATACTTAAAATATTATGTAAGATGTGAAAAACTCGTTCAGATGAAATGTGTACAATCTCGGCTATCTCACGTATCTTCATTCGACGGTCATCCAAAACAATATCGTGGACTTTATTCACCATGTCATCAGTGGTCACTTCAATCGGCCTTCCAGACCGTACTGCGTCATTGGTGGTGATACGTCCACAACGAAATTCTGTCAACCACTTGTGTACCATTCCATGCGATGGAGCAGATTCCCCATAATATTTTTTTAACCGGTCTTCAGCCTCTTTGATAGTTTTGCCACGTAAAAAGTAATGCTTAATTAGCACACGAAATTCACTTTTCTCCATTTTCCGTCAATTTCCCGCTCTTATCTGACATATGCCTCGATTTCTTTTTTAATTTTCGCAATATAAAAAAAAAATATGACAGCCAGTAACCAAAGAGTTAAGAATTAGAATAAAAAGGTTCGATTATGAAAAAGTTTTTTTTTTTACTTAAAGTCACTGACTTATCAAACCGCCCTCGTAGTACATTAAAGTTAAATAGTTTTGGAGAAAAACCAAATTTCATTATTTCCGTTTTTATTTTTTTTCTGCGGAACCACAAAGAATTTTTCAACCAAACTTGACACAGTTACTCTACTAGACGTAACTGACTGTAGAAAAAAAAATCTGTCCATTATCACGAAAGGGCATATTTTCTTCCCTTAATCGGAAACGGCCTTTATGGGTGGATTAACTTTTTCTTGCTGTTATTCTGTCCCGTCACCTAAGAGACAATGGTGATTAAACTTCTTAGAAAAGTGTTGATAATTTATAATATTGGTATTTTCAAGAGATATTCTAAATAGGAATGGGCTTAATTACAAATTTTTTGTTGAATATTGCCGCCGAAAATGGTAATTTTAATGAGTAAGTGTAACCCAGGGGACATCACCATGGCAACAAGCAACAGGAAAAAGTTGATCGACCCTTGTAAGATCATTCTTTTTTCGTCAGAGCTCTAATCATAACTAAGAGCGATGAAGCTTAATTTCGATTGTTAGTTAGTGACCACAGACCGTTAGCCTGCCTGTCCACAGAAGCGAAGACGTGCACATTGGACCAATCACATTCCTCAGATATAAATGCAGTTCATTTGACCTTCACAAATACGCCGGCTGATTGTTTTTTTTTTTCTCCACTTAGCTTCTGTAACAGGCACTTGTAGACCTAGATAGCAATTAGGCATGATGAACGACCTTCAAACCTTCAAGAAAAGAGCGTACTCCCACCTGTAAGCATTGGCGTACCTAACATTATTTTTCAGGGGGGGGGGGGGGGGGGCTCTCTGACCATGGCCTATGAGATGAAGCCATGAATTTCTATCGGTAACCCAAAATCCTGGGGTGGGCACTAGACCATACTGGGGTGGGCACTGTAAGGCCGGCGACGCACTTGTGACTCCTCCGGTGTTACAGGCGTCTATGGACGACGGTACTTTCCATCAAGTGATCTGTTTGCTCGTTTGCCCCCTATGATATTAAAAAAATGTCTACCGTGCTGTAGGAGGGTGAATCAACTTTTTTGTGTTGTTCACTCTGTCCCCGTTGTCCAAGTGACATCTTCATACTGTTTCATAGAAAAATGCTTAGGTTGTCCGAGGTACAAATTTTGCGTAACCATAGCAACAAGGTGCACTTGAAAGTTGATTCACCCAGGAACAGGTTCAGCTGGTCCAGCCGCTACTCCGTCTTCACCAGCGCGTACACGTACTAAATGTTTATTGTAAGGAGAATCCCTATAACATGGCACGTTGCTACTTACTTCAAATACAGTACACTTTGTGTAGATAATTATACATCTGATATCATCGCGATAACTATTATTATCACGATAGTTAAAATGATAATTATCATTCTTACGAACCTTGATTTTCTCCACTCTGCTTCAGTGAGTTTTTAGGCAGCCCTAAAGGCACTTGTAGACCTAGATAGCAATTAAGGCTGATTTAGACGAAGACAATTTTAAGACGCCTAAATGACGGCGCCAGTGATTACTGCACAGCACACCTCAGACCGTTTAGACAATGACTACTAAGCCGCCGCCTAAATCTCGCCGCCAGTGACCAGCAAGCCGTGTTTACACAGAGCTTTTTTTCAGTACCCGTCACGCGGGGGAGGGGGGGTCACTGGCGCCAAAAAATAGGCCCGTGTTCTATTCCGCGCCAGCGCTGGCATGCCGCGAAAAAATGGCGCGGAAAGTGTTTATACGGTGCCTTTTCGGGGCGCCATAATTTAGGCGTCTCAAAATTGTCTTCGTCTAAATCAGCCATTAGGGGTGAGGAATGTGTACCGTGCTGTAGGAACACGTCCAGCTGGTCCAGCATGCCGTCCCGCAGCTCGTCCAGCGGCTTGTCCTTCTTCACCAGGGCGTAAACGTACTTGGCCAGCGCGGCGGGGTCCGCGTCGCACCTGGAAAATGGAAACCGAACGAAAAGATGTTATTACTACTACATTCATTACTATACTCCTATCTTAATAGTTAAATTGTACCCTAGGATAGTGCCGCTACAAACAGCTTTCATCACTACACAGTATAAAACAAAGTCGCTTCCTGCTGTCTGACCCTATGTATGCTTAGATATTTAAAACTACGCAACGGATTTTGATGCGGTTTTTTGAATAGATAGAGTGGAATGGACTTCGTAACAATGCGCAGATCTCAGCGAGTTCTCAACCGATTTTAGAAATTTTTGTTATAAAATGCACAAATTAAATTTCGCTAGGTAGTGACGAAGAGAAAATTCCGAAAAAAAAAAAAAAACCGCTCCAATCTATGGTGCAAGCTTAGCCGGTGGCTGACTCTGCATCGACCTAGTATTTATAATAATACATCCATAATTTATCAGCATTGCACCCGTGCGATGCTGGGGCGGGTCGCTAGTATGGCAATAATGTGCGTACGTCTTATAATATGCATCAAATGACATTAGTATGGACTGTAAAAGGGAGGACCAGCATCATGCAATTCAAAAGTGCCCGCTATTAAATTGTTGACGTTCCTGTTTCTGGCAGATCAAATCAGCTACTTTTTATGAAACGCTGGAATAGTTAGCACGACTTTCCCCATTTTTCTTCTATCCCAAACATTTTTCTAATAAAAAATCATACAATAATCAATCAAGAGTCTCCATTGTTTTGACTTTTTGACAAAACAAAGCAGAGTTCAAATATCTCCATAAGTTGAGGTTTAATATCCTGCAGTTTATGAACCGTAGACAGTTTCACATACTCCAGCGCCGCTTGTGGAGCCTTTTGGAAGTATTATTTACTGCCTACCACTGGACATATTTTGCTGCTCCTCCCATTCTACACTCCATAGTCAGTAGTGATATGATGTCTTCAACTGTCATCAATAAAATTCTAATCATTTTTTACCGAAATGTTTCTCAATCCTTTGTTTTTCTTATTAATATAATTATGAATTATTTTCCATGGCATCACTTTTATCTAACCATTAACTACAACGCAATTCATATCATTGTACCTATTATGGTAACAGTATGTGATAAGATACTGAAGAAATTAGATAATATGTGCATTGACATTGAATTTTTGTACAATTGCTAGATTTGGCAATTATTATGACAACATTACAGCATTCTTGCAACTGAATTTGTTGCAATACATTGTAATTATGAGCCAATGTGTAAGAAAATAAGATGTTTTAAGTAATGCCTTTTTAGGGTTCCATATCCAAAGAATAACAAACGGGGCAGTATTACTAAGACTCCACTGTCCGTTCGTACGTCTGTCTGCCATCAGGCTGTATCTCATGAACCGTGACAGTAAAAATTTTCTCACATGATGTATTTCTGTTGCTGCTATAACAACAAAAATCTAAAAGCAGACTAAAATATTTGGTCCCTGGACACTTTTTGAAAATCCAGGGAAAACCCGGACACTTTTTATGTCAGGAAATACCTAATTGAATTTTAATTATTTACGGGCATTATTGTGTACGAAGTAGGTAACTATATAAATAATCAAAGCGCAATCAAGCCACTAGCTATGAACACGTTAACAGGTAAACAGCGTAAAGCAAACATTGTTCAATTAATATTATTTTTGGACACGTCCGGAGGAACAAATACGATTTCCGCCAAATGTCCAGGTTTTATATGTCTCCGGGTTCGGCAAATTAAGAGATGGCAGACCTAGTTAGGTTAGTTGGTATATTCAATTTTAACTTGATTTCAGTGAACAGATGCAAACGTTGAATAAATTAATTGAGATGAAACAGAGCATGGCAATTAGTAAGTATTTCTGTAGTTGCAAGTTTAAGTTGTATTTTTAAGCAATTAGCACTAATGTTAACTCATTAGGCATTTAATAAACTATAATTAGTTAACTACATATACAATTTAGAAAAGAAATGTCAATGTCAATTTGTAAAAGTCCATAGATCATAATAGGAGATGCATCTGATGTTGAATTATACAACATAGTGTAGTTAAGGGGCTTCTAAACGGCCCTCTTGCTGCAATTCTGCCGTGCTAAGGTAAAAGGCGACCTTTTGCTATGGAGCTCCATACAAAAAGGTCGCCTTTTACTTTAGCACGGCAGAATTCATTATTTGCATCTGCCTTTGACGTAGGGTGTCAGAGGAGGACGGCCATAGTTGCCGGCCACAAATTGTAGTAAAATATGGCCTGTTTAGAATCTCCATTATATGAATAAAATGAGCTCAATATGTCATGATAAAGAAAAAAAATTAAAACAAAAAATATTTGACTACAACGGTATTTTTTTTTTTATTTCTTTTATTAACCCAAAAAAATTTTTTAGAACCGTTTATAGAATCCTCATAATTTAACAAAACAGTAATTGTATGACAACCATGAACTTAAACACACTTTTTCATGGTGAAAATGGCAAATTACTTATTTTCTCCATACAAAGACCCAATCCACAGATATGCAGGTAGGCCTTTTGTATGGAGCATTTTTAGTCCTGTGTAGGAATGTTGAGCTTTGACCACAGACAACCTCCACTAGACGGAGCATGTAAGGCGACCCGCGCGCACCAACGATATGGTACGGCAGAACATTAAAGTATGAACACGGCGGCCACCGTTTAGTTGCGTCCTTGTTTATGATCCATGCGTACGTCAACGAAAAAAGAAATTAAATAAATAACATGGTAAATTGTAGTGTTAAGTGGTGTAGAGAGACCTCATAAACATGGACGCAACTAAACGGTGGCCGCCGTGTTGGTACTTTAATGTTTTGCCGTACCATATCGTTGGTGCGCGCGGGTCGCCTTACATGTGCCTTACATGCTCTGTCTAGTGGGGGTGGTCTGTGGCTTTAACCGACATTTCTGACTTTTAGAGCAGTGTAAGTGTAGGTTATCCGATATTAGACATTTGATCTCAATAAAAAAATAATAATTTGACATCCTCAAAAAAAAATGTCCGCATGCCTATTCCTAATATGTTTTACTTGTTACCACCATGTATAATTGATTTAATGTTCTTTTCAGAGTAAGTCATCTTTATAGTACTAAATAAAAACATGTACATCTTTAATATCTTTGTGACAAGAAAATGATACTGTTACAATATTGTTAACTAATAAAATTGGGTAAGTGCGAGTCCGACTCGCGCATGAAGGGTTCCGTACCTATATATATATATATATGTATATATAGGTATAACAAGTTTGTTGTATGGGAGCCCCCCTTAAATATTTATTTTATTTCATTTTTAGTATTTGTTTTTATAGCGGCAATAGAAATACATCATCTGTGAAAATTTCAAGTGTAAGTGTAGCTATCACCGTTCTTGAGATACAGCCTGGTGACTGACGGACGGACCGATGGACGGACAGCAAAGTCTCAGTAATAGGGTCCCGTTTTTACCCTTTGGGTACGGAACCCTAAAAAGGCAACAAAGGAAACGAGTGCCCTGAGAGGCAAGCTAGAGCAGGGTTTCCATTCTTCTTTAAAAAGAAGGATGTGCTGAGAAACTAAAATATGCAAAGTGGAAATTGAGGTCTATAGAGTCCCTTTCCATTGTAACATATTGATAAATAATTTGAAAAAAATACTAAAGTTTCATAATTCAAGCCTCATCTGGGTTTGATTGTTGAAACAACTGTTCAGAGAAAAATATAAAGTTATAGGTTATATATTAACATATGCGTAGCACACTGGGAGAGTTCAATGCTAGTGGTTTAATAACTAAAATAAATCAAGGCATTCCTAAATTAGAATTAGTGTGTGGTAATGTTCTATAAAAAGATTAGTGCCATCTAGTATGCAACTATGTACATACAATTTCTTTATTGGGCATAATACAGAGATAATATTAAGGAATAATATTAAGTATGCCCTTTCAATGAAATAGGAAATAGAGTCATTTGTTTCTTGACTACCCGAATCTGAGATACCTATTAAAAATATTATAGTGAGTCAAAAATATAATTTTAGTCACAAGCTTTTATAGCCAACCATACATTTCATTGAACATGCATCAATTCCTCACTGATATTATTCTAAAGAGCCGAAACTCGGTAGGATTGCTTTAATCCGTTACAGAGTTCCTAGGCCACCTTCTGGCTCCAACATCAGACCAGACCCATGGTACCATATTATTGTAGTGTCATAAAAGTTGAGTAGGTATGCAAAATTTCAGTTCAATCAGTTGGAGATATCTGCTTCAAAATTGAGTTGTAAGATTCCACCTGAACGAATATAGTTACAAACATTGCAAGTTAAATCAAACTTTGTAATTTTGAATGTTAGTGAATATTCTTTAGAAACTATAAAAATACTACATATGAATTTTTTACTGTTATGCTAAGACATCATGTATAGTATTCTTATGTTGACAAAACGTTGTTATGGCTATGGTATATTTTATCAATCATGTTATTTATGGTTTAAAGTAATAAAAAATACTTTTATCTCAGCTATGTCGGTGGTCAATTGAAAATAACACTGATGATATTCTATACAGGATATCATAACCTCAATCATTTAAACTTGGTATAACACATTCAAAACTTTAGGTAATGGTACAAAATTGATATACGGTCTTGGGAACAACCAATTTTTAAGGTTAGAAAAGATAGGAATTATTTACACAACTCGAGTAGGTAAACAGGAAAAACTCATGAGAATTATATAGCAATTATTTGCAGCGGCAGGCCATAATCTAATTATAAATGCGATTTCATGATAATAATATATTTATAAAAAAATACGGAAAAATCAATGTGAAAGCTGTCAAGTTTTCAGTATCAGAGTAATGCCAGGCGCAGTACCAAAAAAAACTATTACGAAATTTGTAACGTGACACCTTTTCTGTGGAGAAAGTGAATTAAAAAGCGTTTATGTAGTGGAAACCAGCCCAATAAATATAATATTCATGTAAGTCTCTACTAATTACTGTGTTGTTGCAAAAATAACATCATGGCAAAATAAAATGGCTGCGATAAACGCCAAAATGTACTCACAGAGGTTCCAATATGGAAGTCAGCCATGATTTAAAGGCGTCCGGATTTTCAATTATCATCTTGATAACACAAATTACTGACTAGTAAAAATATTATCCATGTAAATTGCACTTGGTAATAACGCTTAACTAAATTACAAATTAGAAGAAAATATATATTTTTATTCACTTAGATCACGTCTGTTCGTCCTTTCCGAATAAATTCTTTTTCTTGACTGCCATAGATAACGTAAAAATAAAATGAGTGTTGCCAACCTCCTATAATTTGGCACATGGATTCTTGAAATTTTGTCGTCTCGTTCACTTTTTGCGTTAAGTTGGCCAACACGATTATCGTATAGATTTCAATAGTATTATTTTTAATCATGAACCAATCCGGCGCCACGCGGCAAGGTGTACAATACCCTTTATAACAATTTTTGATTTTGATTTGATGACTAATTAGTGAGATCGCATGTCGATAAATTCGCTTATCGATACTTCTCTCTAAGATTAATGACCTTATGCGGTTAGATAGTTAAAAAATATGAAGTCTACTTGTGAAAAATAATTGAAATAAACAAAAAGCCGGTTAAGTACGAGTAAGTCTTGTAATATGTAGTATACCGTTTTAACGTATATTTTGGTCAGTCATGTTTTTAAATTATAGTTTATAATTGTTTTTCATGTGTACTAACAAACTATGGACCCACGTTGTCTAGTACTAAAGATATATATTTGTTAATTTAATTTTTTATAACAGTTTATTTTTTATATTTATATATATGATATACCGGGTGAGCAATCCAAATGGGTCAGTATGGCGGTTTTGGA
This sequence comes from Apotomis capreana, assembly GCA_947623375.1. Taxonomy (NCBI): domain Eukaryota; kingdom Metazoa; phylum Arthropoda; class Insecta; order Lepidoptera; family Tortricidae; genus Apotomis; species Apotomis capreana. Next base: position 3,450,784 of record OX392525.1, read on the forward strand.
AACCATAACAGATAGCGAAATCTTGGCTTAGGAACCATGACGTTGATTTTAGTAAAAAGAAAAACTGCATTCATATACTTACAAAAATACGTGTACTCGGCCCAGGAATCGAACCTGGACTTTTTGAAAAATTAAATTTCGTTATTTTCCTTTGAATATCGGTTATGTAGCTCTTAAATAGTAAATGTTACTAAGATACATGATATCTAAAACTAATAAAATGCATTGTTTTTAAACAACGAAGTTTGTTTTTGTTAGAACCTGTGAAACAGGCCCTTAATATGATGGTTGTAGATAAGATATGCATAAGTGGTCTATTCAGATAAACGATTTATAATGATAACCGGAATCATATTAATGACGATATTTTGCAAAATATTTAAATTGTGGGCATTTCAGTCTAATATTTACATAAGATTTCGTTCGATTACTTAAACAATATTAAAACTTCCCCATACAAAGTCAAAGGGCCGGCGGCGGCACTGAAGTATTGAAAAATAAAACTTCGTTGTTTAAAAACAATGCATTTATTAGTTTTAGATATCATGTTTCTTAGTAACATTTACTATTTAAGAGCTACATAACCGATATTCAAAGGAAAATAACGAAATTTAATTTTTCAAAAAGTCCAGGTTCGATTCCTGGGCCGAGTACACGTATTTTTGTAAGTATATGAATGCAGTTTTTCTTTTTACTAAAATCAACGTCATGGTTCCTAAGCCAAGATTTCGCTATCTGTTATGGTTTCCAAAACCTCCATACTGACCCATTTGGATTGCTCACCCTGTATACATTTTGTTATAATGATAATTATTTATCTTATGTTGCTCCATGGCAAAGTGTAGTTTATTCTAGATCAACAGGAAGTACCCTTTAGGTTTTGATTCCCTTGCCAGCGTCAATAAATGCAGAATAAACGCTCGAATCTTTGATTACGTTTACTTAGAAGTTTAATTTTTTCACGGCTCCGAAGGGTGGCAGACATGAGTTTTCGATATTAATTTCAGCTTGATACCTCCACGCGCTCGTGAGTAAAGGGAGTTGACAGACGGACAGACAGACAAACATACAGAAGGACAACAAAGTTATCAGAGATTGAAGTAAGAAACCCTAAAAATATCGCTAGTTCTCTATATACCAATGACTCGTTCAAAGCGCGTTGTTCTGGAAAAGCCAAAACATTGAGTTTATTACTATTTTTATCAAATCTATAGGCAGCACTTTTAAATCACTAAACGCATAGGGTAAGTCAAGTTTTTGAATTCATTAAATTTTTAGGTTAGTTATAGTGTTAGTTATAGGTTAGTTATTTATAGTGCGTTAAACTTTGTCCCTGTAGATCCTTACTATATCGTTTTTTTAATAGTCTGAAGAAGAGTACTCAGCCTATAATGTATCCCAAAATGAACGAACAATTTTTCTGAAACCGTAATTTTTCACAATTAGTATGTTGACACCAAATTACCTAGTCAACCCACGCAACTCTTCCAAGCAAATGAACTGTCAAACCATACAAAGTGAGTCAGTTTGTATTATTTGTAAGTTCATTTGCAATTCATTTGCTTGGAAGACTTAGCGTAGGTTGACTCTACTGGATTGAACTACACAATGATTGAAAAATATTTATAATGTTTCTTGTTCCAAGGAAAGCCTGAGTTACGAAATAGAAAAATGAAAAATTAACAACCGAAAATAAATAAAGAACAATTTTATAAAATAGGTATGTAGCGTGTTGAAAAATTGTTCAAATACAAAAACTTCACGCGATGTGTGGTATAAGCGTGTTAAAAAGAAGAATAACCATGTCAGTGGGTAGTGACAGCCACTCAGAGAACACACCGCTCCAACCAACACCCGAATATAGCGCCGTGTCAGGCCAAAGATTATCTTCCAGCACATAAGGCAAGTTTACACTAAAACCAAGCTAGGATAGTGGTTTGCGACAAAACACACAAATTACGAACTACGTTGAAGCTATATCGAGTGATAGTTAATTCAATGCGGTGGATTATTTCCTCGCCCGCTGCTTAGCTCTAGTGGAAGATCTACCTAAGGACAGCTCTCCACGACACTACCGTGTTCTAGCTAAGAAATAAAAACATGTTGTCAATATACAAATCCCCCCCTTACAAGCAAAAAATATATTATAAAGTACATTATACATAGTTAAAACTATATTGTTAATAATAATAGAGTCGAGTATCATAGAAATAATGAGCTAATTTAGTATTTCTCAAATATCCAACTGAACAAATAAGACTGCGATTCTTTAAGTGGAAGGCCGCCGTTACCCTATCATGTGTGCCTATCAAGTTCAATGGGATCATACGATAGCAAAACCACTACATTCAGCGTTAAGCGCTGTAAAGCGGTTACTAAAAGATCGTCAGGAACGCGCGGTCTTATCTTGGAATAGTGCTCCACGTGATTACTTGTAGCAATTTCTGATTGTCCCGTGAATCAAGCATGTTGCCTTCTATTAACGGAATAAATTGTAAAGATATGTAATTACAACAACAATGTTCAATGTCAATAGCTTCTTTACCGTGTACGGTTCTTCAGCGCTGTGTTGAATTGAATTCCTATTCTAAATTTGAATGTATGTTGCCCTATTGGCGCGCGGGAACAGTCGTATGTCAATAGTCGGCGGGAACGCGTTGTTTTTTTTTATTTATTTTTCTTTTTGCGATGTGTTAGTGATGTGATGTGCTGTTCGAATTTTTGATGTTAACGATTGCGTTCTTTATAGGGATTATTGTTTTTGGTTACTTCTTAAGACAAATTTTGAACAAACCGGATTCTAAAGAAAGTAAGTATTGTTTTGTTTGTTTTCCGATTTTGTATCTATGTTTATTTATTATTTTCTATTGTACTATTTAATATAACTTATATATTTACTTTTATGTCATCTTTTTCTTGCACTGTACTGGTTAAATATAACTTAAGAAACTGAAAATTCTTACAGTTGACGCCAAAAAGAACATTATTAGCATTGAATCGTGAATAAATTACACGTCACTAGGGACAAAGTATATTTCAATGATTTGCATACATTATGTTCATGTCAACTGATTTCATTGACTTTTCAATATAGTAAACACACCGTGTAACCTAATCAAAGCAAAGTTGTTTCAATTACTCTAAATCCAAGTCGAAATACAATGCATACTACACTTTCTTCGACAAGTTATAAACACAAAATCCAAGTGGTCATCCAAAAAGTCGGTACTATACAATTTTGTAACTTCCTCTCGAATTTGATTTCGGCGCTTAACGTCGAACTTTATGACATCGATGAGTTTGTCTATCGTATATGTATTACATAAGCTAAATTTTTCCCTATCGCGCGATACTGGGGTCAGTCACGGGTCAGGTTCGGAATAAAATAACACGTATTTGCATTGCACAGAAATAATAAATAAAATAATAATGGTTTGCCGTGGTTCGTGCCCGCGTTTCCATCAGCTTTCCGGGTAAACACGAGTGTATTACCTTTTAGACCACCGAACCGGTGCGTGAGCCATTGTTTTTTTTTTACCAGTTGCGTTGCTTCATCTATACGCATTGGCATCGTGAGAAAAAACTGTCTTTCGCGTCACTATAGTCAGATCACGCTAACTCTTCCGAGCAAATGAACTGTCAAACCATACAAACTGAGTCACTTTAAGTATAGTTTGACAGTTCATTTGCTTGGACGAGTTAGCGTGCTCTGACTTTAAATAATAATTGCCTAATAGGCGCCAATAATGACATTTAACCAAAGTGATCAATGAGGGATTCGCGCTTGAATTAGCCTTTACAGTCTGTAAGATATTTAAACAAACATTTGACAGTTCTCTGTTGATGTTTGTAGTGATGTAGCAAAAACAAAGTGTTTGCAAAATCTAACGATTATGACTGGTTGATCAAATCGATTGTATCGATGAACTTTTTTTCAGACCTGAATATATTTTTGTTTATTTTGTGTAAATCAATATTTTTTTGAGCTACGAGCCGTCGGACTAACTGGAGCTTTCTATGTAAAATAATAGTTTGTTTTATTCTTCTTTCTTTAGGTTATAAATTTATCGATTTAATCGATTTCTACCAATTTACAATTTTGAGCATACTCTTGTATGGTGCTGAAACCTGGACGTCTTACGCCAGACATGAACGTCGCCTTAACTCCTTCCATATGCGTTGCATCCGTAGCATTTTGGGTATACACTGGAAAGACAGTCACAAACGAAAGGGTGCTTGAAATCGCACAGCTTCCCAGCCTATTTGCACTGCTGAAACAGAGAAGATTGCGTTGGTTGGGGCATGTGTATCGCATGCATCCATCCCGTTTGCCACGGCGTGTTATGCTCGGCGCTGTAGCGGACGCCAAAAGAAGCATCGGTCGCCCGATACTGCGTTACAAAGACTGCGCCAAGCGAGACATGCACGCATTTACAATCCATGTCCACAACTGGGAGGAGTCCGCAGCAGATAGGGACAAATGGCGGAAACTGGTGTTGGATGGGCGAAAGATCTTGGATGACGCATGGTTTAGGACTCCCGCAACCAAGCGTGCCAAAAGACATCAGCTCGACCCTTGCTCACCGCGCGCGGGCCAGTCTTACATCTGCCAAGCCTGTGGTCGCGTGTGTCAATCTCGTATTGGCTTGCATAGCCATGAAAAGCGTTGTTCTTCATGACACTGTTTGTATAGTCTGTAAAAGACTGAAAGGCCATTGATGATGACCAATTTACAGAAATAGCACATGAATCGAAACGCAAGATTTAGTCACAACACAGCTTTAAAAAATATATTAAATATGCCAATAAGTTGTCATTTGATTAGGTATATATCTATAATAATCTAAATAAGACACTGTATGTAGCTTGACGTCATACGTCTGTCATCGGCACCATAGTTTCGCTCCTTGTCCATGCTCATCGTAAATACTGTGCTGTTCCTAATTAATGGCAGACATTGCAACACGGTTCAAATACAAATACAAATGTCTATTTTGCTTGAAATATGGTACATAAGTTGGTCAGACAATAATATAGCACAATACATATTTCACCAGCATCTGGCATGCAAAATTTTATAACTTATAACTAACAATCAACGCCTATCAAAGGAGGTAAAATATTCAGCTACGGAGTAAAAAGTCTTTTCCACAAGCCATGCTTTTAGTTTTATTTTAAAAGTTTTCAAAGGTAATTCTTTTATTTCCTGATCAAGCCTATTATATATTTTAATACTCATACAGAAAGTGTGTTCTAGGTATAAATTAAGAAAAATTTGGTAAATTATTCAGTCTTATAAAAATATTTTAATTTAGATGCTAACGCATTTAGTAGTGTGCTCTGGAAAGCCTTTTTTTATATATATCTGCATTGTGTATTGGTCTGTTTTACTTACTTACTTACTTACTTCGCTGGCTCAGTGACCCGAAGTGGATCTTGGCCTCCGACACCAAGCTACGCCATCCTACTCTATCTTGTGCTGCTTGTCGCCAATCGAAATCGGCCCCTTGAAGCTGGCACAAGTCTTTCTGGACTTCGTCGATCCAGCGATACCTCGGTCGCCCGACCGGACGCCGTCCACTAGGACGTCCCAGGTAGACTCTTTTGGCTGCACGATCCTCCTCCATTCTTTCTACGTGACCAAGCCAGCGAAGTCGCGCAGATTTACTTTCGCCGATTACATTGGGCTCAGACACTAGCTCTTCAATTTCCGCGTTCTTTCGGACTCTCCAATTTCCGTCATCTGTCTTTGCGGGTCCTAAAATCTTCCTAAGAATCTTCCTCTCTGCCACTAAGAGTCTATTCTCCTCTTTCAGGGTCAACGCCCACGTCTGTTTTACTTGCATCACAAAAATAGTAGCCCTCATTGACATTGAACATGCAATGCCACGATATATAATATGTTGTCTACTAAATAAGAAATGCAAGGCAAGTAATCAATGATTATATAAGAGACTACTAGGAAAACACTCACAATCAACTTGCACTTGGAGGTCATCAAGACTGGCGCCAGCGTCAAACGCCGCAACATAATATTTGATTGATTTTGTGAGCGATTCTTAGATTCATTTATACTCCAAATAAAAAGCTAATTAATCGCGTTCATAAAGGTATTTATTTAATTACCTTGACGTTTCGGACGTGATCGTCCAGGCAGCAGCAGACGTTGCTATGCACGCAAAGTGCTCAAAATGATATGCAGACGGACCCTATTATCAAGAGAATAAGGGTTGTAGTGTGCTAATAGGCTGCTTAGCTACCTCTGCTGCTAACTGTCCACGGTTTAGAAGGGACTCAAGAAGGGACATCGAGGTAATTATATAAACTCCTTTTTTAACGTGATTAAATAAGTCCGTCTTGTTATATATGTGTCCGTCTTGGTGTATATATAAATGTGATTTTTAAATTCTCCGGACAGGTTATTTAATGGAACTCCAAAAACTCTAATGACTTCTGAAATATCACCACAATATATATGCACATATTTGTGTACTCTTTTTACCTTGAGTCGTAATTTACATTACATTTTTTAAAAGACCTTCGACGTAATTTCTGCGCTGTAAATGTGATTGAAAAGCCTGGTCCTTGAAAATACCATATGAGTAGTGAATTGAAGCAGCATTTTATCAGATTTTTCCTGCCTGTTCTGCATGGTTTTAGGGGGAAAAGGTCACAGTCACCGTACTCACCCTAAAAATCAGTCTGTTGACAAAAACCCGTGTTAGTGATAACTCGGATATCTAAACTCAGCGCCTAAACATTGGACGTGATAACGTTTTGGCCGAACTTTGACTAGAAATCGTTTTTGTAGCCGACTCAATTGGCAAATATATAAGTCATAGGTATGAGCAGCATATTCAACGATTATTATTGGTAATTTTTGTTCCTTCGTTTGTGATTTCTACGTTATATACTTAAGTATCTGATTCTTACAATGTCTTAGTTTTAACTGTGATGCTGTGTTTAAATTTGAATAAATAAATAATACAAAAAATCGGCAAAGTGCCAGTGGAACTCCAGAGACGAGAACCTACTAAAACCTATTTTCGGGTTGTGGGCATGCTCACGACGGTGTATCCGCGTCTGAACCTTACAACTCGGGACGTTTATGTTCTTGAGAATATAAGCATCTTTGAAAATATTTTCTTTTGTCCAGGAACTCAGGATCTCAGGAAGTGAATGTTACAAGGATAGATGGAAGATTTTGACGAATCATTGTGAACATGTTAACTCATATTGTAAATAATAATTTAAAACTGCGCTTTGTAAGAATATCTATACAACTGAATAACTTTAGTCAGATAGCATCTTTGTAATGGTCTTTTGTGTGTCAGACACTGAAGCGTGTGGTGTATAGTATAGTAGTATTGCGTAGATCCACTCCATACGTATTATTCAACGTATGTAGGTATGTGAATACGTAGTATTCAATTGGTCTGTGCGTAATCCTTTGTCGACCGATCAAGAATCTATTCGCTAAGCTTCCTTAAAATGGCCCATGCTGAGAAAAGGTAGAGCTAGAATTGTATTTGTGTAGCTACTAGGATTTTCGTGCTCACTCAGATGTAATGTATATTATTTAAAACATTATATTTCTAGACTAAAAATAACCTACATGACTCGCCGGCTACTACGTGTATTATTACTATAGCTTATGTAGATGATACTAAGAACAAACCGAGAAACTAACAGAGATCTTTATATTTATTAAGGCTCAAAGCATAATTTTACTCATAGGTACTATAAACCATGATCCTACTAGTCTAAGGTCTAGTCACACAGTTTATCGTTGTTGCTTGTGTAGTGTACAAGCACTTCTATTAGTAAACGTTATTTTTTCTCACAGTAAGTCTTAAAATTAATATTGCAATCAAAGAATAAAAAAAATGGGCAAGTGCGAGCCCGACTCGCGCATGAAGGGTTCCGTACCTATACATATATATAATCTATAATAAGTTTGTTGTATGGGAGCCCCCCTTAAATATTTATTTTATTTTATTTTTAGTATTTGTTGTTATAGCGGCAATAGAAATACATCATCTGTAAAAATTTCAACTGTCTAGCTATCACCGTTGTTGAGATACAGCCTGGTGACAGACGGACGGACGGACGGACGGACGGACGGAAGGACGGACGGACAGCGAAGTCTCAGTAATAGGGTCCCGTTTTTACCCTTTGGGTACGGAACCCTAAAAAGAAACGAAAGTTTCAAAGTGACACAGTTCTAAAATAATTGCAGTGCAGCTAGTCATGAGCATACTGAATTTTCGTTTAACAAATATCAATAATTCATAAATAGATATTTTATTTATAACGATCAGGAAAATTTCCGATTATCACCCAAAATGCACGCATATTTGACTGTGGACCATGCCATACACACGTGTACAAAATGAGACAAATCTGATACTCTCATTCGCCCTCTATTTCACTTCCTTGGCGATATCGTGTCCTATTTCACCTTCACGCGAATTTGTTACGTCAAACGACGAGCGAATTGACATTTGGCCCCAGATAACCAACTCGGTCAAGTTTGTCGATAAGTGACGGTCTTTCCTCGCACTAGCGACATTCGCGAATGGCGGGAAAAATGTGGATGAGACGATCACTGGATCAGCGTTAAGTATAAAAATACCACTTCTTTTAAATGCATTTTTGTTTCAACCAAGTACCACCTCTACGCAGTCGTAAAGCAAAAAACATGAAAAATGTTTAGAAATTATTAAACTGGTATTAAATTGGTTACATCTTCCAGTGTTCGATGTTCCAAGCAAACCAAACATTAATTACCAGAGCATATACAAAGTTTTAAATGTTCTTAAACAGGGGTACCTACTCATTGACAGATGTTGAATTAAACAAAAAACTGTAGTTATATGAATAAAATTTGCTTCATAATGTCATGACTCATGAAACAAAGAAAATACATGTTTTTTTTTAACCAAAAGAATTTTAGAAATAGTTTTCAGAATCCTCATAATTTAACAAAACAATAATCGTATGACAGCCATGAACTTAAACGCACTTTTTCACGGTGAAAATGGCAAAACACAGAAACTGCGTCACAATGTAGGCCATTTATATGGACCGTTTTAGCGCTCTGTAGGAATGTTGAACTTTGACGGTCACTTTTGACTTTTACAGCAGTCTAAGTGTAGTTAGTTTCATATAGACATTTGATCCCAGTAAAAAATAGAATCGATTCACATCCTCAAAAAAACTGTCTAAACGCATATTATATGTTATCAGCATCGAATAATCGAAGCTGCAATGGCGCCGTGGAGAAATTTCACCGTCCTTTATCCATTTTCCATTAAAGCATTCCCTGCGAAATGCCTCCGTGATGAAATGCTGGGAATCGTATTATACAAAACCTGAGGAGCTGTTCTACTTTCACTCTTCCTTGCAAGACTTTGAGTAGCTTTTTGAATGCGTATTGTTGATTTTCTAGGTTAGAGCGGGGATCGTGATATTTAAAAACTTTTAATTTAAATTGAAGGTTCAGTCAGTCTTCCATTCTATCCCGGTATGTTCCAGGCTTATTATTGGATTTCGAATCATCATTAATTTAATTAATTAATATAATGAGAGCATATTTATTTATTTATTTATTCATTTGAACTTTATTGCATAAAAGAAAAACTTAACGTACAAAAGGCGGACTTTAATTCGCGGTAGCTTTAAATAATTGCATTTTGCTCACCGTTATCACCAGACCCCGTTATCACCAGACCCCGTTATCAGGGGTGAAAATTCATTGAAAGGGTTGTCACTAGTATGTTCTTATTTACAAATATGTAAGCCAAAGATCAATAAATAGTTAAAACAGACTATATGTATTGACCCGTATTGCACATCTCATACTTTAAAATCATATGCCAACAATAATTATTGACAAATAAATTACAAAATTGCCTACTACGAGTTTAAAAATGGAATTAATTCGTTTTTAAGCCACTAAGTAAGCAGTATAAGCAAGTAAGTACATTGTTTACATCACGATGATACATTAAATTATTAACTTAATTATTAATTGTACCTTCTTGTTAAAAAAATATGTGTAGAGCCAACCCTAGCATTTTCAATAAATTTACACCAGTGCCAGTGATAATTTACACCGGTGATAAAGAAGTCTGGACATATCACGCAGCAAATGACGCATGTTTGAGCTGCTGAGAATTGTTTTAATGACAAAACACGAAAACTCAATACATGTCTTGTTTTGTTACATTTTAGAACAAAGGAATATCCAGTTCTACCTCTTTTAACGAAACATTGTACAGAATTTATGCTTTCATTCTCTAGTAGCCATATTTAACGAATACCGGTGGCAACCAGCTATGAGACATTATGTACGTATGTAATACAATAATACTTTATTGGACACTGCAATAACGCTAAAAAGCGATCTCTTCCAGACAACCTAATAATAATACGCCCATGAGCCTAAAAACACGAGTAGGTAGTGTAGGTACGGCGCTAAAAATCTTACCACAAGTTATCTTTAATTGAATTAACTAGTTTAGTGCTAAAGAAGCAATTGCTAATTTCTCTCATCATTAAATTGGTTACGCCGCGCGATTTTATTATTACTTTTACTTTTCTCTAAACTGTTTTATGTTTGGTCAGTCTGAATTATGATTTCCGTTGGCTAACATAGTGTGAAGTTTAGAAGAAGAAAAAAACTAAAAATGGCAGCCATGTTGTGTTTAAATATGTTTTGTATTCCTGGAGGTTGGTATAAGAATTTTTAATATAAAAATATTATATAGGTACAGTCGAGTTCATTTACATCTACACACTTACGAGAACATAAATATCTGAACACGACTTTATGCTCCTGACAATAGGGGTCGTGTTCAGATAATTTTGTTCTCGTAAGTGTGTAGATGTAAATGAACTCGACTGTACCTTCACATGCAGTAGAGTAATGCAATTACTTTTTACTTTCATTTTATATGAAGTTGTCTAAAAGCGGTCAACTACTCTACTTACTTTGTCTCAATCTTAATAAAAACCTACATTTTTTTGTGAAATAATGACGCTGCTACCCATTTACCCAATGGCAGTATACGATACGAGGGCCATGGCCATGGCCCTTGCCCCGCCACCGCAATCAATAGAGGAAAAAAAACTTCAATTTTGTATAGGTAGGACCCCTGATTTAAAAAAACTTACAGATATATCTCTAGGAAAAATACTTATACTAAACCAAAGTTTTCTCGCCACCTTGCTAGGAATAGGATACGTGGTCCTAACGGAGCCGCAACATAAATTGCGTTTACGTTAGCCACTACTTTTTTGGCACCTTTTTTTTTCCTTGCGGGCCCGATGGTCCCTTTGCACTGACATGGCTCGTCCTTTTGGACATGGCTAGCATATTTTGCTACATTTGTCGCGCGACTTATCGTCTTGCTCGCGCGGTAAACAGTAAAGTGACAGGTAGTATTTGTAGCACGACAAAAAGTCACGTCACGTGTCAAACTTAGAGTAAAGAAAATTCAAAAGAGTACTTGTAACTCAATAGAAACCTACGACTGTATTGCTATCTGTAAAGCACGTCAATTTTCCGCAAGAAAAAACGAGATGGCAGTATATTTGTCAACACGTCGACTGCAAGGACGACCCATATGTCAATTTTTTGTTGTTAGTGATGCTCGAATAGATTTATCGATATCGATACGTATAGTGCTCTTAATGCGACTAAATTAAAAAGAATAAAATTGTCAGTGGTGTCATGAACATCTGCTAACTCTCGTACTTTATATGGTAGCATTAATAGTGTCAGAGAAGTCTTTTTGACAGTCTTTGTGAATTTTAGGCTGATAGGGTGTGACGTCATCAACGCCCTATCTTCCAAAATCTATTATGGCAAAGTTATGCTAGACGGGCTGGAGTGCTGTCGTGAATTCGTGATCCTAGATATCTATTGAGGTAGTATAATTGAGGAAAATTTTATACATTTTGAGGTTGGAAAGTTTTTTACTAAATTGGACATGTATGGACGAATAGCCTAGATCTCTTACTTTGTCTGTTCGTTCATACGAAAATGAGTAAATTGGCTCATCGAGTAAAAGTAACATTTACACACTTTTTTTATTTTTTTATTTCATGACCATGGAATCAGTGTCCTTCAGTCACACTTAACTAATGTTGCCATATTCTTACTAATGGGATTTTTTATTAATATAAATGTACCCTGTGGGTCAATAGTTATGGGGACAGGGTTAAAAGGGGAATATTAGATCACAAAAATCCGTCCTAGTCTCAAGTTATTATAAGCTCTAGTAGGCTTGTGAAATGAGTACTTAGACGACGATATACATACTGATATGGATAACTATTAACTATATTAAATACATAGAAAACACCACAATTTATCTGCTTTGCCCGAAGGTTGACTGGTGGAGAATGCGTCATGGCATTAAGTCCGCCTTTTGTACGATAACTTTTCTTTTGTGCAATAAAGATTAAATAAAAAAAACATGGACCCAGGAACAAATTCGAGCTCATCACATAAATATTTTCCCTTCCCGGGTATTCGAACTCGGGTCCACCAGCTCCACTACCACTGCGTCAATCGCATCAGCGAGGATTACATACAATGTTAATCATGTTTGTCTGTCTGTCGCAGGTCAGAAGATGGGTGACCAGGAACAAGTCCGGTGCTCATCCAGCGAGAGTGATAACTTCGAGAAAATCGACTCGGACGAGCTCAAGCCTGAAGAAAATGTAAGTAAAACGTTTTATCTGTTTTTATTCATATGGGCATTATATTGGCTTAAGCACAAAAAAGGTAAAATAATTCCTTATTTTACCTTTTAAAATAAGTAAATGTTGTGCAAATAAAAACTTAATCTAATCTAAGGGGCCATCCATAAATTACATCACACGTTAAGGGGGAGGGAGGGGGTCGACGAAGTGTGACATTGTGTGACAAGGGGGTGGGAGGGGTCCTAAATTTCGTGACGTCACATTTCAAAATCTATTATAAGTGTTAAAACACGAACTTTAAACTATTACTTTACGAAAACCTCAAAACATATACAACTATATCTGTGTAAATATAAGATACCAATTGTTTTGTCGACCACTCGCTCTACTATCATCGTTTTATGTGTTGTTAATTGTTTGATTTGATGTTATATTTATAAAAAAAAATATTGAAATGGAAATACAACCGATTTCGGAACCGCTGTTTTCTTTTAATAATTTCTAAATGTAAATTTGCAAAATATGTGACGTCACACTAGGGAGGGGGGAGTCTCCCAAATGTGACCAGCTGTGACAAGGACGGGGGGAGGGGCAAAAAATCATGAAATTCGTGTGACGTAATTTATGGATGACCCCTAATCTTGTTAAAACTTTCGTGAGACATATTTATTATTTAACTGTTGTATTAAGCGGTTTACACTCACGTGAAATTGTCAGAAACGGCCAAGCTCTTTTCTAGCTAAAATGCTCCTTAACAAAGATATAAGCCAGAAGTTTAATACATTACTGGAAATTGCAAATTTTTAATTTTTTTTAAATGGCAAATCTCCGTAACTAACTGTCCTTCAACATTCGCCGCACAACTGTCGTCAACATTGTCTCAGCTCTTTTCTAGCTAAAATGCGCCTAAACGAAGGTATAAGCAAAAACCTGAAGAGAGTGCCGGTTTCTTCAATATGGCGGCAGGCGTGAAGAGAGGGGAATTGTGCAATTTGTGCATTTTGCATTTTAAACACACTAACCATCTTAGACAACATATCAATAATTTAAAACTACCGTACTGTTTGTAAGGTCACGCCTAGTACTTCAGTCTATAATTATAACCATAATCATCATTTATTCACAGAATATATGGTACATAAGATGGTATAATATAAAACATTTGATCCTTATATATTCGGCCGTTATGGCATGTGAAAATTTACAAAACTTATCCTCTAGGTAGCATTCTTACTGATTATTTATATTTATGTAATTTTAATTTAATGGAAAAATTTGATTAGATTAGTAAGTACACTTATTACAGTCTATATTTTACTATTCTTAATGCATGCATAATAATTATAATGTTATCATAAGTATATTTAGTTTAATATTATTTTTACTTTAAAAATGTCTCCAAGAGAGTATTACGCCCTGCCCTGTTAATAAGTTCCAGTTTTAATTTTATGTTTTAATCACCGAACTAATACTAATACCCTTACTGCCTAACGTTTGGCACTATTAAGTATTAATATGAGAGGAGAGTGGCGTTATTATGTGCCAATGTGAAAATATTAGTATGTAAATACACGGAGACTGTTTCTTCTTTTTTTTGTTTAGGTACCTCAATAACTAGTGGCTCTGTGAACGGTAGACCTCGCGAGTTTGTTCTGAATCGGCTCATTTCTCCGCTCTTTGCAACATTAAAAAAAAAACTGATTAAAAAGATATTCTTTATACTTAACTCATCGAACCTACTTACAAAATTGTGAAAAGTGGCCTGTAGGCGAACAGCCGGAAACCTCAACATCCCGACTTACGAACAAAATTTTGGCGATGCTGAAACAGACAACTTGCTCGCTTCGATCGCTCGTTCGATTATTTCTTTTATTTATAAATTAACAATGCATTGACCCTACCACATGTCCATTCCAGGGCAAGCCAGCGTTCACAATGGGCGAGGAGGCCGAAGACGATGGACCGGCACACGAGGGTGGCGACTACTTCCCTAGCGCGCCACCCCCCAATCTAAAGCCGAAGCTGACGTTAGCCCAGCAGTTCGCTCTGGCTGAGAAACGGAGTACACTTAAGTGAGTACTTGCTTTTTTTTATCTAGCCTGTGTGGGTCCCACTGCTAAACAAAGGCCTCACCTCTTTCTCGCTAGTAGTCTCGCTGAAGAGCAAGTTCTAGGATGGCATTTACTTTAAAACTAGTTTTTATTTTTATTGATTCAAATAAATTTGATTTAAACTAGGTTTTTTACACCCTTATCTAACCTCGCGACAGTGGATCCGCCGCCAAGTTCGCGAAACAAAAAGGCGACACGCCCGGCCTTGGGTAATATTACACGAACAATTTCACCCCACTTTTGACCCCCCAATAGTTTACGATATTATGTATCTTCATTGACTGACGTTTCGAACGCGTGGTCTTATACGGCTCTGTTATAGTCCCCTGATTGAAATAGGAAAGTTTCATCTAGTTGGACATCTTAGGGATTTTATATATGTACTGCATTTCGGAATAACCTAATAATGGTGCAACACAACTATAAACTAGTCCCTGTTATCCTTTGAAATAAAGCCAAGGTTAATTAAAAAAACCTCGTCCCTAAAAGTACCATACTGATGGTGTTACTTACAATCTCCAGATGTGTCTCTGAAATAATATCCCGGTCAGCGAATAATGTTCGCTGGCACACTTCATTTGATTGACATTTCAAAAATTGACCTGGTAATGGCGTCGATATCACATCGACATTTTTGTAAGCCTGATAAAAATATACAACACAATTTTCGTACGAAAGAAGCTTTGCATTCAAGCAATGTTATTAGAAATTTATCACATTTTGAGAGGTCCCCGGAACATCATACGCTGACCGGAGTATACTCTTACAAGATTGTAAGGCGCCTAGTGCAAACAAATAGTTCACATTTATTTGTAATTCGAGTCTCCTGACAAATGTGTTAAGGCGTTGCAGTACTTTTCATTAGCGATATCCGATGTGCTAAGCGAAGCGAGAGATTAATTAGACTACGTGCCTTATCACACTTGCGATTTGCGAGCGAATTTTGTATGAAGGCGATCACGCAGTGAGTTCGCAGCGACACTTATTTGTAAAGAAAACTCGCTCGCAAATCGCAAGCGTGATAAGGCCCTAAACTTTTATTCCAAGAATAACTTATACTCGGATAGTTAATATAAATTGTGAATGTAAAATGTCATCATCATCAGCCTATTCTTGTCTACTGCTGGACATAGGCCTCTCCAACTGCACGCCATTGTAAGCGATCCTCGGCTACTCTTATCCAGCTTTTGCCAGCCACCCTGCACAGATCATCGCTCCACAGTCCACCTAGTCTGAGGGCGTCCCACACTACGCTTGCCGATCCGCGGTCTCCACTCAAGAACACGTTTACCCCACCGGTTATCGGTTCTTCGGCTAATATGGCCAGCCCACGAATGTAAAATGTAGTGTGTATAATTTTTAGGGTTCCGTACCCAAAGCGTAAAAACGGGACCCTATTACTGAGACTTCGCTGTCCGTCCGTCCGTCCGTCTGTCACCAGGCTGTATCTCAAGAACGGTGATAGCTAGACAGTTGAAATTTTCAGATGATGTATTTCTGTTGCCGCTATAGCAACAAATACTATTCATGATAAAACAATAATAATTAAGGGGGGCTGCCATACAAAAATAGGCCTTTTTGCGTGATATTTCGTTCAACGGGCATTTTCTCATGAACCGATAGGTTAGACAGTTGAAATTTTCACAGAATGTATATTTTTGTTACTGCTATTGCTATAACAACAAATAATAAAAAATAAGTAAAAATTAAAGGAGGACCCCATACAAAGAACGTGTTTTTTGTTCAATATTGGTACGGAACCCTTCGTGCGCGAGTCCGACTCGCACTTGGCCGGTTTTTTGTATTTAAGCTACAATAAGTTTTAGCTGGTTTTAGTATAATATAGATGAAAGTTTAAATTAAATAATGTAATATTAGGCTTTCATTTTGACTGAAACACAGGGGGAACCCTAGTTCAGGTTATGTTAAATTAGAATTTATTTGTTTATTATGGAATTTATAGTAATGGCAAAACCCCATACTAGTTTGACATCGTTTTACTTGGGATTGAGATTAAAGATTGATCGAATGCAGCCTAAACATATTATTTTTTTTATTTTACCTATATCTTTCACACAACACTTAGTGCGTAAATAAGTACCTTGTTTTTAAGGTTCAAGCTGAGTTTTAATATTAGCTAGATTTGGATATCCGTTACTTATTTAGCACACTGGATACGTCGCTTACGGTACCCAAAATTATCGTGCATTTTATTTATGAAAATAAAATCAAATCCATGACAAATTTGCGACTCACTTTGAGAAAAAAAAACGACCTATGTAATTTCAGTTGTAGAATTTTGGATACTTCATGCATTTCCGGGTCTTATTTTTTCTCTTCATGCATTAAAGGTTTTGTAAATACTCATTATAATCTTGTTGGATAATTGCAACAACTTAGGCTGCTAACTTTAGCACCTCAGTTACAAAATACTATTCTAGGTTGCCCATATTCTACTAGTGTAAATTAAATACCAAACTTGAGCATTAATCATAATAAGTTTACATAAACATTTGCACAAATTTGAACTTCATTCATACAAGAAAAAATGGCCCCAAAATTTAGGATGAAAACATTTTTCCAGTGCGTCACATCAATTTACAAGAAAAATTAAAAACGTGACGATCTCGAATGAAAATTTTAGATCACTTTTTAGGGCTAGATTACCTAAGATGGGACAGCCAGTTAAGATGGGATAAGTGCTTGTACAGAACCCTCGGTGCGCGAGTCAGACTCGCACATGGCCGGTTTTTTTGTTGTTTTGAATGATTTTGTTGAACGTTTCTGAGTAAGATTAGAATAAAACCGATTTCCATACATACATACACTTCCTTACAAACATAGTAGTAGGTACTTGTAGGTACGGTAAAAAAACGTTGTGTGGAATCTACATGCAAAGTAGTATTTTGTTTTTACTCTCACGTCATGAAATGCAATTCAACATTATAACATCATTGGCAATGACCCCATTCATGTCTAGACAAACTACAACTTTGTAAAGGTTTTTAGTGATTACAAAATTGTATTCTTCTCAAATGAGCTAAACACTAAACAGCCTGTTTACTAAACACATTTAGATACATTGTAAACAAACCAACTTTATTTACGGTCTAATAACTTTATAATCGACCTTAACGCGATGCCTTAAAATTATATTACCAGTAAATAATATTAGAAGCTCATTCGATCAAAATGGTGACGCCGATAGTTTCGTTCGCAGGTGCCAGAAATGGAGGTAAAGTAGTAGGTATCTAACCTTCGCGCTTAAAACACGTTCGTAGAGAAGATCACCTCGAAATTTGGAAAAAATATTAAATAATCCGTATAACTTCTATTAGGCGCGAGTGTTGTGCGTGTTTTTGTGTTCATAAAAATTCAAAGTGCGTTCGAAATTTGGCCCGGATTTAGTTTGTTTATTTTTATCAATGTTGCCACCTTATTTTATTTTCAGTCAAAATAGTGACGTGCAATATTATGTCGATATAGTTTCCTAATGTCGATGTCAATTAATCGGTATCTACGATTCAAAATAATGTTCTAAAATATATACATAACAATCGTAGCGCGTTAATTATTGCTTATTTTAAAAATTAACAATAACAAAATAAAAGGTAGCAATTTAACTGTACAGGTGAAGATAACTGCATAATTCTCGTTTCTCTTATAAATTTCACAGTATTCCGGCGTTTTGACAATTCATAAATAGTTGCTGATTTCCGCTCAAAGAAACATCCCTATTACATTAATCCTTTAATTCTTTAATTCATGTAAGATAAGGATCGACATATGTATATGTAGTGTGGTTGGTATTATACAGCCATACCATACTATATTACAGTGTGACCAGTTTGTAGTGATAACAAACGATAAGAGATAACATCAAAATAAGCGCTATCAGTTCGCAAAAAGAGTGTCCAAATTTTTTGTATCAATATTTGATATCTACAGTAGGTGTGAGTCAAACAGTTTTTTTGGAAATGATATGCAATTTGCGTGCTGTCAAAATTATCACTGTTTTGCAAATTTAATTTATTGAGAAAATTAAAATTGACCTCAGTAGTAATAAACAGTATAGACTATGTTTGTATTAATAGATTACTGATCTGGTCACTTTCTACGTGTAAATACAAAACAAATATGTGGTACGCAAATTACAAATATATTCGTACCATAGTTTTGAACAAAAAAAATTGTTAGCCACAATAATATGGGTTACTTGAACTAAATGACATAAAACAATTAATTTAAATGTTAACATGTACATCTTAAATAATATCAAATACAAAAGAAGGATCCCCAAAGCCCTGAACTACTGAAAAGGCAATAAAAACCCTCATTTCAATAGAAATATTTAAGTCTATTGATCAGCAACAAGTACTTTAATTTACTAAAATATTTTCTCAACACAGTAGTCTATTATAGAGTTATTATGAATTTTCTATTCAATCCAGTAATCTAACACCCCCTTATTTTTAATTGTGCTGAAGTAGTGAAACTCCACTGAAATTACGTTTAAAATAACACATAATGTCCATTAATTGTATTTTTGATTAAAATAGTCGTTAGTTTCGAGTTTTAAGTAAGTAGTTATAAGTTAGTTTGATAATAATAATAATAATTTCTCCAAGGGGCCTCTACGTGTTGGATCCATATCCCCACGCAAGCCTTCCAAAAGACCGGGACGTATGAGCCCGAGACTCTATGACGAGAAACAAATAATAATAATAATAATAATTTATTTATTTCTGAGAATATGGTAAATACAATGTTGGTTAATAAAATGGGTTAGTTCATCATATTCTACAGAAAATCGGCGTAGAAATTTTCAATTTTAAAATTATTTTAGGACTAACATGCAATTGACTAATGACTAATATTTCTAACTAATGTTTTGTGTGTTTAGAAACTCGGCAACTGAGTAAAAACATTTTTCAAGAAGCCATTTAAACATTTTTTTTTTCAAATTGACTCGTTATTAGGGTTTGGAATTCCTCTGGCAAACGGTTGTATAATTTTAAAGCCATAGAGTACGCGTTTGAACTCGAGACTTTCAGTTTTTGTGCTGGTTGAAATATTTTAAGTGGCTTCCTGCTTGGCCTGCTCTTGTTAATGACCTCATCATGTCGCGGAAAGAGCAGAGGGTGTCTTTTTACAAATTTAGTCGCTTCCAGGATATATTGACAGGGTAGAGGCAAAATTCTAAGCTCTTGAAATATTGGCCTACAATGGGCATCATATGCACTGCCATATACAGCTCTAACTCATTTTTTTTGGGTTACAAATGCCCTTTGAATATCCGTGCTATTACCCCAATTTATGAGTCCATAACGGAGGATTGAATAGACATAGCCATGGTAGGCAGATAATGCTGCTTCTTTTGACGCTATGGATCTAAGTCCATATGGGATGGATTCCATAATTATTATGATATTGGTTACTGTGTCATGTTAAACTGGTTTAACTACTAATATTTAATATTGTTAACTAGTGAGGCAAAATCCTAGCGGACTGGTTTTATGTAGTACTTTTTAATTTTCATTATAGACGTTTCAATTTGATTAAACTGCTCTATTACTTTATTACAGAAATAAAAACCACTACAGTCGAAGTAGTGCCTGCCGTAATAAACTAAGAGAAAACAAACAATGGCGTTTATAGTATGTACTTTATGAAGTTGCTAAGTGGTTGAGAATCGGTAATTTGCATCGACCTTAACGTGACACAGTTTACTTGGACAAGTATCATTGAACACCTATAAAGTACATTGTAGAAAAAGACTAGCATAAACTGAATAACCCATGTATATTTAATTTTTTTATGAATACAAGGTATTGTGGATAAATACATTGAACTTAAAACATGAAAAAAAAAATTTGCTTAATTTATAACTGCTGTAAATAATTTGTTACGGCTGCTGGAATGCTACAAACTTGTTTGGATCATACAGGACAGATTGTTACTCTCTACTAAGAATTATAGGTAGGTATTCCAAATTAAAGCAAAATATCGTCACCCTAATATAATCGCTATAGAAATTAAGTAAGTTAACTTTGTATTTAACCGTAAACCAAAAAGTAAGTTACGTACTGCGTTATTTATTCAAGTTTGATTCTAACTAACAATTCAAAGCATAAAAAGTATGGTAGTATATTTTAGTCAATGATATAACTCATTGTATGTATCTTTAGTGTGGTAAATTGTTATTTGAAGGAAAACTGCTGTTTTTTGGTCTAATATTTACATGATTTGACGTGCAAGAGCGCCCTTGATAACCAGTTTGTTGCTTTAAAACACTATTCACGACTAGTGCATTAATATATGTAATAGTTAGGTATTATGAGTATTAGGTACTTAAAGTAGTGTTAGCAAAGCAGGTACCAAAATTTTAATAATTGCGTCTAGCATGGTTTTTGGAAACATTACTGTTATTATGTGAGTACTTGAACTTGACGCATAATTTAAACGGATTAATTAAAAATAGATTATATAATTAGTGACCGCTAAACTATTACTTAATTAGGCAATTTATTAAGTCATACAACATCAAAATAATGAAATGAGTTTTCTTAGAAGCATATTATTAGAAGGAATTGTTCAATTAAAATATTATGTACCTACAGAAAACATGACATAATCCAAAATGTTGAACCGTAAGTGGCGTGTCAACAATACTTGTTAACAATACCACACAATACTATCGTTATTATTGCACATGTTCACTCTATCTCGTAGGTTAAAATTTAAATCATTTCTTTTTCAATAAGTTCATTAATAAGTTCAATAAATTCATGCACCACCTAATTTTTTTCTGCTTTGCCCTAATGTTCACTGGTTCATAGCATTAAGTCCACCTTTTGTACGTTGACTTTTCTTTTATAAAATAAAGATTAAATAAATAATAAAGTCTGTTCAACTATTTTAATGTATATGAATACAAAGATAAATAAATTCAATAAATTCATACCCAACATTATGAACATACGTTCATACTATTTCAAAGATCTTATTTTACTTTTTTATATAATAATAACCAATATAGATGTCAATTTCATAACCTAATAACGTATTAATTGATTGGTACTGATGCAGTAGCGTTATCTACCCGAAGGATTCGTCGGCATAGTAACGCGTATACATAAATAAACGACTGTTGACCTTAAGACGACTTATTTGTGAGCCACGTGCCACGACTTTGCGCGACCAGCGGCATGGTGAGCGGTTGAGTTAGTTATCCCAGCGTGGCGGCCGGCCGGAGCCCTACGAGTGAGTGAGACATACGTATCGCGCGCCCCGCGCTCGCCGATGAGACCGAATTCGTGGCATCTCCCGAGTATTGTTTTGCAAGTCAATTTTGACAGTTGGGTGTTATTCGATTGTATTTCAATGTGACATATATTTGAAAAATTGGCTTCCATGGACTAAACGTATACTTATAACATGTGATCATCATCATATATCAGTCAAAAGACTACAGAAAAAACTGTCAAAAAGGAGGGAACTCTAGTTCTCCACAATACGATATTTGACTATTGTAAAATTAATTATGTCATTAAAGCCACTAAAAAAAACATTAAAAAATACAGGGAACCAAAAAAACTCTACCACTAACTTTTGGACATTTTATTATTTTTCATTGGACAAAAACTAAAAAGAAGACGTGTTTTTACTACAGATTTTTATGACGTCACAAGCCAGTGTGTTCATAGAAACTTTATACTAACAAATCGTTTTGCCATGTCATAAAGAGTAGCTAAAGCAAATACCGTATTCAATGGAACGAGCGCTGTTTTCAATATACAATTTCCCTGACCTAATTATTGACCCACTCTTTTAAAGCCATAATCAGTACTAAATTATATTAAAAGGTGTATATTTTATAGACGATCATTACCATAATGAAAATGGGAGCTTTAAAGTGCTCTTGATGTTTTATGCATCTGAGTTAGTGGAGGTATTTGTATAACCAACACATTTCATCTTCCGTATTTTACATGCAAACACTTATATTTTCTTAACTAAGTCCAAAGTCTACATTGATGCGCGTTACGTACGTGTATAATCACATTACAAATGTCATGGCCACTGTCAAACATGCTCTATTCCTAAACTGAAGCCTTTTACGAGTTTAACGACAGTAACGCGTCTTAACCATATTTTTTAGGATAAAAACGAAAACTTGTTTCTAAGATGTTTCTAAGTAAGTTATTCCGGCCAAAACATTCGGTAGCTTAATTACAATTTCAAGTCAATAGAAAAACGATAATCGATTGTAGGAATTATAGGTGAGTCAAAAGAAGACTCGCTGACAGTAAAATAAGACGCAAAACAGATTTCACTAGAATGTAGAGCATTTACACACGTACATACTAAATTGCATATTATCGCGCCTATAGTATGGTCACGTCATATTTAATAATCTTTACACCTATCATTATAATGATTAATGTCAGAGTATTTCACTGACAAAATAGCGGGAAATCGGATTGTTTCCCGGAAGAATTTGTAAGGAACTGAAGATAAATTTAAATCGAAAGATTTATCGCGAACTCTACATATAGGAATATAGGAACATTTGTAAGAACCGATTTTACTTCGACTGTACACTAAAGTTCGAATAAATTGCCTATTATTTGTCACGGATTACCTACTTATGGTTACCTGCCTATAGTTTTAATCTTAAATCTACTGGGTTAACACATTCCCAGGCTAACAAAAATGTAAAACTTCGGTACTCTACACCTGCCTCGCGATTCGCTTGATAAAATTAGTGTTAATTATGTAAATTGCTGTCGGACCCTATGACGTGATTGTTGCGGCACTGTTAACGATTTAAAGCAGAAGTTGAGCATCTTAGCAGAATTTTGTTTCATATCAATATCGAAGAGAAAAATGTCATTAGGTGATAAAATTGTCGTTAATTCTCAATTCTGACGTAAAGTTACTTAAAATGACTCAAAACCTAATATCATATCCTTCCTTACTTGTAAGTACTTAATTAGATGATGGGTATATAAAAATGTGTTGATGCTTTTGTTACTCACAAAAAATACTATATGATAGTAATTGTTATTGGACTAGAAAGTCGTCGAACTTAAAAAATACATATTCATGTAATACTTAGTCACTTGACGCTATCACTGATTCTAAAGTCAAGGTCGATCTCTGTTTGTTGGATATTCTTTCCGGTAATACTCTCACAAAATCCTGGCCTAATTTTAATGTACTACGTAACGTATACTACAGTACATGTACAAATTCGTCTTGTTATAATTAACTACAGTTTTTATCTCTTCAATATCTGTAGTGTATTTTAAACAAATTACAAAAATGACCAAGTGAAGTGAAAATTGTATGAGTTCTTTCGCCGCATTCGCTTCCGTTGCAAGACACGTGTACGGTTTCATCATGATGAAGCGAAGGACATCAAAACGGTTTGTCATCGGTGACAATGAAGAACAGCCTTCGTGGGAGCTTGATGAGGCGACGGATGTGTTGCCAAATCCGCAGAAGTTCCAGATGACCCTGGACGCAGAACCAGAGCGAGAAAAAGAGGAAGAGCACAACAAACAGCAGCAAAGCAGCAGTAAAGGGCTGCTCAGGCCTCCTAATCAAACCTTGCAGTAAGTTTTAACTTCTAGTTTTATTTATTAGGCTATTTTAGAATGTTTATAATAATGTTGAATAACACTTGTTTCTTAACTTGATGTTAGTGCAAGTGGTTCTAAACAAGTAAAATTATATACCACGACCTAGAGTCCGTCAGCACTACCATACTTGTCGTTTTTGTCGCATAGCGCAGTATGTCATATTAAAGCCCAACTAGTCTGTGTCGGGTATTTTTAGGCGGTGTTTGAATTAACAATGTACGTTGGTTATTAGTGACAATTGAATTGTCAATATATGTGTCCTTTTATGAGAATTTGTCATGTACAGGTCTGATCAGGATATGGATGCGGATATCATTGATGGGTAAATCAGTATGACGAATAGTTATCTATAGTACCTTACCTGTTAAGAAACGGTAAATTAATTGCCGTTAATATAAGATGCATTATGACCCCGTTGCGATATCCTTAGACGAGTATCATTACTGAGACTCGTTACTTTTTCATGTTGTTGTTATGATATTTACCAAGGCCTTCCAGTCCGAATGTTTCGCTTTAAATTATAAACATCGATAATTAAGATGAATATTGAATAACCGTATAGGGCTTGAATATATGTATTGCAATAGTTACGATACATACATTCAAGCTCTATCTATTATTCTTTGGGACCTTTAAACGTTAAATTTCTGGTTAATTGTACGTTCAAAAGTCCCAAAGGATAATTAAAACAACTTCGCAAAATCGCCACACACGCATGCAAATGTAAAAAGCGATTCAGACGACGCGAAAATGTACATCCCGATTCACACTTGCAGTCTGCATTATAATTAAATGTGACGCTTTTAAACGTTACAATGACCTTTTCCAATAAATCCGTTACAATTCTGCTACGCTGTCTATATAATGTAAAGAATATTAAATCGTCGAATGGATACATAAGGTACAGTAAGTGTGGTAAATGTTTATTTATTTATTTAAACACAACTGTCCTTACAGGCTAACCTAATTCGATAGCTTGGTTTTTTTCAGAAAATCGACACAGCATGGTTTTTTTGGAGTTTACTCCTTAAGAATCGATTTTCATATATAAGCCCGGGGTATGAAAAATATGGGGTATAAAATCGAACGTATCTGCCGTGCTAATTTAAAAAGTCGTATCTCAGTATACGATCGGAGTAAAAATACGACTTCTTAATTTAGCAGGTTATGCGTTACGCGTTATAGGCTAAGATCCCGATATAAAATGACCTTCACCGAGATGTTTATTTTATGAAATGTATTTTATAATCAATTTAATATGTCAATAAATATATTGCATATGGGTTGCCTAACAAATTTTAGTCCAGGGTATGTTTAATTAATAATAAAAAAAAATGTTTTAAACATTTCACCGGTTTGATTAATATTAGATAAATTCTATACCAATCGAAAGTATGAAGCCCATAGAATATGCAAACGTTAGGTTACCTATTCTTTTCCCGTCACAACTATCGGGTAGCCAGGTATAAACAGGTAAATCTATACCTACTAGGATTTTGCAACGGTCTGATTATTGAATTGAAACTGAATAAAATTAAAGATTATTTAATTATGAATTTATCTAATAATCAAATCGGTGAAATGTTAAAAAAATATATATTTTTATTTTTTACTAAACATACCCTGGACTAAAAATTGTTAGGCAACCCATATGCAATATATTTATTGACATATTAAACTAAATATAAAAGGGTACTAATTAAACAAGCTTCTTTTTAATAGCATTATTCGCTTCAGAAAATATAAGTTACCTTCTAAATTACTAAGTCAGCCACAACCAACGCGCGTCTGAATAATAATATCTCAGCCACTAGTTATCTTCTTTGTAAGCCACTGTAATTGTAACTTAGCATGGTGATTATTTTTTAGCATCTAAATTTGAGGCATGCATTCAAATAGCAAACTTCTAAAATATTATTATATGACACCAAAATAGTAACTCTATTAGCTTCTAATTTTATAACTTAGTATGTTTAAAATGTAAGTCATCCTACATTAATCGATCGTAAAATTTACCTAAAATTGTCATCAAATAGTATATTAAAGCCACTATTATTACATATGAACTATTGAGGAGAGAACAAAACAAAATACTTAAATCTCATTTTAGGTTAGGGTCGCAGTTCAACCTAACACTCCTCCTCGCTTCGCTCGTCGTCGTACGTAATCTAAGCCAAGTCGGATCTGCCTTAGAACTAGATTGTTGTGGGTTACGTACCGTTGTATTTTTTTTTTTTTGAAGTAGGTACTAGCGGCGCCGCGCGGTGTTACCCGCTCATCACACGGGGACACTATTTATTTTTCGAGATAAAAGGGGCATGTATTTAAATCGATATCTGTATATTTCCTTTTTTCGATCAAATATTTGAAAGTTTCACCAAAAATACTGACTTGCACACTAATTATGCACACTAAATAATGCGAATTCAATATACTATTTAAAGGTATTTGCAAAACTGTTTTACTGAATATAAAAAAAAAAACTAACCTAACCTAACCCGGCCGAGTCGGACCTTAGTGTGCAGTGCGAGGATAATTAGTTTTCGAAAACTTTAATTAATTACACATGCACCTATCGCAATATGAACGAACGAATGACAATAAACAAACATGGCGGGTCGTTCGGTACAAGAATCGAATGGCGCTCTCTGATTGGTGCAAATGGCCGTGGCTGTCATGGCGCGCACTCGCGCCAAATCGTTCCTACAGTGGCTATTTTCATGATAAAAGAATATGAAGTATTATTTTAGATGTTAAGTTATAATATATCATGCTGTCTATTGAAGCTCGAATATATAATTTTTGAGGAGCTTGTATTGAAGCTGTAAAACGAAAAATGATGATGAGTTACAAATTTCGTGGCTGAGTTAGTAAATTAGATGGCAATGTATAAATCAGGAGGACAAGTAATAATAATTGTTGATTATGACTTGATGCTTTCTTTAACATTTTTAGTTGGCGTTGTAAAGAAGATGAATTAGTTTATTAGAGGCTATCTCATATTCCCGATGCTTAGTTATTAAAAGAGAAGTTCGACCAAGTGGCCAAAAAATAAAATTGCGGCCGGATTTATTATTTCTCAATATAAAATACATTCATCAAATAAACATCTCGGTGAAGGTCGTTTTATATCGGGATCTTAGTCTATAACGCTTAACGCATAACCTGCTAAATTAAGAAGTCGTATTTTTACCCCGATCGTATACTGAGATACGACTTTTTAAACTACCATTATGTTCACATAAACAAACTATAAAATTGTCAATGTCAACTTCATGTCGAGTGTCAACAAAATTTTATAAATAAAATAAAATTTAATCAAATCTACGCTTAACGGGTAAAATGTGCTGCTTTTGAAACAATAGCGCCCGTCACACAATCGGCTAAAAGATACGTGTTCGTTTCAGCTCCCAAACAAACCTAACAAATTTTTGTGATATCCAAGATAACAACTTTTATAACGTGCAATGCAAAGACCGTGTTTTCTTGGTGTTTAAGCCGTGCTTGTATGGTGCTAAGATCGAAGAAGACGTCTTGCTGTAGAGAGAGAGACCGCTTTAATTGTGACTCAGCTTTAAGCTTAGAAATAGAGAAGGCGTGAATACTTTTCCATCACCACTGCTCTCATTTTCCTGCATTCAGCCGCAGAATGGTTTTGATTTCGTGAAACTTTCCAGGATAAATACATACATAAATCAAGGATCCAACACAACCGAGCCATTCATTTTCTAGACGGGAGTCTTGCCGACCGACAAGAAGCTATGAAGTTTAAATCGAAATTGTTATGTTTTTGATGTTGGCTTTTAAATTGTATCTTTTTTTATTATAATTGCTTGTATTTTTACTTTTATTTGTAAGTGTTAGTTATAAATATGAGTGATCCTTCTTCATCCTTGCGCTGTCCCCATTGTCCCAACTCAACTCGAACTTTTACCCCTCATGGACTTAAAGTGCATATAGGGCACATGCATAAACATTTTCCCCAAGTCATCCCCTCCAACCCTAGACTGTCGGTTTCACAGCAAGCTCATGGTAACAACCCCATTCATCTAGATTTTGGTGATCTAGCTACGTTAAAGCAGTCAGTACGTGTGTTACGGCATATCCCCAAAGGGGCGCGAAACTTGGCAGCGGCCAAATTGAGCGACCTCATTGATAAGTGTATCGACTCCAATGGCACTCTTGAATGGTTTAGTTTACTGTCTTTTGCCTATTCCGCACTCAAATCGCCTGAAGCGTCGGCCACGGGCAATTTAACCACGAAAGTTAAGAGAAATATTAACTCTGCTTCTTTTGATATCAGTGGGAACATCGGTGCAGAGACCACGCCTTTGAGATCACACTCCATACTGAAGACAATTGAGCGTAAAGTACATGAAGGGGATCTCAGGTGCAGTGCGAGTGCTTATGTCGGATGAGGGCGTGGCGCCATCGAGCCCTGAGACTTTAGCTACGCTGCAGTCGAAGCATCCAGCCCCGTCCCGGCCGCTGGTACTTCCACCGGAACCTGACATATCTATTTCTGCCTTAACTGTTAAGCCGGAGGAAGTGGTGCAGGCACTCAGCTCTTTCAACAATAGTTCGGCCGCCGGTTTGGATGGTATCCGCCCTGTTCATCTTAAGGAGCTTACGTCTGCATCTGCGGGAGACGCCGATTTTCGGCTCCTGGAACATCTGGCCAAGCTTTGTAATTTTTTGCTCAGTGGTCAATTAAACCCTGAAGTTTGCTCCTATATTTATGGTGCTTCCTTATGTGCGCTGTCAAAAAAAGACGGTGGTATAAGACCCATTGCCATAGGCAGCGCTTTCCGCCGCTTAACGGCAAAGCTAGGATGCCATGCAGTGAGAGAAGAAATGGCAGCTTATCTGCAACCTTGCCAATTAGGGTTTGGCACAAGATTGGGCTGCGAGGCTGCAATTCACGCTACGCGGGCTTTTTCGGTAGATAGCAAAAACTTAGAATCCGTTTTAATACGTATAGTTAAGTTCATATCATTGTAATAGTTAAGTACTTATGCTTTCTGAAAAAATGACTGACTGTTGAGTTTCTTTCGGCGTTTCTTCTCAACAGTGGTCTCCTCTTGTGAAATGCCGGTAGACTCAGACATGTAAAAGTGCCCTTGTGGCCTACTTGCAGAATAAAGTTCATTATTTCATTATTATTATTATTATTATTAATTAAAATTGATTTAAAAAACGCGACAATTCAGTGGAGCGTGATGTTTTACTGTCCGAAGTGAAGGATAAAGTGCCATCACTCTACCCCTTCATTTTCCAAGTATATTCTTCCGCTGCTAATCTTTTCTACAATGGTCCTCTTGTTCTTTCCCAAGTTGGTGCACAGCAGGGGGATCCGCTAGGCCCTTTAGTTTTCTGTCTGGCCATACAAAAGGTAATTTCAGAGGTTAAATCCCCATTGAATATCTGGTACCTAGATGACGGTACCCTAGGTGGTAAACCTGAAGAAGTGGAACAAGACTTGCTCATGCTCCTGCCTCGTTTAAAAGCTCTGGGTTTAGATATTAATTTCAGCAAATGCGAATTTTTCCCCTGCAGTACCAACTCACACGATTCTTTCCCCTTATTCAGTGCTCTGCTCCCCGGACTGAAAGTGTTGTCGGCGAGATCTTTCAACCTCTTGGGGTCCCCAATATTCCCAGAAGCCATTCCTGAAGCCTTCGAGGAGAGAAAGCTGCTTCTGCTGATGGCTGCGCAGAGGTTGAATGAACTTTCGGCTCACGTAGCCCTCGTTATGTTGCGAGTTTGCTTTGCCGTGCCTAAGCTGACATATTTCTTGTGCACCGTGCCAGCCTGGCTGCACCCTGTCCAGACAGACTCCTTTGACTTCGTGTTGAAGGAGAGTTTGGAAAAGGTGCTGAACGTCTCCCTTAACCAAGGTCAATGGGACCAGGTTTCTCTGCCGATTCGAACTGGTGGTTTGGGCGTGCGTCGCGCGCGAGATGTGAGCCTCCCGGCCTTCCTGGCTTCGGCGTGTGGGGTGGTGGACCTTGTCACTCAAATTTTATCTTTTGATGGTGACAAGGCTATCATTCCTTACGCCTCCGATGCTTTGACGGCCTGGACGGCTCTTAATCCCGGCGTAGCCATACCCGTAGAATTGTTCCGTCAGCGTCTATGGGTTTATTTATATGAGAGTGCGCGCACCACGATTTTCATAAACCCATAAGTAAGCTTATTTAAGCGACAAAATTATCGCGTGACTAAAAAAAATCGTGGTGCGCGCCTGGCCTGAAGAGTAAACTCCAGTCGTGCGTCGGAGCTGACACACACACTTTTTTTTTCAAAATAGGTATGAGTAAATTATTTCTGTAAGCTCGTTTTGAATAAACTAGAATGTTGAATGAAAAAAAGATTTTATAATAAGTTCATCGTGCAACTGTGCTATTAATCTTAGTTAGAAATTAACGAGAAAAACCAAATACTTTAGCAAAAATATTTTAAATTGGCTGTAAATCATGTTTGTGTTTGTAGCTGACTGTACATGATATGGCTACGTCAGCTGCATCTATATATTAATCAGTGAGCCTTTTGTTTTTTACGTCTGTGTTTTAAGACATTTTGAAAGTTGATAATGAATCATCATTGTCTTGCGATTATTGTCTCAATTTTGTTCGTTATTCATAAAAACGTAGTTGACGTATCTAATAGTAATAACTTTTATGACACAGTATCGTAACAGAGTAAAATAGACAAATGTACACTTGTACAGTCTTTAACGTAATATTTCCATCTTGAATACAGCTCTTGTTCGGAGGTCGCAGTTGTCAAACGAGTTATTAACGCATTTTAACCGGTTTATTTGACGTAAGATGAGCACATGTCATCTTTACACATTTTTTCTCAAGTCTTCAAGTCGTAGTACTTGCGCGTCAATTTTTTGCTACAAAAATTCTATAGATGTATCCAAAATCAGTTTTCTACGGAGGGGTCTTGATTTCAGGCAAATCCTTAATAGCGCGATGCAGGATCGTATTTTGTTTTGTATGCATGCCAATTCGCCGCCATCTATAATTATTTATCTCCTATGTACTTCCTTGTACCATTATATAGGTATTATGTATTGTGACGAGTGACTGACAATGGGATTTGTAGCTTACATTTCACAATTAACTCTTCGAGTAGCGTGTGCATCATCCGATGTGCAGTTTTTAAGATAAGTACTTGACTGCGTTTATTATATTCGTGTTCGGTCATTTGACCTACTTTTGAAGTTAACAAAATACCTGTTATTGTACTTCTATCAATGTTAGTTAGTCATGTTCTGTCATTTTATGACTTTTATTCTAGGGTTTATTAAAAACGATACTTACTGTAAGTATTTGGTATCTTCATTGTATGATAAATTGATTAAATTCTGTTACCTATACGGGCACACTTATATACAAGAAATATAATAAAATACTCTTATGCACACATTGAGTGTTGCAACAACTCAAGTGTCAAAATAGAAAGTTTCCTTTTTTTGGTATTTTATGGGGCAGTGAATACTTATTTCGGAAGAGTATTATGTACTTTTTTATAAACTTAAACATCACTTTACTACGATACAAATAATTAAACAGTTTTGTAGTATTTACCTACGGCAGCCTTACATTGCGGAAAATCACATCAAAATCGTGAAAACTAGTTTCTTAGTTTAGGTAAGTACTTATATCGAATGAACAGCGTTGATATTGAATACGAATACACGTGTTGTATTATAACTTTAGCAAACTCGTATCCTCAACAAATACTACTATCGTAGTACTGGGTTTTTTTCTGTCAATTTACCGTATTATTTTCTTCTTTAATGAGTCGGACAACGTTTAAGTGGGCATATAAAATGACGTATTGCGTCTGTTTTTTTATAAGTTTGTAGATAAATGCTGCGTGCTTCTAAGTGTGGTTTAAGACTAACAATAGATTAATAATGTCAAGAATTCATATATTTTAATAGGGTTATTATTATTTTAGAAATTAGAAGAGGCTTATGCTGCTAAGAAATTCTTCAAACGAAGTTGTCGTGTAATTAGTAATTTATTTCACCGGTAACTACACTTTCGTTTACGAAATGAAGCATATGAAATTATTTAAAAGTTAATCGAATACAAAGGAAATACCAGTAAAGCATAATTAAATCGATCGGTCTTAGCCTTATACGTTCATATCTACGAAATACGTGACGTCATATTGTCAAGAATTTAAGTGAAGTTGATTGGAAACCTGTTTTCATCAAGGCATATAGACATTTGATGTTATATCAAAAACCTTGTTTTTTGTGTGTTATGCCAATGTATTACTGTGAGTAGTATTATTAGTAACATGCAATCAAAGACGGATCGGAATCGGGAATTTCATTATTAAAAAAATCAAAATGGGGTTTGAAAACGTAAAAAATTACAAAATTTCAGTTAATTATGAAACAAATTCGCTAGAGAAGAGGTACTTACCTAATTTTAATGAACTGTCAATAAATTTCTTGTGTTTAGTTCTTCACGAATGAGAATAGATTGATAAAAGGATTTAGATAACAACAAATAAAATTCAGCACGTTTATCTAGTCTAGTTGTTGTTTGTTTACATTTGATTTATCGATATGACCTTTTCCCTTCTCTAGCGTAAACACGCGCAAAAACAAATTATGAAATTATTGCAACCTTTTGCTAACGGCAACTCCGACTCAGATATCTATTATCCCACTCTAGCTCCAGTTAATCAATAGGAGTAAGTGAGAGCACACGATCGTACGATCCGTCAGGAAGCGCAATTGGCGAACTAAACGTCAAACAGTAAAAACAAATCTAAATCGTGCGGCGTCGAAATGTTGGATATTTACGTTTTAAAACAATTAAATACCATCTTAAACCGCGCTATTTAGTTTAGTAGTGTTTCTGTTATTGTGTTCCGTGTGGAAAATGCATCGTTCAATGAATGGATTGTATTCGGACAGCCCGTACAGGTTAGAAAATATAAATTTAAAAAGTTTTCTATTTCCTATTTAATTCTTATTCAAACGGTTATTAGTTATACCCTAGTCCTCTTTTTTTTTAAACGCAATCGGGACTCGGGTGGTCAAACGGCAAGGGCTATGTAATAACTTAATAAGTATGCCACGGTGATTTCACTTAAATTTCACTCGCGTATTTCGAATTTTTCGTACGCATTATATTAAATTAGAAATCCTAGGCGTATGGCAGGCGCAGGCGGAAAACGTAGCGTCGTCGTACTAATTTTAATGCATGTTATTTGTATGAAACATTAACTCGTATTTAATTAAATGTTTTCGACGTTTTTATTTAAATACTATCGATAAGTTAATAAAATAGCAAGAAATTGAACTTGTTTATGTGATGATTTCTGAGATGAATTATTTTCAGTACTTACTACTTATTCTCCTTGGTCCCTTGTTTGGGTTGGGGTATAGCAAAAGGGGCCCTATTTTTAGGACTTAGAAAATTTACGACCAAAAATTTTTTTTTTGTTTGTTTGGGCTTAAATTAGATTGAATCTTGTATATTACGCTAAAATAAGCATATTTTATTCTTTAAACTTTTTCTCTCAGATCGATATTTACCGAAATATTGGGGTTCAAAGGGGCGCGGGACTTTGAAAATTTTTGATTGTGGTATGGTATGTCATTATAACACTTATTTTTTATGATGCTATCGTATAGATGACGCTAAAATAAGCATGTTTTGTATGGGCAACTTTTCTCTAAACTTAATAATTACCGAGATATTGAGGTTTTAAGGTAAAACTGCTTGCTGAAAATGGGCCTTGCCAAATACTGACTTGCACACTAATTATCCTCGCACTGCACACTAAGATCCGACTCGGCCGGGTTAGGTTAGGTTAGTTTTTTTTTTTTATATCCCGTAAAACAGTTTTGCAAATACATATTCGAACGACCTTAAAATCTAATTTAAGCCTGAAAATTCGAAAAAATTAAAGTTTTTTTTTTAACCCCTTTATCTCGGTAAATATTACTCTGAGTGAAAAAGTTTAAAGAACAAAATATGTTTTTTTAGCGTAATCTACAAGATTCAATCTAATTTAAGCCCAAAAACAGCAAAAAAAAAAAATTCAAAAATTTTCTAAGTCCTAAAATAGGGCCCCTTTTGCTATACTCCGACCCTTGTTTGTATATATATAAGTCAAGTACTTATAAATATTAATACCCACATAACTAATTAGATATATAAACACATCAGATGGGGAATAGACAATAAAATTGAAGTAATTATCTCCTGACTTACTATTTTATTTGTTCATTAATAGTTTATAAAAAAATGTCATATGCACATTTTATTATAATTAGGCATCGGACTTTCGTTAGCATGGTAGGACTTTAGCTAGCTATGGAGCGGAAATTAAAATTAAAATACAATTGAATCTCATATCATATACATATTCATTAAGTGTATTTCATTCGCAATTCTAATTTTTTTGTCAAGGACAAAGCCAGCAGAGTACACAAAGACTGATTAGAGTAGGCATTGTTTTTTGTCATCAAAAAAATACTTAAATATCTTCCATGCGCGCCTTTTTCCATATTATTTAGGTTCTATATTGATCAAACATCCAGTGATGACTAGAAAATGCATGATATTGTCTATTAATATAGTTAAATCTAGGAGTTTCTAATGTTGTACGTATTGTATTTTATTTATAATTTTAGTCATTTAATGCTTGGGAATTTTAACCACAATACTCAATAAATGCAGTTTGGAATGAAATAGATGAATGAGTATGAATTGTATTGTAATGTTAATATCGGCTCCACAGCTCTCTAAAGTCCTATCATGCTAACGAAAGTCCGATGCCTAATTATAATCAACACTTTTGGGCGAGCACACTGTCAGCATGTAAATAACTTAGCACCATCTCTAGACATTGCTCACCCGAAAGTGTCAAGCATAGATTTGAACGGAATAGCGTCACAAGCCCAACATTATTTTGGAAACGCCTGATTAGATAGTCACAGTACTAATGGCTGTATTCTCAACAGCAGTCTCCTGTGCGAAATGGTAGATTCTGTCTATAAAAGTGTATTTGTGGCCTATTTACAGGATATAGTCCAGCAGTATAGGTAGCAAACAGGATGTATACAGTCCGACTATTAAAAAGTGGCAATACTGTAGTGTCCTCCCTTTCCCTCCCTGTAGTATTGCCACTTTTTAATTTCTACTCTTTTTGGTCGGGCTATAAGAGCTTACACAACCTCATAACTCTAATTTAAGCTGTATTAAAGCTGTATAAGCAGCCTGTAGTAGCACATCTTGGGGTATACACAGCAAAAATGTTCTATGGATGTTTTTGTTTGTTCATCTGCACAGCGTATGGACTTCCAATGAAGACTGCCTTTCTCCATAGACCGATACAATGGACAGCATTTGAACTCCTACCAAGCTGTAAAATGACAGTTTGAGACCAGTTCTGATGCAGTAGGTGTAACTATAATTTGGTGTGCAGTTTGGCGTCTGGACTTAATGCCAACGGGGTGATTATTTGAGCGTTTTAACCACCTTATTACTTGACCACAATATCAATACCTTAGTTCCCACTTGTACTATATACAATTATTTTGCCGCCACTAATTACAATTACTTTTCCGAAAAGTTAGTGTGATTGTGGTTGTGCTCATATTGACAATCCCCATATAATCTGAGGCACCGTTGTCTTGTAGAAGATCTTTAAATTCTCATCAATATAATGTTGGTTGCTTCTATAAATCGGCCAATATGGCAGTCAAGATTATGAGGTGGTCAAAACGCTCGAATCACCCAGCTGCAAGGTGGTTTGCAGTTTCGTCAACAGCTTCAGAACTGCCATTTTGCTAATGGGATGCAGTTTAAATGCTGTCTTTCTACGGCCCACCATTATGGAGCAACTTGAGACAGAGATTGTAATTTTCTTAATTTTTTGCAGGACCTTTTATAGTTAGTTTTCTTTAAAAAAAAACCGATTAATTGAATCAATAAAATGTTCAATGATTTCTACTGTTCAATTGTATGCTTCAAAGCTTGCAGAATTTGGTAATTTGAGCCTTTACAATGAACACCTATAGCTGTACTGTCCCGCCATGTGCTAATAAAGTGTTTGTTTCTCTCCCCACAGACCGTCTATGTCCCAGGGCACGGTGATCCACAGCCAGAGGTTCCAAGAGAAAGACTTCACCGTCGCCACTCCGGAGGAGTTCGTCAAGCGTTTCCAGGGCACCCGAGCCATCAATAAGGTAACTAGTATAATCAGTATCAGAATTAATATCAGAAGGCAAGAGAAAGAAAGGAAAACCTTTCAGGAGATGGGAAGATGATTTGACTAAGATAGCTGGCAAAACCTGGACTAGGCTGGCAAGGAAAAGAGAAGATTGGAAAGTGTTGGAGGAGGCCTTTGCCAAAGGGCACACAGATTAAAATAAATTAAAAATATATATCTAAATTAACTATACCTAATATGTATCTGAGAAAAGGCTATAAATAAATAAATAACCAGTACACTCATACTATTTGCAATCACAATAAAAAAGAAAAATAACTTGTTTGAAACATGCGTTTATTGCCGATTATTCTTTCTTAGCCAGCCTCAGTGTCCAAGACAAAATAAAAGAAGGAAAGGGAGGCAATGTCTAAGATGGGAAGATGAAATTAAGAAAGTGGCTGGTGTTACCTGGACAAGAAAACTATGGAAAGCTTTAGGGGTGGCCTTTGCGAAATCCAAAAATCACTCAACAGGCTCATAAAAATACAATAATGTCAATAACAGTAATACATACATATCAGACAAATATCAGACAACCTCACACAGATCGATCTAGTCCCAAATTAAGCTCAAGAAGGCTTGTGTTATGGGTACTAGACGACGATATACATACTTATATAGATAAACTAGCTTTTGCCCGCGGCTTCGCACGCGTTAAAAAAAATACGTTCACTTGGCATAACTTGGCATTTGGCATTGGCTTGGTATAACTCAAGCCCCCCATATTTTTTGTTTACTGTATCTTTGGAATATTTGAATGCTTTCACGGACATGATTCCTTGTACATTTTAGATTCAATTTCTACTTTCTTGTTTTGTTTTCTCAATGCGAGGCCTCCGACATTTTTGTGCACTGTCTCAATTGGTTACTTAAATAAAGTCATGCTCTAGAGCTCTTCTTTCCGTTGTGGTATATTGTCTTGCTTAGTGCCCCGCTTTTTTTGGTCATCATCTCCTTAGAATACTTAATCGTTTGTTTAGAATTGCTTTTCTGTTACCGTTTTAAGGTTTATGTATTCTCAATGTGAGCACTACTGCATTTTTGTTATCTATCTCGTCAGATAACTTGAAAGTTACACCAGTCTTGCTTTTTAGGGTTCCGTACCCAAAGGGTAAAAACGGGACCCTATTACTAAGACTTCGCTCCGTCCGTCCGTCCGTCCGTCCATCCGTCCGTCCGTCCGTCCGTCCGTCCGTCCGTCCGTCCGTCCGTCCGTCTGTCACCAGGCTGTATCTCAAGAACGGTGATAGCTAGACAGTTGAAATTTTCACAGATGATGTATTTCTATTGCCGCTATAAGAACAAATACTAAAAATAAAATAAAATAAATATTTAAGGGGGGCTCCCATACAACAAACTTGTTATAGATTATGTATATATATATAGGTACGGAACCCTTCATGCGCGAGTCGGACTCGCACTTGCCCAATTTTTCTTTCCGTTTGTTATATTGCTTTTTCTTCGCGCCTCCCGTCTGGTTTGGTCACCATCCCCATTTAGAATTCTTTAAAGTTTGATCAGACTTGCTTTCTTGATTCTTTTTTAGGGTTTTGTTTTTATTAGGGTTCCGTACCCAAAGGGTAAAAAACAGGACCCTATTACTGAGACTTCGCTGTCCGTCCGTCCGTCCGTCCGTCCGTCCGTCCGTCCGTCCGTCTGTCACCAGGCTGTATCTCAAGAACGGTGATAGCTAGACAGTTGAAATTTTCACAGATGATGTATTTCTATTGCCACTATAATAACAAATACTAAAAATAAAATAAAATAAATATTTAAGGGGGGCTCCCATACAACAAACGGGTTGGTTGCGTTAACTTTGCACCTCATTTGTATGGGGCGCTATACATACCAGGTGCAAACTTAACTTAACCACTTAAGGATGAAAAGTGTTTGTACGGAACCCTCGGTGCGCGAGTCCGACTCGCACTTGCCCAATTTTTTAATGCGTGCACTATGCCATTTCTTCACTATCGTTACTTTAAAGGTTGAGCAGAATTGCTTTCTCGTTAGCGTTTTTAAGTTTTGTGTCTTCTTGTGCAACATGTCTACAAGTAACTTAGGCGTTTCAACCGATTTACTTTAATTTTTCAATTTTAGCATGTAATGTTATTTAATAGCGGGCGGCTCTGCCCCCCAAACCCCTCGTCTTTTTCAATGCCATCTCTTCGTGTTACTTACAAGTTTTATCAGTCTTCCTTTCTTCTTTCCGTTGTGCGAGGTTTTTTCTTCGTGCTTCCCGTCTGGTTTGGTCACCATCTGTTTAGAATCCTTTAAAGTTTGATCAGACTTGCTTTCTTGAATCCGTTTTAAGGATTTGTGTTTTCTTAATGCGAGCACTATGCAATTTTAGTTCACTATCTTTTCAGGTTACTTAAAAGTTTGATCAGACTTGTTTTCTAGTTAGCATTTTAAGGTTTTGTCTTTTCTTTCTTTTCTTTCTTGATCACCATATCTACAGGTCATTTAGCCTTTCATCAGATTTACTTTAATTTTCAGTCTTGGCATATTTCATTTTTTAAGTGCGGGGGGCTCCGCCCCCCGAGCCCCCCGTCTTTTTCAATACCGTCTCTTCGTGTTACTTAAAAGTTTCATCAGTCGTGCTTACTTCTTTTCGTTGTGCAATATTGTTATTTCTTCGTGCCTCCCATCTGGTTTGGTCACCACATCTTCTTCTTCTTCGAATTCTTTAAAGTTTGATCAGACTTGCTTTGTTGATTCCGTTTTAAGGATTTGTGTATTATAATGCGAGCACTAAGCCATTTTAGTTCAATATATTTTCAGGTTGCTTTTATGTTTGATCAGACTTGTTTTGTTGTTAGCTTTTTAAGGTTTTACGTTTTCTTCATCACCATATCTACAGGTCACTTAGCTTTTTATCAGATTTAATTGAATTTTTCAGTTTTAGCAAATGACATTTTCTGAGTGCTCTGCCCCCCGAGCCTCCCGTATTTTTAAATACCATCTCTTCGTGCTGCTTAAAAGTTTTATCAGTCTTGCTTTTTTCTTTCCGTGTTGCGATATAATTAACTTAGTGCCTTCCGTCTCTGTTAGTCACCATCTCTTTAGAATACCTAAAAGTTTGGTCAAACCAGCTTTCTTGTTTCCGTTTCATTAATGCGAGTACTATGCCATTATCGTTCACTATCTTTTCGGGTTACTCAAAAGGTTGTGCAGACTTGCTTTCTCGTTAGCGAAGATTTTGTGTTTTCTTGATCACCATATCTACACGTAACTTAGCCTATCATCAGATTTACTTTATTTTTCTGTTTTAGCATGTTATACATTTTTTTTTTCAATAACATCTTTTCGTGTTATTAAAAGTTTCATCAGGCGTGCATTCTTCTTTCCGTTGTGCGATATTGTTTTTTCTTCGTGCTTCCCGTCTGGTTGGGTCGCCATCTCTTTAGAATCCTTTAAAGTTTGATCAGACTTGCGTTCTCGATTCCGTTTTAAGTTTTTGTGTTTTCTTAATGCGAGCACTATGCCATTTTAGTTCACTATCTTTTCAGGATACTTAAAAGTTTGATGAGACTTGCTTTCTTGTTAGCCTTTTAGGGTTTTGTTTTTTCTTGATCACCATATATCTACAGGTAACTTAGCCTTTCATCAAAGCTACTTGAATTTTTCAGTTTTAGCATGTAGTATTTTGTTAGAGCGGCCCCCCGTTTTTTTCGATACCATCTCTTCGTATTGCTTAAGTTTCATCAGCCTTGCTTTCTTTTTTCCGTTGTACAATATTGTTTTTTTTTTCTTATTGCCTCCCGTCTCTGTTAGTCACCATCTCTTTAAAAATACTTAAAAGTTTAATCGAACGTTGTTTGAGATTGTTTATATTTTGTCTAAACACATACTGACGCTGAACGGCCCTCGAGCTGTCAACTTAAACTTTGCATCAGCTGTATTAAAATTAAAGAAATCAATTGTACATAGTAATAACATTTAAATGTATCACTCATTAACTTCAAATTTGTGTAAGAGGTCGTAGTAGACGTAGTAATATAGTGAACGTATGTTTTAACGTGAGCGCAGCGGGTAAAAGCTAGTAAAACAATACACAAATTACAGACCAATCCACTCACTTCGCCATTGCGAAAACTCTGCTGCGGACGGCACCTCGGGGAAAACTACTGTTTAAAGCTCATAGATGGCGCTACTGGTAGCACTTATGCGCGTATCATATTTCATTAACTTTCCGTAAATATTTATACGTCAAAGGATAAAAATGATTTTACATAATTTTATTTTGATTATTGTCTCTCAAGAAAGTAAAAAAACAACTTATTTATTCATTTTAAATTTTCTCCGCGTCTCAGTACGTTTATGAAAAGAGGGTCAATATTTATAAACTACTGAGTAAATACATGAATTTTAAATGCAATAATAGAGTGGTGGTTCCCATTGTTGCATCGCGAAATTAATAATAACCAAATTGTGTTCAGTTTTGTTTCATAAAATGATCATTTCGTGTACCACTAACGCCATCTACTGCCCCAGTGTCCGAACTCGGCGACTCGTCCAACCTCAGGGCTATTGTCCCCCGGTGGGTAGCGCAGGCCGGCCCCCCGCGGGGTACGCGTGGTTCTAAATTCAAATTCACGACGCTGATGGATGACGCTATGAGATGCACACGACTTCATTCGCGTATTTTTTCTTTACCGTAGACGGAAAAAAGTATCCTATAATCATCTTCGGATGTCCAGCTATCCCTGTACCAAAAATGGTTAAAATCCGTCCAGCCATTTCGGCGTGATTGGAGGACAAAGGATTTTATGAAAACAGATGGCGCCAGGTTGGCACGGCGACGCGTGTCCATACAAAACAACAATCAAGCTGCATCACGCTATCAATATTTTTCCTGAAATCATGACCTCCCTCCATAGAAAATTTATTTTCAGCTCATAGGATTTTATAATAGTATAGATATCGTTTTTAATATTTATTGTTTTAAACTATTCAAAACACCTTGAAAAATAATAAGCTCATAAATCACAATAAATTATTTTCATCTACAATGTTACTAATAATATGACCTGTCATAATAATTTCCTAAGTAACGCCATAAGATTCAGGTGCCAACTTAATCGCGTACGTCAATAATGGCGACAGCACCACTGAACGGATACGTGATGGCCTCACTGTTTTGTTATCCGTGGTATTATGAATAAGGAAGCAAAGGGAAATGCATGAGATGACACGGTCATTATTACAGTAATTTCTTAGTGGTTCTGGGTTCAAATCCCGGCTAGGTGAAATCCTTTCTACATTGTAAATTTAATGATTTTGTCTTGTCTCGAATCATGGTTGTTTTTAATACAAAATGCATACATTGTCGAGCAGCAACTCTCAATAACTGATACACTGCTGCTTACATTTGTATGCGATCAATATTCAACAGCTTCGGTAGTAACTCTCGAAGTCCGGGTTAACCATTACAGCTACACCCCAGCTTGTGCCGAATCATGGTCACAGGCACGCAACGACGTGCATCGACTCTCGGGTATCGTGTCAACGGACGCATCTATGACTACAATATTGTATTTGTATGGAGCTGGTGTTATTAACTCAGGAAAAATCTTAACAGCGCGATGCAGTCGTTAGTATGGAGATTTTGTCAAAGTAACAACGCCATCTAGCGGAAAATTGGGTCATTGAGAACAAAATCTCAACACACCGTTAAAAATAAAGAATGACTGATATTTATTACTTTGAATAGATTTTATATATAAAAAAAACTACATAGATGCAAAATTGTGCCTAAATACATCGTTTATTATACATTTCGCTACCTTAGTAGTAAGTTAGGCCAAACACAAACAATACAAAAATTTGCGCCTAATGTTCTAAATGTTGGTTGGTAAAACATATTTAAAAATGTATTTAATTTACTTAAATTGATTCGAAATACTTTTATTTCAATTACACTCGATAAAATGGCATTAAAAAATCTGTTTTATTCATTAACATTTTTTATTGCGTCTCCGGGCTTTTTTATGGTCAATACTTACAAACTACAGAAGAATATAATTGCATATTCAATAAAAGAGCATTAATTAGCTCC
This sequence comes from Apotomis capreana, assembly GCA_947623375.1. Classification (NCBI taxonomy): domain Eukaryota; kingdom Metazoa; phylum Arthropoda; class Insecta; order Lepidoptera; family Tortricidae; genus Apotomis; species Apotomis capreana. Next base: position 3,493,575 of record OX392525.1, read on the forward strand.
GATTGTCGCAAATTGTGTTTTTAAAGAAATGTATGTTTTTTTTTGAGCATGAGCCAATTTACAACGAACATTGCACTCATATTTTCGTCTGTGTTGGTCGATAATTGGCGCCATCTTTTCTATCTATCTAAGACGGTTTCCGTAACTCAACGCCTCAAACAACCTTAACCTTAATTGTTAATACCGGTGGGCCGCGCGGAGGTACTATGTCGAATTCATACTTTTTAGTTTTTGTACACGTAAGAACCACGCGGGGGTCGCGTCGTTCTAAATTCAAAATCACAAACGCTGTCATTAGGTTACACATTGTAAGGAAAATATTTCATGGAATTTATGTTTTCAGAGATAAATATTAATCATAATAAAAAGTATCCTATAACCATCTTTGGATGTTCAGCTATTCCTGTACCAAAATTAGTAGCTTTTTAGGGTTCCGTAGCCAAATGGCAAAAAACGGAATCCTTATAGATTCGTCATGTCTGTCTGTCTGTCCGTCTGTCCGTCTGTCCGTCCGTATGTCACAGCCATTTTTTTCCGAAACTATAAGAGCTATACTGTTGAAACTTGGTAGGTAGATGTATTCTGTGAACCGCATTAAGATTTTGATGCAAAAATAAAAAAATAATCATAAATATTGGGGGCTCCCCATACTTAGAACTGAAACTCAAAATTTTTTTTTTCATCAAACACATACGTGTGGGGTATCTATGGATAGGTCTTCAAAAATGATATCGAGGTTTCTAAAATATATTTTTTCTAAACCGAATAGTTTGCGTGACAGACGCTTCCAAAGTGGAAAAAAGTTGGTCCCCCCCCCTCTAACTTCTAAAATAAGAAAATGAAAAATCTAAAAAAAACATATGATGTACATTACTATAAAAACTACCAACGAAAATTGTTTTGAACGAGATCTAGCAAGTAGTTTTTTTTTTAATATTTTAATACCTAACTTTGGACCTAATTTATATGGGGCGATATACATACCAGGTGCAAACTTAACTTAACCACTTAGGGATGCAATGTGTTTGTACGGAACCCTCGGTGCGCGAGTCCGACTCGCACTTGGCCGGTTTTTTTATCCAGCCGTTTCGGCGTGATGCGAGGACAACGGTTTTTTTGAAAACAGATGGCGCCAGGTTGGCACGGCGACGCGTGTCCATACAAAACAACTATCAGGCTGCATCACGCTATCGAGATTTTTCCTGAAATCATGACCTCCCTCCATAGAAAATTTTATAATAGTATAGATATATACTTAAATACATAGAACAACCATGACCCAAGCACAAATATTCGAGTTCATCACACAAATATTTGCCCTGGCCGGGATTCGAACCCGGGACCGCCGGTCAGTAGGCAGGTCTCTACAAACCGAGCCAACCGCGTCGTCAACCTACATAAACCATGTTTTGTAAGGTTGTTAATTTAAATAAAGGCTTACAATAATATACTTTCTTAGTCAGAGGTACAGCTTTTAGGGTCCCGTTTTTTACTCTTTGGGTACGGGACGGTTACTCGAAAGTCTCGAAACTCTTTTTTGTAAAACGGAGTCGGTTACATCTCGTTTTACAGAAAACTCGAAACGACTCAGCTCTAAATCTTTCCACATATCTTCGTACGTCAATCGCCAGAGACACGCAGAGACCTCGCTTCGTGACCTAAGATTGCATTAATGACGTCACAACATTTAATTACTAGTTATAACAAGCGATTTAATGTGCAGCGTTAGATAGTGATAAGGAATTGCTCTGACTCTGCCTAATAGGCTATTTAATATTATTAACGACCCGCGCCGGCTTCGTACGGGTGCAATGCTGATAAATTATACATGTATTATACATATAAATATTCCTCTTGAATCACTCTATCTATTTAAAAAAACCGCATCAAAATCCGTTGCGTAGTTTTAAAGATGTAAGCATACATAGGGTCAGACAGCAGGAAGCGACTTTGTTTTATACTGTGTAGTGATACTGACTAGGTGCCCGCAGCTTCGCCCGATTTTTAGGGTTCCGTAGCCAAATGGCAAAAAACGGAACCCTTATAGATTCGTCATGTCTGTCTGTCCGTCTGTCCGTCCGTATGTCACAGCCATTTTTTTCCGAAACTATAAGAGCTATACTGTTGAAACTTGGTAGGTAGATGTATTCTGTGAACCGCATTAAGATTTTGATGCAAAAATAAAAAAAATAATAATAAATATTGGGGGGTTACTTAGAACTGAAACTCAAAATTTTTTTTTCATCAAACACATACGTGTGGGGTATCTATGGATAGGTCTTCAAAAATGATATCGAGGTTTCTAAAATATTTTCTTTCTAAACCGAATAGTTTGCGTGACAGACGCTTCCAAAGTGGAAAAAAGTTGGTCCCCCCCCTCTAACTTCTAAAATAAGAAAATGAAAAATCTAAAAAAAACATATGATGTACATTACTATAAAAACTACCAACGAAAATTGTTTTGAACGAGATCTAGTAAGTAGTTTTTTTTTAATACCTAACTTTGCACCTAATTTATATGGGGCGCTATACATACCAGGTGCAAACTTAACTTAACCACTTAGGGATGGAAAGTGTTTGTACGGAACCCTCGGTGCGCGAGTCCGACTCGCACTTGGCCGGTTTTTTTTTCTTTACCGAAGACGGATAAAAAGTCCTTTGGATGTCCAGCTATACGTACCAAAAATGTTTCGGCGTGATGCGAGGACAAAGGAAATTATGAAAACAGATGGCGCCAGGTTGGCACGGCGCCGCGCGCCCGTACAACACAAATGACGATTCTGCATCACGCTATTCATCATCATCATCATATCAGCCTATAGACGTCCACTGCTGGACAAAGGCCTCCCCCAAAGTTCTCCACACCGATCGATCTTGCGCCGTTCTCATCCAATTTCTAGCCGCGATCTTAACCAGGTCGTCGGTCCACCTTGTTGGGGGCCTTCCAACGCTGCGTCTTCCGGTCCGCGGTCGCCACTCAAGAACCTTTCTGCCCCAACGGCCATCGATTCTACGAGCAATGTGACCCGCCCACGGCCACTTAAGTTTGGCGACAGACACTATATCTACAACCTTGGTGCTATTATTTTTCCTGAAATCATGACCCCTCCATAGAAAAATGGTTATCGATACAAACCTATAAGAATTTTACAGTAGTATAGATGTTATACTTTTAAGCCCACAAATTCACTAAATCTCTTGTTTCTTTCAAAACTCAACTGAAAGAAAACTATCTATCCCTTTCATAATTCGTATTTTATTCAAATGGTCCTATTATCTGTTGGCTGAATGTATGTATCTATGTTTTTATTGTTTATTATATTTATGTATTTATTTGTTTTTATGTATATATTATTATTTTCCGATTTTTGCACCGCCTAATAACAAAATCTTATTTTTTCAAGTTCTCCACTACCCAAAGGTTTTCTGGAAGAGATCGCTCTTTAGCGATAAGACCGCCTGTTGTTTACCTCTAATTGTAATGTCTTGCATTGTATTTCTCCTGTATATTTTTTGACATGTGCAATAAAGAGTACTTGTATTGTATTGTATTGAATTCAATGTTTTTGACATGAATGTAATTTTCCAGGTCCTCATAGCCAACAACGGCATCGGGGCTGTGAAATGTATGCGCTCAATCCGGAGATGGTCCTACGAGATGTTCAAGAACGAGCGCGCGGTGCGGTTCGTCGTCATGGTGAGTGCTCCAAACAATAATGTCGACTGTTGACAAACAGCACTCATTAACAGGCCTTATTCCTTTTAAATGCTGATTGTTTCAGACATTTTTCTCTATGACCAAACATGTTTCTTAACATATTATTGATGTTACTACCTAGAACGGGGCTATTGGGATTTATTGGTATATATTTGACAGCTACAGTTTGAACGATTGATAAATTTGTTTCATAAGCTACTCGAAATTGACAAAATTCACGCGGAAAATTATTTTTTTTCAACTTATTTTCGACTGCACGCAATAAAAGCATGAAATAGCTATATCACTACCTAGAACTCGGGGTATTATTCACTTCAAAAAGATGGTTGAAATTATCAGTATATTTGTCATAATATAAAAAAAAGGAATAAGGTCTCTTAAGTAACTATACCTACTGTCTCAATGCACATAACGGGTCCTTAATATATTAATTAAAACCGTGATATTTTTAAGTATTTAATGACGACGAGCGTCTTGTACAGAAAGTTGATTATAATCGAGTGGGGCGGGTAGACATAGGTCACTATTTAATATGAATGGGTTTGACGCCTGCTTGTATTTAATAGCGACAAATTCCATTTCCTTGGTTTGTCATTTCCAATCAGGGGCTTGAACACCTACTTAAAAGAAAACTCGTATCTCGGTGTGTCAATGCACTATGGGCTGCACAAATTATAAATAAATACCTAAATAAGTTTCTGTCAAAAATGACATTTTAGTGGCAAGATTTTATAGCCGACTGTACTTTTCTTAGGATATCCATCAAATGCTCACTGAGACGATTCTAAAGAGCCCAAGCTCGGTAGGATTGCTTTTTCTATTATAGAGTTCCTATGGCCACCTTCCGGCTCCATCATCAGATCAGCCCCATGGTACCATATTATTGTATTGTCATCAAAGTTAAGTAAGTATGCAAAATGTCAGCTCAATCGGTTGACGATATCTGCTTCAAAATTGAGTTGCAAGATTTCACCCGAACAAACATACTTTAAACATACCATGCAAGCTAAATAAAAGCTTGTAAAATATAACATGAACAACTTACTAAAAGAGCGATCATGAGTTGAGGTCATTTACATCAGACTTAAAATTGTTACAAAGTTGCCTTACATTACGCCTTATTTTTATCGTTTTTAAACCAAGTAATAAAGCTATATTTGTATTATTATCAAAACCGAGCCTCGAAATTTGTAAATGCGTAGTTATTCGGAAACTATGCGACCTATATTTTGATCTTCTTTATAATATTTTTCCTTAACTTCTAATATATTTATATAATGTTCCTAATCATAATAAAATTAAATAGGTACTTAATTTATCAGTATCACCAATTCCTTAAACATAATTAGCACCTATTTAAAGTAAACTACTTATGCTAAGTACTTTACGTGTAACCGTAAATTATTTTAACTGTGAAATAATTATCTGTAATTTTTCTTAAACCGGCCTAGGCCTTCAATTTTGTATGAAATTCCTTTAAAGTTCTCTCCAGTTGTGTAAGTATATCTGTATATTTTTATTTACTTATGTATGTTTATTACTTTTGTCTATTATGGTAGTCGTTCATTTAGTCCTATTATTATTATTGACCACCTACTAATTTCAAACATTAATTTTCAACTACTCCGCTACCTAAAGGTTGTCTGGAAGAGATCGCTATTTAGCGATAAGACCGCCTGTTGTTTACCTCTGCCTGTTATTTTAATGTATCTCATGTTGCGTTGTATACTCCTTGATGTTGGAGGTGTGCAATAAAGAGTATTTGTATTTGTATTTGTTGTTCCACCTGAAACGTGACACTTCGAAGCCAGTTACAATACGCACGTTATGACGACATTTCATTGGATGTTTGAGAAAATAATAATATTGCCTACTAGGACGCGCCCGCAACTTCGCCCGCGTTTTTTCTTTACCGTAGACGGATAAAAAGTATCCTATAACCATCTTTGGATGTCATGGTGGTTAAAATCCGTCCAGTCGTTTCAGCGTGATGCGAGGACAACGGAAATCTATGAAAACAGATGGCGCTAGGCTGGCAGTACGCCGCGCGCTCATACAAAACAAATGACGATCCTGCATCACGCTATTAAGATTTTCCCTGAAATCATGACCCCTCTCCATAGAAAAAGGATTTTCAAACAACTCTAGAATACTATTTTAATAGTATAAATGTTTCAGGTGACGCCGGAGGACCTGAAAGCGAACGCGGAGTACATAAAGATGGCCGACCACTACGTGCCGGTGCCCGGCGGCAGCAACAACAACAACTACGCCAACGTGGAGCTCATCGTCGACATCGCCGTCCGGACTCAAGTGCAGGTGAGGAAAAAGCCGTATTAAAATACAAAGAAGAAAGAAAGAAAATTCATTTATTGCCACAATTTACACAAACTTGATATGTGCCTACTAAAACTAACAAAAAGTAATAAAAAAATATATATTAGTCCATGCATAGGCTAGCTTAAACGCTAAAAGTGTGACAAACGGTTGGGGCGTCAGCATGATGCTGATCGTGTCGTCAAACGACACTTCAGCGCTGTTTTTCAGCCCTAACCAGAATTACATACATATCTATCTAATCGCATATGCGCACCTACAACAAACCACGTATCTTGCGACTCACAATTAACATTTTTTTTTTTAATAATAATAATAATAAAAGACTTCTATAAACAGTATACAAAAAGCAATGTTTTTTTTTTTAATGCTACTAAACGGCATAATATAGTTGAGTATTATAAGAAACAAAACGGGTTTGCTAGTGCTGTGTTAGTCGCCGCTGCGAGTTGCGACTGACTACCGGTCCAACGTCTTAATCCAAAGATACCGGGCTCAAGTTCCGGTGTGGACCACGTATGAGCGCAATTAGCCGCGTCCACACAGAGCGAGCCGCCTCGCGAGGCAATTGCGACGTACACGTTTTTACTTCTGTCAAATTTATGACAGATAAAACAAAATGGCATGCGACACTATTAACTCAATACACAATATTAGGCGAAACGGAATAACCGTAACTTGACATTGTGTGCTATTTTTTTGTTTTAAACATAAAAAAATATATAGTATATGCTTTTTTTGGAAAATCCTTTGTAGCAGTAGCAGTAAGTCAAAATTCAAAAGCTGATTGCGTGCGGCGGCGCCATATTGTTTTATCTGTCAAATGGGCTAACAAAACGGCTCGCGCTTGCCGCGCGCGGCATTCGATGAGCGTAATTTCATCCTATGCCCGAGGCATGCGCCGAATATACCGAAGAATGTTAAAAATTTCCTGGAGAGATAAAGTGTCAAACGACAAAGTCTTAAACCTAATGCACAAGAATCTGGAACTTTTGAGCACCGTAAAGAAAAGGAAAACCTCATATTTATGTCCAAAATATGAGGTTTTCCTTTTCTTTACGGTCTATAGACACGACAAATACAACATAATCCGAAACATCTTGGAAGGGAAAATCTATGGTAAAAGGAGCAGAGGAAGGAGAAAGCTAACCTGGTTAGACAACATCAAGAGCTGGTCCAACATTAATGACACTGCCAGTCTTTGCAGACTGGCACAAGACAGAAACAAGTTCCGGAAGATGGTCGCCGACACCCGTTGAGGATATGGCACAATGAGAAGAAGATGCGCCGAATGCCGCGCGAGGCCGCTCGCTCTGTGGACCCGGCTATTAATTTTTTCTTTGCGTGTTGATCTTTGTATCTCTAGAGCTATTAAAAAAATATGGTATCAATTTACCCACATTAAAAAAAAATCATAAAAAAAATTAGCAATGTTGTCAATTCCAAGTTTGATGGGTGTTTATTTATTTCAGGCGGTATGGGCGGGCTGGGGCCACGCGTCGGAGAACCCGAAGCTGCCGGAGCTGCTGCACCGCGCCGGCGTGGCCTTCATCGGGCCCCCAGAGAAGGCCATGTGGGCGCTCGGGGACAAGATCGCGTCCTCCATCGTGGCGCAGACCGCCGACATACCCACCCTGCCCTGGAGCGGGAGCGGTGAGTGTTACTACTTGTTATTCTCCGAGAACCCGAAGCTGACGGAACCTCACAGGCGCGGTCTTCATTGGACCCCTTGTGAAGGCCACGTGGGCCCCTTGAGACAAAAGTCGGTTCAGATTCAATGCATTGGGCCCCCAAGATTGTCATACGGGCCCCTGTCGAAAAAATGGCAATCTCTAGTTAACGTTACGTTATTAATAGCCGCCTTTATTCATAGTAATCGGAATAATATGTAGGTAGATTCAATACAAGGCCCAAGCCCCCAAGAAAGTCCACGGGCCCCCTTGGGAAAAAATGGCAATCTCTAGTTTGACTTCGAGAGAGTAACTTCATTAAGTAGGTCCAAATGTTTTGTGGCTGGCTGGGATCACGCATCAGAGAACTAGAAACTGACGGAACCGTACAGGCGCGGTCTTCATTGAACCCCCTGAGAAGGCTATGTGGGCCCCTTGGAGACAAAATCGCTTCATTCATAGTCGCGCAGACCGCCGACATACCCACGCTGCCCTGGAGCGGGAGCGGTGAGTGTTACCTTCTAAATGTTCATCGGGCCCCCAGAGAAGGCCATGTGGGCGCTCGGGGACAAGATCGCGTCCTCCATCGTGGCGCAGACCGCAGACATACCCACCCTGCCCTGGAGCGGGAGCGGTGAGTGTTACCTTCTAAATGGCCGCCTTTATTCATAGTAATGGGAATAATATTGGGCCCCCAAGAAAGTTATACGGGCCCCCTTGGGGAAAAATGGCAATCCTAACTAGAGATTGTCGCCTTTATTCATAGTAATCGCAATAATATGTAGGTTTATTCAATACAAAGCCCAAGCCCCCAAGATAGTCCACGGGCCCCCTTGGGGTAAAAATGGCAATCTCTAGTTTGACTTCGAGAGAGTAACTTCATTAAGTAGGTCCAAATGTTTTGTGGCTGGCTGGGATCACGCACCAGAGAACTAGAAACTGACGGAACCGTACAGGCGCGGTCTTCATTGAACCCCCTGAGAAGGCTATGTGGGCCCCTTGGAGACAAAATCGCTTCATTCATAGTCGCGCAGACCGCCGACATACCCACCCTGCCCTGGAGCGGGAGCGGTGAGTGTTACCTTCTAAATGTCCATCGGGCCCCCAGAGAAGGCCATGTGGGCGCTCGGGGACAAGATCGCGTCCTCCATCGTGGCGCAGACCGCCGACATACCCACCCTGCCCTGGAGCGGGAGCGGTGAGTGTTACCTTCTAAATGTCCATCGGGCCCCCAGAGAAGGCCATGTGGGCGCTCGGGGACAAGATCGCGTCCTCCATCGTGGCGCAGACCGCCGACATACCCACCCTGCCCTGGAGCGGGAGCGGTCAGTCTTACTACTTGTAATATAATATAATTGTATTCATTTTTAAGTATAATTTACGAAAAATGACTTACTGTCGAGTTTCTTTCGGCTTTCCTCTCAACAGCGGTCTCCTCTTGCTTGATAGTATCTCGACCATCATTTGTACCATGTTCTAAGAAATAAACAGATTATTATTATTATTATTATTAATGCCGGTAGACTCACAATCTGACTTGTAAAAGTGCCCTTGTAAGTAGGCCTACTTACTAATTAATTTTATTCATTTCATTTCATTATTGACAACATTTCATATTTATAACAGGTGGAAATTAATATAGAGATCGACAGGGCTTTATGTCGTGTACCTTAAAAAAAAATCTTTGAATTTATTCTTCTGTATTTAAAGAAATATAAGAAAATACATCAAATAACTGCAATCTAAGACAATACGGGCTGAATAGGGTTTAGGGAATGCAAAAACCGACCAAATTGTATAACCGATTATTGTATCTGTTATAAAAAAAAATAACCGATTAATCGGTTATAACCGACTATTACAAACTTTGAAAAAAAAAACGAAGAAATATGGTCTAAACGTGGAAAGCTATGCTGCGTACGACTTATAAATAAAACACAAACGATGTTTGGTACTTATCTATTTCTTTAATCAACAAAAAAATACAATCATTTCTAATTTCAATATTTTCAATCAACAATCAAGTTCAATCAAGTTCGGGATAAAGAAACCTCTCCTTTATCCATTACTCTACCTGCGCATTAGTAAGAAAGAGATGGGATGAGATGTTTATCTCCAAAGAAGGAAACAATGCGCCGTGGTATATTAGCTATAATACCACAAAGGCAAAAAAATATTTTCATGTTCCGACCGTTCTGAGAGTTTCCTCGGAACTCGGCTCCGGGCTCGGCAGTTTCGGTAGTCGTAAATTTGTTTTAAGTACAGTACCTAAAGTTACTTAGCTTATAATGATGTTTGGTTTCGCGGTATACTACAAAAATTACGAAAATGTAATGATTTAAACAAATATAAAACCCCCAAGAAAGTCCACGGGCCCCCTTGGGAAAAAATGGCAATCTCTAGTTTTACTTCGAGAGAGTCACTTCAGTAAGTAGGTCCAAATGTTTTGTGGCTGGCTGGGATCACGCATCAGAGAACTAGAAACTGACGGAACCGTACAGGCGCGGTCTTCATTGAACCCCCTGAGAAGGCCATGTGGGCCCCTTGGAGACAAAAGTCGGTTCAGATTCAATGCATTGGGCCCCCAAGAAAGTCATACAGGCCCCTGTGGAAAAAATGGCAATCTCTAGTTAACGTTACGTTATTAATAGCCGCCTTTATTCGGAATAATATGTAGGTAGATTCAATACGAGGCCCAAACCCCCAAGAAAGTCCACGGGCCCCCTTGGGAAAAAATGGCAATCTCTAGTTTGACTTCGAGAGAGTAACTTCAGTAAGTAGGTCCAAATGTTTTGTGGCTGGCTGACGGAACCGTACAGGCGCGGTCTTCATTGAACCCCCTGAGAAGGCCATGTGGTCCCCTTGGAGACAAAATCGCTTCATTCATAGTCGCACAGACCGCGGACATACCGACCTTAGCGGTGAGTGCTACGTTCATAATTGCCGCCTTTATTCATAGTAATCGGAATAATATGTAGGTTTAGATTCAATACCATTTGGGCCCCCAAGAAAGTCATACGGGCCCCTTTGGAAAAATTGTCAATCTCCAGTTAATGCTACGTTCAAAATGGCCGCCTTTATTCATAGTAGTTGGAATAATATTTATATCTAGTTTCAATACATAGGGCCCCCGAAAAAGCCATTCGGGCCCCTTTGGAAAAACACTTTTTAGTGGAACAAGTGACTGGATCTCAGCCAATATTGAAGCCAGGAATTCCAAATTTTGTTGTTATGTTCAGTTTTAGTAGCATTTGGTCTCGGGGATGTTATATATTTTACGTTCGTATCTTATCTTACCGCGCTTCAAATTGGCCTCTAATATAAATTAATTACTTTACAGACCTGAAAGCGGAATACAACAGCAAGAAAATCAAGATATCCTCTGAACTCTTCGCGCGAGGCTGCGTGACGACTGCAGAGCAGGGGTTGGCTGCTGCCCACAAGATCGGGTTCCCGGTGATGATAAAAGCTTCCGAGGGTGGCGGCGGCAAGGGCATCAGGAAGGTGGAGAACCCCGATGACTTCCCGAACATGTTCAGACAGGTCAGTGATTCCTCAGCTGTGCGCTGGAAGGCTACCTCAGTGTTCTGAGGTCAGGTCGGCTGCCCACAAGGCAACACGAGTTCCCTGTCATTTTGAAGTAGTAGGGCCTCGTGCAGGGTCCGTCCGGATTGTTACTACCGTCTTGCCTGCTAACCCACCGCCAAACAGCAATGTTCGCATTGTTGTGTTCCGGTGTGGGGGTAAGATAGCCGGTGAAATTACTAGCATAGAGGCATTCTATCTTCGTCCTCCGGGTAGGCAAACACTTGTGACTCCTCTGGTGTTGCAGGTGTTTATGGGCCGCGGTAATCGCTTTCCATCAGGCGATACGTTTGCTCGTTTGCCCCCTATGACATAGAAAAAAAAAAAAAAAAAGTCATGATTTAAGCAGAAAGGTGGAGGATCTGGACGACTTCCTCGACATGTTCAGACAGGTCAGTTCCTCGTGAAGTTAGCATCAGAACCGTAAGCTGCTATATCAGGCTACCTCAGTGTTCTGAGGTCAGGTCGGCTGCCCACAAGGCAACACGAGTTCCCGGTCATGATTTAAGCTTCAGAAAGGTGGAGGATCTTGACGACTTCCTTGACTTGTTCAGACAGGTCAGTGATTCCTTGAGTAGTATACTGTATCCTCAGCTTTTCGCTGGAAGGCTACCTCAGAACAAGGGTCGGCTTCCCGCAAGGCAACCCGATTTTCCGCTCATGATTATTCTAGAGTCCGAGATCCCGGCACTAAAAATTATGCGCAAATTCGAGGAACATCTATTGCTCAAAAATTATAATACCTATTGAAAAACCAGCAGACATGATTAAAGTAAACATCATTACTCATTTATTGGTATAAGTTCCAAGTTAGACATGGTCCATGTCTAAGCATCGCCAAACTTTACCGACATAACCTAGAAAAAGGACTTAACGGGTGTTCATATTTCTCCTATTATATGAGGTATTTAGAAATTCTACTAGACAGATATAAAGACCAAATACCAAGCTACATGGCGTTTAATTTTTCCATGGAGATTGCACGAAGAGGAACCACTTGCAACCACTTTGAAATTTGCCTTCAATTGCGGTTTTATTTGCAGGTTCAAGCTGAGGTGCCTGGCTCCCCTATCTTCGTGATGAAGCTCGCCAAGTCGGCTCGGCACTTGGAAGTGCAGTTGATCGCCGATCAATACGGTAGGAAGTAGAATCATCAAGGCAATAAGTCGGCTATCTGTTCGTTTAAAGACACAATACCCACTCAAACAAAAAAGTAAAACGGTCATAGAGGCATGGTTAGGTACGACGATGAGCGAAGCGAAGAGAAGTGTTAGGTTATCTTGCAAATATAAACGTTATATCAAATGTCTTTTATACAAATTGAAGTTATACCCAATGAACTGCTACTAAGGTCAAACTGTATATGAGAGAATACTCTAATTATTATATACTTAGTTAGGTACATTTTTAGATAAACGTAGCTATAAAAGTGAGTGCAGCATTCGCCAATAAACGTATGTTTGTCGAAAGTAAGATAAATGTACCAAATGTAAGCATTGCATGAAATAAATAATTAAAAAAAAAAAAAAAAATATACTTATTGTTGTTATATCAGAGTCAAAGTCTTGTCAGTGCAGCTGTCTCCATCTATCCCTATACAACATTACTTTTACGATCTCTTTTATCTATGTAGCTTATGCTTGGCCTTCCCCTGCCTCGCTTTCCTTCAACTTTTCCTTGGATGATGTTGCTTATAAAAGCGTCATGTCGTATAAGGTGACCAAACATCTTCCCTCTCCTCTTCTCTATGGTGTTCAACGAATTCCTTTTTTCTTACAATTTGTTCTATTATTTGTATTGTATTTGGTCTATTATTTGTATCCCAGGTAACGCGATATCGCTGTTCGGTCGTGACTGCTCCATCCAGCGTCGCCACCAGAAGATTATCGAGGAAGCGCCGGCGGCCATCGCGAGACCAGACGTCTTTATTGAGATGGAAAAGGTTAGAAATTATTTTTTGCCCCTGTACTAAGCATATTACGTTATTTATAAATTGTATTTGTCTTGTTTCCTTTTGTAAACTTTCATTGGTGTGCAATAAAGTATTGTCTTAGCGGTCGAAGTTTCGAATCACATCATGAACTTTAAATTTTCTGTACTAATGTCCTGTATTTTCCCAACAGGCCGCCGTCCGTCTAGCCAAGATGGTGGGCTACGTGTCCGCCGGCACCGTCGAATACCTGTACGAGCCGGGCACCGGCCAGTACTACTTCCTGGAGCTGAACCCTCGGCTCCAGGTGGAGCACCCGTGCACGGAGATGGTGGCGGACGTCAACCTGCCCGCCGCGCAGCTGCAGGTGAGAGGAGACCGGCAGCTGAGAGCCAGCGCCAGCACTACTTCCTGGAGCTGACCCTCGGCTCCAGGTGGAGCACCCGTGCACGGAGATGGTGGCGGACGTCAACCTGCCCGCCGCGCAGCTGCAGGTGAGAGGAGACCGGCAGCTGAGAGCCAGCGCCAGCACTACTTCCTGGAGCTGACCCTCGGCTCCAGGTGGAGCACCCGTGCACGGAGATGGTGGCGGACGTCAACCTGCCCGCCGCGCAGCTGCAGGTGAGAGGAGACCGGCAGCTGAGAGCCAGCGCCAGCACTACTTCCTGGAGCTGACCCTCGGCTCCAGGTGGAGCACCCGTGCACGGAGATGGTGGCGGACGTCAACCTGCCCGCCGCGCAGCTGCAGGTGAGAGGAGACCGGCAGCTGAGAGCCAGCGCCAGCACTACTTCCTGGAGCTGACCCTCGGCTCCAGGTGGAGCACCCGTGCACGGAGATGGTGGCGGACGTCAACCTGCCCGCCGCGCAGCTGCAGGTGAGAGGAGACCGGCAGCTGAGAGCCAGCGCCAGCACTACTTCCTGGAGCTGACCCTCGGCTCCAGGTGGAGCACCCGTGCACGGAGATGGTGGCGGACGTCAACCTGCCCGCCGCGCAGCTGCAGGTGAGAGGAGACCGGCAGCTGAGAGCCAGCGCCAGCACTACTTCCTGGAGCTGACCCTCGGCTCCAGGTGGAGCACCCGTGCACGGAGATGGTGGCGGACGTCAACCTGCCCGCCGCGCAGCTGCAGGTGAGAGGAGACCGGCAGCTGAGAGCCAGCGCCAGCACTACTTCCTGGAGCTGACCCTCGGCTCCAGGTGGAGCACCCGTGCACGGAGATGGTGGCGGACGTCAACCTGCCCGCCGCGCAGCTGCAGGTGAGAGGAGACCGGCAGCTGAGAGCCAGCGCCAGCACTACTTCCTGGAGCTGACCCTCGGCTCCAGGTGGAGCACCCGTGCACGGAGATGGTGGCGGACGTCAACCTGCCCGCCGCGCAGCTGCAGGTGAGAGGAGACCGGCAGCTGAGAGCCAGCGCCAGCACTACTTCCTGGAGCTGACCCTCGGCTCCAGGTGGAGCACCCGTGCACGGAGATGGTGGCGGACGTCAACCTGCCCGCCGCGCAGCTGCAGGTGAGAGGAGACCGGCAGCTGAGAGCCAGCGCCAGCACTACTTCCTGGAGCTGACCCTCGGCTCCAGGTGGAGCACCCGTGCACGGAGATGGTGGCGGACGTCAACCTGCCCGCCGCGCAGCTGCAGGTGAGAGGAGACCGGCAGCTGAGAGCCAGCGCCAGCACTACTTCCTGGAGCTGACCCTCGGCTCCAGGTGGAGCACCCGTGCACGGAGATGGTGGCGGACGTCAACCTGCCCACCGCGCAGCTGCAGGTGAGAGGAGACCGGCAGCTGAGAGCCAGCGCCAGCACTACTTCCTGGAGCTGACCCTCGGCTCCAGGTGGAGCACCCGTGCACGGAGATGGTGGCGGACGTCAACCTGCCCGCCGCGCAGCTGCAGGTGAGAGGAGACCGGCAGCTGAGAGCCAGCGCCAGCACTACTTCCTGGAGCTGACCCTCGGCTCCAGGTGGAGCACCCGTGCACGGAGATGGTGGCGGACGTCAACCTGCCCGCCGCGCAGCTGCAGGTGAGAGGAGACCGGCAGCTGAGAGCCAGCGCCAGCACTACTTCCTGGAGCTGACCCTCGGCTCCAGGTGGAGCACCCGTGCACGGAGATGGTGGCGGACGTCAACCTGCCCGCCGCGCAGCTGCAGGTGAGAGGAGACCGGCAGCTGAGAGCCAGCGCCAGCACTACTTCCTGGAGCTGACCCTCGGCTCCAGGTGGAGCACCCGTGCACGGAGATGGTGGCGGACGTCAACCTGCCCGCCGCGCAGCTGCAGGTGAGAGGAGACCGGCAGCTGAGAGCCAGCGCCAGCACTACTTCCTGGAGCTGACCCTCGGCTCCAGGTGGAGCACCCGTGCACGGAGATGGTGGCGGACGTCAACCTGCCCGCCGCGCAGCTGCAGGTGAGAGGAGACCGGCAGCTGAGAGCCAGCGCCAGCACTACTTCCTGGAGCTGACCCTCGGCTCCAGGTGGAGCACCCGTGCACGGAGATGGTGGCGGACGTCAACCTGCCCACCGCGCAGCTGCAGGTGAGAGGAGACCGGCAGCTGAGAGCCAGCGCCAGCACTACTTCCTGGAGCTGACCCTCGGCTCCAGGTGGAGCACCCGTGCACCCTCACCTGCGTATAGCTGGCGCCGCATCTTGCATCAAGCTGTTAAGATTTTTCCTGCTACGTGACCCCTTTCCATAGAAAAATCGTTTTCAATAGAATTTGAAAATGTTGCTCACATGTTATGCCGGTTCCACATGCTTGGCAAACAACGGCAAACCTGACGCAGTTATATGTTAGAGTGAGCACGACGTAATTCCGTCTCACTCTAACGTATAACTGCGTCCGGTAGGTTTGCCGTTGTTTGCCAAGCATGTGGACGCGGCATTAGATATTAACGAAGTGTCTTGTCCTGATCAGATCGCCATGGGTCTCCCGCTGTTCCACATCAAGGACATCCGCCTGCTGTACGGCGAGGGTCCGTGGGGGCTGTCGGCCATCGAGCTGGACGAGCCCGCGCAGCGGCCCACGCCCTGGGGACACGTCATCGCCGCCAGGATCACCTCCGAGAACCCTGACGAAGGTCAGCTCCCATAGAACAGGTCCCCATGTCCTGCTGCACGAGGGTCCGTGGGGGCTGTCGGCCATCGAGCTGGACGAGCCCGCGCAGCGGCCCACGCCCTGGGGACACGTCATCGCCGCCAGGATCACCTCCGAGAACCCTGACGAAGGTCAGCTCCCATAGAACAGGTCCCCATGTCCTGCTGCACGAGGGTCCGTGGGGGCTGTCGGCCATCGAGCTGGACGAGCCCGCGCAGCGGCCCACGCCCTGGGGACACGTCATCGCCGCCAGGATCACCTCCGAGAACCCTGACGAAGGTCAGCTCCCATAGAACAGGTCCCCATGTCCTGCTGCACGAGGGTCCGTGGGGGCTGTCGGCCATCGAGCTGGACGAGCCCGCGCAGCGGCCCACGCCCTGGGGACACGTCATCGCCGCCAGGATCACCTCCGAGAACCCTGACGAAGGTCAGCTCCCATAGAACAGGTCCCCATGTCCTGCTGCACGAGGGTCCGTGGGGGCTGTCGGCCATCGAGCTGGACGAGCCCGCGCAGCGGCCCACGCCCTGGGGACACGTCATCGCCGCCAGGATCACCTCCGAGAACCCTGACGAAGGTCAGCTCCCATAGAACAGGTCCCCATGTCCTGCTGCACGAGGGTCCGTGGGGGCTGTCGGCCATCGAGCTGGACGAGCCCGCGCAGCGGCCCACGCCCTGGGGACACGTCATCGCCGCCAGGATCACCTCCGAGAACCCTGACGAAGGTCAGCTCCCATAGAACAGGTCCCCATGTCCTGCTGCACGAGGGTCCGTGGGGGCTGTCGGCCATCGAGCTGGACGAGCCCGCGCAGCGGCCCACGCCCTGGGGACACGTCATCGCCGCCAGGATCACCTCCGAGAACCCTGACGAAGGTCAGCTCCCATAGAACAGGTCCCCATGTCCTGCTGCACGAGGGTCCGTGGGGGCTGTCGGCCATCGAGCTGGACGAGCCCGCGCAGCGGCCCACGCCCTGGGGACACGTCATCGCCGCCAGGATCACCTCCGAGAACCCTGACGAAGGTCAGCTCCCATAGAACAGGTCCCCATGTCCTGCTGCACGAGGGTCCGTGGGGGCTGTCGGCCATCGAGCTGGACGAGCCCGCGCAGCGGCCCACGCCCTGGGGACACGTCATCGCCGCCAGGATCACCTCCGAGAACCCTGACGAAGGTCAGCTCCCATAGAACAGGTCCCCATGTCCTGCTGCACGAGGGTCCGTGGGGGCTGTCGGCCATCGAGCTGGACGAGCCCGCGCAGCGGCCCACGCCCTGGGGACACGTCATCGCCGCCAGGATCACCTCCGAGAACCCTGACGAAGGTCAGCTCCCATAGAACAGGTCCCCATGTCCTGCTGCACGAGGGTCCGTGGGGGCTGTCGGCCATCGAGCTGGACGAGCCCGCGCAGCGGCCCACGCCCTGGGGACACGTCATCGCCGCCAGGATCACCTCCGAGAACCCTGACGAAGGTCAGCTCCCATAGAACAGGTCCCCTTGTCCTGCTGTACCAGGGTCCGTGGGGGCTGTCGGCCATCGAGCTGGACGAGCCCGCGCAGCGGCCCACGCCCTGGGGACACGTCATCGCCGCCAGGATCACCTCCGAGAACCCTGACGAAGGTCAGCTCCCATAGAACAGGTCCCCATGTCCTGCTGTACCAGGGTCCGTGGGGGCTGTCGGCCATCGAGCTGGACGAGCCCGCGCAGCGGCCCACGCCCTGGGGACACGTCATCGCCGCCAGGATCACCTCCGAGAACCCTGACGAAGGTCAGCTCCCATAGAACAGGTCTCCATGTCCTGCTGTACCAGGGTCCGTGGGGGCTGTCGGCCATCGAGCTGGACGAGCCCAGATGAAAATCAGATAAAACCTTAGTCATCATCAGCATATACTTCTCTTAAATTCTTGTGAGTTTCCAGAATTTTCCGGAATTATTCTCAGCACTTTCCTCATCCGTAACCATGAGCGATATTGACTTGTACCTCTTTCGAACAGGCTTCAAACCGTCATCCGGCACGGTGCAGGAGCTGAACTTCCGCTCCTCGAAGAACGTGTGGGGCTACTTCAGCGTGGCGGCGTCGGGCGGGCTGCACGAGTTCGCGGACTCGCAGTTCGGGCACTGCTTCTCCTGGGGCGAGACCCGCGAGCAGGCTAGAGAGTAAGTGTATCAATAGTAGTTTATGCAACTGCTACATAATGAGAGTTATAAAATACGAGTGTGGAAACTCGCCTCCGGCTCGTTTCATAATAGGTACAGTTCGCGGACTCGCAGTTCGGGCACTGCTTCTCCTGGGGCGAGACCCGCGAGCAGGCTAGAGAGTAAGTGTATCAATAGTAGTTTATGCAACTGCTACATAATGAGAGTTATAAAATACGAGTGTGGAAACTCGCCTCCGGCTCGTTTCATAATAGGTACAGTTCGCGGACTCGCAGTTCGGGCACTGCTTCTCCTGGGGCGAGACCCGCGAGCAGGCTAGAGAGTAAGTGTATCAATAGTAGTTTATGCAACTGCTACATAATGAGAGTTATAAAATACGAGTGTGGAAACTCGCCTCCGGCTCGTTTCATAATAGGTACAGTTCGCGGACTCGCAGTTCGGGCACTGCTTCTCCTGGGGCGAGACCCGCGAGCAGGCTAGAGAGTAAGTGTATCAATAGTAGTTTATGCAACTGCTACATAATGAGAGTTATAAAATACGAGTGTGGAAACTCGCCTCCGGCTCGTTTCATAATAGGTACAGTTCGCGGACTCGCAGTTCGGGCACTGCTTCTCCTGGGGCGAGACCCGCGAGCAGGCTAGAGAGTAAGTGTATCAATAGTAGTTTATGCAACTGCTACATAATGAGAGTTATAAAATACGAGTGTGGAAACTCGCCTCCGGCTCGTTTCATAATAGGTACAGTTCGCGGACTCGCAGTTCGGGCACTGCTTCTCCTGGGGCGAGACCCGCGAGCAGGCTAGAGAGTAAGTGTATCAATAGTAGTTTATGCAACTGCTACATAATGAGAGTTATAAAATACGAGTGTGGAAACTCGCCTCCGGCTCGTTTCATAATAGGTACA
Source organism: Apotomis capreana (assembly GCA_947623375.1). Taxonomy (NCBI): domain Eukaryota; kingdom Metazoa; phylum Arthropoda; class Insecta; order Lepidoptera; family Tortricidae; genus Apotomis; species Apotomis capreana. Next base: position 3,512,953 of record OX392525.1, read on the forward strand.
GTTCGCGGACTCGCAGTTCGGGCACTGCTTCTCCTGGGGCGAGACCCGCGAGCAGGCTAGAGAGTAAGTGTATCAATAGTAGTTTATGCAACTGCTACATAATGAGAGTTATAAAATACGAGTGTGGAAACTCGCCTCCGGCTCGTTTCATAATAGGTACAGTTCGCGGACTCGCAGTTCGGGCACTGCTTCTCCTGGGGCGAGACCCGCGAGCAGGCTAGAGAGTAAGTGTATCAATAGTAGTTTATGCAACTGCTACATAATGAGAGTTATAAAATACGAGTGTGGAAACTCGCCTCCGGCTCGTTTCATAATAGGTACAGTTCGCGGACTCGCAGTTCGGGCACTGCTTCTCCTGGGGGGAGACCCGCGAGCAGGCTAGAGAGTAAGTGTATCAATAGTAGTTTATGCAACTGCTACATAATGAGAGTTATAAAATACGAGTGTGGAAACTCGCCTCCGGCTCGTTTCATAATAGGTACAGTTCGCGGACTCGCAGTTCGGGCACTGCTTCTCCTGGGGCGAGACCCGCGAGCAGGCTAGAGAGTAAGTGTATCAATAGTAGTTTATGCAACTGCTACATAATGAGAGTTATAAAATACGAGTGTGGAAACTCGCCTCCGGCTCGTTTCATAATAGGTACAGTTCGCGGACTCGCAGTTCGGGCACTGCTTCTCCTGGGGCGAGACCCGCGAGCAGGCTAGAGAGTAAGTGTATCAATAGTAGTGTGGTGACCAACCTGCTTACACTCACCACAAGGCTGCGCGCCAAATCGCCGCGCAACATCGTCGCGCTCCATGGCAACGAAATAACAAGAATGTCACTTCTCTTACTTACTGCTTCTACAAACGTTTTCATGATCTTCTGTTGTAAAATATTGAATGTAATTTATTGTAAATATCGGTGTACATAAACGACTGTAAATAGAATATTTGTTTCTAATTAAGTGAATAAAGGATTTTGACCTTACAAACGGTCCGGTAGTTTTGAATTTTTGATATGTTGTCTAGGATGGTTAGTCAGTGTTTAAAATGCAAAATGCACAATTCCCCCCCCTCCGCGCCTGCCGCCATATTGAAAAAACCGGCCCTCTCTTCATATTTTTGCTCATATCTTCCTTTAGGAGCAATTTAGCTAGAAGAAAGCTTCGACAATGTTATAGAGAGTTAAATTTACTACATTTTCCATTTTATAATTTGTTTCTAGGATAGATAGTTACGGAGATATGCACATTTAAAAAAACTTAAGAAATTGCAATTTCCAACTCAAAAACAAACTTCTGGATTATATCTTCATTTAGGAGCATTTTAGCTAGAACAATGCTTAGGCAATTTTGTAGAGAATTAAATTTACTATAATTTACATTTCAAATTTTGTTTCTAGGACAGATAATTACGGAGATATGTAAAAAATAAAGTCACATTTTCCGAAAATGTATGTAAAAATGGACATGAGTTTTATAAGCAATTATATTTCATACATGTTTTAATTTGTCCTAGACCAGTCCGTAACTGAATGACAGCGTTCTAAACCAAGAATTTTGAGAAATTTTCGGAAAATTCGACTTTTCCTGTTTTTTAAATGTGCATATCTCCGTAACTAACCGTCCTTGAAACAAAATTTGAGGTGTAAATTATAGTAATATTCTCTACAACATTGCCCAAGCTTTGTTGTAGCTAAAATGCTCCTAAAAGAAGATATAATCCAGAAGTTTGTTTTTCAGTAGGAAATTGCGATTTTTTACGTTTTTTTAAATGTAGATATCTCCGTAACTATCTGTCCTAGAAAAAAAAATATAAAATAAAAAATGTAGTAAATTTAACTTTCTATAACATTGTCGAAGCTTTCTTCTAGCTAAAATGCTCCTAAAGGAAGATATGAGCAAAAATATGAAGAAAGTGCCGGTTTTTTCAATATGGCGGTGGGCGCGGAGGGGGGGGAATTGTGCATTTTGCATTTTAAACACTGACTAACCATCCTAGACAACATATCAAAAATTCAAAACTACCGGACTGTTTGTAAGGTCACACATAGTACTTTAGTCTCTATTCACCGTATTATTCTCTCCGTCGGGTGCATAACGCGCACCCACAGTAGTTTATGCAACTGCTACATAATGACAGGTCTTAAAATACGAGTGTGGTCCTATGAAACTCGCCTTCGGCTCGTTTCATAATAGGTAAAGTTCGCTGACTCGCGGTTCGGGCACTGCTTCTCCTGGGGGGAGACCCGCGAGCAGGCTAGAGAGTAAGTGTATCAATAGTAGTTTATGCAACTGCTACATAATGAGAGTTATAAAATACGAGTGTGGAAACTCGCCTCCGGCTCGTTTCATAATAGGTACAGTTCGCGGACTCGCAGTTCGGGCAATGCTTCTCCTGGGGCGAGACCCGCGAGCAGGCTAGAGAGTAAGTGTATCAATAGTAGTTTATGCAACTGCTACATAATGAGAGTTATAAAATACGAGTGTGGAAACTCGCCTCCGGCTCGTTTCATAATAGGTACAGTTCGCGGACTCGCAGTTCGGGCACTGCTTCTCCTGGGGCGAGACCCGCGAGCAGGCTAGAGAGTAAGTGTATCAATAGTAGTTTATGCAACTGCTACATAATGAGAGTTATAAAATACGAGTGTGGAAACTCGCCTCCGGCTCGTTTCATAATAGGTACAGTTCGCGGACTCGCAGTTCGGGCACTGCTTCTCCTGGGGGGAGACCCGCGAGCAGGCTAGAGAGTAAGTGTATCAATAGTAGTTTATGCAACTGCTACATAATGAGAGTTATAAAATACGAGTGTGGAAACTCGCCTCCGGCTCGTTTCATAATAGGTACAGTTCGCGGACTCGCAGTTCGGGCACTGCTTCTCCTGGGGCGAGACCCGCGAGCAGGCTAGAGAGTAAGTATATCACTAGGTAGTTTATGCAACTGCTACATAATGAGAGTTATAAAATACGAGTGTGGAAACTCGCCTCCGGCTCGTTTCATAATAGGTACAGTTCGCGGACTCGCAGTTCGGGCACTGCTTCTCCTGGGGCGAGACCCGCGAGCAGGCTAGAGAGTAAGTGTATCAATAGTAGTTTATGCAACTGCTACATAATGAGAGTTATAAAATACGAGTGTGGAAACTCGCCTCCGGCTCGTTTCATAATAGGTACAGTTCGCGGACTCGCAGTTCGGGCACTGCTTCTCCTGGGGGGAGACCCGCGAGCAGGCTAGAGAGTAAGTGTATCAATAGTAGTTTATGCAACTGCTACATAATGAGAGTTATAAAATACGAGTGTGGAAACTCGCCTCCGGCTCGTTTCATAATAGGTACAGTTCGCGGACTCGCAGTTCGGGCACTGCTTCTCCTGGGGCGAGACCCGCGAGCAGGCTAGAGAGTAAGTGTATCAATAGTAGTTTATGCAACTGCTACATAATGAGAGTTATAAAATACGAGTGTGGAAACTCGCCTCCGGCTCGTTTCATAATAGGTACAGTTCGCGGACTCGCAGTTCGGGCACTGCTTCTCCTGGGGGGAGACCCGCGAGCAGGCTAGAGAGTGAGTATATCACTAGTAGGTAGTTTATGCAACTGCTACATAATGAGAGTTATAAAATACGAGTGGGGAGGGTGACCCGCGAGCAGGCTAGAGAGTAAGTGTATCACTAGTAGGTAGTTTATGCAACTGCTACATAATGAGAGTTATAAAATACGAGTGTGGAAACTCGCCTCCGGCTCGTTTCATAATAGGTACAGTTCGCGGACTCGCAGTTCGGGCACTGCTTCTCCTGGGGCGAGACCCGCGAGCAGGCTAGAGAGTAAGTGTATCAATAGTAGTTTATGCAACTGCTACATAATGAGAGTTATAAAATACGAGTGTGGAAACTCGCCTCCGGCTCGTTTCATAATAGGTACAGTTCGCGGACTCGCAGTTCGGGCACTGCTTCTCCTGGGGCGAGACCCGCGAGCAGGCTAGAGAGTAAGTGTATCAATAGTAGTTTATGCAACTGCTACATAATGAGAGTTATAAAATACGAGTGTGGAAACTCGCCTCCGGCTCGTTTCATAATAGGTACAGTTCGCGGACTCGCAGTTCGGGCACTGCTTCTCCTGGGGCGAGACCCGCGAGCAGGCTAGAGAGTAAGTGTATCAATAGTAGTTTATGCAACTGCTACATAATGAGAGTTATAAAATACGAGTGTGGAAACTCGCCTCCGGCTCGTTTCATAATAGGTACAGTTCGCGGACTCGCAGTTCGGGCACTGCTTCTCCTGGGGCGAGACCCGCGAGCAGGCTAGAGAGTAAGTGTATCAATAGTAGTTTATGCAACTGCTACATAATGAGAGTTATAAAATACGAGTGTGGAAACTCGCCTCCGGCTCGTTTCATAATAGGTACAGTTCGCGGACTCGCAGTTCGGGCACTGCTTCTCCTGGGGCGAGACCCGCGAGCAGGCTAGAGAGTGAGTATATCACTAGTAGGTAGTTTATGCAACTGCTACATAATGAGAGTTATAAAATACGAGTGGGGAGGGTGACCCGCGAGCAGGCTAGAGAGTAAGTGTATCACTAGTAGGTAGTTTATGCAACTGCTACATAATGAGAGTTATAAAATACGAGTGTGGAAACTCGCCTTCGGCTCGTTTCATAATAGGTACAGTTCGCGGACTCGCAGTTCGGGCACTGCTTCTCCTGGGGGGAGACCCGCGAGCAGGCTAGAGAGTAAGTGTATCACTAGTAGGTAGTTTATGCAACTGCTACATAATGAGAGTTATAAAGTACGAGTGTGGAAACTCGCCTTCGGCTCGTTTCATAATAGGTACAGTTCGCGGACTTCGGTTCGGGCACTGTTTCTCCTGGGGGGAGACGCGCGAGCTGGCTAGAGAGTAAATATATCAATAGTAGTTTATGCCACTGCTACATAATGACAGGTCTTAAAATTCGAGTGTGGTTTTATGAAAAGAGCCGACGGCGAGTTTCATAATAGGATCAGTTCGCTTACTCGCAGTTCGGGCACTGCCTCTTCTGGGGGAGACCCGCGAGCAGGCTAGAGTGTAAGTACAATTTAAAAAAAAATGCTGGCGGTATTGGATCGCTACGTTGATGATTTCCAGAGATCATTTTACACGGTGTCCAGTGTTTAATGGAACACTTTATAATCCCCAATTGTTTTTGTTACGTTACAGGCGAATGCTAGCGAGTCCCAGTTTGAACCAGAAAAAGAAACATCTTTTTTTTTATTAAAATTCCTATGGTATGGTATTGTAATTAATTAATTACTCGCGATAAACGTGCAATAAATAGTACTTGTATTGTATTTTATGGTTTTTGAGATAATCGTACTATATATATTTTATCGGGGTTTACAAGTTTGTCCATTAAATACAGGACACCATGTATAATGACGCACATTTGTGACTCTGATGATTTCTTGGAAGTTTCTTTAAAGTAACGGGTAAAACATGAATTCATACATTTAATAAATTATAAATTTATATCCAGGTTACGCAACCAGTCCGTAGCTTCAGGTAGCAAATTAATATAGAGGTCCTTTGGGTCACCCCTGTAGCGTCGTTTTGGACAGCGCTCCACGATATGCTGCACAGTTTGATCCTCAAGACCACAGTCACACATTGGGGTCGGACTCCAGCCCCACTTGTGCTTTAAAAAGTTGCACCTGCCGAGTCCTGTGCGGATTCTGTTAAGGCGGCTCCAGTATTTCCTCTGTAAATAGAAACCCTCAGGCTTTTGAGCGGGTTCTGAGAATCCAATGTGGTGACCAGCAGTTGCTTCCAACCATTCCGTCCTCCAATTTATAATTTCCTACAACAAGCTTTTCACCATACGATTAAATAAATAATACATTTAAAACATCAATTTTAATATGCTATTTTGCTTACAGGAACCTGGTTATAGCTCTCAAAGAGCTGAGCATCCGAGGCGACTTCCGAACGACAGTAGAGTACCTGATCACCCTTCTGGAGACTCCCGCCTTCCAGAACAATGACATCGACACCAGCTGGCTCGACGCCCTCATTGCTGAGCGGGTGAGTGAGAGTAGACCGCGAGAACAGTCGTAGCCTGTGGAGGTGACTCCCGAACAGTGGAGTACCATCACTCTGCTGGAGACTCCCGCCTTCCAGAACAATGACATCGACACCAGCTGGCTCGACGCCCTCATTGCTGAGCGGGTGAGTGAGAGTAGACCGCGAGAACAGTCGTAGCCTGTGGAGGTGACTCCCGAACAGTGGAGTACCATCACTCTGCTGGAGACTCCCGCCTTCCAGAACAATGACATCGACACCAGCTGGCTCGACGCCCTCATTGCTGAGCGGGTGAGTGAGAGTAGACCGCGAGAACAGTCGTAGCCTGTGGAGGTGACTCCCGAACAGTGGAGTACCATCACTCTGCTGGAGACTCCCGCCTTCCAGAACAATGACATCGACACCAGCTGGCTCGACGCCCTCATTGCTGAGCGGGTGAGTGAGAGTAGACCGCGAGAACAGTCGTAGCCTGTGGAGGTGACTCCCGAACAGTGGAGTACCATCACTCTGCTGGAGACTCCCGCCTTCCAGAACAATGACATCGACACCAGCTGGCTCGATCGATTGACGTATCGGATTTCTGATAGAGCGGTACGACTTTAGTGAACTATGGAGCCAATATTATACAATTCATACTCATACAACACAGTTCTAAATAGCAGCTTCGCTCGTCGACGTATCTAACGAATCCCTAAATCTCGTATTTCATATTTAGGACTTATAAGTTGTATGTCGAACGGATTGGGGCATAAGAGTATTAGGTCGGTTTTATATCATGGATTTTGACTTTCAGGGCAAAATAGTGTTTCGGGCACAAGAGCGTTAAGGCAAATGAACGTTACGTCAAAAGTGTTAGGGTAAATCATTTTAGGACAAACGTTCATAGGGATTTCGAGAGAAACCCCCTTTTCCAACGCAAATAATCTCATTATGAGGGTATATTTTTTTAAATGTAGTTCGGAAGACAGAAGATAACCCCAAAATTGAAATGTGTCCAGGTCCAATCGGAGAAGCCAGACATCATGCTCGGCGTCATCTGCGGCTCCATCCTCATCGCGGACAGCATCATCACCACGCACTTTCAGGACTTCAAGAGCGGCTTGGAAAAGTAAGGTTTATGTTTGACTAGCGACCCGCCCCGGCTTCGCACGGGTGCAATGCTGATAAATTATGCATGTATTATACATATAAACCTTCCTCTTGAATCAGTCTATCTAAAAAAACCGCATCAAAATCCGTTGCGTAGTTTTAAAGATCTAAGCATACATAGGGACAGACATGGACAGACAGACAGGAAGCGACTTTGTTTTATCTATGTAGTGATGGCACATGTCTCCAAGCATATATTTTTTTGGTTTCCAACGCTGCAATGACTGTCGTTGTTTTTCAGTGAGACCGTATGACATATCACGGAGAAAAAGTCACCGAGATTTCAGTATTCCCATTCATATTTTACTATCTCCCACAGGGGTCAGATCCAAGGTTCCAGTCAGCTCTCCAACTGCGTGGAAGTCGAGCTGATCAACAGCGGCAGCAAGTACCGCGTGCAGGCGTGCAAGTCCGGCCCCACCACCTACTTCCTCGCCATGAACGGCAGCTTCAAGGAGCTGGAGGTGCACAAGCTCACCGACGGCGGTGAGTACCGGGTAGACCCTTCCCCGGACACTTTGATAACCTCCTCCAAACTAGGACAAATCCGGGGAAACCCGGACGGATGGCAGCCCTAACCATAGAAGACCAAGAGAAAAGGTAGAAATTAGTTAGGATCTGTAGGATGTCAAATAGAGTATACCATGAAAAGACCAAGGGGATTGAAAATTCGTTTTAGAGTACTACTTTTAATCTGTTGGGATGTCGGATGGTATTGGTTAGATCGTTGGAAGACCGAGGCTCTAGCCAGCTCTTCGTGTGGAAGATGAGCTGATCAACAGCTGCAATAAGGAGAGAAAAGGTAGAAATTAGTTAAGAGCTGTAGAATGTCAAATAGTGTCGAGTAGACTGAGAAGACCGTGAAAAGACCAAGGGGATTGAAAAGTCTTTTGAAAGTACTACTTTGAATCTGTTGGGATGTCGGATGGTATTGGTTAGATCGTGGAAAGACCGAGGCTCTAGCCAGGTCTTCGTGTGGAAGTCGAGCTGATCAACAGCGGCAGCAAGTACCGCGTGCAGGCGTGCAAGTCCGGCCCCACCACCTACTTCCTCGCCATGAACGGCAGCTTCAAGGAGATGGAGGTGCACAAGCTCACCGACGGCGGTGAGTACTGGGTAGACCCTTCCCCGGACACTTTGATAACCTCCTCCAAACTAGGACAAATCCGGGGAAACCCGGACGGATGGCAGCCCTAACCATAGAAGACCAAGGAGAGAAGAGGTAGAAATTAGTTAGGATCTGTAGGATGTCAAATAGAGTATACCATGAAAAGACTAAGGGGATTGAAAATTCGTTTTAGAGTACTACTTTTAATCTGTAGGGCTGCCGGATGGTATTGGTTAGATCGTGGAAAGACCGAGGCTCTAGCCAGGTCTTCGTGTGGAAGATGAGCTGATCAACAGCTGCAACAAGGAGAGAAAAGGCGGAAATTAGTTAAGAGCTGTACAATGTTAAATAGTGTCGAGTAGACTGAGAAGACCGTGAAAAGACCAAGGGGATTGAAAAGTCTTTTGAAAGTACTACTTTGAATCTGTTGGGATGTCGGATGGTATTGGTTAGATCGTGGAAAGACCGAGGCTCTAGCCAGGTCTTCGTGTGGAAGTCGAGCTGATCAACAGCGGCAGCAAGTACCGCGTGCAGGCGTGCAAGTCCGGCCCCACCACCTACTTCCTCGCCATGAACGGCAGCTTCAAGGAGATGGAGGTGCACAAGCTCACCGACGGCGGTGAGTACTGGGTAGACCCTTCCCCGGACACTTTGATAACCTCCTCCAAACTAGGACAAATCCGGGGAAACCCGGACGGATGGCAGCCCTAACCATAGAAGACCAAGGAGAGAAGAGGTAGAAATTAGTTAGGATCTGTAGGATGTCAAATAGAGTATACCATGAAAAGACTAAGGGGATTGAAAATTCGTTTTAGAGTACTACTTTTAATCTGTAGGGCTGCCGGATGGTATTGGTTAGATCGTGGAAAGACCGAGGCTCTAGCCAGGTCTTCGTGTGGAAGATGAGCTGATCAACAGCTGCAACAAGGAGAGAAAAGGCGGAAATTAGTTAAGAGCTGTACAATGTTAAATAGTGTCGAGTAGACTGAGAAGACCGTGAAAAGACCAAGGGGATTGAAAAGTCTTTTGAAAGTACTACTTTGAATCTGTTGGGATGTCGGATGGTATTGGTTAGATCGTGGAAAGACCGAGGCTCTAGCCAGCTCTTCGTGTGGAAGTCGAGCTGATCAACAGCGGCAGCAAGTACCGCGTGCAGGCGTGCAAGTCCGGCCCCACCACCTACTTCCTCGCCATGAACGGCAGCTTCAAGGAGCTGGAGGTGCACAAGCTCACCGACGGTGGTGAGTACCGGGTAGACCCTTCTCCGGACACTTTGATAACCTCCACCAAAGTAGGACAAATCCGGGGAACCCGGACGGGTGGCAGCCCTAATCATAGAAGACCAAGAGAAAAGGTAGAAATTAGTTAGGTTCTGTAGGATGTCATATAGTGTTGAGTAGACCGAGAAGACGAAAGTCTTCGAACAGTGCGTGATGCCAGTGATGACTTACGGAACTGAAACATGGTCGTTCACAATGGGACTCATAAGGTGGCTAAGACTGCCTGAAGAAACCTGATGTCAGCCCTAACCATAGAAGACCAAGCAGAGAAAAGGTAGAAACTAGTTAGGATCTGGAGGATGTCGTGTTGAGTAGACCGAGAAGACGAAAGTCTTCGAACAGTGCGTGTTGCCAGTGATCAACTGATGACTTACGGAACTGAGACGTGGTCGTTCACAATGCGTCTCATAAGGCGGCTAAGACTAAGAGTAGTCTAGTTCAGTAATATCTCAGTTCTATTAGAAAAGTAGCCTCAACATAGTGAGTTGACGCGGTTGGCTCAGTTTGTAGTGCACCTGAGGAAATATTTGTGTGATGAACTCTAGTGATTGTTGCTGGGTCATGGTGTTATCTATATATTATCGATATCGTCGTCCAGTACCCATAGTACAAGCTTTGCTTAGTTTAAGACTACGATTTGTGAAAGATTATATTGACGACGCGCTTGGCTCGGTTTGTAGACACCTGCCTACTGAGCGGCGGTCCCGGGTTCGAATCCCGGCCAGGCCAAATATTTGTGTGATGAACTCGAATATTTGTGCTTGGGTCATGGTTGTTCTTTGTATTTAAGTATATAATTATCTATATAAGTATCTATATCGTCGTCTAGTTCCCATAACACAAGCCTTCTTGAGCTTAATTTGGGACTAGACCGATTTGTGTGAGGTTGTCCGATATTTATTTATTATCTTTCTCCCAGGCACCCTCCTCTCGGTCGACGGCGCCTCCTACACCACGTACCTCAAGGACGAGGTGGACAAGTACCGCATCGTCATCGGCAACCAGACCGTGGTCTTCGAGAAGGAGAAGGATCCGTCCAAACTGAGGGCGCCATCTGCCGGGAAACTTATCAACTGTCTTATCGAAGATGGCGGGCACGTTGATAAAGGACAACCGTATGCTGAAATTGAGGTATGTGAAACCTGGGTGTACTGCCTTTTCGCATTATTTTTGGTCAAATTTCTCCGAATTTTTCTTCAGCCTTAACCTCCAGATTTTCTATCTGTAATATACTTAGTAGTTGAAGAAAAACGGAACTCTGAACGATTCTTACTACTCACTGTACTATAATGTTTTTACGTCACCCTGAGCCGTGGGATTTTCTGCCACACGATTTGACATCTTTGACGCAACTCCAATAAAAGGAAAAACTGGTGTCTGTCTATGGCATCGTAGTTCCCAAACGAATGGATCAGTTTGCGTACAGTTTTTAAAGACATGTCCGTCAAGATGGTTCTTAGCTAGTTTGGTGAAAATGGGAACAAGTGACAAGATCTCAGCCAATATTGAAGCTAAGAATACCAAATTTTGTAGTTATGTTGTTCCATCCATCCAGGCATCCATTAGGGCTAATAACATAAGGACAAAAGATATTAGGGCAATCTAAAATAGGACAAATAGTTTTAGCGATTCCGATATAGATCCACAAAGCTTAAGTACGTTATTGTTGGTGTGCAGGTGATGAAAATGGTGATGACGCTGGCGGCCCCGGAGGCGGGCAAGGTGACGTGGAGCCTGCGGCCCGGCGCCGTGCTGGAGATGGGCTCGCTCATCGGCACTCTTGGTAACTATATTTTCATCACACTTGCTCGTAAACAAGGGTTTACACGCTAGAAAAGCGGGTGGTGAGTCGTGAATTACGCCCTAAGGCGGTAAGTAATTTTTATCACACTAAGGTTTTACATGCTAGAAAACCGGGCGGTAAATCGTATATTACGCCCTAGGGCGGTAAGTAATTTAGGTATAACTTTTGTTTTATTTCCTCCAAAGTGTGATGAAAAACGTCGTACGTGACTCTGGTGTAAAGGAATTCCAAACTCGTGTCATTAAAGCCCTCGCCTTCGGCTTCGGGCTTCTAATAGACACTCGTTTGTAATTCCTCGTTTACCGCCTTGTTACGTAATGTACTATTACGCACCCTAGGCCGTAAGTCGGATTTTTAGCCCGCTACGCGGGGAGATCTCACGCATGACTCATTTTTACGTTCTGCATGAGCCGAGCGTGCAAGCGAGAGCGCGGAACGAGCGACAGAGAGGCACGATCGGCCTAAGCGTTCGGCTTGTGACGCATCTATCTCTCTACCACTCCATCGGCCGGCATACTCGTACGTTATCACGTAAAATTATCGTCCGTAAACCGACTTTACAGTCAACCAATTGTTTCTTACAGAGCTCGACGACCCGTCGCTTGTGACCACCGCCCAACATTACAAGGGCCAGTTCAACCACGAAGACAACCCGAACCTGTCCGAGAAACTCAGCCAGCAACATACCAAGTACAGGGCCATATTGGAAAACGTGCTTGCAGGTCAGTTATTAAGTCTACAAGTCATATTATACTTATGGTTACCATACGAACCTTCAAGCACATGCTGCGCAAGCATCTCACTAGAGATTATTTCAGGAAGTATACAATACAACTGAGAGAGTGGTGTCCTTATAAAACAATAATCAGGAGAGTTGAATCTACATCATACAAAAAATTAGTGAGATTTGACTGAAACCACTTTTTCCTTAAGTTTGCTCCCCCCTTTGTATACATCTAATTAGTTTAATTTAGCAGAAACAATGATACTATTATTAGACTTAAATTGTAGTTGTAAAATGTGACAAAATTATGATGACAATCAGCAATTAGAATTAATTCGTTCTAATACGTTGGGTAACTATTTATAAGTATAGTTTATTTAACATGCTATTTTTCTTTTTTAGGTTACTGCCTACCCGAGCCATACAACACCCCCCGTTCCCGGGAAATAGTCGAGAAGTTCATGCAGAGTCTCCGCGACCCGTCGCTTCCACTACTGGAGCTACAAGAGGTCAGTGCTGCCACTTTGAAGTCTAGCCTTCAAGTTTATACTATTAGACAAATATGTGCTCTGATGTAAACTAGATCTGATATAAATATTATGCAAAGAAGATCTTCGAACTATGTCGTTACTAATCAGATCTGCTATGCAGACAATTTGGGTTATATTATTCATAGTTAGGTAAGCATGGGTTGCTTTACAATTGGGTGTCGTGACCAGGATTTGGATATTATTAAAATTTTATAGTGAAAATTTTCTTAAACGTTATCACGTCTGTAAAGTAGTTATGGCTCGTAGACAAATATGTGCTCTGATGTAAACTTGATCTGGTATAAATAATCTGCAAATAAGATCTTCGAATGTTTCATTATATAAAGACGTAAAAGAAAAAGCGGAATGTAGAATAAGCTAGAAAACACACCACCGACAAGAGCCTAGCTCTTAAATATATGACGATGAAAATCTTCGAACTATGTTATTATTAACCAGATCTGCTATGTAGACAATTTGGGGTATATTATACATAGTTCGGTAAGTATATGGTTTTCTTTACAATTTGGTGCCGTGACCGGGAATTGGATATCACTGAGATCTTACAATGAACATCTTAAACATCACGTCTGTAAAGTAGCTATAGCTCGTCTATAGCTTTGGCGCTCACATACTTTACGTAGTAGTATATAAGCTCGCTAACTCTCAAAAAGTAAGAATCTTTGATTTACTCAACAAAAATATGTTAATCTTGTCTAAATTGCACCAGGTACTGTCGTCCGCATCGGGTCGTATTCCAGTCGCCGTGGAGAAGAAAGTGCGCAAATTGATGGCGTTGTATGAAAGGAACATCACCAGTGTTCTAGCACAGTTTCCAAGCCAGCAGATCGCCAGTGTCATCGACCAGTAAGTAAAATTCGGATCGTCAAACTAATATTATAAAGGTAAAAGTTTCTGAGTGTGTTTATGTGTATGTCTTTTCTTTAATCGAAAAACTTGTCCGTCGAGATGGTTCTTAGCTGTGTTTGGTGGAAATAGGACCAGTAGTTTCCAAGATATTTAGCTTTAAATGGAACACACTTGTTCAAGATTGGGACACACAAGACCTCATCCAATATTGAAGCTAAGAATTCCAAACTTTGTAGCTAAGTTCAGTTTTAATAGCATCTATATCACTCATTGAATGAAGGGGTCTCATGATATCTAGCTACTTGTCTCGGGGTTTTTTAATTTTTGATTGAAAATTGTCAATGAAATGTCGTCATAATAGTGCACACAAACGTGCGTTAAAACAGGCTTCGAAGTATCTTGTTTCGGGCGGAACAACTCGAGAGAACTGTAAAGGAATTTCATACAAAATGGCCTGGAACTATTTTTTTTATACGCCATGTTTATAACTGTGTTCATGAACAGGCTAAACAACTGTTTTTTTTTGAGTGGTATATTTTGTTTGAGAAAAGCACTATACATGCCTTAGCCGTGAAAAGAGCTTGCCGGCTTCTTATCACTATCCGTCTATTCCTACTCACCCGGCAAGCCCTTCCTTCCCGGCGTCTGCAGTAATGTACTATTAATTTAGATTATATAAATTATTGTTGTGTTTTACAGCCATGCCGCATCGCTGCAAAAACGCGCCGACAGGGATGTCTTCTTCATGAGCACACAGGCTCTTGTGGTCTTGGTCCAGAGATACAGGTAAATAAAAAACCGGACTAGCGCGAGTCGGACTCGCCCACCGAGGGTTCCGTGCAAAATTGTAGGTTTGTCTTTCAATGTTTTGAATTTGGTTATTGACATGTATATTTGATAAAACTTGTTTTTTTTTTGATTATGTAACTATTAACTCAATTTATTGGTTAATGCCCGTTATTCTATTTTCATTTGGATCCTTCCCTTAGACCTTCGTGTCAATGACCTTGATCATTCGAACTTTTTTCGTTCCCACTAGCTCGTACGATTTGACGGTTTTTACGGCGTCAAGTATGCAGCGCCATCTTGGCGGCGCCGCTCGTACTACGTCGAAGTTGGTAGCGACATCTTACACATGTTTTCCGTACTATTGCAATTCTAGAGGCCGAGATCCCGACATTATGTGCCAATTCGAGTAACATCTTTTGCTCAAAAAATATAAAACATATTGAAAAACCAGCAGACAATGCTAAAGTAAATATCCTTACTCACTTATTGGTATAAGTTTAATGTTTAAGCATCGCGTAACTAGGGAGACTTTACCGATATTAACTAGAATAAGGATTTTACGCGTGTTCAGATTTCTCCAATTATATGAGGTATTTAGAAATTCTATTAGACAGAAATAAAGACCAAATACCAAGCTACATAGCGTTTAATTTTCACGGGGATTGCAGGAAGACGAACCACTTGATAACGCTTTGAAAATAGTGACATTTGCCGGGTAGCCCCTTAAGATTAATATGCTAGAATGTGATATTTTTTTATCTCTACTGTATAATTTTAATTCTTTGTTATACAGGAACGGCATTCGTGGCAGAATGAAGACGGCCGTCCACGATTTGCTGAAGCAATACTATCAAGTGGAGAGCAACTTCCAGCTGGGTAAGCGTTAATTGTTTAAATCACTATAAAAGAAATAACCCAAGCGAGACCAGTTTATAAAATAAAAATTGTCGATGATCAGCACTTGTCAATGTCAAACCGTTGAAATTTTCACATTTCGGTGGCAAACCAATCAAATTCTGACACACGTCAGTGTCAAACACTTTGACAAGTGTTAACCATCGACTAGATTTTTTTTAATAAGTTTCGAAGGCAAAGATTCCTTCAGCTAATTTTATTGCGAATTCTCAAATTGTCAGTAAAAAAAACGTTTTGGATAAACCATTGTAAATAACAATTAATGACTAGCAGTTCCTTATAGCAAGGAATATCGAGAAAAAAAAACATCTTCCAAAAGTTGCACCCAGCTTATCGATAATACGGTATTTGATATCAGCTCAAATCAGCTACTCTTTATGAAATGTCAAAAACGATCTGTTAGTATGAAGTTTCTATGAAGATACTGGCTTGTGACGTCATAAAAATCAGTAGTCCCAACATGTGCTCTTTTTAGCTTTTGTTTAAGTATAATAGTGTTTTAGTAAACAGTAGTAATAATAGTAAATAATAGTAGTAAATAGTTAAATGGTATAATATCCAAAAGTTAGTGGTAGTTTATTTGGTTCCGTGTATTTTTGATTGTGTTTAGTGGTTTCAATGATACCGAACCGTATTTTGAATCAGAAGTGCAAGAAACCTCTGAAATGTTAACGCAGGATCCTTCCTTCAACGTATATTTTTATACCAATTGCTTTAAAAGTATAAACAGTTCAAATACTAGAATAATCACCTCCAAATCTAAACAAATGAAATTAATATCCCATCCAAATCCGACATTCCATGTCCTGACCAAGTGTCAGGTTCACCGCCCGTTTTCCCGCCATTTTTTGTTGCCAACCTCTCAAACTTCATAAAAATTGACGATGAAACTACATTTGTTTCTGCCAAATGTAATAATCCTTACAGAAGTAAATGTATGTTCTTGAATAACTGCGGTTGGCGCAGTTTGTAGTGTACTGCCTATTGAGCCGGCGGTCCTGGGTTCGAATCCCGGCCAGGTAAATATTTGTGTGATTAATTTGAATATTTTTTCCTAGGTAATGGATGTTATCTATATACCGGGTGATCAATTCAAATGGGTCAGTAGGGAGAAGTCACGAAGTATAATATTTAGAGAAATCTGTTCTTAGGAATCATGAAGTCTATTTTAGATTTAATAAAAACAGCATTATTATTTTTTTAAATCTTATACAAAATTTCATGCTTAACCCGGTCAAAAACGCTGTAAAGAATACGACATACGATTACTTACAGATTTTTTACCAGGTTCAATTCCCGGTTATGATTGAGAGTTATAAAAAAAATTGGATGCAGTTTCTATTAAATCTAAAATCAACGCCATGGTTCCGATAAGAACATATTTCCCTATCTCTTATAGTTTTCCCTACTGACCCATTTGGATTGATCATCCTGTATTATGTATATGCTCGTCTAGTGCCCATAGTACAAGCTTTGCTTAGTTTGGGACTAGGCCGATTTGTTTAAGATTGTCCCTTGATATTTGTTTATTTGTTTATTTTGTAGGTTCGTACGACAAGTGCGTGATGGCGTTGCGCGACAAGCACAAGGACGACATGCAGGCGGTCGCCGACATCATATTCTCGCACAACCAGGTCGCCAAGAAGAACTTTCTGGTGCGTACACCTTAGTGCTTAAAATTAAAAATTATATTTTCTTCGGTTTCCGCGACTGTCACACATTTAAATAAAACAATTTAAACGGATTATATCGCGTATATTAATTACTTGAGCCTACCTGGCGTTTCAGTTCCTTTACAGATACCGTTGTCAAAGGTTGACTGAGACTGAGGTTTTTCTCAGTCAACCTTTACGCGATATAATCCGTTTAAATTGTTTTATTAAAAATTATGTATGTATTATTGTACATAAAAACAAGAAATACACATTACAAAAGAATAAGCATGTACAACGGCGAACTTATCCCTTTAAGGGATCTCTTCCAGTTAACCTTTGAATAAATGAGTGCTGAACACAAATGTAAATGGTAGACTAACCAAGCAACATGTACAATGCAAAGGAGGATAACTTTACAATAATACACATGAAAATGCAAAACCAACAGATAGGCAAACAGTCAATATAATACATATTACGTAATATCTATCTAAATACATATATATAATATTCAACATAAATATAATTACAACAAAAACAGCAACCAATGTCGTCAAACAGCAAGCAATTAATGTCGGGTCGTTCCTGAAAATTTCACGTGAGTGTAAACTAGGTAAGTAAGTCAGTAATTTATTCATAACAACATACAGTCGTGTTGAAATACAATAATTTAAAATAATAAAAAAATATTATATTATTAAATATCATCAGATCCCGACTTAGTGCCAACGGGACCAACTCGGAGTTATACCCTTTCGATTAAAAAAAAAAAATTGAAAATCGGTTCACGATTCTCGGAGATATCGAGTAACATACATAGAAAAAAAAAAAAAAAAAAAAAAAAAAATTAGTTCGAATTGAGAACCTCCTCCTTTTTTGAAGTCGGTTAAAAAAATATTATCAACTATACAGCTATGCTAAATTATTATTTATAATATACTATTCAATTTTAATAATTAATGTAATATGTCAAAATCAGAAGAAACCATTATAAGTACAACCATGTCAACCAATAAATAGAGTAAAATAATAAGTTCATTCACCAAACATTATAAGTAAAATTATCAAATTGACAAAATAAATAAGCATTCAGTATGAGCGTAAAAATCATCAACCGAATAATAACACTTCTCTAACAAGAAAGCTTTCAATTTATTTCCAAAAATAGAACTGTTGTTTATTGATTTTAATTCATAGGGCTTCTGATATACGTGTTACATGCGGAACCGTAGCGCCGTGTTCTTAGCACCGGCGGGCCTAAGATCCCGTACTACACAAAGTTTGTCAAACCGACCCTTATTGTATGTTTGTATGCTAGTTTATTTCTATTTGAATCAAACTTGATTCGCTTCGCACATGGTTCAATCTTAGATTCCTTCGCTCGCTCATCTTTCAATTTCAACTTTTCAGCCTTGCACAATGAATAACAATGGAAAGAGTATTTATTTTTATTGATAAAACTGACACATAAGAACAGAAAAGAAAATCCTCCACATGCTTCGTCAATTTAAAAATAATGCATGAAATTCACAAAGTATACCCGCAACAAGCTTCGTCATAATCAAATGACACGAAATAAATCCGCGACACGCCTCGTCAAGGAAAACCACGATATCCACTCAGATCAAAATAAGTAGTATTAGTATAAAAGGTTCACCCGGGTGATTGTTTCGGACATAACAGTCCATTTAAATCCCCAGGGTGATCCTAATATACAAAATAATCCAAAAGAATCACCTGGGTGATTTTGCTGGATAAGTTCGTCCACTAGAATCACTTGCAGAGTAATATTACTTTCTAGGGTATCCTTCTGGATATAATTTTGTCCACTAAAATCACCCAGGGGATCGTGCAGGATATAGCGTCCAATAAGATCACCTGGGTGATCTCAGAAGACATATTCGTCCAATACGATCACCTGGGTGCTCAGGTCAGGTGATCTTAGTGGATGCTGCGAGGAAAACTTATGAAAATGATATGAAACTGCCCCGCTGAATGGCAATGAAGACTTGCTGGACCACAAACAACTATTATTTGTGTTAATATACTTTTCTCAAACATGCAATGAAATATTGTCTTTACGTTCCTTATAATAGGCTCGGAAGTATCGCTTTTTGGGCGCTACAACTCGAGAGGACTGTAAAGGGATTTCATACTGCATTTCAGGCCTAGGCCTGCAAAGTAACTTTTTTTTGGTTTCAACAACAAGGTCATTCACACAGGTGGCTGGTTTGACAAAAAGCAGGTTTTGTTTTTAAAGGTTGGTTGTTAGACTAAAATGTCCTATTTGTCAATTAATAAAATGTTGTTCTTTGAAGTATATTTTTTTTATTACATTGTATGTTTGAGAAAAGCACCATACATGCCTCGTCGTGAAAACGGATTCCCGGCCTCGTATATACCAACTTGGCCGGAAATCCTCATTTTCCCGGCCTCTGATGTAATGTACTATTGTTTTGTTCACCAGGTGACGCTTCTGATCGACCACCTCTGGTCAAACGAGCCGGGTTTGACCGATGAGCTGGCGGCCATCTTGCACGAGCTGACGTCACTGCACCGCGCCGAGCACAGCCGCGTCGCGCTACGCGCAAGACAGGTAAGTTCATCAAAATACCAGAATATATAAAGACTATAACGGGTGATAACAAAAAAATGAGAATTCGTTCAGAGGTGTAAAAAAATACTCGTGTATCTTTTTAGCACAATTTGATATTGAAAAATATGTACATGGAAAATATTTACAGAATTATCAATGCATATTAGAATAGGACTCGTGGTCAGCTGTTCCACTCAGTATAGACATGACGTTGGAACAAGACTCTTGGACGGAATTCTTGTCCATTTTCCGCACACATGTTTTAATTCTTTATATCAGTTGGGTACAATTTTCAACTCTCCAATAATTTTGTATACTAAACTGCACAAATAACCGAAAAAAATCTTCAATCGGCCGACATTGTGCAAGGTTTATGGGGTTTCGGATGATTGAAAAACAAAATCAAACGAAGTTTAAGAACCTCAAAAGAAGTAGTAACAACTTCATAAACAAAGTTTTTTGTCTAAGTGAATAGTCTTGTTTTGAGGTCCATAGAAAGTTATTCTCATTTTTTTGTTATCACCCGTTAATAGAAGGAAATATTGAAGGGAGGAGAAAGACAGGAAGACCAAGGAAAAATTACCAAATGAAGGAGAGAGTGAACGTCCTTTCGTAACAGGCTGTCAAGGAGAAGGCGCAAGAACGAGATGCATGGAAATTGCTTCACCGAAAAGAGCGTAGGTTTTTCATTTATGATGATGATAACAGAATATTTGCAGATGTATAGACGGCTAGACATATTTTTTTTCACCTCACCAGCTCAAACATGGCGATTTTG
Source organism: Apotomis capreana (assembly GCA_947623375.1). Taxonomy (NCBI): domain Eukaryota; kingdom Metazoa; phylum Arthropoda; class Insecta; order Lepidoptera; family Tortricidae; genus Apotomis; species Apotomis capreana. The sequence continues at coordinate 3,533,171 of OX392525.1, forward strand.
CTGTCAGATAACAGTGAACAAAATGCGATTTTGTTTCGAGCGTGAGTAGAAAGTAGCTTTTTATTTTTTTCAATATCTGACCACGAATTGTCATTCTTCAGCCAAAGGTTAATTATAAAATTCTAATCATTTGAATCTCGATGCACTCTGTTTCTTTCATTTGTATATACAAGAGAGGGATAGAAACTTATCAATTTGAAATTCGATTTTCGAATCCGACCTCGATTTAGAACAGTTCGGATACGCGTTATACTAAAAAAATCATTAAAAACACCCGAAAAAGTTTTAATTGCAACGTATTTATTTTTCTTTATGATATTTTTATGAACGACCGAATATTAAAATTATTGTGCCTTTTATATAAAACAATAGATAGATAAAATAAGATTTTTCAACTTATTACTTATTGTAAATATAGGTAATAATAATTTATAATTTCACCATTTATCATAGATGCATATTCGAAACGTACCTTAAAAAATATAGAGTTCATATTGTAATTGTTATTTTCTTTTGCATTTATTTTGTTTGATGTTTTAGGAGTAAAAATATTAATCAATTTATAAACAAAATCTCGTAATATAATATGTATTTTTAAATAAACACGTCATCTATCTGCTAAATCTTCCAATTTGATCAAATAATGACAATAACCGTGTTGGTTAGTAGATTATAATTTCATTTAAATTATATTGTTATTCCTTTTTAAGCAGCACTTATCTATTTTCTGATTAATAATATTATTGAAATCAGCAACAAAGACTATAAACATACGTTGGAAGAAAAAGCACAAAATGTCGAATAGGTATGTTCTCGCTGATGAGGTGAAAAGTTGTGTGTGCTACACGAGAGCAAAGTTTTTTGCATCTCGTGCTGTTGAGTCCCTCGCTACACTCAGGATTCTAACATAGAATCACTCGCTACGCTCGTGATTCAAACGTAGAACCCTTCGCTTGCTCGGGACTCAAAATCAGCACTCGTAACAAAAAACAACTTTGCTCTCTTGTTGCACAAATAACTATTTACAAGCTTTACCGTTTGCAAGCCGTACCTGCAATGTATGTACTATGTAACTATGTTCGGGTGGAATCTTGCAACTCGAATTTTGAAGCAAATATTTCAAACGATTGAGCTAAAATGTTGCATACCTAGTTAACTTTGATGACAATACAATAATATGGCACCATGGGTCTGGCCTGATGATGGAGCTGGAAGGTGACCCTAGGGATTCTGCATTAGATTAAGCAATCCTACCGAATTATAATATTATTATATTATTAAGGTGGTCTTTAGAATCGTCTCAGTGAGCAATTCATGGATGGAGAGGAAAGTAAAGTCGGCTATAAAAACTTGTCATAATATTTTTTTTTAGGGTTCTGTACCGAAAGGGTAAAAACGGGACCCTATTACTGAGACTTCGCTGTCCGTCCGTCCGTCCGTCTGTCACCAGGCTGTATGTCAAGAACGGTGATAGCTAGACAGTTGAAATTTTCACAGATGATGTATTTCTATTGCCGCTATAACAACAAATACTAAAAATAAAATAAATATTTAAGGGGTGCTCCCATACAAAAAACGGGATTGGTTGCGTTAACTTTGCACCTTATTTGCCACCTATACATACCAGGTGCAAACTTAACATAACCACTTAAGGATGGAAAGTGTTTGTAGGGAACGGTGAACGGTGCGCGAGTCCGACTCGCACTTGACCGGTTTTTTTACAGACATCTCCCTTAATATATATATATTTTTTTTTATATGTCATAGGGGGCAAACGAGCAAACGTATCGCCTGATGGAAAGCGATTATTTATATCCGTTCTCCTCAGGTCCTGATCGCCGCTCACCAGCCGGCCTACGAGCTCCGCCACAACCAGATGGAGTCGATATTCCTGTCCGCCGTCGACATGTACGGGCACGACTTCCACCCGGAGAATCTGCAGAAGCTCATCCTCTCAGAGACCTCCATATTCGACATTCTGCACGACTTCTTCTATCACACCAACCAGGCGGTGAGTTTATTTTTATATTTGTGACTTCGTAAGTTTGTTGTGAAACTCGCCTTACGCTCGGACCGCAAAATAGCCTCGTGTCGTGTGTACTAACGTAGGGAGATAGATTGATAAACACTATTCATATCCACAACTTACATGGTTAGGCATAATAAAAAATGAAGGAAACAGTTAAAACGTGCTACTTAAACCTAGTGCAGGTAACAATTACTGCACATTTAAGAAACCATATGTCGTGGTAGAGAAATGGCTCAGATAATGAAGCAGCAAGCCACTTGGCTGGTATTCTGCCAGGACCTTACAAAATACAGTAACGTAGCATACTTGTATCCTAATATAATGTTTTTTGTTGTACATCTTCGTCGTAGTGTTGGGTTGGTCGAGCAAGGACTATCGAAAGCAAAAATAATAACAATGGACTTACAAAAATTGTACATAGCCTACTATTTCGTTGCGTGCTCGTCTCGCTTTCAACTCTTAACATTGCTGTGGTTCTTAAACGCTCGTTACAAGAGCATTACGATTTTTATAAAATAGCATAACTTATTAAGATACATATGAGACGGGTTTACTCACGTAAAAGTCGACCTCTCGACATGTTTCGAATTGGTATGCGATTCATTATCAGGAGCTATGACCATTCACGGCGGCGGCCATCGAAAACCCCTGAATAATATTTTGCAGCGCGTCTTGCTCGCACGGCATTGAAAGGAAAGGGAAAGGTAATATTTGTCCAGTGGCACAGTTGCTATACGTCGAAGATGATTGAGGATCGAGGATTTGGATATAGGGCACATTTGAGACATTGAAAAAGTCAGAAAACTTCTATGTAACTATTTAATAATATACTAACAACAAACTGAATGATGAGATAACGTTGACTCGATGATAACATTGATAACTTAATTGATAAATTAATAACCGGGGATCGGAAATAGATATTTACTTAATACGTATTTTCTTCGGTTTCCGCGACTGTCACACATTTAAATAAAACAATTTAAACGGATTATATCGCGTATATTAATTATTTGAGCCTCCCTGACGTTTCGGTACCTTTACAGATACCGTTGTCAAAGGTACCGAAACTTTTAAATTGTTTTATTTAGATATTTACTTAGTTTACAAAATTGTATACCAAAACCGTCGCCAAAGTTTAGGTAAATATCTGTCCGAATTTCCAAACCCAGTTGATAGCCCACGTGACTTACTAACATTACTACTTGTCTTGGTGATAATAGGGCAATCTGTCCACAACTTATAAACTTAGGTGTAATTTTAAATAATGTCTTATGTATTTAAATGTCTCATCTGCTAAACCTAATAAACAGAAAATATGGAAAATGTGTATATCAGGAGCCCGATTTCTTGACTCAAGTGACATTTTCAGTAAATGCGGAGACATTTTGAGTAACGCCGGAGACTTTTGAGTTACGCCGGTTACATTTTGAGTAACGCCGGATATATTTTGAGTAACGCCAGAGACATTTTGAGTAACGCCAGAGACAATGCCGGAGACACTTAAAAGTGGTAGTCAAAAAGTTGATTCGTCTTATAATGTCACGCAGGCTCCAAATATGTTTAAGACCTCAGGAGCGTGAACATTGAGTAGGATGTTTGCAATATCTGTAACAAAAGAATTCGGTGATAGAAACTCAAAAAACTGGCCAAGCGGAAGCCGGACAATACCATCAAATAAAATATTATACTTTTTACTTCTAGATGTTTTTTTAGTTTTTCTGGTTATAGTGGTCATAAGTAATACTTTATGAAAATTTCAAGTGTCTACCTGTTACCGCGCTGTGAGAAACAGACATACACACAGCAGAGGCCTAGTAAGCCCGTTAGCATCCTTTGGGTACTGAACCCTAAAAATGGGTATCATTATTCGACGACGCGTTTGGCTCGTTTTGTAGACACCTTCCTACTGAGTCGGCGGTTCCGGGTTCGAATCCCGGCCAGGGCAAATATTTGTGTGATGGACTCAAATATTTGTGCTTGGGTCATGGTTGTTCTATGCATTTAAGTATATATTTATCTATATAAGTATGTATATCGTCTGGTACCCATAACACAAGCCTTCTTGAGCTTAATTTGGGATTAGATCGATTTGTGCGAGGTTGTGTGATATTTATAATTATATATATATATACAGGGTGTTCGGCACATGGACCGACAAATTTTTTTGGGATATAGTTGGGGTTATTTGCTATCTTTTCACCCTTGGACGTTGGGTCCTAAGGGTCACGGTTTTGGAGATATGATTTTTTAAATGTTGTTTCTCAAATTTCCCGAAATTCCGCCTTTAAACGTTCGTAACTTTTTTGTTAATGTATGTACAATTGTTTTGTTTTGTATTTAATACTTGGCAATACACACTTGTTCAAATAATAACAGTTTTTATTCTAATTGATGGTCTCAGAGGGACGTACGAGGTATTTTATTCCACAAAAATACTGATTGTGTGAAAAAGATCCAAATTCGAAATTCAATTATGATAAAACTAAAGACAACAGAGGACTTCATTTTTTCTAAAAAAGTTCTCTAGTTTATGACCTTTCTAACGATATGCTACACACTGACAACAAATAAATCTGAGTCAAATTACGGGGATATTCCGTCAATAGGGCGGAAATTATTATGAATTTGCGAGTACAGAAATTTTATTTGTAACGCAACGGAACCTCATTGGAACACTGGCTGGCTGAATGACAGGCTGAAACCTTCTTACCATCGGCTGGTTTTTTTCTAATGGCGAATTACTTTTGTTACGGTGCAGTTGTGGCGGAATTCTACATTTGTGATTTATTGTAATTATTTTTGCTAAATACTATGGCTAACTACGCTAACGAAGAGTATGTGGATATGATAATGGCGTATGGTTTAACCACAGACAACCCCCACTAGACGGAGCATGTAAGGCGACCCGCGCGCACCAACGATATGGTACGGCAGAACATTAAAGTATCAACACGCCACCGTTTAGTTGCGTCCTTGTTTATGATCCATGCGTACGTCAACGAAAAAAGAAATTACAATACAATACAATACAACAATACTTTATTGCACACCAAAAAAGTTTACAAAAGGAAACAAGATAAATACAATTTATAAATAACGGTAGACAACAGGCGGTCTTATCGCTAAAGAGCGATCTCTTCCAGACAACCTTTAAATAAATAACATGGTAAATTGTCGTGTTAAGTGATGTAGAGATACCTCATAAACATGGACGCAACTAAACGGTGGCCGCCGTGTTGATACTTTAATGTTCTGCCGTACCATATCGTTGGTGCGCGCGGGTCGCCTACGGGTCGCCTTACATGCTCCGTCTAGTGGAGGTGGTCTGTGGGTGTAACACAAGGTGTTGCTCGTGAAGCGTGAAGAGATGCATCCAAATCGAAGATTACCCCACCGCGAAACATTTTCGACGACGTATCGACGTATGCGGGAGACTGGACACGTAAACTTTCGAGAGCCCAGTATCAATGTGAGGCAGCATAATGCTGCAATCGATGAACGAATACTTCAAGCCTTTGAAGCAGATCCCAATACAAGTATTCGTTGTGTAGCACGCGAACTAAACGTGAAAGTTTGGAATACGTCGATACGTCGTCGAAAATGTTTGGTAATGTGGGGTAATCATCGATTTGGATGCATCTCTTGATAAATCCTTTGGGCTTCACGAGCAACACCTCGTGCTATACCATACGCCATTATCATATCCACATACTCTTCGTTAGCGTAGTTAGCAATAGTATTTAGCAAAAATACTTACAATAAATCACAAATGTAGAATCCCGCCACAACTGCACCGTAACAAAAGTAATTCGCCATTAGAAAAAAAAACCAGCCGATGGTAAGAAGGTTTCAGCCTGTAATTCAGCCAGCCAGTGTTCTAATGAGGTTCCGTTGCGTTACAAATAAAATTTTCTGTACTTGCAAATTCATAATAATTTCCGCCCTATTGACGGAATATCCCCGTAATTTGACTCAGATTTATTTGTTGTCAGTGTGTAGCATATCGTTAGAAAGGTCATAAACTAGAGAACTTTTTTAGAAAAAATGAAGTCCTCTATTGTCTTTAGTTTTATCATGATTGAATTTCGAAGTTGGATTTTTTTCACACAATCAGTATTTTTGTGGAATAAAATAACTCGTACGTCCCTCTGAGACCATCAATTAGAATAATAACTGTTATTATTTGAACAAGCGTGTATTGCCAAGTATTAAATACAAAACAAAACAATTGTACATACATTAACAAAAAAGTTATGAACGTTTAAAGGCGGAATTTCGGGAAATTTGAGAAACAACATTTAAAAAATCATATCTCCAAAACCGTGATCCTTAGGACCCAAGGTCCAAGGGTGAAAAGATGGCAAATAACCCCAACTATAACCCAAAAAATTTTGTCGGTCCATGTTTCGAACACCCTGTATATATATACTAGCTATTGCCCGCGGCTTCGCACGCGTTAAAAAAAATACGTTCACTTGGCATAACTTGGCATTTGGCATTGGCTTGGCATAACTCAAGCCCCCCATATTTTTTGTTTACTGTATCTTTGGAATATTTGAATGCTTTCACGGACATGATTCCTTGTTCATTTTAGATTCAATTTCTACTTTCTTGTTTTGTTTTCTCAATGCGAGGCCTCCGACATTTTTGTGCACTGTCTCAATTGGTTACTTAAATAAAGTCATGTTCTCTTTTTTCCGTCGTGGTATATTGTCTTGCTTACCGCCCCGCTTTTTTTGGTCATCATCTCCTTAGAATACTTAATCGTTTGTTCAGAATTGTTTTTCTGTTACCGTTTTTAGGTTTATGTATTCTCAATGTGAGCACTACTGCATTTTTGTTATCTATCTCGTCAGATAACTTGAAAGTTACACCAGTCTTGCTTTTTTCTTTCCGTTTGTTATATTGTTTTTTCTTCGCGCCTCCCGTCTGGTTTGGTCACCATCCCCATTTAGAATCCTTTAAAGTTTGATCAGACTTGCTTTCTTGATTCCGTTTTAGGGTTTTGTTTTTATTTAATGCGAGCACTATGCCATTTTTTCACTATCTTTTCACTATCGTTACTTTAAAGGTTGAGCAGAATTGCTTTCTCGTTAGCGTTTTTAAGTTTTGTGTCTTCTTGTGCAACATGTCTACAGGTAACTTAGGCGTTTCAACCGATTTACTTTAATTTTTCAATTTTAGCATGTAATGTTTTTTAATAGCGGGCGGCTCTGCCCCCCGAACCCCTCGTCTTTTTCAATGCCATCTCTTCGTGTTACTGACAAGTTTTATCAGTCTTCCTTTCTTCTTTCCGTTGTGCGAGGTTTTTTCTTCGTGCTTCCCGTCTGGTTTGGTCACCATCTGTTTAGAATCCTTTAAAGTTTGATCAGACTTGCTTTCTTGAATCCGTTTTAAGGATTTGTGTTTTCTTAATGCGAGCACTATGCAATTTTAGTTCACTATCTTTTCAGGTTACTTAAAAGTTTGATCAGACTTGTT